>CM064895.1:813838-1413838 GCA_030347415.2 Decapterus maruadsi | reverse complement strand
AGTAAGGTCTTGGACTAACAGCCCTACACAAGACACACAGGAAGAGACGGGGGTGAGCCGCAGTCAAACTCCAAATTACCCAAAATTCACAAAAAGAGAAAGAACACGCAGTCTCTCACGCACACACACACACACACGTGCACACACACACACACACACACACACACCTATGCATACACAGTTAACACAAGAAAGTAAACAAGCAAACCAAAGTTTGTCCCAACACAAAGAGGCCAAACAGTGCACTCGACTTTTAAACAAAGCATCAGATGTGAACTGGCTCAGAGTCATTCACATAAAAAACAAACTCAAAGAATAAACCCTGCGCTTTCTAGCTCGTCACCATCCAGGAGAATCTTTGAAGTGGAGTGCAGTGTGACAGCCTGGATCATTCATAGTATTAGTATAATGATGGAAAACAAACAGTACATTTCACAGCACTGCTACTCATGAACAACAAGGCAAAACATGAAACATGGAATATTAAAGGTAAAATATCCAAATGTGAAAAAAAAGCAAAATATGTGAGGTTTCTGCATTCATTCTGAGGTCCAGTCCAGTCATTTTAAGCCAAAATGCCGAAATTTGTTCAAGGTTGACCCGGTCAACCTTGAACAAATTGCAACAGAAGCAAACTCAGCTGATTTTGTCTCCTCAACATGTCCTGAATGAGGGAAAAAAGCCCTGAAGAATCCCATTAGGGGAAAGTTTAGAAAAAGACCCAAATATAGTCCATTCATATGGCTATTAATTATTTTTCTCACATTAATAGAGTAAAATTTTTAACCTTTAGATATCTCCATGAAAATTACTGAGTTGATTACTTACATTAAGACAAACAAAAAATGTATTACAAGTTTTTTGAAAATGTTTGTTAAATTTGCATTAATTTGCATAATTCCACAGTTTCAACGGCACGGGTATATATAAAGGTGCTGTGGTGGTAGCAACATGAAAATTGGGATGACTTGACTCCATCGGTCAACCGACAAGAAACCACTGGAAATTTGTAGATGCCTGCAATTTTTCAAGATGACCAGCACCACCTTAGTGGAGCAGGAATGACATCATGCTCCTTTCTTAAGGAGGTGACTGCTGCTGAGATCAGAGAGCTCCAGGAGCTCCAGACACTTATCTTCTGATGGTTCTTTTGATTGAACTGTTCTTTAAAAAATATATATTCTTGAAATTTTGAATGAATGTTTGTTAAATTTGGCTCATTCAGAGCTGAAAGGAACACTTCACTTTGTTGATAGGGGGGGGGGGTTATTGATGAATGAAAAACGTACTTTTGAATGAAATAATCGATTTTCGTGAATAGATAACAGGAACAATGTCCCTTTAATGTAAGTAATCAACTCAGTAGTTTCCATGGAGATATCTAAAGGTTAAAAATGTTACCCTATTCACGTGAGAAAAATAATGAATAGACATATGAATGGACTATATTTGGGTCTTTTTCTAAACTTTCCCCGAATGTAATTCTTCAGGGCTTTTTTCCCTCATTCAGCACATGTTGAGGAGACAAAATCAGTTGAGTTTGCTTCTGTTGCAATTTGCTCAACCTTTTTTCATAAAATGACTGGACTAAATGGGTATAATCTATAATCAATAACCCCTCATGATGGATCATGAAGGCTGATCAGGAACACTGTTCTTTTGCCAGTGGAAGCAGAAGTCACCAAGTGTTGGTGACATTAAGAGCTCCTGCGTTTCTCTGCTCCGTCTGTTCGGGGGGGGGGGGGGGTCACTGGTGAATGTGAGCTGTTGGAGAGGAAGGCTGTTAGCGTGCACTGCTGTGAGTGAGGACGGCTCACCTCGGGCACACAGGAAGCACCAGCCCACGTTGACGGGGGAGCTGAGGAGGCCGTTCCTCTTGGCGCTGCCGTGGCTGCTGCAGATCATGATGTGGTGGGTGAGGAGGACGCTGCCCGCCGCCACGCAGCTGTCTCCTGTGTGATAGGCCAACGGGCAGCGGATGCACCGCATCAGACGACCTGGGCGGGGGAGGCAGAGGAGAGGGGAGGGGGGGGTTGGAGTCAAAAGCACTGCACACAGAGAGATGAGGAGAGGCGCGCTCCTTTCATACCAGTTCTGTGTAACGAATTAGGTCAAATTCCATTATGGGTTCCAGCTGTAATTTAAGAAAATCAGAGAGGAAAAACACAAACACTTGTTTTACAGTCCTGACTTCATATTAAAATGTCATTTCTCCTCTATGCTTTATCTTTTTTTAAATAGAAAACAAATGCAAAACATGGTCCAACACTGCACATTTGCAGCAGTGGGTCTGAGCCTCAGGGGCAAAGGGTCACAAGATAAATCTGCAGGGTTGTGAGATGTAAAAGAAAAAAGAGTTTCACCTTTCATGGGCCTCACAGTCACAACTCACAACTTTCCTCTTACTGAAAAGCTTTGGAACCACTTTTTCAGACTGTATACAACCATGATCATGTCCTGCTGTGAAACAGACACATATCCGATATATATATACACATCAATACTCACAAAAAGTTAGGGATGTTTAGCTTTTGGATTAAATTTCAGAATGTACCTAAAATGCACTATAACCTTTACAGGTGAACTTCATTGAACCTTTTCTCAACTTTTGAATGCACATGTCCAATTGTTCAGTGTTTTCAGTCCTTATTGAATTACATGCTGTTCTCTAACAAGTTGATTAACCACAAACATCACAAGCACCATCTGATTTTTTTTAAAGGAATAGTTCACCCAAAATTCAAATTTCACTCATTATCTACTCACAGCAGTATTTGTCCATATAATGGTTGTGAATGGATACCACTTTTCTTTGTCCAAAAAGACACACCAAAAAACATCCAAATACCTCCATACTGCTCGTCTGTAATGTCCCTCTTGTATTGAAGCCCTGACATGAGAAATCAGAGAGCGGTGAACTGAGACACTGGGAGCTTCCATTACAAACAAGCTTAAAGGATACTTTTAATTTTTTTCGGAACAATTTCTCATGTCGGGGCTTCAATACAAGAGGGACATTACAGACGAGCAGTATGGAGGTATTTGGATGTTTTTTGGTGTGTCTTTTTGGACAAAGAAAAGTGGTATCCATTCACAACCATTATATGGACAAATACTGCTGCGTGGACCCCCCCGTAACTCAGAGAAGGAACGGAGGACTCTGAAAATTCTCACAGCTCTTAGTCGACATGAGGGTGAGTAGATAATGAGTGAAATTTGAATTTTGGGTGAACTATCCCTTCTGGTTCAGTGACAGTTTGTAGACAGTCCTCTCTCCCTCTCCTCTCCACCATGTTGACATGTTGACATCATGAGACCAAGACAACACTTTGATCAAGTTATTGAGACATTGAGATGTTTGTTGTGCTACAGCCACTGTTGTTAGCTTTTGTTTCAGATAAAGAAACGACCATGGCCTCCTTCTACTTGGCTTTCATGATAGAATATCACCGTAGCAGGAACTTCTTATAGGGATATTCTGTGTCAAATATCCCTAGCTTTTTGTGAGTAGTGTACATGTCCTATAACATGTGATACATGTAATGAGGGCGTTGTCTGAGATGAGTTTTAGAAGTCCATTCCTCGCCATCAATGTGTCAAAATGTCTGTTTCAGGGTCTTTTATTTTTGCTGCCCAACTCTATTTCTCTGTTCAAATGTTTGTGAGCAGGTGATGATGTCACAGGGTGACATTTTTGGCACCTTAGCACTTGACACGTCTTCCTTTTAAAACCACAAGTTACTTGACAGTATAATGCAGCGTCAACTAAAGACACCTCCACGACTACGATATGAAATGACTTGATTTTTCTCCACTGGTGTGCAGCCTCCGGGGCCCGTCACCTTCATTTAGTTTGGGGTGGAACAGGATGTTTGTAGCAAGACTGAGTCATCAAATATTCTGCAGAAATTTCAAGGTAGCACCACCTATTTTTTGTCTAGTATCCCCTCAAGAAAAACACACCGTCTTCTCTCCTCTACTGACACACTCTATGTGGGAAGTGCAGTCATGACCTCTACACTTTTTTTGAGTGCCACTAGTCAATAACATCAGCTAGAAGCCAGAAACATAATGGAAAACAAAACTTTTTCATGCATATTCTTCGTTTTCTGCTGATGTAGCACCATCTCACTGCAGCAAGCCCTCCACCGCAGAGTCAAACAGGAAATCAGAAAGGCTACGAAAACAAAAGCAGGGCTTGTTTTACCTTTACTGGCTCGTTGCAGGTCTCTCTCCAGGCAGCAGGTCGAGCAGCTGTGCTGAGGGCAGCAGAAGCCTCCGTCCGAGCTGCTGGTGGTGCCCGGCAGCTTGCGGACGCAGTCCTCGTGGTAATAGCAGCCGCATCCCAACACGGAGCAGCGCGTCACCTCTTGGCCCGCGGCTTTACAGCTGAAACAAGGATGATTGCCTAGAAACAGAGACAGAGAAGCTCTGATAGTTAAGAGCCTAGCGCAACAAACGTGATGGTAAAGGTGCAGCTGGCCCCGCTCGGCCCCCGCTCGACCCCCGCTCCACTCACCGTTTCTACATTCCAAACAGGTGAATTTGCCTTCAGGTAGGGACGTCAGACCAAGACACTCCAAGTGAAACTGTCGGTTGCAGTCGCCTTCACACACCACCAAACCCTCTCCGTACACCTCGCAGATCTACAAGGAGTCACAAACACACACAGAGCGTGATACGGACTGGGTACAGGATCTCTCTTTCACCAGCTCAAATGTAAGACTTTAAGACCTTTAAAGGGATAGTTCAACATTTTTGAAAATTGGCCCATTGCCATTCGTTAAAACATGCATATTGGTGTTTGAATTGTAGGTGAAACTATTTTCAGAAAAGCTGGACTTTGAAAGCTGCACGCTGCTCAGAGCTACGCTTCCGGAGGAATGGGATTTCTTGGTTTCCTCATCAAACTCATCAAATTTTGAATCCCAAAACTCCAAACGCTTTTGTGGACAAGTTGTGAGCTGCAGAACCACGACGCTATCCGATATTAACTGAAATCGATACGAAACGGACCGTTTGTTTAATACAGGGTAAATACGGAGACTGCTTGCTGAAAAACTGTCCCTGAACACAACGCGCATCAGTGGTTTTGCATGAATTTACCTCTAAAACAGCTCCGTCTCATCTCATAGCGTGGTGAATGTGCAGCTCACAACGTGTCCACAACAGCGCTTTTGAGTTGCTGGGTTGTGTATTTGATGAGTTTGATGAGGGAAACCAAGAAATTCCCTTAGCCTTCATAGCGTAGCCCTGAGCAGCCTGTTGCTTTGATTACTAAAAAAAGCTTTTCTAATAAATTTAAAATTGTATCCAAAGCCATCCAAGGGGGCTGATATGGCAATGGGCCAATTTAAAAACTGTTGAAGATCCTTTAAGACAAATAAAAAAATGTACAAAAGAAACGCGGAGTTACATAATTAGAAATGAATTGCAATATAAAAGTTGCGTGTTAGACTTGTTTGTAGTTGAAAACACATTCAATAAAGCACAATGAAGTGTCGCAGGAGCATTTGCGGTAGCGAGAGCTCTACCATAACATTTTTCCCAAGGAGCGTCTAAAGTTAACTATTTGGAGGCACAAAAAGAAATTGGAGAGCGAAATTAAAAGTGTTTATGTAACACATTATTGATTTAATTCACTGGCAACAACAGGCAGGTGGCTTTACGCCTTGAACAACGATGAGGGTCAAACGTGAGCAATTTTAAAAACACCAACACTTCACCTGTGACCCAGAATAGACAAACATGGAAATATTTCTACTTCTTTAATCAACAGACACGAGCCACCGTAACTACTGTTATTGGTGCGTTGAGGCCAGAGAATTGTGGGATTTGTAGTTTTTGAACGATCGCAAGTTGTGATCTTTCTTTCTTGTAATTTTCGGTTCAGGTTTGTATTTTTTTAGGGGCAAATGTGAGTGAAATGATCGCCCATGGTGGGAATGAGAAAATTTAAGACCTGTCTGAAATTATTTAAAGGTGGACAGAAATGGCCGTTTGTCCCATTTGTCGTGTACAGGTTGACGTATAATCCGTGCGCCTGCATTGTCCAACGCGAAAAAATATACCACACTTTCATCCCGGATTTACTCAAAAATAGAATTTTGCACAAAGTTTGGCCTACATCGTCTGATAGATGAGTTTTTACACTAATTTTATGGCCCAGAGTGGCTCAAATTCTATTTTCTTTTCTGTACACCTTTAAGACACAATGGGGCGGTGCATGGCACAGTGGTTAAAGCGGCCGGCCCATGTAGAGGCTACAGTTCTCAACGCAGGCGTCCCCGGTTCGAGTCCCGCGTCGGGCAGACCTTTCCTGCATGTCATTCCCCTTCTCTCTGCCTCTCCATTTCCTATCTCACTGTGCCATCAAATAAAGATTTGAACACAATAATTCAACAAATTTAGATTTTCATTTTTTTTTCAAGACTTTTTAAGACCCCACGGATACCCTGGGACACCTTCAGGCTTTTAAAAGACAGACAGGTGTGTCATGAACAGCACTGACCTGGCACACCGTGTCCCTCTTGCCGGTGCTGCTGTCCTGCCGGGATAAGCCAGAGTCCACAGACTGAGTATCTGAAGCGTCTGCATCTGCTGCTGCCGGACTGTCCAGACTCTTCCCAAATAAACCCTGTGATGGAAAGAAGCAGAAATGCACCAAATGTGAGACATTGAACTTTAGTCAGTGTGTGCATGTTTGTGTACATAATCACTAGTGCATGTGGATTTATTCATGTGTCAACTATCTATTACTATCTTGATTAACTGACTGATTGTTGACTAAGGTCTGTACTACTTGTACAGCCCATTTTTCCCAAACAGTTTGTCTCAAAGGGCTTCACATGGCATCATAACAACATCCTCTGTCCTTAGACCTTCACATCCACTGAGGAAAAACTCCATGGAACAAACAGGAGAAAGCTGAGGCTGAGAGGCAGAGGAGGATATCGGACAGACGGGACATAGATGTTGTTACAGACAAGAAAATAGTTTACAATATGGAATATAACATGGCTAAGGAGCAGGTCCACAATCTGAAAGGTGGTGGTTGGATTCCACGTGTTGAAGTGTCCTTGGGTTGGACACTGAACTCAAAACCACTAATGTATAATCAGCATGTGAGTGTGTGGAGCAGAATTATGTGGATGTGGAGTATGTGTGTGAAATGGCAGCAATCAAACAGCCCATTTTAAGTCATGAAAACAATTGATTATTCAGATTAGAGAAAAAAGAATCTTAAAGGGATATTTCAACATTTTGGCAACTTTCCCCATTGCCATAATCCCTTAAGAGTGGGTTCATTACCTTTATTTGTCAATGCAAGCTGTTTTTAGATCGGTGGGGCAGAGATGTGAGCTCAGCACGGCACATGGTATTTCTCATTCTTCCCTCATCAAACTGAGCAAATACACAATCCAACAACTCCACAACGCTCTGGTGGACAAGTTGTGACCTGCACATTCACCACGCTATGAGATAACACAACGTTACCACACAGAGTTGTTTTCGAGGCAAATGCGTAGTGGGACCTACATTCCAGAAACGGCTGCTGGGCAGAGTGACTTCAAACGCTAAAGTAGTTCAGAGTACTTGCTTGATGTGTCGTAATGTTACATAATTAACATTAGGTTATTATCTCATAGCGTGGTGATTGTGGAGGTCACAACTTGTCCACTGGAGTGTTTTGGAGTTGTTGGATTGTGTATTTAGTTTGATGAGGGAAACGTGGAAATACCATGAGCCTCCGTTACGTTAGCTAAGCATCTCACGTCTCTGCTCCGCCGATCTAAAAATAACTTGCATGGACACTTAAAGGTAATTAACCTACTCCTAATATGATAGGGATTATGGGAATTTACCAAAATGTTGAAATATCCCTTTAAAATACACCTGAAATGATAAATCAATGATCGAAATCATTAGGTTTAATTCGTGGGGGCATTATTTTCAGTTAGTGTTATGACATTGTGAATCGGGTAAAAAATTTCTTGCACATTTCTGGAAATGCATGAATGCAAATAGTGTTTTTCTCCCCTGTGTGAGTGCGTGCTCGTGCACACGTCTCCTCAGCCTACCTGTGGATCGTTAAGTCCTCTGGAGTCAGAATCAGAGGTGTCTCTGTACTGAGACGAAGCCATCTCCACATCTGTCGACGCCCTGCTTCGCTTCTTCAGGGGCTTGCAGGCGTCTGAGATCTCACTGGCACCTAGAAGATCAAACAGAGGGGGAGTGGCCAAAAAGAGAAGAATGATGAGGTTTTATAAGTATGGTATATGAACCCCCCCCCATCACAGAGGTTTAGATGACAGAGGGATCCTCTACCTTTCTGTGAACCGGTCTTCATTGTGGTTTCAGGAGCCATCTCTGCCTGTAAGGAGGTTAAACGTGGAAGTTTAAGAGGTTTCAGTGGTGGTCAGTCAGACTCTAATAGCACGATGAACTAAAAAGGACACCCTTAATGACACACATGCATGTTCACATAGGAAAACCACGGCTTCTTAGATTTTTCATCATTATTTTTGAACTTTCAGGTGTATTTGATCTATATAGTGAAAATGATATGCATATACCTTAAAGGGATAGTTCAACATTTTGGCAAATTGGCCCATTGCCATAATCCCTATAGTCATAGCAGTAGGTTTGTTACCTTATTTGTGGGTGCAAGCTATTTTTAAAACGGCAAAGCAGAGCCGTGAGCTGCTCAGAGCTATGCTATGGAGGCTCATGGGATTTCTTGGTTTCCCTCATCAAACTCATCAAATACACAGTCCAACAACTCCACAACGCTCTGGTGGACAAATTGTGACCTGCACAATCACCACGCTATGAGATAATAACAGAACATTATGAGACTGAGTTGTTTTTGAGGTAAATACAAAGCTTGCTGAAGAACTGTCCCTGAAGGTAACGCGTATCAGCGGTTTTGCATGAATTTACCGCTAAAACAACTCCGTCTGATAATGTTGTGTTATTATCTAATAGCATGGTGAATGTGCAGGTTAGGGTAGGCTTAGGGTTAGGGAAATCCCATGAGTCTCCGTAGCGTAGCTCTGAGCAGCTCACGGCTCTGCTCTGCCATTCTAAAAATAGCTTGCACCGACAAATAAAAGGTAATGAACCTACTGCTATGACTATAGGGATTATGGCAACGGGACAATTTGCTAAAATGTTGAACTATCCCTTAAACCAGAGGGCCCACCTGTGTGTTTTTTTGGAAAGCAGTGCTAGTTTGGGCCTGAAAAGCTTGTTATCTGTGGACTGATACCTGTTCCTTTTTGGTTTTCTTCTTGGGGATGGGATCGTTGCCTCTCTCCGACTCAGACCTGCTCCTGACTGATCGTCGCTGCAGCTTTCTCTCCTGAGAACCTGGAAACGCATCAAACGGTTGAGGTGCAGCTCTCACTAATGCGTCAAACTTGGCGGTGCCTGTGTTAGTTTCACCCACCCTGTGGACTGCTGTGGTGCGACCCCGGGGAGGAGGTCTGCTGGGTTCCTCCCTCCTCGCTCCTCCGGCTGGCGGGGGAGCCTCTCCTCTCCTCCCTCTCCTCCCTCTCCTCCCTCTCTTCTCTCTCCTCCCCCTCCTCCTCCCCTTCGTCTCCATCTTCCTCCTCCTCTGGACTGGGTTCGGGTTTAGCTCTGCTGTCCTGCTGAAAGCATCAACATCTCAACATCACATTGCCAGGCAACTCGTCGTGTGGACATTTTTCTGTCTGAGAAAGTGACACCGACCTCAGGAGAGCAGTATCCCAGGTCGGGCTGCCTGGTGTCTCGCTCCACCCTCTCCTCCTTCTCCTCCTCCTCCTCCTCTTTTTCTTTTTTAGGAGAGGGAACAGCTTTTTTCTGCAGCAGAGGCCAGTCGCACTTAGTGATCTCCACATTCAGCCTCTTCATGGTGATGGAGAGAGGCAGCAGCTTCCTGGCAGCAGCTGTCTTCCAGGCCCTGACCGGCGGCGGCGAGTCCTGCCGTGCTTGTGCGTCACAACCAGCGATCTGTTTCGGGGAGCTGCCGGCCTTGCGCTGCTCCTCCCTCTGGTTCTTCTCTTCGCTGGAGGCCTGGGAGTTGGAGTTTTCTTCTGTGTTTGAAACGCTACACTGTCTGCGCGGCAGCTGCCTCCGCGGCGGCTGCTCTCTCTCCGGCGACTTCAGCCCTCCTCCCTCTTCCCTCTTACCGACCGAGCCGCTGGAGCGCCGGTTCCGTCTCTCGGCTTTGATGGTGGGTTTCTTGTTGGGCGGGGCTTCGTTAGGGTCCGGGTCGACGTAGATGAAGGTGTAGTTGTCGATTCTCTCCTGCCGCGTCATCACAAAGGCGTCCTCCGCGTGGCCCACGCCCACCTCCCACTGAGAACGCTCCCGCTGAGGGATCGGCTTCAGAAGCTGGAGAAGAAAACAGATGAAGCTGATGAGCATTATTTCTAAACAGAGCCTGTCTTGCTGCCTTTCATGATGTCTAAGAAACAGAAAGAGACATCGGGACCTAAAAACATATTCTCTGCATATAGTATCTTCATCATTTCAAATAAGCCAATTAAGCCAGTGATGGAAAATGTGTGTCTGTGGGTAACGTTAATGATAAAAAAAACTACAACATGACAACCTCATAATACAACACTTTGAGTTGAGAGGAAAGCATCATGACATAGTGGAGCTGAGGCTTGTGTGGATTCACTTGATGATTTAAGACTTTGTTAAATACCTCACATCTAGATCCTAATTTAACCCTCCTGTTGTCCTCCTGGGTCAAGGAAGGAAGAAAGGGAGGAAGGACAAAGGGAAGGTAGGAAGGAAGGAAGGAAGGAAGGAAGGAAGGAAGGAAGGAAGGAAGGAAGGAAGGAAGGAAGGAAGGAAGGAAGGAAGGAAGGAAGGACAAAGGAAAAGAAGAAAGGAAGGCAGGAAGGACGAAGAGAGAGATGAGGAAAGGAAGGGAAAAAGGAAGGTAAGATAGATGAAGGGAGTTAACAGATTGGGTCAGTTGGGTCAAGAAGGAAGAAGTAGGACGAAGGAAGGAAAGAAGGAAGGAAGGAAGGAAGAGAAAAAGGAATGTGGAAAGAAGGAAGGAAAGAAAGATAGAGGAAGGGAACAGAAGAGGAAGTGCTCAAAAGAGGAAGGAAGAAGTAAGGATGAAGGGAACAAAGGAAGAAAAGAAATGGAGGGAAGGAACAGATTAGGTCAAAGAAGGAAGCAGAAGGACAGACGAAGGAAGGAAGGAAGGAAGGAAGGAAGGAAGGAAGGAAGGAAGGAAGGAAGGAAGGAAGGAAGGAAGGAAGGAAGGAAGGAAGGAAGGGAGGGAGGAAGGAAGGAAGGAAGGAAGGAAGACAGGCAGGAAGGACAAAGGAAAAGAAGAAAGGAAGGCAGGAAGGACGAAGAGAGAGATGAGGAAAGGAAGGGAAAAAGGAAGGTAAGATAGATGAAGGGAGTGAACAGATTGGGTCAGTTGGGTCAAGAAGGAAGAAGTAGGACGAAGGAAGGAAAGAAGGAAGGAAGGAAGGAAGAGAAAAAGGAATGTGGAAAGAAGGTAGGAAAGAAAGATAGAGGAAGGGAACAGAAGAGGAAGCGCTCAAAAGAGGAAGGAAGAAGTAAGGATGAAGGGAACGAAGGAAGAAAAGAAATGGAGGGAAGGAACAGATTAGGTCAAAGAAGGAAGCAGAAGGACAGATGAAGGAAGGAAGGAAGGAAGGAAGGAAGGAAGGAAGGAAGGAAGGAAGGAAGGAAGGAAGGAAGGAAGGAAGGAAGGAAGGAAGGAAGGAAGGAAGGAAGGAAGGAAGGAAGGAAGGAAGGAAGGAAGGATGGAGGAAGGGAATAGATTGGGTCAGGACAACAGGAGGTTAAGAAGTCTAAATGACTCTAGCAGTATCAACAACAACAGGGAATCAGAGTTCTGTCTATCTGCATCAACTGGGTTCTGTTTCTACTGTCATCTTTTTCTATACCTGTTACATGAGCTCGCCTTCTTCTTAAAATGTCTGGACTCCTAATTGCATGAAATTAAATTCTGCATACACATCAATCAAAGTCAATCCTGAAATAAAAACCCTTGCTTGCCTATAAAAATCTGTTTTTGAGCCTGTGTTACTGAAGGTTTCACTCTTTGCCTATAACATATCTTTATACTGGCTCGCTCTTTTCTTCCATGTATTTCTACATACTTTGTGTCTCTCTACAGGGTTTGTGGTCTTGCGCAGAGTGTCGGCCTGCAGGTCATCAAACTGCTTTTTTCCTTGGTACATGACAATCCTCTTCTCATGGATCCATGCTCGCTCAGCCACGCTGCCAAAGAACTGGACATGATACTCCCTGTGACCTGCACAGCAGAGAAAGTCACGGGATCAGCATTCAGCATCTCACACATTTTGAAAAAAAAATGTATTAAAATATTAAAATGTGTATTTTTTGGGATGGATCTGATCAGCACAAGGTTCTGTTCTGGGGCCTATACTTTTTAATGTGTATATTAATGTTATCTGTGAGGCATCCAAATTGTTACAGTGTGTGTTATTTGTTGATGACACAAACATTTTTAGTTCACTCCAGCCAAAACGATAGAAAATGAAATGGCAAAACTGAGAGAGTGCTCTGACCAAAATAAATTATCTTTATTAAACTAAGTTTATGGTCTTTGGCAATCAAAGAAAGAAAAGAAGGTTTCTTATCCATAGATGGAGCAGAGATTGAAAATGTTTCTGTTTTGTTTTTTAGGTGTGATTATAGATGAAAGGTTGACATGGGAAGCTCATATAGCTCATATAAAAAATAAACTGTCATTTTAAATAAAATAAAAATAAACAAGGTAAAACGTGTATTGAACTGTAATATAATGAAACTACTGTATTGTTCTCTTATTTTGCCTTATTTTTGCTACAGTGTGGACGTTTGGGGCCATACATACTTTACAAGCATAAGACCACTGATAATGTTACAACACAAGGCAGTAAGAATTATTCATAATGCAGGATACAGAGAACATATTGTTCATTAAATCAGGAATACTGACATTCAGAAATGATGATAAATGTAGCCAATGATTCTTATAGCTTGTAATGCTGTTATTTGTTTTGTTTTGTTTTTATTATGCTTGTCTTGTTTACATTATGGTAAGACTACAGAGGGGTGTTGCACAAAACCTAGATAAGGGATGAAGCCGGGATATGTTGGTTATCCTGCTGAATTTAGCCTCAAGTCGGTTGTACAAAAGCAGGCTCAAATCAAGTTACTATGTGTTTCATAAAGTTATTCCATGTTCTTATCTGTACATGCTGATCAGAAATCACTGTGTTTCATCAAGTTATTCCATGTTCTTTACTGTATTGGCCTGATTTCTAAACAAACTAAATACATTTACAAATCTGTGTCCATCTATGATATTTACTATGACCACTAGTAGCTATACATCACTGGCTTCTCATAAAAAGCAATGGAGTAAAAATAGCATATAGATTGATTTTTTATAAAATATGTTAAACATATACTGGCGTAAATATTGTTTGAGGTAAGAAAATAAGAATACAATTGAGTGTGAGCAGCAACTTCCAGATAGTTTATAGGCTACACCTCATGTGAACATGTTATCAGCAATTTATTGAAGCACCAGACTGCAAAATGTTTTTATATTTAATTCATTTTAACCTGTTACTGTATGAACTTGTATTACTTGTTATGTACTTCAGATTATAAGGAAATGGTGCAATGAATCAGCTTCCACTGCTCATCATTAAAGGAGTCATAACCTGGTTTTGTGAAAGGAACTTGAGTTGTGATTGTAGTTTGCCCCCTTGATCGCAGCAGTGGATCACCTGACTGCAGCATTAAAACTTATTGAAAAAAAAAAAAAAAATTTAATCAAACATTGAGCTTGTTCTGACCAGAGAAGAAGTTCCACCTTTTTCCTACCGCTGACTTTATCAACAAATTAACCAAGATGCGCCGGTCAGACTAGGGCCTAGTTTTTTTGAAACTGGTCCGGATGTGCATTGTATAATATGTAATGAACGCACGTTGAATTCCGAAACCGTGGAAGGACAGACCAGGGGGGGGGGGTTTTCTTGCCTTCATGCAGACTCAAAACATAAACAGCCCCCTGGTACCGCTGATGTAAACATTTCAGGTAGCCTGACGGGCCGGGGTTGGGTGGTGAAAGAGGCTACTACAGTAGCCTCCACGGTTTCTCATCACCACCTTGTTTGATTGAGAGCAGAATCAAAATCTCCTGAAGGAAGGCACACCTTGTCACCGTCCGCTATTCCTGTTCATGAGAAAAGAGCCGATGAGGAGATGAAAATGAGCGCCACTTTCAAACTCCAGCTTTTCAGGCAAGTTTCAACTGAGGTCAAACACCAATATGCATGTTTTAACAAGAGAAATTGCGATTTCCGGGTGATGACTCCTTTAAAGCAAAGTGCACAACTGTTCATTTGTGAAAGGAACTTGAGTTGTGATTGTAGTTTGCAGTCTGCTCTCTGAGCTTTACCACAGCAGTGGAGGTGTGTCACCTGACTGCAGCATTAACATTATCAATGTGATCAGTCTCTGTGGTCTACTGACAAGAGAATAAGTTCCACCTGGCTTGACCAAGCCGCTGCTCCTCAGCCTGGCTCGCCGTTCGTGCAACCAATTTAACCAAGATGCGCCGGTCAGACTGGGTGAAGCTGCGCTTGCTCAGTTATCCTGGATTTCTTTATTCCACTTTTATGCAATAGCCCTCAGTTTTGCTCAGTGACTGACAGATAAGTCAACTTGAAGTTCTGTTTATGTTTTTGTTGTTGTTGTTATCTTGTTTTGTTTATTTCATGGTGATTGGTTGTTGTTGTCATTTTGTTTTGAATGTTGCTCAGTGACAGATTACTAGAATAATTAGATATTGAGTGAGGGGCAGGTGATATAAGATGTATCTTCTCCCTGCTGTCTTCCAACCAATGGAAGAAATGTTGTGATGATATTGTCAAATTGTGAAATTGCCTTGGTTGGAATAAATAAATAAAAAAGAAAGAAAGAAAGTTACCTCTAGTGTTGATGCGAGTGTGGACTTTCATCTGCGGGTCAGAGGAGACCATGCAGGGCCACCAGGGGTAGGTGCCCACCTTGGACCACACCAGATCTCCTATGACAAACTCCTTACAGAAGCCCGTCTCTTGGATCACTGATGGATGATGGACCTTCGGAACCTAAACGTGAAAAAACAACTCATCACTGCTGTGTTTTCAAAGTGACTGAAGAACTGAAGCTGCTACAGAGAACAACAGCCCCGCTCTTGCCTTTGGTGTCTTTGGTTCAGCTTTGATAACCGTCTTCTGAGGCTTCTCCGTCTGGGCCGGGGGGGCTTCTGTTGGCTGGGGATGGACGTGGGTGTCCTCTGTCTGGCCCGTTGTACCTGCCTGTGTTTGGCTCTGGTCCAGGCTCTGTTCCTGGACCTGGACCTGGACCTGCTGCTGCTGCTGCTGCTGCTGCTGCTGCAACCTCACACTTTTTTTCCTCTTCTCCTTCTTCCTCTCATGTCTGCGCTGCGTCTGAGCAGCCTCGTTCTTCTGAGACTCCTTCTGAGGATTAGAAAATAGAAAAAGGAAAAAGAGCCGTGATGAGACATGAGTCAATTTTTTTTTCCCCTGTTTGCACAAAGTCAACTCAAAAATGGATCAGTCTGTCTGCAGAAAATAAAATCTTCCTCAGATATCTACTTCTAAAGCTCTGCTGAGAAACTGGTCATCAGTGTAATCACTCTTAGATTATTGTTTGCATCTCGTGCTGAAACATTTTTCATTTTTCATCACATTATTTTAATGTGAAGGTTTCCTACTTTGCATGATCTTATACAAGAATGAACTGTGATTTTTTTTATCTGCATGTATTGCACATTATGTCTATTCACACAGCGATGAGCAATTTATCTTTCAGTATCTTTTCCAGGGACACACATGTGGACTGGAGGAGCCAGGGACCAACAACCCAATCTGCCTCCTGAGCCACATCCGCCCCGAAATAAAGATTTTGGGGATTAAAAACTTTGTTTTAGTGGAAAGCAATGGCATTGTGGATTTCACTTGTAGCTCCAACTCGTAGCTGCCATGTTTCTTTAGATTCTGGTCTCATTACAGGGCTAACACCGCGTCCTGACATACAGCGAGCAAGCCAAACGGCAACGAAAACTGCGTGATGATTTTGTCGCGAGTATATTCTATTGGTTTAAACTCCAAAGCAATCAAATTATCGCACAAACTTGTGCCGCTATGAGATTTCTATCATTTCCTGGTTGTGGTTTTTCACATCTTGGAGTGTTGTTTCCTCTCATATTCTCCTCTCTCTGACAACTAGCTTATCAACAGACAGCAGCGTGTACTTTTCAACCAATAAGAAGTGTTTAGGGGCGGGACGCCGCCGCCAAATGTCGTCCAGATAGAGACAACGCGAGCGATGATTGAGCGATGTGGCTCGTGGCGTCAGGACAGGCTGATTGAAAAGTACACGTTCTAATCACCTTTGCTGTTGCATGGCTGTTGCATGGCTGTTGCATGGCTGTTGCATGGCTGTATGTCAGGACGGGGTATTGCAATTCACGTTTAGAGGACAAAGTTTTCACTAAGCAGTATTAAAGGTGTTCAGAAATGGCCGTTTGTCCTGTTTGTGGCGCCTCTTTCTATGAGTTTTCATGATTTGCCGCATGAGTTTACCCGAGTAAGGAAAATTTGATTGGTTGTTATTGAATGCTTGGGGCTCGGTGTGTGTCTCAGACGTTTGATTGACGGATGATGGATCCAATATCAGTGGCTGATGAATCGTGTACAGCCTGACGTATAATCCGTGCGCCTACATTATCTAATGGGAAAAAGAAATACCACACTTTCATTGGATTTACTCAAAAATAGAATTTTGCACAAAGTTTGGCCTCCATCGTCTGATAGATGAGTTATTACACTGATGTTGGGCTCAAATCAATTTTCTTGTCTGTGCACCTTTAAGTAGTCAGTCATTTGAAATGATTATTAGTTACAGTACAAGCTGTATGTACATTATCCTCTTGGTTACCCCCGGCCAGGGTATTTTTCAAATACTTTGTAATGTTTCTGCATGATGATGAGATAGATACAGTACAAAGTGGCAAAGCGAAGACAAAGAGAGGGAGGTTACAGGAGAGGCCAGTCTGTTGGCCTTGACTTATGCTCAAGAGGATTATTTTGTAATCATGATTTTTTTTAATCAATGTATCTTATTATTATTCTCTCAATGAATCAAATGCTTATTCAAAAAGTGTCCGTTTTTTTTAATTCCATCCCAATCTCCCAGAATCCAACCTGCCATCTGCACTTGGTAACGTATTCATTTCATTTCATATAAAACAAAACTGGTATTTGAGAAATTCTGTCCTCTGATTGGTTGTAACTAATCATTTCCATTCAATATCAAGTTTTTTATTTCATTTTACAAACTATAGAAGATTTTCGGTGGATTTTAAATGAATAGCCTCTTTGTTGCCCCGAAATGCGAAATTGAAGAGGACGGACCCTGGTTGGTCCAGATTTGACAGACCAGGAAGAGGAGCTTAGAGAAGCTTCCGCTACAAACAAGCTTAAAATATAGACTTAAAGCAGATATCAGTGGAATGTTTTTGTTAATTTAAGTCCTAAATAGTCCTATTTTCCGGAATCAATTTTTCAGCCGTAACATTTCAACCCGAGGCTTCAATGTTATCAATGAGGAGAGAGAACGGACTGTGTGTGCAGCCAAGGGATGCGCGTGAATGTGGTGACGTTAGATGCCTGACGAGGTGCGTTCAAGGAAACTCGTACTTTGTGTTTTTCCTTCCTGTGAAGTCATACCAGTTCAATCTGGTACGAGTTCACGGGTCGGAAGTTACGAGAGGCCGTTAAAGTGACTTTCACAGGCAACAGGACGGTAAAAACACGAGCTACGGGTTACCTGGAACGCTACAAAGTCGTAGTTGTGACTTGAAGCTGTAACTTACGATTTCAAAAGCCTGCCTTGAACGCAGCATTAGCCGAAACGGCCGTGCCGCTGATATCTGCTTTAATTAATTAATTTTTTCGGGACAATTTCGCATTTCAGGGCTTCAATACAAGACGGACATTACATACGAGCAGCATGGAGGTATTTGGATGTTTTTTGGTGTGTCTTTTTGTTACGAAGACAGTTGGTATCCATTTGCAACCATTACATGGACATGCACTGCTACGCCGAGACCCCCTGTAACTCAGAGAAGCCACGGAGGACTCTGAAACTTCTCCCAGCCCTTAGTCCACATGAGGGTGAGTAGATGAGTGAAATTTCAATTTCGGGTGAACTATCCCTTTAAAGTATAAAAACACATTACCTGCAGCTCTTGCAGCAGATCTCCACACAGCGCAGACTCAAACAGCTCTTTTCCGTTCTGATACGTCTTGATGATCTTCAGCTTGATCTCGGGGGAGCTGGTTTTCTTCAGCACCCCACCGGGGGTGTTGGACGGGGCGTGGTGGGAGGGCTGAGAGGAGGGCGTACTGTCCACGAGCGAGGGGGGAGGGCTGGAGGAAGGCAGGTGTAGCGGAGGGGGAGGGGGCAGCGTGTGGCTTATGATGTGCGGGGTCTGGGACAGGTGGTGCTGGGGGGGCAGCTGCGGCGGCGGCGGGCTCTGCGGGTGCGGGTGGGTTTGTATGTGAGGGGGGGGGTTGTTGGAGTGGAAGTGGTGCGCGTGGTGGTGGTGGTGGTGATGGGGGTGGTGGTGGTGGGGGTGGTGGTGGTGGTGAGGGGGGTGGAGGTGCGGGTGATGCGTGGGCAGGGGAGGAGACACGGGAGACAGGGGTCTCTCCTGGAGGCCGGGGCCCCTCAGGACCGTGCCCTCCCCCGGCATGAGGCCGTGCTCTCCGTAGCTCCGGATGGCCCCGTAGCCGTTGGCCGAGCCGTTGGGGAACTGCGAGTACATGGAGAACTTGGCCTGCGGCTCGTACATGCCGAGACCCGGGGGGAAGCCGTTGGAGACCTGCTGCATGTCCTCCGAGGCTGACGGCGGGTAGGAGAACTCTGCATCCAGGGCAGCATCGTAGGAGGGACCACCATCCTCACCCGGGTCACTACCGGTGTCGCAGGTGCCTTCCTGTCTGATGTTGGCTGAGTCAATGAGCTGAGGGGGTTGCTGAATTGTATTTCCCATGATCCCTTGCATGAAAGAGAAGGAGAAATCCATTGTTGGGATCCTGCATCCTTAACTGTCTTTTTCTTTGACTGGACCTGTTGACAGAAGAGTGGAATGAGACACAACATAGACCAAAACCTGAGACAATTCACCCAGGTACCTCGTCGTGTCAAAGATCGTCGCGTTGCAAAGAAACGATCACTCTGTGCATGACCATGACCTTCAGATGCATTGGTTTGTGTTTCAGTCTCCATGACATCTGCAGCGTATTCTGCAAACTACACATTGCACCTTCATAATACCTTACCCAGAGGCCCAGAAACCTACCAGCGCTCCTATTCTGGGAGATTATCCTGCCTCTGGTCTGCAATGTGTCAGTCGCTTGGTGGTAATGTGATTAAAACACACTGTAAATGTATTTAAGAATATGCACCTTTTAGATGCAACTGAGAGATGTGTGTTTTAACTGGATCCAGCCGGGGGATCTTTGCTGCATCTTTTGTGTCTGCATGGGTTTGTTAAACTGTCGCCTAAAGGAAGAGCAATTCAAAAGATTAATCCTTAAAAAAAAAAAAAAAAAGCACTTGCCTGTACCATTGCATCTAATATTGTGCTTTCGTAGTGCATATTTGCAAACACATTTGCATGTATGGCAAACAAAAGAACAGCCAAGGCTCCGCAGCAGATCACACTTTGTCTGGCAGGTAATCCAGCCTGGATGCTCGGAGGAATCATAGGATATTATGTGACATGCAGCACCATCCTGAGCCCGAGAATACAAAGAGTATTATTCACATCTAATCTCGGTTCCTAATAAACACAAGAACTGAAATGATCAGAAGATTATCCTTATTGTCGACATAACTCTCATTTAGTCAGAGCCTTGACTAACTCACAGGGCTGTCTGCCTGCTGGATGCCACTGGACAGTAAGTGGACTTTAATGGTGAAACTCTGTCCAACAACAGGAGCTAGGTCCTCAGCCAACATCCAAATCAATCAATCACCTTAAACTTGCTCTCAAAACACAGAACAAACTCCCGGCAGCTTGTACTTTATTGACTGAGAACTTTTGCAGACAGCTATTAATTATCTTATAGATCATCTAGTGCTTTTAATTTCATCAACACAAACACATGGTGCCAGGCTCGTCACTGGCAAAACAAAGAGCAGCTACCGGTGGCTGTTTTGCCTCCTCGCGCTTGACTATCTTAATATCTGTAATGATGCATTAATCAGGTTAAAAGTGTTAAAGCCCGCGTGTTCACAGTGGACCCACTAATCCACTGATTGTGGTTTAATGTGCTGGCAGACCCGAGCAGCCCACCATTGACAAGAGGTGGATAACGGTGATGTAAACATCCATTGGGTCTCAACTAACGGTCACCACACACTTAAAACGACTTGAGGTTTTATATTTAAGATGAAACCCGCTGGTGTGAATAATAAACGCCTTGTTCAAACCGAGTGGTTGTGTTTTGAAACGACTGCGCAGACAAAAAAATGTTTCATGAATGATTTTATAGCTTTCTGCGATGTTAGCCTAAAGCTACCTGACATCAAAGGGGCTTGTGTTGAAAAGACGTAAACCGTTTCAACCGTTAAGACAACAAACGGAGGAGCCGACCGTTGTCTTTTTGGTCCGCACGGTTAGTTAAACCGTTTCCCGTTCCCCGTTTGTGCATTTTATGTCCACCACACATGGGAGAAGATGAAAGGGAAAGCTAATGTTGGCTAGGCTAACGTTCATTTGCCAATATGGCTGCCTTTGCCCCTTTAAATCAAATTGTCTGGCGTGATTATACCTCCATCACTGGCGGTTTGTGAGGGAAAATGTGGCTGAAAATAAGCGGACGAACACGGCCCGTGTGGAGGCAGAAGGAGGGGGGAGAGAGCGACATGCATCGACAGCGGCGGCGGCTAACGGCAAACACGCTTATCGCTAAAAGAGGAGAGAGGCGAAGGAGCAGCACAGATTTTGATGCCGAGTCGAGAGATGCAGGGGAAATTACAACAAAAAATGCCAGTACCTTCAGCGTGTCCCATTCTAAACACATACACCAGCCAGCAACGTTTCCTCGTTTAATCAATAGGGGGGAAAAAACATAAAAATAAAAAAAATAATCCTGTACTATTGATAAAGCGCAGGCCTTTCCTTTTCGTTTTAACGCAATTCTCTACACAGAGGAGGAGGGGGTGTTACGCTATCTGCTCGCTACCCAATCCCAAAGCTTGGCTCTTCCTCAATGTAGGGACTGGAGCGTTTAGTGAAAACCCTGCTGGAGACAGATATGTTCAATTCTCGCACCCCCTCCTGCGTGTGGTCCTCATAATAACGGCAATAATAACGATCTCTGGCTCCCTCTTTCTCTGCTTTAACAAAAGCTCCCTGCTTTCTTTAGTCTTTAGGCCTCGGTCGGTATCCAGCTCAGCGCCAAATCAAACTGATCCACACACTGGGCTGAAGGGGTCAACAGGAGCACTCCGGGATGTGTAGTTTACTTCAGACAGCGCATACTTTATTAGGAAGGAGTGAGCGTTGTAAAAGGAGGGGGGATCAAATGTAGAGACCAGTATAAGAAGTCACGCCTACACGAAAAGGAAAGAGGAAATGCATATAATGGAGAAGTACTCCCACAGAGCGCCTCTGAGGGTTCTAATAGCTATAATGGTTTTGTAGATTTAAGATTGTGAGCAGAATTCAATAATCGTTTAAATATTTTCCCACCCCAATGCACCACAGTCTGATTACTGTAAGTTTAATACGCCTCCTCGCCTGATCTTTGGCTGAGAGGAGGCAGAAGTAAATAAACCTCTCACTCCGTCTCTATTTTCTCGTGCAGTACCATAGTTGTTATAAACAGCAAACAGCTGAGGTGGTAATGTCAAATATCCAGTGGAATTTTAACCCCCATTACAAAATTTCAAAAAAGTAATTTCTCCCAAATGTATTTCAGGTAGCATTTTCCACTCAATTTGTATCTGTGAGAGCTAGCTAATTAACAAAAACATAGGCCTGTGTAATGCAACTATAGGTTAAACAGCACCGTTCTCCAAAATTATCATGAAACTGAGAACATACCTCTGAAAGACAATTCCAATAAAATAAAATCTTAGTAAATTAGACTTTGTACATGTAATCTGCTAATGATAAAATCCACCAAATTAAGGCAAGAGCAGCACGATTAATGGCAATTTTGTTTGAATTTAAATGAAACAGAATACGCTGCAAATACCAGGCTGCCAGTGTATGTAGCTACTGATACTTTTTTCAATACTAATTTATAACACGCCGACTAATTTATCACAATCTTGCAATAAAATTATGCAACCCAAATGATATGGAGAAAAACACCCATTTGTACTTGTTGTGTGACATTGTGGTTGTTTTGGTCATTTTTGTGTCTTTCAAATGGGCTATGAGACTTTCAAATTTAGAATATGACGAGTCACCAAACACAAAGGCTGTAGGTGGAAATTCATAATGATCCAAGAAGATGTGAGGAAAAAAAATAACAGTAAAATTCAGACGCTTTTACTGAGCGGGAGGTGGGATGCCGGTTTAGCCACCGAGTATTTGATCTCTTTAAAAATAGACGATCTTTGGTGGGTACATAGACAACACCCGCGCATGCGCAGTGCGACACATCAGTGTAGCTGCCTGCGAAGGCTGCACACGCATCAGCGGACGAGCACTAGGCCGTTTCTCAATACCTAGTACGCGAAGTTCGAACTTGTGAACTCCGGGAGTCTGGACTTGTGGAGTTCAGTTGGAAGAACGAACTCCCGGGGTACGGGAGGACGGGAGAACGTGAGGACGGTATTTTTTCTGCAATTGGAACAGGAACGTACTTGATGACATCATCGTTTTTGCCGGTTGCCGGCATTCAACTTCCGGGTATTTTCACTGGTTAAAATAAAATAAACACTATTAAAAACAACTCCGTTTCATTTGTATATTTTATTACATATTATATGAGGATATAATATTATGTTTTCTTTTTTATATGAATATAAATATAGAATTTCGCAATGGCCTATATAAAGGCTGAACGGCGGGAAAATATTGTGGGGTTTATTGTTGTAGTGGAGATTGTGACGCAGCGAAAATTGAGTAGTGACTAACTTTAGTATTATCGAGTAGGCTATTGTTATTTAATCTATTATTGTTGTATATATTTGTTAAACGTTGTCGAATTGACGACATGGCGCAATTTATCGCCACTTTTATCGCCGGGGCGATGTACGCGGAAGCTGAAGAGGAAGCGGAAAGACTGAGGAGGAGCATCCGCCGGAGGAGAGCTGCCATTCGGCGAAGGACGGAGAGGAGGCGTGCCATTCTGGCATGCCTTTCTGGATTGGTTAGTTTGTGTAATAATCATAATTTATTAAAAAAAACAAAGATGACATGATAAACTTAAAATTGTTGTTAATTATATTATACTACAACACCTATAGGTTCATTCCCTAAACTATTTAATGCATACAATTTGAAGTCTATCAGTTTTATGTATGTGGTCCCTGTCGAATTAACTTTAAATTAACTACTTTTACTACTTGATTATAGCCCTCAGCCTTTGCCCTTCACACTTACCTGTCCTCTGTCTTAGCACTCAAACATGAATATGTTGATATTCAATCTGAAAGACTTTATACAGCTTCTCGTCATGTTTTCAAATGGGAAATGAAGCAACTGAATATGGAGTTTAACAAACTTCACATAATGTGTTTAATACATTTGGCATTCAACACAATTAAATACATATTCAATATAAAAACAATACAAAACTGTGATAATAGATTAAATACAGAACTCATAATATATTAAAAAGGGAATTCATTATAATAAATATGATTAAAAACAGACTTCATGATAATAAATAGATTATAGATACATGAATAAATAACTAATATACAGTATCTAAAATGTATATTTCCTCTGATACAGGACCAAGGCCCTGTGCGTAGGTACACGCAGCTGAATGACCAGGTGCCTATTCTGGTCACCTTCTTCTCTGGGGCTGAGGTGAAGCCAGCGTTTAGGCTCTCCAGAGACAGCATCAACATGCTGCTCCGGCTGTTGCCCCGGGAGAAAAGCCATGGCTGGAGCCATGAGCTGGAGGTGCTGGTGACGCTCTACTGGCTCGCCTGCGGAGCGTCATACCGGGTCACCTCCGACGCCTTCGCCATACCACTGGCCACAGTGTGCAGGATTGCACACCGCGTTGTGGAGGAAATGATGACCATCCTGCCCAGAGTCATCCACTTCCCCAGAGCCGAGCAGCTGGCAGAGGTGGGGGCTGGCTTTGCCCAGCTCGCCGGGCATGAGGTCTTTCGGGCTGCTGCAGGTGCCATTGACGGGTGCCACATCAGGATCGTTCCACCTGCAGAGCCACAAAAGAAAAGTTACATCAACAGGAAGCTGTTCCCGTCCATTATCCTCCAGGGAATGTGCGATGCAAAAGGCTGTTTCCTGGACATTTATGTGGGTCAGCCAGGGTCAGTGCATGATGCACTGGTCCTCCGGAGGTCACCGATGTATAGCCAGGCCCTCTATCCACCAGCTGGGTACTTTCTGCTGGGAGATGGAGGGTACCCATGCCTGCAGCGCCCAGTGGCCATCATGACCCCATATCGCCAGCCTGTAGCAAGTAAGAAAACACACACACACACACATAGATTATTTGGTGACTTTGAATTACACTAAACATTCTCACATTTTACATTTAAATATTTCTTTCTAACCCTGAATAGCTCAAGTTGAAGCCCGCTACAATAGGCACCACACAAGGGCAAGAAATATCATTGAGCGCACCTTTGGGGTCCTCAAGACCAGGTGGCGCTCAATTTTCCTGAGGGCCCTTGAGATCCGGCCCGTGTTTGCCCCAAAGGTGGTCGGTGCCTGCTGCATCCTCCACAACATATGTGTGGCAGCTGAGGACATCCTGGAGGAGGAGGAGGTGGAGCAGGAGGAGGAAGAGATGGTGGAGGTTCCTGGAGGCGAGGAGGACGAAAGGGGCCTGGCAGGGAGGGAGGTCCGGGGACGTCTGGCGGCCCAGCTCTCAGCTCCTCGGGACCTGCCTGCATGTCTGGGTGAACATGACTACATCTAGAGAGTATATATTCACCCTCACTCTCTAGATGTAGTCATGTTCACCTGGGAGTTTGAATAAAACAAAATACAGACATGAATGTATATATTGTATATTGTAGGAAAGATAGACCAGATGTGTATATAGATGTTTTTGTTATAAATTTTCTTGTTTCTGGTTTCTTTTCAATGCCATTGCCTTTTGTTTCTTTTGGTTCATTGTAATTTAAAAACAATGATTGTAAATAATGTATTTTGTGACTCCTATGTTCTTTTTTGGGTTTGGTCAAATTTAAATCTCATGTAATAAATGTAAATAATTATACACTTATATTTTTGTTTTTTTGTTGTGAATATATAGTACAGCATTGCTTAAATATAAATCATCTGGAGCAAAATGATAATTTAATATTTAATAGAGCACATAAAACAACAAAACACAATTGAAATCATTACAAAAACAGAACACAACCACAATCATTAAAATAAATTAAAACTTATTGACTAATTTCTCAAACAAGGACAGATATTTATCTGCCCTTGCCGCTGCTGCCCTCTCCCTCTCTTCCTCCCTTTCCAAAGCCTCACTCTCTCTTTCATCCTCTCTCTCTGCCCGACTCTTCAAAAAGTCCAGGAGGTCAGTGTCTCTCTTCCTCTTTCTGCCTGTCATTTCCTGCCCTGCTCTCTGCTCTCCTGCCTCTTCCTCTGCGGTGGAGGTAGAGGCCGGGGTGCTGACCACGCCACCTGCAGTGGCACTGGCCACAACCAGGGGCGGGTTGATGGCATGCTGCCCCTGGAGTACGGCATCCATGGCACCGTACCACTGCCAGGTGGCGGCAGTCACACTCCCGGCCTCTACCCCCTTACCCGTTGGTGGGTCTTTCAGCTCCTGAAAATAGGTTATCACACTTTGAACCTGAATGTCTATGTTACATTGTGACCTGACAAATGAAAATCAAATAAGATATAATTGGTACCTTGTACTTGTCTTTTAAATTATTCCATTTTTTCTTGGCCTGCCTAGCCGTAATAGGCAGGCCAGAAGTTGAAACAAAGTCCCTGAACAAATACACAAATACATTTTAGGACCTAGCCTACTCCTTCCAAAATATATTGGAATATATAGGTTGAATATGGAGAATATGTATGTAAAGCTAGATTTCTGCATTTAGAGGGGTCTGTGACACCGCCCGGGTCAGAGGCTCTGGTCAGCAGGGTTGGTTTTCAGCCACAATGTGGAAGCAAGCCTCCACTCTCTCTGAAACTAGTTACAAGTCATTCATCTACCATCACAATTAATCTGAATCTGTTCAATGACGGTGAAAATTAAACACAATATCCTGCATAGTTCTTCTCCGTGCTACTCTGATCAGAGCAGCGTCCCAAGTAACTTCCTGCTGGAATTATTTTTCTGTTGTTTAAACTCAAATCTCTGATTAACAGGTAGTATTTTTCTTCTTATTCTCCATGTTCAACCTTAAACCAGCATGGATTAAAACCTCAAAATGTAACCCCTTCTCCAGACATCCAGGCAATGACAAACAAACTTATATACTCACTCCCATCCTGATTTGGCGGAGTTCGTCCGCCCGGTGAATAGGGCCTCATTCGCCCCCCTCCACTCAATGAGGGCCCGGGTCTCTTCAGCTGTCCCTAGAACGAGATATAGCTTGTTAGCTGTAATGCATAATATGTTCATTTTCTACACGTGAGTTTAAGTCACTGGTAACTGATAGGGAACAACCGGGAACACGGACGGATTACGTTAGCCTGACAAAACACTTTAGTATAACGTTATAAAAATATAAACACCCCTCCCCTAAGACGAACTGATTAGTCCGATATCACACAGCATAAAGTGTTCCGTTTCAGAGACCAAAGTCTGCCTTTTAGACCCACAGAAAACAGTCTTATTTTACCACACTACAACCATACAAGACCGGCAGATTTCAGAGGGTCACGCCGGGACAAGGCAGTCATCGGCTAGCAGTAATGCTAGTGGCCGGGCTAACTTGTTAGCGAGGTAGCTAGCCGTGTTTAGCGCCGAAAACGTCGGGATAAAAACTTTACGTTAATAAACCACACACAACATCGACTTGAAGTTATTGAAATACATTCCCACAAAAAAATACATTAAAACATTTCTTGACCCCAAAACAGAAGAATTTCGAAACTTCTAACGTTAACTTGCAATTGTGCGTCTTCTCCTCCGCCATTGCTTTCGCGAAATGCATTCTGGGATACGTAGCTCCCCAAAGTCCACACAAGTCTCCACCGATGCATCCTCGGTGAAATGGGCGGGGCAAGAACACATCCGGGGTATTCGACCGTACTTGACCAGATGCGAACTTTGAATTGGAACAGTACTTGGTCCGGCGCTGATGACGTTTCTCAAGTCCACAAGAACACAAGTACAGAGAAGAACGCATATTGAGAAACGGCCCTAGTCTCAGGACGACGTCTCAAGGACCGGCTCAATACGATAAACCCACCCTAAATGGGTTTGTCACCACAGCGGCCGTTACTGTCGTTGCTCCCGTTTACATCGACCGACTGTTGTGGATGGATTACAGCATTTACGTTTCACCGAGAAGCCTTACAACGCCCAGTCGGCAGCGGCAGCCATAGCTCGGTCCTTGACACTGGAGGTGAGTGCGCTGCCATTTCACTGGCTAGCTTCAGGCAGCAGCCGGCTACGCTAACAGGCTGACCTGCTACATCAGTGGCGCTGCTAGCTCGATGCTAATTCAATCCGAGTAAGATTCTTTCTTTTTTTTAACAGCAGTAATATTTCCACATGTTTTGACCTCTAATTTGAGGCTATTTGAATATTACATTCGGGTAGTTACACGGCTAGCCTTCGTTAGTGGAAAATTACCGAAATGATGCGGATTTCGTCCCGTGTTTAGCATCATGTTACGTCCATTTAAAGTAGCCCTGCGCTTTTAACGGGCAGCGCTGTTTACGCATTTCTAAATTCCCACTATTGATTTTGGGTGCTTGTTGATTGTTTCAGTAATTGAACACGGAGGTACACTGAGCAGATCAGATTTATGGCCATGATGTTGTTACATAACAATGAGCATTCTCCACACGTGGATAACTCGTAGATTGACAGACTGACATGTCTGCATATTTTAATTTTTTGAAGCTCTTTTAATTTATATATATATATACACATAAAACCCTCCTGAACTGTCGGATTAGAAATCCTGATAGCTAAAGCTGAACATGCAGCTTGTTGTCATTTGTGTTGTAGTGAATGCCACACAAACGCTAATAACAGATGTACTAAACGGCAGGCCACCGTACCTTTATCACGTAACGTTAAGAATATTAAATCCATACATGAGAAATTATTTTAGTGTGTTGATGTACTTTGTAAGATATCTACCCACCTATTAGGACTATTCTTTTTTAATCACGTCAAGAATATCTTATTCTAATGCAGTTTGTAATATTTTGCACAAAAGTATATCAACTAAACGACAGCATTAGATTATTATTAAATCAAATTGAGTCATGTCATTTAATTTGACAATCTTTAAATATAACCTTCAAAAAGTCAATGCTGAAAGGGTTTATGTAATGTTAGTGTTTGTGTAACTAAAAGTGTTTGTTGCTGGCATGTGATCGTTGCTCCCGTCTGTTACATGTGTTTTGAGGAAAACCTCATACCATGACACTGACAGCCCGACCACCTCAACTGAAGATTTAATGATTAATGAAAGTGTCGATGACTTTCTGACATACTATGTTAATAGAAGTCTGTGATTCTCCCCCATGGCTTAATTTAGGATTGATGAATCATTCCTCCAACTGCTCTCCGGAGCATGATGAGAGTAAATGGGATTATGTCAACCTGGGTTAATAACCTATAGAAATAACAGTGGTGGTTGTGATCATGAGAGAGTTCTATAATGTTATGTCATTCAGCGTGGGCCAACCCGCTGTGCATATGGGCTCTTGTAGCTGTGCTTTTTGTATTTTTCCAGTTAGCCTGTAGCTATGAGCTGTAATCAGACACCTGCATGCTCTCTCTCTCCCTCCCTCCTCCTCCTCCTCCTCCTCTCTCTCCATGTGTGCTTCAACAGAACGCTGTAATCTTCCCCGGCAATGGCGGTGTTTAGTCACCAGGTGCTCTTCGCAGTCACCAGATCAAGGTAAGCTAGCAGCAGCGCATGTTACACTTGTCCATTCAGAAGGAAGCAGCTCTGTCCACGCAGCTGTCCTGGTCTTATTGAAGTGACCCGGTTCTCAAAGTGCACAAGTTGTTCTCTTCATATTGTTCACTGACAGTGTTTACAAACTCTTGTGAGCAGTCTGTGCTTATTGGAGTTCAGTCAAAAACACAGGCTGTCTCTGTTTACATAGTGTCTGTTGCAGTGCAACCTTCTCAGTGTATCCCATGACTCCAGTTGAGTCACACACAACAACTGTGGTTTCTACTGATGATGCAGAATCAGAAAAGCTGGGCTACCTGACTGGAATTCAAAGGCAAATACAGTGAAAGGACTAGGAAGCTCATTTAAAGTAGAAGATGTCTGTTTTTTTTATTCTCATTCATTCTCTGCTGAAAGAGACAATAGATTTGTATTTTGGAAGATTGCTTTTAGATGATGAATGTAAATTCAGACAGCAGTTTCAGTGGAGGTGAATGATGAATTAAAGGCAGGTTATGCAAGAGATGAATTCCTTCCTCTGGAATTTAGGGCCAGAATACAGATGGACATGTTTGTGTTAGTAAGTTGGGGAGAAGTGTCTATATCTTTGCACAATCTTGCAAACAAGATTTTGCTAGAGTCATCCAGTATTATAACATGCAGCTGGTGTTATGTAAGTAGTAACAGAACATGGAGGGCAGTGGAGCAGGCCCAGATTCACCTGTTGTGATGCTGTAATAAAGCTTTCAACAAACCTTCATTGTTTTTCCTTCCTTCAGAACAAGTCAGAACGTTGGATTTCTTCAAAGCCTGAGTGTCTTGAGAACTTAAAGGGACACGCCAACGTTTTTTTTTTTTTACATGTCTTGCCTCACTCCAGTAGAGAGACACCATCCTTTCGACTGTGCATGCAGTAACAAGGGAGATAGAGCCGTATCACCTGTAATTAGCTTAGCTCAAATGCTTGAAGTGTATATGTAGTGTTAGCCAGATCGGTCAAAACAGAGGGTTCAAGCACTCTGCAGCTATCATTCCAGCATTTGGTCTATTTTGTTGCGAGCAATCGCTCCGGTCAATTTTCAAAATGAAACACCGGGAATTACAAATAGGTGAGGCCAATGCGTGTAACCTACGTTTGTAGCCTATTTGTGTTTATTAATTGAAACAGAGCGCGAAATGAACACACTCAAAGAGCTGAGGGGCGAAGCGCTTGTCCCCCGGCCGCCGCAGAGTCGTTAATTAATGGTAACGCTGATTGATAAGTTTCGTTTTTAATGAGGAGGAAATATGAAGAACTCAGCTGTGATTAAAAAAGTACCTAATGGCTGGTTGTGGAAACCCTGCTTTACGTTGATTTAACATTTAAAAAGAAAAACCTCATCATTCTGAAAGTGTGGCGGCTTTTATTTTGCCGTGGCGGTGCGCCACGATCAATTACATGTAGAGGAAACCCTGGACTGCTGATTTCAGCTTGGGTAGGAGGCAGGCTAACACTACCCATACACTTCCAGTGTTTGAGCTAAGCTAATTACAGGTGATACGGCTCTATCTCCCTTGTTAGTGCACACACAGTGGAAAGGATGGTGTCTATCTGCTGGTCATGGACTCAGGAGTGAGGCAAGACAAGAAAAAAAAAATGTTGGTGTGTCCCTTTAAAGCTTTACAATAGTTACTGTTACACCGTTAACTCAGTTGGGGAACAGGGCTGTAAGTATTAAATGAAGAAGTGTATGCTAGTATACCAGCAAACAAATTAGCGTTTAGCCTATTGTAATAGCATTGTAAGTATATATAGCATTTGCTATGCTAAGGCTGCTGAGGCATGCTGATATTGTGGCCCTCCCTTGGTGTATTTACATTGTGTCAAGTGTTACTGGTAGATGTCTGGTCCATGACCTCAGGCAGTGCTGTGGGCCTTCTTTGTTGTGGTTAAAATGAGGGGGTCAGGCATGTAAATGAGGGAAGGAAAGAAAAAGACCTCCAGCTACTTAACAGAGATGTACACAATGCAGGATCTGAGAGGCTTTGCAAATGTTCTCTGGGGATGGAAACACATTGAACATGTTTGTTAGAAAACATTTGTTTTACAAGGTAAGACAACACGACTACATGGCAGTTTGAGCATGTAGAAGAATGTGGATGTATGTAATTTATCACCAGGACATCAGTCTTGTTTTCATGTTTTGTATCCTTGTTGTAGCATCTCCATGTGCTTCCTGTCATATGCTACTTGACCTCCTTAGATAATCAGATCATCATTAAAGCAACTGAGACTCGTGAGGGACATGTGACATAACAGAACAACAGGTAGTTTTTTTGGCCGAACCTACAGATAACAAGGAGAGTGTTTTGATAGACGGATTCAGTTTTGGTTCTTTGTGATTGGTTCACCGCTGTGTGGTGGGAACATCTTACCAAAAGTGATCTGAGCAAGATGTGTTGTTTAGTCCAACCAGCAGCCCAAAATTTAAATGGAAAGATTTAGGGATGCACGATATATCGGCATTAATATCGGTATCGGCCGATGTTCGTCATTTTTTAACATATCGGTATCGATTAAATTAAATTAAATTAAATTAAATTAAATTAAATTAAATTAAATTAAATTAAATTGGACCGATATGCACAATCTTGCTATTTGGGAGTAAAATGCATTCTGAAAATAAAGGAAGACATTCAAAAATTCAGTTTGCATGATTTTCAGTCTGTACAAAAATGTATCATCTCAGAAACTTAAAAAAAACAACACATATCGTTATCGGTAAATATTGATTATCGGCCATAACAGAAAAATTCATATCGGATATCGGTATCGGCCAAAAATTTTCATATCGGTGCATCCCTAGAAAGATTCAGTTTCTAAAGGTTTTGAAGCAGTGGACAGACCTCAGTGGCAGAATATTTTAAAGTTATATTTAAAAACACGCCTTTAACAAGTAAAAGACCAGATTGCATTGTTAATCAGGTCATTAGTTCATCACACAGAGCCTTTTCTTCTTCTTCTTTTTGTAAGAAGGTTTCTCCATGGAATGTTATGTACAGTAATTACTAACCAGTTTTTCTTGTTGCTGTCAACAGGGGATCGTATTTGTTGTCCAAGAGGCACAGCTGCTCCTCTCTGTCTTCCAAAGCCTATCTCCACATAGACCCTCCTCGCCACGTCTTGTCCTCGTTCCCACTCAGGCACTCCCGCTACGGCTCCCCCGGCTGTTACCGGGGCCACGCCCTCAGCCGCTGCCCCTGCTCCGTCCTGCTCGCCCGCTCTCTGCACAGCTCAGGTGTTTGGCTCCAGGACATAAAGCAAGAGGACGCAAAGGCCTCGTCGGCTCCTTCCCAGGACGCTCCTCCTGTGACCACTGTGACCCAGTCTCAACCAGCATCAGGTCCCACTCCAGCGGCCTCCACCTCTACAGCGGCCTCTGTCCCTCCCGCACAGGAGAGGGCAGTCGTGAAAAAGTCTCTGTATCACAGGATTGTAGATGAGCTGAAGCATTATTACAATGGCTTCCGGTTACTCGGCATCGACATTAACATCGCAGGCAGGATGGTGTGGAGGCTGCTGCACGGACAACTGCTCACACGCAGGGAGAGGAGAAGGGTAAGAACAGTTCAATACTGTAATATATAACAGGCACAGGGATGTAGAAAACCTTCAGGTTAGAGTCAAGTGCATATAGACATAGAGGGAAACCCAGACCCAGTAGCAGACATCAGACACGACGGGCCCAGCTTGAGAGATCAAACTTTAAAGGAGTGCATTGCTTTGGATCAGACTTATTAGAAAAAAAACAAATAATTTTAATCAAACATTGAGCTTGTTCTGAACCGCGACTTTATCACGCGAGATTACGCGCGAGGTTTTGACTGGTCCGGATGTGCACTGTATGAGGGACGCGTTGATTCGCCGCAGGAAGGACAGAGCCGGGGGGGCTTGCCTGCAGACTCCAAAACATAAACAGCCCCCTGGTACCGCTTCGGTTGGGTGGTGAAAGAGGCAAGTAGCCTCCACGGTGAGGTCACCGTAGGAGCAGAATCAAAATCTCGTGCTTTAGGAAGGCACACCCTTGTGTGCTATTCCTCTTCGGAAAAAGAGCCGAAGCGAAAAAACGGCGCCACTTTCAAACTCCAGCTTTTCAGGCAAGTTTCAACTGAGGTCAAACACCAATATGCATGTTTTAGAGAAATTGCGATTTCCGGGTGATGACTCCTTTAAAACTGCAACAGGAAGGCGGGACTTCCACCAGGTGGCTTGTTACAGCCAATGGGAGGCTAATCGCCGCAGCCGACTTCCTTCCGCCCAGACATCAGTTATAAGCATTTTATGTATTTTATGATTCATCAAAACATTTACAGCTTTATAGTAGTGATTTAGGTCAGTGGTTCTCAACCTTGGGGTCGGGACCCCATGTGGGGTCACCTGGAATTTAAGTGGGGTTCTTTGAAATGTCCAGTAGCTAATTGATGATAAAAAAACAAACTTTTTTTTTAAAAATGATGATTAAAAACACCACAGACAATCTTTGACAACTGTGTACTTTCACTTTCTTTAATATAAATTGAGCATCTTGATTTACGGCCTTGATCACATGGCGTTGCCAGAAATGTCAAACTGGGGTCACGAGCCAAAACAGGTTGGGAACCACAGCTTCAGGTAACATTACAGGGTTTTCAGTGAAGGATATTTTTCTACAAAAATGTTGTTAGGTCAACTTATGAATCTATAGAATATATTCAGTAAATCTCACTCTGCATAATTTACACAAAAAATGATTTTCTTTTGGGAATCAATTAAATCTGTTTGTTTTTTACGGTAAACACATTCTTGGTTAAATCCACATTACAATTTAGGTACGTAGCATTTCCCAGTTTGCAATGTGTTTTTATGTGTTGTTTTTTGCGATGCATTGCCCTCAGGTCACTGCAGCATGTCTGTCTGGTTCATTCCCAGTTTTATTTTCTGTCCTTATCCTGCTCCTTATCAGTCTACCCTTAATGTCGTAAGGGCTCCTTGTCAACAGTTCACACATTTAAATGTCAGTAAGGAAGTGTACTGGGTGTTCCCCAGGTCGTAACAAATGTGTGCTAGAGCTGGTATGCAGCCAGGAGCTGCTCAGTTGGTTGAACAGGCCTCTGGAGGTTACAGCTGAGCACGTCTAAGAAAATAGAGTTTTGTGTCTGTGTTGTCTCACTGTTGACTGACAATATTAAAACGTTTAATCCTGTTAAACAGTGATAGGTGTGCATCATTGGATGAGTTACAGTTGTACAGCCGTCTTTTCACGTGATAGCAGAAGACTTTTTGTTGTATTTGACTTGAAAATATTGTTTTCCACTAACAGCAGTTTGAAGTTGTCCTACATCTGCACAGAACTGCTGGAAATGCTTTTGAGTTTTTGTGACCTGTATCCATATTTGAGAGTTTTAAGTGATGTTTCAACACACCCTCGAACTGAATTAATGACATTACGTTGTGTGATAAGAAGATAAGCAGAGAGCAGAGCTGGCATGCTTTTGTTTGTTTGTTTTTTTGCTTATATTTATGTAGATTGGAGGAAAAAAAGCTGACTCTGCCAACATTTCAGCTGATATTGATTGAAACTCCTCAACTGAAAGTTCCAGTAGTTTCAGACGCAGTCAGTCAGCCTCTAAGATCTGACGGCACTCAGATGATGTGGTCAGCTGAGCTGCTCTTGGTTGTGTTCAGAAAACACAAATGTTAAAGTGATACGCCAACATTTTTATTTGTGTCTTGCCTCACTCCTGAGTCCATGACCAGCAGATAGACACCATCCTTTCTACTGTCTGTGCAGTAACGAGGGGGATAGAGCTGTATCGCCCGTAATTAGCTTAGCTTAAACACTGGAAGTGTATGGGTAGTGTTAGCCTGCCTGAAATCAGCAGTCTAAAGCTGATTTCATTTTAGCTCTAAACTCTGTAAATATATCACTTTATCAACATTTCAAACATTTTTAGGTGAGAATGTATCCGTTTAGATCAGCAGTGTGTTGTTAATTTGTCTAAATACCAGCTGTTTACTATTTTGTTCGGCGCTACTCAAGCTAGCTGTTGTGACCAATGCACTTCCGGTTACTTTCACAAAATAAAACACCTGTTGCCCTTTACATACAGAAGTGCTTTTACTTTGAAACAGGAAGCTAACCTACCCTCGATGTAGCTAGCTTGAATCAAAATAAACCGTCTTTACTTGAACCCTCCGTTTTGACCGATCTCGTCCCGTTACCGGCATTTGACCGCTCAAGATGCCTTACTGGAGAGTTTTGTCAGCTCTGAGACCAAGATCGGTCTGTTTAGAGTTGTTGAGTGTCTGTGATGAGGCGGAGGCAGGCTACTATTACCCATACACTTCCAGCATTTGAGCTAAGCTAATTACAGGTGATCTCCCTTGTTACTGCACGCACAGTCAAAAGGATGGTGTCTATCTGCTGGTCACGGACTCGGGAGTGAGGCAAGAAACGTTTAAAAAAAAAAAAAAAAATTGGCATATATTCCTTTAAGAAATGAAATGTTTTCTCTTAAACTGCGAACTCTCTCCTGAAGCCCTGTGTGCACGTTAGACTCTCTTTCAACTTCACGTAGAGAAGACACCAGTCGATGATTGAAAAAGAACATGGTGTATGTGTCAGTGAGTGACGGATGTGCATGTGTTCCAGCCAGAGCGTGCAGGCTCTCCGGCTCACGCTGTGCACATGCCATTACAAAACTATATTTGAGCTATTTTAGAACAGGGCTGGCAGAGCGTCGCTGCACGTTCAATGGCTTCTTCTGGCCCCTGTTGCATTAGCCTGCTCTCCCTTTGTGTTGCAGCTGATGAGGACCTGCGCTGACCTCTTCCGCCTGGTGCCCTTCATGGTGTTCATCATCGTTCCCTTCATGGAGTTCCTGCTTCCCGTCTTTCTGAAACTCTTCCCAGAGATGTTGCCCTCCACCTTCGAGACAGAGTCCAAAAAGGCATGTGGACATGTACACACACACACAGACACACACACACACCCTGCCGTCTGCTGACCTGCAGCAGGGGTTCATCGACATTATGTAAGCGGTCAGATATGGCTGTGGCTGCTGTACTAAGAACCCCTGGCTGTGCAAGCAGCTGACTATCTAATCTGGGCAATTAACTTTGAGAGCTGCGCCATAACATACACAAAATGCCTCACAAACACTGGACCTAATCTTTTAGAAACCTGCTTTCTGATTGGCCCGTTGTTTCTGTGATTGTAATAAACCAATAAGAGGCCTTTCTTCTTGTTAAGAGGGAAAGCAGCAGGTCTTCTGTAGTCGGTGCACTTGGCTTGTTAAATGTGATGTTCCCTGGCTGTACTGGAGCACGGCTGAGTGACTCTCAGATATGCTCTTGTGCTCCTGGACAGCACAGAGGTGTCCGGCCTCTGAAAATGGCACTGAAGACTGAAGAAAAGGAAACCCAGCATGTTGGAATTACAGATCACAGAGCTGTGCAGAAACATGACCGGATACCAGGGACAACCAGCACAAACAAAACAAACATTTACTCAACTGCTTTTTCATTGGAAATACACACAGTCCTTATTTATAAAGTGCAAAAATCTTCATTCAGGTTGTTTTGTCTAAGTGTCCCCTTGATAATAAAACAGGTGAAGGAGTTTTTGTTAAAAGTTAGCAGCCAGTCATTGTGCTTTGAACAAAGTAAAAACCAATATTTTGTGGCTGAGAGAAACATAAAAAACACAAAGGAAAACATAAGTAAACATGAAAATGGAAAACACAAGCACAGCAGATTTAATTACAGTTCTGTATTTTATATTTTTTATATTTTTATTATGTGCAGCTGTCTCACATTGTCCACAGCTTTTTGTGCTTGACTGCCAAGCCAACAGCTGTGTCTTTTAAAGGTAGAGTCTGGAGTTTTGTTCGTTGCAGTTTGTAAACAAAACATTAAAACTGGACCCCTCCTCTGGGGCTAAGCTGTGTAGCCTCCTGCCCCAGATAGCAGCAAAGGAAAGGAAAAGGAGCCGTGGGCCGATAACTGACCAGCAGCAGCAACAGGAGCCTCTGTTATGTTGTTATGCCGTCGTGGTGAGATGGGAAGATGGTGTTAGCTGCGGATTAGGGGTGTGATACAGGGGCGGCGATACGATATATTGCGATATATTGCGATACTGTTGGAACAATGATATATTGAGTTTCTTTGAAAGAATTTATTCGTAAGAAAATTGTAGCACATAGCACACACATGCTGTTACATGCTTAACATCGGCTTGCTGAAGAAATACAAGCATTGGCAGGAATTTTGCATGAGGAAATGAAAAAAATAAGACTAAGTAGTGCTTATCCCCCCCTTGTGTTTTTGTATTTCTGTACATGTTTTATTAAAAAATAAATTTAAAAAAAAATCGATACGGAAAACCGAATATCGATACCGTATCGCGAAAAAAATATCGCGATATTTAAGTGTATCGATTTTTTCTTACACCCCTACTGCGGATGCTAACCGCTACCGCTAGCCGAAGTTAGCATCGAGTTAGCTCTCCACAACGGCCCTAATACTTCTTACCAGTCGAGGCTTTAGTTGTCGGTGACGATCAGGAATCGGTCCACGGCTCCAGCGCTTCACTCAGACTGTATTTCTGTTTCTTTGCGGTCCTGACTGCTGCTGCTGAGAGAGAGAGACGTGCTAGCACTCGTTAGCATCAGAGACAGCTAGTGCGGCTAGCAGCCCTGAGCCTCCTGCTCCGCTGCACATAGCTTCACCTGAGCTCCGTCATTGGCTGGAGAGAAAACACAGACTCTCTGGCTCTCCACCCAAAATCGTCCACGTCAACAACAAAACAAAGCAAAAGACGAAAATACAGGCAGGGGGAGGGGGCGCTGCAGACACAGTCACCACCACACAGGACTAGAAGCCCTTTGGAAATGATTAAGACGGATTTCATTTGCATACGTCTGAAGTTTATTTTTGGGCACAAAACTCCAGACCCAACCTTTAAAATATCCATCTGCTCCAATAAGATGTCTCAGCTCTGAAATCCTGAAACCTAGAGAATATAGAGGGAAGATAAACACAGTGTACTGAAGGTGGAAACCAGTGGTTTCTAAATGAACCCTGTCTCCTTCATGCAGGAGGAGAAGCAGAAGAAGGGTCTGGCTGCCAAGCTGGAACTGGCCAAGTTTCTCCAAGAGACCATCGCCGAGATGGCGCGAAGGAATAAGGCTAAAGCCCAGACGGAGGACGAGACGCAGCGCTTCTCCACATACGTTCAAAAGGTAACGCTTAACATCCTGTGTGTCCAAAAAGTCTAATTTTATCAGACCAGGCAGATTTTCATACTGTCTGTCTCCTAATGGAATGACCGCTGAGTATTTCAGCTTTTGAGTGGTTGCTTGGTTGTTTGGGAAACAATGAACCAACCCTGTGTAGTGGGGGTCAGTAGGGCCAGGACCATGTTTTTGTCCCGGGTGCCCCTGCAGAGGTTAATCCTGCTGTGCTCCTCACAAAGAGAGGACTCAGACCTCCTGACGCAGTGTGGTGGTGTTAATGGAGATGGTTGTGTTGCTTCACATCGGTGCCGTCTCCTCAGGTCCGAGGAACAGGCGAGCAGCCCACCACCAAGGACATCGTCCGCTTTTCCAAGCTGTTCGAGGACGAACTGACGCTGGAGCACCTGGAGCGCCCCCAGCTGGTGGCTCTGTGCAAACTGCTGGAGCTCCAGCCCATCGGCACCAACAACTTGCTGCGTTTTCAGTTGATGATGCAGCTCAGGACCATCAAATCAGACGACGAGGTGAGACACAGGCCATAAAACTAGGACATACAGTATCACACCATCTCATTCTGTGTCTGTGTTTTTACAGTTGTTTTCCCAGGCAAGTCAGTTTTGTGAATGATGTCCTGTCACTGTGCAGTCCCTGTTGTTGAATACTTTACCACATTACACTTCCTAGCTTCCTGTGGTCAGTAATTTATTCCAACTTATACTTATAGAAATCCTTACCAAGCAATAAATGGCACATTAGCATGAAAAGCGTATCAAACCCAACTCTTCTTTTAGTGTGGCAGCTGTGACTGTTCACTGTCCTTAAAGGGATAGTTCAACATTTTGGCAGATCAGCCCATTGTAATCCCTATAGTCATAGCAGTAGGTTTGTTACCATTATTTGTAACGGCCGAACCGAGTGGCAAGCTGCTCAGAGCTACGCTACGGAGGCTAATGGGATTTCTTGGTTTCCCTCATCAAACTCATCAAATACACAATCCAACAACTCCACAACGCTCTGGTGGACAAGTTGTGACCTGCACATTCACTACGCTATGAGATAACGGAACATTACACAACTGAGTTGTTTTAGAGGTAAATTCAAACAGCTGATGCACGTTGCCTTCAGCAAGCAGTCTCTGTATTTACCTCTAAAATAACTCCGTCTCGTAACGTTCCAGTTCATGGGAAATGTAGTGTGAAAACACTTGTTGTTTTTCAAAACTCCTCATTGTCCCTTTAAAGTAAATACATTTTTAATGGATGGGTAACTGCTCCATAAAGTCTCACAAAAGGTGGATGGTATTGAATGACTGAGTTTAAATTTTGATTTGTTCTAATCCCTCTTGATCTGCAGCTCTCTTTAACTTCTGTCTCCTAACTCTTTCACAGATGATCGCCGCGGAGGGCGTGGCCGCGATGAGCGTGTCAGAGTTACAGGCAGCGTGTCGTAGTCGTGGGATGAGGTCTCTGGGTCTCACCACGGATCAGCTCCGTGTGCAGATGCAGCAGGTGAGCCACTGCAGAACAGCGTGCTGCTCAACACAAACTAAATCCCCTTCACACAGTGCACTGGATTTGATTAAACACACACTCACGTCTGTGCTAACAATCATTCTACATGACATTAGAATAAAACCATGTTTGTTTTCTAACAGAGTGTATGCACATCTTAAGATATGGAAAAAGCACTGGATTCAGTTTCATATGAAAAAGCTTTAGGAGATATTGAGGTATCTTAAATTTAGTTTACTGAAGTCTTTTCTCTTGCTAATTGCAGCTAAAGCAACTTAAAATTAATGAACTATATTTGATAGGTTCATACATTGGCCGCCCATTGTCCAGTTTTATGAAGAGGACTTGCAGGAAATGTTGTATAAACAAATGCAATATTAAAGGGATAGTATCATTTTTTAAAGTGGGGTTGTGTGATCTCCAAAAAGTACTTTAATTGCAGTAGAAGACTCTCTGCACTCCTCCCGTTAGCAACGCCAGCCCATAGTCCTGCCCAGAGATTTACAACATACAGTGTTGTGAATGGACCCAAAGAAACGGCCTATTTTCACGGCCTAAAAGAGGTTTTACCTGGAAAAAATACACAGTTCCATTTTTCGCGATGATATAATTATATCCAGCCCTTCAAAGTGCAGGAAAAACACAGTTTTTATTTGGAGCTAACCAACTGCTGATCGGTGGGTGATAGCCCTGAGCGGAGGGATATGTGAGTTGGTTAGATCCAAATAAAAACTGTGTATTTCCTGCACTTTGAAGGGCTGGAAAAAATTATATTATAGCGAACAATGGATCTGTGATTTTGTTTTTTCAGGTAAAACCTCTTTTAGGCCGTTTCTTTTTTGCTATTTGTAGATTACAACCCCACTTTTCACAAAAAAAATGCTACTATCCCTTTAAATAAATCTAGAAGTCTTGGTGTTTGCACCATCATCTGGAGAAGACATGGTGCAACGTGTTGATTTAAAGAGGCAAAGCTGTTATGTCTTGTTAATGAATAAATGATGTTCTCCTCTGTCCAGTGGCTGGACCTTCACCTGAAGGAGAATGTTCCTCCGTCGCTGCTGCTCCTCTCCAGAGCCATGTACCTGACTGACCTCAAACCCAAACCCCCCGTCATCCCACCGGTTCCAAAACTAGAGGTTGGACCTTCACAATCTTCTTACCATCTTACAGGTTCCGCCTGCATGCACAGTGGCTCATGTACAGATTAGGGAGGGTCGTACCCAGTTTAACATTCCAGCTGCTCCATAGCTGGTACGCGGGTCACTGCTGTTTAGTACATTCACTGTTTGTTCTCCTTATTCAGAGCTGTTTCATAACTATTGACGATGTATGGCTCTGTCTTAAGGATGCACATTTCGATTCTTTTCCTGACCGACAACCGATGTTAACCATTAACCAATAAGGTTAAAATGCATGCAGGGAGATCGATGTTTGAAACGTGTGCTAAAGTGCCCTCTAGGAGTCGAAACGTGTGCTAAAGTGCCCTCTAGGAGTCAAAACGTGTGCTAAAGTGCCCTCTAGGAGTCAAAACGTGTGCTAAAGTGTCCTCTAGGAGTCAAAACGTGTGCTAAAGTGCCCTCTAGGAGTCCAAACATGTGCTTAAGTGCCCTCTAGGAGTCAAAACGTGTGCTAAAGTGCCCTCTAGGAGTCAAAACATGTGCTAAAGTGCCCTCTAGGAGTCAAAACATGTGCTAAAGTGCCCTCTAGGAGTCAAAACGTGTGCTAAAGTGCCCTGTAGGAGTCAAAACATGTGCTTAAGTGCCCTCTAGGAGTCAAAACGTGTGCTAAAGTGCCCTGTAGGAGTCGAAACGTGTGCTAAAGTGCCCTGTAGGAGTCAAAACATGTGCTTAAGTGCCCTCTAGGAGTCAAAACGTGTGCTAAAGTGCCCTGTAGGAGTCAAAACGTGTGCTAAAGTGCCCTGTAGGAGTCACAACGTGTGCTAAAGTGTCCTGTAGGAGTCAAAACGTGTGCTAAAGTGCCCTCTAGGAGTCAAAACATGTGCTAAAGTGCCCTCTAGGAGTCAAAACATGTGCTTAAGTGCCCTCTAGGAGTCAAAACGTGTGCTAAAGTGCCCTGTAGGAGTCGAAACGTGTGCTAAAGTGCCCTGTAGGAGTCAAAACATGTGCTTAAGTGCCCTCTAGGAGTCAAAACGTGTGCTAAAGTGCCCTGTAGGAGTCAAAACGTGTGCTAAAGTGCCCTGTAGGAGTCACAACGTGTGCTAAAGTGTCCTGTAGGAGTCAAAACGTGTGCTAAAGTGCCCTCTAGGAGTCAAAACATGTGCTAAAGTGCCCTCTAGGAGTCAAAACGTGTGCTAAAGTGCCCTCTAGGAGTCAAAACGTGTGCTAAAGTGCCCTGTAGGAGTCAAAACGTGTGCTAAAGTGCCCTCTAGGAGTCAAAACGTGTGCTAAAGTGCCCTGTAGGAGTCAAAACGTGTGCTAAAGTGCCCTCTAGGAGTCAAAACGTGTGCTAAAGTGCCCTGTAGGAGTCAAAACGTGTGCTAAAGTGCCCTCTAGGAGTCAAAACGTGTGCTTAAGTGCCCTCTAGGAGTCAAAACGTGTGCTAAAGTGCCCTCTAGGAGTCAAAACATGTGCTAAAGTGCCCTCTAGGAGTCAAAACATGTGCTAAAGTGCCCTCTAGGAGTCAAAACGTGTGCTAAAGTGCCCTGTAGGAGTCAAAACATGTGCTTAAGTGCCCTCTAGGAGTCAAAACGTGTGCTAAAGTGCCCTGTAGGAGTCGAAACGTGTGCTAAAGTGCCCTGTAGGAGTCAAAACATGTGCTTAAGTGCCCTCTAGGAGTCAAAACGTGTGCTAAAGTGCCCTGTAGGAGTCAAAACGTGTGCTAAAGTGCCCTGTAGGAGTCACAACGTGTGCTAAAGTGTCCTGTAGGAGTCAAAACGTGTGCTAAAGTGCCCTCTAGGAGTCAAAACATGTGCTAAAGTGCCCTCTAGGAGTCAAAACATGTGCTTAAGTGCCCTCTAGGAGTCAAAACGTGTGCTAAAGTGCCCTGTAGGAGTCGAAACGTGTGCTAAAGTGCCCTGTAGGAGTCAAAACATGTGCTTAAGTGCCCTCTAGGAGTCAAAACGTGTGCTAAAGTGCCCTGTAGGAGTCAAAACGTGTGCTAAAGTGCCCTGTAGGAGTCACAACGTGTGCTAAAGTGTCCTGTAGGAGTCAAAACGTGTGCTAAAGTGCCCTCTAGGAGTCAAAACATGTGCTAAAGTGCCCTCTAGGAGTCAAAACGTGTGCTAAAGTGCCCTCTAGGAGTCAAAACGTGTGCTAAAGTGCCCTGTAGGAGTCAAAACGTGTGCTAAAGTGCCCTCTAGGAGTCAAAACGTGTGCTAAAGTGCCCTGTAGGAGTCAAAACGTGTGCTAAAGTGCCCTCTAGGAGTCAAAACGTGTGCTAAAGTGCCCTGTAGGAGTCAAAACGTGTGCTAAAGTGCCCTCTAGGAGTCAAAACGTGTGCTAAAGTGCCCTCTAGGAGTCAAAGCGTGTGTTAAAGTGCCCTCTTCAGTGGCGAGGATACACTACATGTGCCCTTTTTTTTGCCCCTGCCCTTCAGAAAGTCTGTGCACGCCACGCCACTGACTGAAGGTATCAGTGGAAGTCTCCACATGTCAACACATCCTCATGAGTTGATAACATAAGGAGCTAAAAAAAATAAACTGATAGTATTAATGGGTCAAAGTTCTTGTTATTGGTTAATGGTTAACCATGTGCATCCCTAGTCTGTCTGTTTGTCAGCGCTGATTATTTTCAGGAATTGATTAACGGTCTGGTCTATGAGACATCAGACAGTGTCAACACAGCTCAGCACAAAACACTTGTGATTGTGATTGGTCGCTCTTCTAACCAGATGTTTGTTGATGTTTTTGCAGAAGGCCCCTCCTCCTCCAGTGGAGAATCCAGGAGCTAACACAGCCCCGGTCAGCACCGACATGTTGGCAGACCCTGCTCTCATCATCAAGGACAGGCCGGTCAGTGCACTCCTGAAAACACAGCAGCATGAGATAAGATGGAAGTGTATTGATGGTGCAGAGGAAAGTGGGTCAGCTCTGAAGTTAAGAATAGATTCTGCACAAACACATGAACTTATCAAACTGGACTCAGATGTTCATACAAGCTACATGTAGGAGGAAATGAAATCTACTGCTCCTCACTGTTTTAGTCCAGTTAGTAAATGTCTAAGTGTTAACCAACTCAAGATTTAAATTAAAATGGGTTGCACCACTTTAACCAGGAATCAAGTAGAGCTAGTGATAGTAATAGTAAGTGTTTACTAGATATTTACCATAGGGGTTGTGTAGCTGTTTACTAGTTACAGTCTGTCGACACAAGATCAAAACCAACTGAAAAAGCAACAACAACAACAACAACTAGCTCATAACGGCTCGTTTAGAGAGGTTTGCTTTACAAAACAGAACCTGCCGTAAGGAAACGGCTTTTGAGAGACTGAACACTTCAGATGTATATGATGACTATATTTACTGTCGGTAGCGTTGAAATACTTGACCACATAATGCGGATCACGGACATGCTAACGTTAGCTGCGGCAATTTAGCACGGGTCCGAACGTGGCTCTACCTCCGTTGCTACACTACGATACTTCACTACGGGGTCGATGCAGAATGTGGTTGGGGACACAGTTCAAGTCTACAGCGGTACTGTGTGTCGGGTGGCGCCGGCCGCCAGTATGAGCACCTCAACGAGTAGGTGCAGCTGGCCGTGCAGGCAGAGATACCACAACATTGCCGGCTTCCCGGATGTGGTGGCATGTGTCGATGCGGGACACACTTCATTATAAAAGCATCCAGCTGTTGCTGTGTACATTCTGCTCCGCACGCTGAATGGATAGCCAGTTGTTGTCGTCACTTGATGCGACTAGTAACCTGCTAGTAACCACTTAGGCGTTCAATTCAATTCAATTCAATTCAAGTTTATTTGAAGAGGGACAATGTACATTCTTTTACATTGAAAATGCAAAATGTACCCAATTGTAGCTGCAAAGCTAATTTCCATTGGTTGTCCCCCGGCTAAAAAGAAAAAAATTACAGAGGTTCAAGTTAAAATAAGTACAAGTCAAAAGTGCAACAAGGTTCTGTTCATGTTGTTTTGCTTCTTAGAAGGGAACAGAAGAGCGGTCTAACATATCGGTCTATAGACAATATCAATCAATACATTACAATATCATATACATTACACACATAGTTTCACATTTCAGTCATTACGAATAAAACGGTAAAGTGCTAGAGCAGTTTAAAGTGCTGGTTACGAATAAAGTGCTGGAGGTTTAACGTTAAAGTGCCATATCTCAGAGAGAGAAAAAGGAGAGAAAAAAAAAAAAAGGGTTGGGGAAGAGACGGAGGGTGTAGATGGAGTGGGCTGCAGCAATGCAAAACTAGTTCACATGTATTGTTTGGTTGTGGGATTTAGGGTTCTATACCAGTTGTGGGGTAAACAGATTGTGGAGTTGGGGCCAGGAAGAGAAGAGTAAGGAGGAAGAATGAAGAAATAAAAAAAAGAGAAAAAAAAAAAGAAAAAGAAGAAAAAGGGTAGGAAGAGGTAGATAATTATTGGTCAGTTGAGTTTACTAGATACAGGAGTGCATACACTGGTCTGGTGCAACCGAAATTAGTAAACAACTAGTTGCAAACTATCTAGTAATTACTAAGGGTTTAGTGGCGGTTTAGAGATACGCCACACTGCTGCAGCCCCACCCAGTAACCAGCTGCTACTAGTAGCTCCACATTTATCCTGCACATAGAGAGAATGAGTGTGTGTCTAACACGCTGTGCGTCTAACACGCCATTTTTTTTCTTTCTTTGCTTGAAAAAAGTGTCAGAATCAGAACATTGGATATTTAGTTTTTCTTGCTCTGTAGAATTCTCCAAATTGTTTCATTGGAAACAGTTGTTTTCGGGGCAGATGATATGAAGAGATGAATATTTCTATATGAAGGTTTTCTTTTGAAATGACCCAGAAGAACGATAAAACCCTCATGTAGCCCTCCATCTGACCTGGTTTTGACTCTGTGTCGTAGGTGGAGGAGATGAGAGACAAGGCTCCTGTTGTCTTGGACAAACCTCTGACACCTGCTGAAGTCCTTCAGGTGAGTCACCCATTGTCACTGGGTTTGGTAATCCACTTTGACCTGTCATCTGTCAGAGTGGACGGCAGCTCCTCTCAGGGATAAACAATGTTCTGATCCATTCGGTAACACTCACACACACAGAGTTCCAGGCAGAGTGGAGACTGCCTGGAAGTTGTCCTGCAATTTAATCTGTGAAGGTTTAAAAATAGCCGTCACATAAACCTGTCACACACACACACTTTTTAAACTGACTGCTAATGTAAAGAGACAGGACACAACATTAAAACACACTCAAAGCCCAGAGTGAGATTAATTTTAGTATCACTGGGAGGGGTGGGGGAGGGGTGGGCTGCTTTACCTGCTTTACTTTGATTTACCCCAGTTCCACATTTACCAGATGGAAGTGAAATTCCAGAAGTCATTACATTCTGTGGTGAGATACTGTCACATGGTGTGCTGGCTGTGAGATGTCAGACAAGGAGTGTATTGATAACATGGCTGCCACAAACCATTATTTTGATAGTCCACTAGTCACCCACTATTTATTCCGATTACTCGACTAATCGGATCATACATAAACTGAATGGTAAACATACGGCTTATTGCACCAACATGCAGCTGCTCTTATACCATCATTAGCTTTCAGCTTGAAGTGTTGGAGGTATATGCTAACTAAAAGTAAAGACAATTAAGATGATAGTTCATAGTAGTAGTTCATAGATAGTTTTAGATTTTTCTTTCCTTGATTTGTCTCTGGCATCAAATGGCGCGTTTCCACTAGCACGGTACAGCACGGCTTGGCGCGCTATTTGCGTGTTTCCACTAGCCCTAGACCTGGTACCAGGTCCCATTTTTAGTTCCTCCTTGGCCCTGGTTCCAAGCGAGCACAACATCAAAACTGTCAAAGCCCAGTGAGATTATCCGACTGCCTTCCGCGGATTGGGCAGAGAGTCAGCGCGAGCGTGACGTCAGACATGAGAATCAAACCCGGAAATTTCAAAAACATTGCGGCAACAGCGCCAGCTGATCTGTATTGAGACTGTTGTTATTCCTTCACCTGAGGAAACTGTTGCTGTGTGTAAATCCACACTGTGTCTGTTAACGAGGTGCAGACCAGTGAGTTTGGAGCTGACGAGCAGATCGAAAAAAGAGAGACGGACAATGCGATCTCCACGATCACCCCCGTGCCGACCCCGCCCCCGCTGAGGAGTTACTAGAGAACTCAGCTGTAATGGAAACACAACCAAACCGAGCCGAGCCGTGCCGTGCTAGTGGAAACGCGCCAAAACATAGCTCTATTTAAAGGGCCAACGAGGAGTTTCTATTAGGTTATAAAACAGTCTCACGTTAATGTGGATGAATCTACGCTACCCACACTTGTTAATGGCTCCATTTTCGATCAATATATCGTTTTGTCTCTATCATTATTTTGTTATTATTAGTGGTGGTGGAAATGCTGGTCGAGCCGATCAGCGTTTCCTTATAGTGAACTTTCACAGACAAATGAGAATAACGGTGATTCGGGCGGGTTATGGTGGAACTACAAAGTTGTAACTGAACCTCTTTGAACCTCTGACTTTAATCCTTTTCATGAATTAGAAAACATGAGTCCGTCTTGCGCCGGTGGAGGAATTCTGCTTTAAGATGATAGTTCATAGATAGTTTTTTCGCTTTTCCAAAACTCATCGTTGTCCCTTTAAATAAAATGAGGTAGACACCTGAAACTAAGGAATTATTCACAATAATAAAGTTTTGGTCCCACTCAAATATAACTTGTGCTCAGTGTAAATAATAGTTGTTCTGTTTAAAAAAATCGAATAGTTTGAGACAATCGTCTTGTCTGAAAAAATGTAAATGTTCCGTTTTTACTGTCACAGAAGGAGAAACATGGATAATATTGACGTAGTTTTCCGCCAGGAGAGATGAGCACTTGTTACATGGCGAGGACCGCTGTGACCAGACGCGTTACCATTACATTATTCTCCGACACAGAGTGTCGGAGTCCGTGACTTTATTGTTAAATGAGGAACAGCCTGTGTAGCAGTAACAGTGTTTAAAGCACAGTTGTGACTCATCCACAGGCTAAAGCAGCGACCGAGGTCAGCCAGAAGAGCAAGATGAGTGCCAACGGCGTGTGAAGAGGAGCAGGAGCCTCTGGACTGGAGAGGAGATGAAGTCACACTGAGCTGGGGGGGGGCCGTTAACATCCAAGTAAAGGTGCTGCCCCTCCGTCTCAGCAGCAGCGTCCCCCCCTCCCTCCCTCCCTCGCTGCTCCACTGTTGTTTTTGTGCACTCCGTTGACCACAGCAGACTCCCACCTCCCCGGGCCGACGGCAGGCAGACCGACCGACCGGCAGACCGACCGACAGACCGACCCACCGGCAGACCGACCCACCGGCAGCCCGTTGATGCTGTGATTGCTTTGACCTAATGTCCCAGAAGCGACACCCAAACCGCCCATGACCCCCCCCTGGTCAGCTGTCTGTTTGATGGTGTCCCCCCCTACAGTCTAGACAGTCTCCTCCTCCTGTAAATGTGTAAATATCTTGTATATTTTCATCTCTCACATTACAGCAGCAGCTTTGTACAGTTTGCTATGCAAAGGCTTGACGTCTCTCAGCAGTTTTACTTTTGTTTTATTTGCATACCTTTTAACCCCCCCCTCCCCACTCCCCGTTCAGGCTGAGAGAGAAGTCGTTGGTTTTATCTGCCGAACCTTTTGGTTCCGTCTCTGTCCCTCCTTCATGTTTGCTCAGCGAGCCGGGCTGTGTCCCGATGACACCAACACTAAAACCTGGCATCAACTCAGCCTGTGTTTGGAATCGAACACAGAGAGGCTGAGTGAGCGCGCGGGGGGGCGGGGGGGCGGAGCAGAGCCACGTAGACCAGCCTCCTGCTGCTGTGACGACTTCATGAAGACTGTAATGTTAGAGAGTGCTCACTCCTGAATGGACAATCTGTATAAATCTGCATATACACTGTATGTATTGTGTTTTAACACTATGATGTTAAGCTCTAAAAGGAGAATTCTGGCTGTTATCCATTAGATCTATTATTAATGTGAGAAGCCACTAATGAGATTAATGTTATTTTTGCTATTGTGGCTCTAAAAGAGGTAAATGTGTAGCATTATGACTGATTGGCCCTATTGTCCTCCTTTATGATAATACCATATATGACCCCGCTAGATGTTATAGAAGGTTGACTGCATAGCTGCGTCCTGTGTGTGTCCTCTAACCTTCTCATCCCCTTGGAAACGCTCAGCATTGTCGTCACGTATGTAATTGCAGCTGGAAGAAAGTTTGACTTCAACAGTTTTTCCTCATTGCTATTTATCCATCGGCACCTGGATGCCATAAGATGAAAGGATATTTTTTTAAGCAGATTGATTGCTAATGAAGATTTATATTATTGGTTTTACATATGTGCCTAAGGTTAAAGGGCGGTGGGGTTCTTGTTTGCATTTTTCATCAAAGAGAAGAGATTTTCTCTGTCGTATGTGTTTATGTGAGAGAATTCACCTCAGTTTATAGCCCATTAGCACCTTTTTTTTCTCTACAGCAGAATGTCTCCTTTTCCCTCCCATTGGACTCCCAGGTATCATCCAAGTCTAAACAACTGTGGTTCTCACCGGTCATCACTGTTGATGCTGATGGAAAGTCACATTTTCAGTCAGATCTGCATTTGCTATAGAAAAAAATTGATTTAAAAAAAAAGAGTAGTGCTTTATCGATTCAATTTGTTTGCTCTGCTGCAATATTTAAAGAAAAAATCCCAAAACTTGAGAGTTGATGTGAACTGATTTACACAGAATTTCTTGTAGTTGTCCTTAGAAACAAATGGTGCTTTTTAAAGAGTGACTTAACACAGCTGGAAAAATGTAGTTATTGCTTCTGACATAGCTGATACAGATATGCTTTCATTTGCATTTCCTGGTTCAGATTCTTATTGGAATCGGGCGTAGACGAGGCTCATTAGGACGATGGATGATGTCACCTGGACGTCTCCAGAAACAGGTGTTAAGTTCCTCTTTAACAACCCGTTTCAGTGTTGTTAAGTTGATCTCCTAGATCTCCTGATTTGAACCCATGTGATGACTGGTACTGTGTACTGCAAGAATAAAAGATTGCACAGACATGAAATGATGGCTTGTTGTTTTCTGCTTTGCCACTTGGATTCAAGACGCTGGACATTTCCAGCTGGGTTTATGGACGCGATGCTTTCCTCTGCGTCCTCCGCTCCACGTGTCCCGTCACCTCTTGGACCTGTTTTCTTTCTTCTTCTTTTTTTGATAATCCGATTTTATGAATTTAGATATTAACAATGCTAACAATGCTTGGACCTGTTTTCTTATGATTCTTTGGCATCATATTGAGTGTTAAAGCAGATATCAGCGATTCGGCCGTTTTCGCTAATGCTGCGTTCAAGGCAGGCTTTTGAAACCGTAAGTTACAGCTTCAAGTCACAACTACAACTTTGTAGCGTTCCAGGTAACCTGTAACTCGTGTTTTTACCGTCCTGTTGCCTGTGAAAGTCACTATAACGGCCTCTCGTAACTTCCGACCCGTGAACTCGTACCAGATCAAATTGGTATGACTTCACAGGAAGGAAAAACACAAGTTACGAGTTTCCTTGAACGCACCATGAGTTAGCAGCCCCCGCCCTCGTCAGGCATCTATTGGTCCTCGTGCTACGTGACCACATTCACGCGCATCCGTTGGCTGCACACACAGCCCTTCATGCCGTTCTCTCTCCTCATTGGATAACACTTGTATCCCACAAGGAAAATTTTCTCCTCGGGTTACAGCAGAGCAGAGTGACGGAGAGACCAAGCACTCTATGGAAGTGATGCTGACGGAAAATAGGACTATTAGGGACTTATATTAACAAAAACATTCCGCTGATATCTGCTTTAAAGGGACAGTTCAACATTCAGTCACATCCTCTCACCATAATCAGTAGATTCATCACCTTTAATTATCGGTGCATGTTGTTTTGAGATCGGCGGGGCAGAGACGTGAGCATAATGGAGGTGAACGGTACAGGCCCACTGTCCCTCATCAAACTCATCAAATACACAATCCAACTCCACAACGCTCTGGTGGACAAGTTGTGACCTGCACATTCACCACACTGAGATAGTAATGTAACATTAGAGAGAGTTGTTTTAGAGGGAAATGCAGCTGGAACTACATTCCAGGCACAACTGCTGGGCGGAGGGATTTCAGAAGAGAAAGTAGTTCAGAGTATTTGCGTCATGTGTTGTAATGTTACATAATTATCTCATAGCGTGGTGAATGTGCAGGTCACAACTTGTCCACCAGAGCGATGTGGAGTTGTTGGATTGTGTATTTGATGAGTTTGATGAGGGACAGTGGGCCTGTACCGTTCACCTCCATTGTGCTCACGTCTCTGCCCCGCCAATCTCAAAACAACATGCAGCGATAATTAAAGGTGATGAATGATGACTATAGGGGTTATTGTGAGAGGAGGATCTGACTAAATGTCAAACTGTCCCTTTAAGTTAACCATCAGCACCACCCGTTGACACTGTGATGCCCACAAGCTGGTTTCTTTACTTTAAAATTGCACTGAAATGGAGTGATTTAGTGAGAACATCACCATTGTTTTAGTGATAGTAACACATGAACATTATTAATGTAAGGCTTTTTTGGCTTGTATGACATCACAAATTTCCTGCGACACAATGTGATCAAGGCCGTGAAATCAAGATGCTCCATTTATATTTGAGAAGAAGAAGTGAAAGTATACAGTTGTTGTTTGTTTAAGGTGTTTGTTTGGGGTTTTTTTTTGGAAAATTCTTTTTATTGAACATTTTCAAAATTATAACAGTCCAGTACAGTGCATACATATTATAGATACAGTATGTAGCAAATCCAGAATACTCCACAGCAGTGATCTCAGATATCAAAGACTTCCATAGATGTATTGAAGGAGGTTCATCTCCTACGCATTTGGTCATAACAGCCTTTCAGCCCAACATAAGCAAAAATGTACAGTGTTCTTATGTGATCTTCTTGATTCAGGGATATATCCAAATAAACACAATATTGGAATAGGCTGTAGTTGCTGATTAATTATCACACTAACCTCAGAACATACAGTTTTCGAAAACCATTGAATCTCTTTGCATTCCTTAAAATAGTCATACATTTTGGGCAGTTTGGAGAGGCCCCTGCTGTATATTTACTATGCATACAATATATGGAGATATATAAACATTTTGTAACATACTATATTATATTGCATGATATAGCCTAGATATTTTCAAAGGTAAAAGTAAAATTTTCTCCCATATTTAACTGTCTACCGTTGTTTTCAACTAGCTCTCCCATAGTTTCTGTAGGAATGATAATTAATAATAAATAAATAAAGTTAGCTACTGGACATTCCAGGGAACCCCACTTGAATTCCAGGTGACCCCACATGGGGTCCCGACCCCAAGGTTGAGAAACAGCTCATCCAGCTCCCTCGGGATCGATGCAGCAGCCATCCTGTCTGCTCCACGGCCAGCAGGGGGCGTCATCTACATCTAGATTCTAGAAACTACACCATCCCAAAACCAGAACAGCAGTGTTGTGGACGGCACCAGGTCAGTAGCGTGTGTGTAGTTATATGCTTTGTTATTATTACATAGGCCATGTTTCTAACTTTATATAGATAGAAAAATGACAACACTTTCATCCAGTGCGTCACTAACCCCATAGAACCTTAAAGAACAACGTGAGTCTTTTCTAACCGCAGCTGCTGGACATGACGTCACACTGTCCGCAGTTACATGTTAGATTTCTTAACGTGCTCGCTGGTGCTCCGAGGAAAATGTTCAGATACATGAAAACAATATTAAATAAGAAAGCAAAGTGAACTGCCTGCCTGACAGTCATTGTGAAGGCTCTGGGATATTTTAAGCCAGCTGCTATTTTGGACTCAATGGGCTGAAGCAGGTGGTGGGCTGCAGTCTAACGTTATGTTCACATAGACTATTATTATATAGCTACAGTACAGGCCCAGTAGTTCTATTTGTTAGAGCTGTGTAACATGAAAACAATCTCTTTTTTTTCCATTTGACAGTGAAAATGTACAGCATGAGGTTGGCTATAGGTTGCTGCTGCCACGTGATCAGGACGGTGACTTTGTGAATTTTTTCTCTCATGTTCTCTTCTTTCCTCTGTTCCTGTCTGCAGTGCAAAGATGAAGCTGGCTGTAACAGCTGTGCTGTGTCTGTTCCTTCTTCTGCATACTCATCTCTCCCTGGCCACCAAGAAAAAGCTCTCTGAGAAATTGAATATCTTCAGGAAGACCCCCAAAACCAAACCAAATGAGAACGACAGAACTAAAAGTAAACCAAATTTGAACTCCCCTAAGCAGCCAGCTGGACATACCCCCGGAGGTTACCCCCAGCAACCAGGATACCCAGCAGGAGGAGGCTATCCGGCTGGAGGTTACCCCCAGCAACCAGGACACCCAGTAGGAGGAGGCTATCCAGCTGGTGGTTACCCCCAGCAACCAGGACACCCAGCAGGAGGTTATCCAGCTGGTGGTTACCCCCAGCAACCAGGATACCCAGCTGGTGGTTACCCCCGGCAACCAGGATACCCAGCCGGAGGAGGCTATCCAGCTGGAGGTTACCCACAGCAACCAGGATACCCAGCAGGAGGAGGCTATCCAGCTGGAGGTTACCCACAGCAACCAGGATACCCAGCAGGAGGCTATCCAGCTGGTGGTTACCCCCGGCAACCAGGATACCCAGCCGGAGGAGGCTATCCAGCTGGAGGTTACCCAGCACAGGGCTCCCCATATGGAGGTCAAGGCGGATACGGAGGTTACGGTTATCATGGTGGTTATCCAGGTGGATATGTCAACCACAACCCAAACAACAAAATCCTGAGTCCTCAGTACGGAGGCAGCTTTGGTTACGGGGGCTATGGAGCGGGCCGTGGCTCTCCCTTCTCCCACTCGGTTCAGTCCATGGGGGTGTACCCTAAAGAACAGTCTAAAGGGTTTGGACGCACCGCGGTGTTGGCGGCAGCTGGAGGGGCCGTGGCAGGAATGGCCGTGGGCTACGGACTGGGGAGGTTCCCGCGTCCTCACTTCCAGTTCCACAGTCCCCAGGAGGAATATTACTACAACCACTACATGTACGACAAGTATGGCGTCAAGTCCACCGATACTAACGACTACGGCAGAGACTACATTTACAGCCCCCCCCCTCGCACCTATGACAGCTACATGGACAGTTGCATGAAGAGAGATGATATTCTGCCTGGGGAGAAGAAGAAGCCTGAAAACAAACCAGCCACCAGCACCACTACAACTACAACTACTACAACTACAACTACAACAACTCCACCTACTGACACAGGCAGCAACACAACAGAAGCCAACAGTGACGCAGCAGGAAACTCAACGTCTGCACCTTCAGCCCCGCCCTCTGTCAATCAGTCTGAGGCCGGTCCTCCTCCACTTCCACAGGGAGTCAGAACAGCTGCTACCGATGATGATGAGGGTGATGATACGGTCAGTATTGTTGAGATCGGCTACCCGGCCCTGATCCAGCAGCTGAAGGTCAAGAGATGTCTGCAGCTGTACATGGTTTACTCCGAAAAGTACTTGAAGAAAAAGCCTGCTGCTGTCAGCGGTGGAGTCCAGGGACTGGAGGGGGGGCTGCAGGGGGTTCTAGTCGGACTGACCAGCTCCTTACTGATGCTACTCAACAGCAACATGTTGCTGCTCCTGCACTGAGGCCTTCATCAGCTGGAAAGGAAAGAAGCAGCATGGTTCACAGGATGAACAGGGTTCCTATGCAAGTATGGAGAAATAGAAACTATTGTATGGAAATATACTTATCTGGGTTTGGTCTGATGTGAAGTCACTTGAGTTAAATATTTTGAATGCATGTACCAATCTCCTGGGAATTATTTGGTGACATAATAGCATACAAATTCGGAGTAATGAAAACAAACACTTTATTACATAATTTATTTACATGATACATCTAATTATTCAAATATCACAAATGATAGTCTGGAAAAAGTATGGAATTTTGAAATTTCAAATGTGTAGGAACCCTGGATGAAAGTGTCAGCAGAGGTCCAGCACTTCACTGGATTGCCCTGAAATGAAGACTAACACCAGGTTGTCACTGTTGTCACACTAAAATACAATGTGTTTGACGATGCCCCTGACTTTTTCCATCCCATACCATCATTAGATTTGTGGTCAGACCTCTGCTTTTTGAACAAATACCTGCAATCTGATGACACTCTCACCCTCCTCACCCTAAACTACATGTGCTAATGCTTGTTGCTAAGTGCTGGTTGTATTCCAACACACAAAAGCCAGGTTGATGGTAAACAGTGTGATCACATCAGCACACTAAGCACTACTGTGTGAATGCACAGCACAGATCTGCAGATCAATTTAGCATCAGTGTCTGACAATTTGCAACAATGGAGATTGGTTTAAAGGGATAGTTCACCCAAAATTCAAATTTCACTCATTATCTCCTCACCCTCATGTCGACTAAGAGCTGTGAGAATTTTCAGAGTCCTCCGTTCCTTCTCTGAGTTACGGGGGGGTCCACGCAGCAGTATTTGTCCATATAATGGTTGTGAATGGATACCACTTTTCTTTGTCCAGAAAGACACAGCAAAAAACATCCAAATACCTCCATACTGCTCGTCTGTGATGTCCCTCTTGTATTGAAGCCCCCACATGAGAAATTGTTCCGCCGTTCAGTGCAAATCATGCGAGACAAGCTTAAAATAAAACAATTTAAAAAACCATAAAACAAGCTTAAAATATAGACTTCAATACAAGAGGGACATTACAGACGAGCAGTGTGGAGGTATTTGGATGTTTTTTAGTGTGTCTTTTTGGACCAAGAAAAGTGGTATCCATTCACAACCATTATATGGACAAATACTGCTGTGTGGACCCCCCCGTAACTCAGAGAAGGAATGGAGGACTCTGAAAATTCTCACAGCCCTTAGTCAACATGAAAGGCCTTTCAGTTCTCAGCGACTGAACAAACAAACAAGATTTGGGGGGGTATATGTCATGGATCTATTATAAGACCATGGTATATGTTCACCAGGAGCTACAAAATGACTGCTTCCAGGTGTACTTTAGCGTCAGGCAGCAGTTTAACAGGCTGTTAGAGAGAGTTGGTACTCATGTCATGCATCCTGTCACTTTAACTGAATGTCTAGTCTTTTCTTTTCACTCTGCAACTGGCTGATTTTTTTTTTTCAGACTCCACTACATCCTCTCCCATTGGACGTGCCGAGATATCGTCACAGCATGCTGCGTCCAGATTAAACATTTTTTAATTCGGGCGCAGCGTGCGGCGGCAGCATGTGCCCACCTCGCATGCCTCTCAGCTCGGCGCAGAGCGGTAGCACATACACAATGTCACCCATGAGGGTGAGTAGATAATGGGTGAAATTTTAATTTTAGGTGAACTATCCCATTAAAGTGTCATATAGTGATTGTATCTACCAAACTTAACTGGGCTTTTTTCGAAGTGCAGAAAGTCAGACAAGCTGCTTAGGACTTCCTTAATTTACTGATATTGAAATCAATGCAAAAAAAAGCACCTTTTCTCAATATTCATTAAATGTGGATGAATTTCTTCTTGTCAGCGTAACTCCTCTTGCCTCCCACTTCTTTTTCCATCTGTTGTTGTGTCACTTCCTCCTGTCTCTGACAACGTGCTAGTGAAATGCCTGTCACACCTGAATCTAAACTGAATTAATATGTACAACTTGTTAACTTGCATTATCAGACTGTGGCTGCTGAGTTTGGCTTATCCTTTGTAGATTTTCTATATATCAGACAATTCAAAGGTACACCGTGGAGTTTTCATTTGTGAATATCACAGGGTTGTCCTCTACTACTATTTCATGAAAAAGTTGGGCAGTTGCTTTACTTACATCACTTTATCCTTTTACTGTGGAAGATTTGTGTTTTGATGATGAACAATATTGTTTTTTGCAACTTGTTAAACTGAGTGTGTCTCTGTTAAAATGTCACTGTTGTGTTACTGACATTGTTGGTTTAAATGTAAATCCATGTTGTATTTTTGAGTTAATTTACTTAGACATTTATGTATAGTGTTTAGAGAATTCATTATTTACATATTTATGTTTACAGTGAACTATTTTCATATTTATGCTTATACACTGCTCTCCATACAGTTGGAATCATTTTATTTTCAGACATAAGCCTCTTTTTATTCCTATGATAAAGGTTAATTGTGGTTTTATTTTGTTATGCTTGTAAGAGATAGAGGAATAGAGCAGAGGTCTGGATGTTGTTATGATGCTGTGTCAAAGCCCTTGGAGACAAACTATTTGTAAAGGGCTATACTAATAATACTAATAAAATTGCCTTGCCTTGCCAATAAAGCTTTGAAGATACAGACCTTATCTATCAAGAATGAATCACACTGTCACAATCATTTCTTCAAAAACAGTCCCAGTCTGAGTTTTGGTCATCTGATGTTCAGCAACGCAGAGAAACAGGAAGTGTTGTTGTTGCCAAACAGAAGAAATGTTGAGAAGTGAAACTTGAAAAGCTTCATGTTACGTCTTATATGATTAGTAAACTGGTATGAGCTGGCTGGTTTAGGGTTAACTGAAATGACGTTTTGTTTTTTGTTTTTTAATTATGATTCTAGCTTCACAGAATGATTCATCACATTGACTTTCAGTCCAGTACTGTCAATGTCCAGCAGGCGGCGTCATCTGTACAGTTTTTCTGTATCGCTAAAACAGTCATTCCTGTTGTGTTAATCAGTTGCTCAGTTGTCTGAACTCATCCACTCAGTCATTCCTTTTTATTTATTTATTTATTTACAAAACTCTACACACAGTTCTCATGCAATAAAACACAGTTGTCACTGTGATGCATCATGCACTTGAGATGCATATGGGTAACAACAGGTGGCAAAACATAAACACAAAACACATGTCAGTCGTCAAACACAACAACTCCAAAACACTTCTAAACACACTTGTTTAGAATGCAAGGAGACAAAGAGTGAGACCATGTCCTTGTATATGACCTGACAATGAGGGAGTCAACATCTGTGTCCATAAGACAACATGCAGGTACAGTCTACTTCACTGTACTGTTTTATCAATGAAAGTTAATGTGTGTGTAGATGGGTGATGATAGATAGGTAGATGATTGTGTGGTTGTGTGGTAGCCTACGCTGGTCTGGGCCGTTGTATAGGAGAGAAAAGTGATGATAGCCTAATTCTAGGGGCCCAGCGCCCAGTAGGGCCCACAAAAAGGAGTCTAATCTTTGTATGACTGATTCATTCTGCTAAGACCCTGACTGATTAATGCTGCATTAGCATCAAAACAACGTAGGATAAATAAAAAATGATGATATGCAGTCTGAGAAAAAAAGTGGAAAAGTCAGGAGCCCCAGAATTCCTAGCAACGGCCCTGATGCTGGTAATGAGGCAGACATTTATTTATTTATTTATTTATTTATTTATTTAGTTCATCTCGGGCATTTCAATTTATCATCAGACATCACATCATCTTAGTTCAATAATACAATACACATGACCGAGAGGGAAAGCGGGAGAAGCCGAAGCTTGTCGAGTCCCGCCCCCATTAGCCTACTGACATAATAAACTTCATCTTAATCTTTACGTTCTTTTTTTGCATATTACATTTTGGCATGACATTTTCATCTTACTTCTTACATCTGAAATCAATGGACTAAATAACATACAGTAGCTACATGAGGAGGAATGAGTGTGTCTGACCTTTATTGAAGTAGTAGTGTGCATCATAGGCTACACAACTTTAACTAGTGAACTCTAGTAAAGAGTAAAGCCCCCCCCCCCCCCCCACACACACACACACACACACATCAACACATTTTGAAGATACTGGGAAGTGAGTCAGGTCCAGCCACGCCCTCTCTCCTCCTCGGTGTGGGTTTCCAGGCGACCCATGTCCTTCGCGCGGCGTTACGTCATGTAGAACCGGCCGGGCTCCTGCCGCCACAGATGTTCTCAGATCAGTTCCATCCAGCCTCTGATCAGTCTGAGGAAGCGCCGTGAAGAGAGCAGAAAACTACCAAACAACCACCACTCGAGGTGAGACTCTTTGTTTTTGTTTGTCAGGCTACTGTAGAGTATTAATATTGTCATATTAAACCTGCCGTCACTCCGTTGTTCTCCTGCCTCTTCCTTCCGCCTTATTTCAGCATCCAAAACCAGAAGCCTATTCTTTCTTGAAAAATGATGTCTCCATAGTAGCCTATAGGCTACCCCCTTAATGTGCTAAATTCATCATTTGCCAAGCTTAATTTTTAATCACTATTTAATAGCCTATTGTGAAAATAATTATTGGATACATTAGTCGACTGTGTCAACTGTTGTGGTTGCGTTGCGGTCATAGAAAGCTCTACTATTACTACTATCTCTACATATTTTCTAGAAAGCTTTCAGATTCACTCACCAAGGGCTCTGGGGTTGTGTGTTTACAGTAACTAATTGGATTTTTTATTAATTTTGAGCTCTATAATGTCAATTCTGTGAGATATTATGAAGGATGGATCTTTTTTCCACATAAATCCACCTAACGCTGAATTCAGAAATATTCACTATATTTATGTGGCTAATATCTCCTTGTCCAGAGATGTTACAGTTTATCAGAGTATTTGAAACATGTATGACAAAAAACATAGGCTACCTGTTCCTGAGATAAGCAGTTGTTAAGTCTTAACATAAAACTTTTCCTTTTTTCTTTGAACTTTTCCTTCCTTCTTCTTTTTCCTTCCCAGTTCATCTTCCCTCCTTCCCTCCCTCATCCTCTCTCTGCCTTATAGGCTATAGAGCACATCATTAGCCACAAGTGTGATCCATTTTGAGTTGTGTTCAACCAGTATAACTAGTATAATGAGTAGAAGTAGTTGCTCAAGCTATTTGGTTTTAAGCTGTAGTTTTACAAACTACTGCCAGGCTCAACTATGGAGTTTTACAAGCTACACTTGCAAAGAAGCTTCCCCCAAACTGCAAGTCCTGTTGCTGCCACATCTGTTGTGTTTCCATTTATTCAGGCAAAGTTAGGGTTTGGAATTACCTTAACACCATTTAGAGAGAAAATATTCAACCTTACTGTGACTTTTCTTCCCTAACATGTACTGTGGGATAAGACCATACTGTGCTGTAGCTGAGTGTGTGAGCATGTGTCAGTGTTGGTCAGTGGATGAGAAGAGGCAGAGTGAGACCAGAGGCCACACCAAGCCAGCACTCCCACACACTGAACATGAGGAAATGGGTTGAACGTTCTCTCGTCTGTTAACAACAGGAAGCAGTAAATATGCCATCATTCAATGGAGGAGTATTTAATCATTGATGAGAGAAACTTGCAAATAAAAGGTCATTCACTCCTGAAACCACTAGGCTATCACCTGCCAGACCTGATGCCTTTCTGTCTACGACCAGAGGATGTTGTGATGATGCTGTGTGAAGCCCTTTGAGACAAACTGTTTGTAAAAAAAATAGGCTATACAAGTAAGAGAGAATAAGTGAGAATTTTCCTCTGTGCCTTCTCTGAGTTACGGGTACTGCTCTTCCTGTGTCACTAACCAGCAAAACAATTTCTCGTGTCGGGGCTTCAATACAAGAGGGACATTACAGACCAGCAGTATGGAGGTATTTGGATGTTTTTTGGTGTGTCTTTTTGGACGAAGAAAAGTGGTATCCATTCACAACCATTATATGGACAAATACTGCTGCGTGGACCCCCCGTAACTCAGAGAAGGAACAGAGGACTCTGAAAATTCTCACAGCTCTTAGTCGCCATGAGGGTGAGGAGATAATGAGTGAAATTTGAATTTTGAGTGAACTATCCCTTTAAATATTTGGTCTCATGCTGAACTGGACACTCACCCTGTGTGCGCAGCGTGGAACAGACCTCTACATCGGATACATGAGTCTGGGCAAATATACTTGTAACCTGGACACACAGCTGAGAGGTGGTAATTCTACTTTTATATGAAGGTGTACAAAAAAGTAGCATATAATAAAAAATGTCAAGTAATGATAAACACAGTTTTTGAAATGGCCATGTACCATCTAACAAACAGATTTGTAAAAATCCATGGCAGCAGGTAGAAACTGGAGACAGCTACACCCCTTATGTTACTGTAAAGGGCATATAATAAAAAATGTAAAGTAATGATAAACACAGTTTTTGAAATGGCCATGTTTGACCATCTCACAGAGCAGCAGCTCTTATTCGTATTATTTTACACGAAATATAAATACTATGTTATCGTTAGTGACTACATTATGGAGGATAACATTGGCATTACAAATACCAAGTGAAAATAATCTACCAAAAATAAGCAAAGGACTGGCGGAGGGGATGATTACTCAACTCAAGGTATTTGAATTGGAATAATGATAGAATTTAAATTAATTTAAATACAAACTTTTTTCTTTTTCCCGGTCAAAAGAAAGTAGCAGTTTAAAAATGGTTGATTTACTTTTCATATTTAAAATAATAAAAGATACAATCTCTAGCAAATAGAAGAATCAATATACTGTCAAGTCCATGGAAATGTTACAGAATGTGGACTCTCTGGAACTCTGGAAGAGGCCATGAAGTGGGCGGGTCAAAAGGAGGCTGTGAATTGTGCAAATAAATTAAATGAGTCTGTTTTTTAGTGACCTACAGTCCTGCATAGTAATGATAGTGGTCCAAATTTTGTGAAATTGCACAGTTTCTGGTTTCAAAAAATGTAAGGCCGAGGAACGCTAACCCCGCTGCCCACCCCCCCAGGGAAAACCCAGCATGCACATAGACATCTGACTTCTATTCTTGTCAGTTTAAATGTTCTTTTGAAATGTGCATTAGAATATCAAGATTCCTGTTTTCTAAGCTTTAAGGCCTTGAGACTGAAGTTTCATGCAGAATCTCTTTCACAAAACCAGTTTGTGGCCAAATGATCAAATGTAATGATCAGTGAATGATGATGATGTTCCAACAGCCTTGTACAACCAGCCTGTTGGCAGCAAGTGACTGTTGAGATGTGTTGTTATTGCGTGAAGAAGCTGCTTGTCAGAGCAGCCTTGTCTTCTGTTTATGTACGATAAAGAACCCCAAATACTTCCACACGCTGCTGCTCAGATACTTGAGTAAAAACAACGAGGGACAGCCCCTCTTCCAACTGGATGCTGGACCGTTCCCATAGTGCAGCTCCACAGCAGGTGTCATTAGCTCGGTAAAAGCTCAGACCTGCCAGACGTTGAGATGTCTGGCTGATAAGAGCAAGCCTCCAGGCTTTACTGTCTCCAGTCAAGCTGCCAGTGTCAGTATTGTGGCCTGTTTGCGTATCATTTATGTCAGGTACACAATGGCGTGTGGACATGACAGTTACGTGACCGTTGGAAGCTGCGCAAACTTTTGGCGCCAAAACCTCTGCCAGTAACAATAAATGATAAAATGTCATCTCATCAGTTGGTCCTACCCTACTGAACAATTTACAACATAATACTTGATATAATTCAAGTCTTTTGTTTCATCTCCAATCAATGCTTTCCTCTTTAATCACATCACTTGTTACACAACTTGAATGTAGTAAATCACACTATGAGACAGATTTAATTTATAACTACAATTAGGTAGGTCGTTTCTCAGTGTAAAGTGTTCCAGTTGTCACACTTTTTCATTCACTTTTCACTTTACCTTAAACGTGTACAGAAATGGCTGTTTGTCCCGTTTGTCGCGCTGAGTCGTCACGAGCTGCAACACAAGTTTACCTGAGTAAGGAAAACGGATTTGATTGGTCCTTATCGAGCAGGCGGGATATTGAAGGCTTGGGGCGGGACCGAGCTCCGTGTGTGTGTGCGGGATGACGGATGACGGATCCAATATCAGTGGCTGATGAATCGTGTACAGCAGAGCCGGTTCAGACCTCCATGGAGCCCTAGGCAAAATTCTGCTAAGGGGCCCTCCTAACTGAACCCCAAAAATTTTCAACAGTCGCACCTGACACCCAGTGCTTCCACGCATCCCCCCTTTAAACGTATTGCAGTGTTGGCCTAACTAAGAATAAATTCAGAACAAATCAAATCAAACTAAATGTAACAATCATCAACATGTTAATGTTTGAAAAAACTCACTATTAAATAAATCTCTAGATAAAGCGACTACTAATTCAGCTCCATCAAATTGGCTGCACTTGTTTTACTTTCACTTCAAATGTAGGTAATTATGTTTATTATTGTTTATTATATAATTATTAGCACCATTGTCATAATATTTCACAAGTTTTGTTTGATTCTGCATCTATATTTGCATGTAGGCTATCCAAGCAAACAAAATTGAATCTTAGTCCATATCCATTGCTTTCCATTTTGTATGTAGATGTAGCCTAACTACACTACAACTAAAATTATAGAAGCCAGCAAGACGCACACAGAGACCGGGGTTCACCCAGGGCCCACCGCCCTGTTAATGCAGGTCAAACACGGACTAGTCCCTCCCTCCCTCCCACTCTCTCACCCGGAGAGGAGAGTTACCTGACTGCTGTTCCTGCAGGTCATTGTCAGCTGTTTCTTCCCTAATTCCCCGAGGGATAACTCCGCTTCATCGTGGCGTGCTAAACGCTGTCTTGCTAGGCTGTACTGGGAATCCGGGAGGCTACACGTGCGCGACGGACGGTCACGTCGTCAGTTTTTTTTTTTTTTTTTTTTTTTTTTTTTTAACGGGGCCTCTGCTATTTTGCGGGGCCCTACGCAACGTGCGTAGTGTGCGTATTGGGTGAACCGGTACTGGTGTACAGGCTGACGTATAATCCGTGAACCTGTATTATCTAATGTGAAAAAAACACACTTGTGAATATGGTCAGCTATGTGATGATGTCATTTTTAAAGCTAAAATTCTCTCCTTCAGCCCCCCCCCCCTCCCTTTATGATGGACATCATCTGCTGTGATTCTGTTAATGTTCAGTCTTCCTTTCTCTCCTTAACCATCCCCACAGGGAGAAGATGAAGCTCAATTCAGTACCTGTGCTGTGTCTCTCACTTCTTTTGTTTCACGCCTATTCCTCATTGGCTAAAGGGCGTGGTAGCTCTGGGAAAGTATCCTCTCCCCCAAAGAAGTATACACCAAGCCAAAGCAACACCCACAGTAACACAGGCTCTAAGAATAACCAGGGTTCCAGCTCTAAGGGTGCAAACCCCAAACAGCCTGCACAAACAAATTACGGAAAACCTGGGTATCAAGGCAACTCCTATAATAAGCAACGTGCAAGGATGCACTATCCAGCACACGGCTCGGCATATGGAGGAGCTCATGGAAGTCGACCAGGTTTTGGTGGTCCCGGTGGTTATCCAGGTGGATATGTCAACCACAACCCAAACAACAAAATCCTGAGTCCTCGCTACGGAGGCAGCTTTGGTTATGGAGGCTATGGAGCGGGCCGTGGCTCCCCCTTCTCCCACTCGGTTCAGTCCATGGGGGTGTATCCCAATGATAAGTCTAGAGGGTTTGGACGCACCGCGGTGTTGGCGGCAGGCGGAGGGGCCGTGGGAGGAATGGCCGTGGGCTACGGACTGGGGAGGTTCCCGCGTCCTCACTTCCAATTCCACAGTCCCCGGGAGGAGCGTTACTACAACCACTACATGTACAACAAGTATGGCATCAAGTCCACTGATACTAACGACTACAGCAGAGACTACATTTACAGCCCCCCCCCTCTCACCTTTGACAGACATATGGAGAACTGCATGAAGAGAAGTGATATTCTACCTGGGGAGAAGCAGAAGCCTGGAAACGCCACCACTACTGCCGCCACCTCCAACACGACAGAGGCCAACAACACCTCCACCTCCACCTCCACCTCCACCCCTGCACCTCCACCCCCCCGGGTCCTGACTGGGCTTGAAGCCCGTCCCGAGCCTCCTGCTTCACAGGCTCCCAGTGATGAAGATGATGATACAGTCGGTATCGTGGAGATCGGCTACCCGGCGCTGATTGAGCAGCTGAAGGTTCGAAGATGTCTGGAGCGCTACATGGTTTACTCTGCAGATTTCCTGAGGAGAGAGGCCGGGGGGGTGCAGGGCCTGGGAGGGGGCTTCCAAGGGCTGTTAGCAGTGGCCACCAGTACAGTCCTGATGCTACTGAACAGCAACATGCTAATTTTGCTGCCCTGAGGCCCTTTGTTAGAAGGGAAAGTGATGGAGAATGCCTTTAGGTATTTCATTTGATGGGTGGAAAACAATTAAGGAACTACTCAACTCTTACATTTCCCTTTTAGCTTGCATGTCTAAACTACCTCCCAATGTATGCTGGGAAAGGAAGTCTAAAGTGTTCCCTCTCACTCCTCTTCTGGCTCCATTAGTGCTACTCTGATGCATGATTGTGATGGTGGTAAGAAATGTGATCCATTAATGTCCATTTCGATTTGATTTAGCAGGCTCTCTGGTCATGGAAGTGATGGGTGGCACCAGCACTGACTCATCTGTCTGTGCTCTCCATAATTATTTATTCGTCGAGGGAAACTAACCTGGGTTTTTGTCTGTTTTCTGTCCCAGAGGGAAAAGCATCTGAGAGGGGTAGTTTGCACTGACGGGTGTGGTGCAGGCTCTGCCACAGCGAGGATCTATGTAAATAAACAGCTTTGCATTGATAAGAAATATGCTTGAAGGATGATGTCATCAACTCCAGATACATTAAAGGGATAGTTCAACATTTTGGCAAACTGGCCCATCACCATAACCCCTATTCATAGCAGTAGGTTCATTACCTTAAATTGTCGGTGCAAGCTATCTTTCGAATAGTGGAGCAGAGCCGTGAGCTGCTCAGATCTAAGATATAGGCTCATGGGGTTTCCCTCATCAAACTCATCAAATACTGGTAACGTTGTGTTATTATCTCATAGCGTGGTGAATGTGCAGCTCACAACTTGTCCACCAGAGTGTTTTGGAGTTGTTGGATTGTGTATTTGGTTACAGTTAAAGGTAACGAACCTACTAAAATGTTGAACTATCCCTTAATACTGAAGGATGATTTAAGGGCAGTATCAGAGTTTTAGACATTGCCGGCATGACTGGATGTTTGTAACGGATCTACTTTGTAGCGTGTGTGAACTTTTATCATACAAGGTCCACTGAACCACAGAAAAACAAACCAAAAAGGCTGATACCTCTCTGTTTGTACTTTTTTATGAATGTTTATTTATTTATTTATCTGTGTACTGCCCTTTCTTTGTGTGAATGTTTTCTCATATTTTGTATATACTGTACTTGCCTCCTCCTCCCCCTTGTCTACCCAGTGTCTCTGGGGTAGCTTGCCACTCAAGTGCTCTTAAAGTGTGAGGCTCTTGATCCGTCCACTCAGAAGAAGAAGAAGTTCTCTTGGATTATCAGATGAGCGTCGCCAAGTTAAAAAGCTGATGTCTTCAAAGGCTGTTTGTGCCTTTTAGGACCAGTGCAATGCATAGATTAATGTGACTTAATTAGATAGAAAGAGTGTATAAAGTCATCTTCACCTTCTGCCTATTGCTCTTTCTGTTTTGACATCTCGTGCCACTCTTGGTGATTTGCAGGGTGCTGACAAATATCACTCAACTATAATCACAACAGCACTGTGTATAGGGTTAGGGTTCAAAACTCCAGTGGACCTTGTTGTGTGTAAACCACTGTGATGATGTCTGGCTTTGAATGTTTCTAAGAATGCACATAACCATAATGTAAACATAAATGTCTGTACTGTCATCTAATCTTTACTGTAATGTACTGAACACCGAGCATAGACTGTCTTTTTGCTTGTCTGGTCAAATAAACCTCATTGCGGGACTACAGATGGAAATCAGCCTAGAGCTAAATCTGATGTATTTACATTTTTAAGATGTTCATTAATATGCAGAGTCCCATCCATCACAAATAAACAAACATCATATGATAACCTCACCAAAGGGACACCTTGAGAATTGATTTTATATTAAAGCAGATATCAGTGGAATGTTTTTGTTAATATAAGTCCTAAATAGTCCTATTTTCCGTCAGCAATCACTTACATGGAGTGTTTCAGCCGTAACACGAGTCTCTCCGTCACTCTGCTCTGCTGCAACCCGAGGAGAAAATTTTCCTTGTGGGATACAAGTGTTATCCAATGAGGAGAGAGAACGGCATGAAGGGCTGTGTGTGCAGCCAAGGGGTGCGCGTGAATGTGGTGACAGAGCACAAGGACCAATAGATGCCTGACGAGGGCGGGGGCTGCTAACTCATGGTGCGTTCAAGGAAACTCGTACTTTGTGTTTTTCCTTCCTGTGAAGTCATACCAGTTCGATCTGGTACGAGTTCACGGCTCGGAAATTACGAGTGGCCGTTATAGTGACTTTCACAGGCAACAGGACGGTAAAAACACGAGTTACGAGTTACCTGGAACGTTACAAAGTCGTAGTTGTGACTTGAAGCTGTAACTTACGGTTTCAAAAGCCTGCCTTGAACGCAGCATTCGCCGAAAAGGCTGTGCCGCTGATATCTGCTTTAAGGGGTGACACTACAGGTGAATAGTGTAAAAATTTTAAATAACAGACATGAAACTTCCCAAATTTATCACTAAGATTAAGACAAATATATTTTGTATTACAAGTTTTGTCAAATTATATGTTTGAATAGGTAAATGGGGCAATATCTGATGAAATAAGTGCTAATTTGCATACATTTCCAGAACAGAAATCTGAACAATGGATAAAGCCCCTTTCAAAATTCCTGTTTTATTTTGTTGACATATCAGAGTCAGAAGTTTTTACAGAGGAGGATTTTGGATATCGCTTTTTCTTCTTCTCCACGGCTCATCCGCGGCGCTGTCCGTGGTGCTGAAGGTGAACTTGACAAACAAACTTCAAGATAGTTCTGTTTGTTTGTCATGTGTGTCAGTTTTGTGCGTGATTTGATAATTTAGTTGTTGAGATTAAGAACATCACTCCCTCATCGAAAAGAAAAAAAGAGACGCGCCTGGGTATCACAGCTGTAAAAAAAGAAAAAGAAAAAAGAAAGAAAAGAAGATGTGTCGGAATAGAGGTACCAAAAAGTGTCGGCAGGATGTTTAAATAGAGACATGTCTGAATAGCGGGCGGACCCCAAAGAAGGGGTTCCCATATTCTACTCTTTTTACTCAATTTCACTCAGCTGTTAGACGTCCAACTAAACTGTATTGTAAATGTATTGGCCCCAACTGATCCGTGGTCAGTGGGCTGTCTAAAAGTGGCTCAAATGAGCTCTACCGAGAACAAGCTGTTTCTGTGCAATGCACCTTTAAGTAACATGGTTCCTGTACACGGCAAAGATTATTACCACTTTATAACTTCAAATTGGTGGGTGTTTCATCAGTTTAGCTCAGGAGTTTGTTGCTGGTCACTGCAGCCATAGAAATAGAGGTGGGAGGCGTTTTCTGGTGCTGAGGGGCCGGCCTTACTCCGTCACCGTGGTGACATCACCACAGGAGCTGAGTCTGAACAGCCTGTATGAGCAGCGTTTTACCAGTCGCTGGGCTGCAGAGTCCATGCAGGACCCGTTTGCTTCCCTCATTCTAGGAGTTGGTCGGCTCAGGGAGGATCACCTGGTTTTCAGAATATGGGACCTTTAAAAAAAACAGTGTTTTGCCTGGAGTGTCTCGCTTTAAAATTTTGTTAAGAAAGTATTTGATGGCAAAATTACAAAGTGCAATGAAAATCATGAGAAATAATTTGCGACTACAGTTCTGCACAACAAATGAACCTCTATGAGTGATTTCACTTATAGAGGGCAAAACACAACACTGGCTTCATCACAGTAAAACTCAGACATTGAAAAGTCAAGTGTGTTGTAGCAACACCCCTGTGTGTGATGTGAGTAGTGAATGACCACAGAGACTGCTGATGGTTACTGTAGGTATGTTTAATATAAACACACATGACAGACGTGAGATCTTGAGGTGGTTTCTACTGCGCTTACAGAGGAGGTAGAGCGCTGGTGTGCTCAGCTGTGCTCTCATCAAACGGAGACAACATCAAGTCTACAGGCAGCCAACGGGATGCTGAGTCATGCTAAACCACTCTGTTGTTATGGAGCTGCTACTCCACTCCTTATCAGGTTAAAGACTACTTGGAAAGATCAAGGTGCCAACCAATGTCATCATATTAAAATGCACACACGTAGATCTAAACATCCACACTCCTCTCTTAACAATTAACATCTGAATGATCAATGTAAAGTATAAAGTAAATATAAAGTATTAATAGCAACAGAGATGTTCTATTCTACAACAATATTCAGCAAGTAATCTTATTTAGCTATTTTAAAAAGTTCAGAGAATGGCATAAACATGTACTGTAATATGTACATAGACTGTTACATATGTGAGTAGTTAGATGTTGACATTTAATGTAATATTTAGCTGAATGGCATTATCATAAAGAGTAGAGCTGCTCTGTCTTTGGGCCTGGTGGAGTTTCTTGAGGTAGACTTTATACCTGATTACACATCTAATGTCATCTAGTGATTGTTAATGGAGGAAACCATCATCATCATCATCATCATCACACTCATCAAAAGTATAAAAGACTGTCCACAATAAGAGGTGATACAGCCTATGTGGGATCCAGTGGAGCCAATCAGCTGGCAGCTCTGACAGATGTGGAGAAGGGTCTTTGTTCATGAATAGGCTACACCTGCAGAATGGAACACTGACATTTGGATGTTCACTTCTCTCATCTCCTCCTCCTGTCCTCATGGAGCATCACTCAGGTGTTGGGGAAACAAATCTCTTCATTGTTACATTTGATGTGACTTGAAATCGAGGGTAGCCTAGTGGTCTGTAGCCTACTGTCATGTTGGGTTGTGTTTCTTGTGCTTGGTCTGACTCGGGGAGCTCAGCTCTACATGACTGCCACCCAGTGTCCCATCAGCAGGGACAGCAGGGAACCGATGACAACAATGATGCTGTTGTAAATGGGGCCACTGGATGCTGCGGTGTAGTACTCCCAGTCTCCAGAGCCCTCTTGTTCAGAGCCGGGCCTGGGGCCATAGCCCCCACCAACAGGTCGCGCGTAGCCGTACCCCCCTCCTCCGTATCCACCTCCATATCCTCCGTATCCTCCGTACCCACCGCCGTAACCTCCATAACCTCCATAGCCCCCTCCGTAGCCGTACCCAGGGCGGCTCAGAGCCGACCCGATCATGGATCCTCCTATGGCTCCTGCAGCGGCTGCTCCCGCCACCTTCGCCGAGCTGGGCCCGCTGCTCTGGCCGGACACCGGTCTGTAGCCGCCACCGCCACCGCCCCAGCCCCGGCTGTAACCTCCCCCACCTCCACCTCGGCCAAAGCCCCCAAAGCCACCGCCTCCACGGCCACGCCGGGCTTCAGATGCGGGTAAGAGTGTGGCGAGCAGCAGCCAGCAGAGGGCTACCGTGACTGGGAGTTTCATTGTTACTTCGCTTTGAGTTTTATTCTGTAAAAAATCAGACAAAGGAAAACAGTGTGAGGACAGGAGAGTTCATCCACAGAAAGATTCATTCACTGTTGTTTAGTTGCCAGGGCCGTTGCTAGGAATTCTGGGGCCCCTGAAAGAATAAAGTGGGCCCCTGACTTTTCCACTTTCTTTTCTTAGACTACCCTATGTATTATCACTTTTTATTTATCGTAGGCTACTTTGTTTTGATGCTAATACAAAGATTAGACTACTGGGGTTTTTTGTGGGCCCCACTAGGCGCTGGGCCCCTAGAATTATCATCACCTTTCTTCTCCCCTATAAAAGAAGAATATTGTTTAAAATGTAAAGGGAATGTGTCATCTGTAACTTTAAGGCTTTCGGAGATCTTTTCATCTCCATTTACAGACATTTTTAGCAAACCATTTGGCTGGCTAAAACTACAATATTTCTCTGAGCTACAACATTGAAGTATTTCATCATTCTACTTGAGAGAGGAAAGGTGCTCAGAAACATTCCACTGGTGGATGATGTCACTGCTCACACAAACACACAGATTGTGATGAGATGTTCTCGGCAGCTTTAGTCCTGCTTGGTGGTATATTTATGTCTCTGACAAATTAAGAGCAGCACAGATCACTGCTCTTAATCCAGCTTTAACAAATACATCTTACACAATCTCTCACAGCTGCAACACAACTTAACACTGCAGCTGACACAGGACCAGATGATCCTATTGCTACTCTATTACTTTTAGTTGTAGGCCTAGTTCAACTTCAGCTAGGCTAGTTGACATTCAGTATCCCACTTACAGTAGTACAATATCATTTTGAATATTAAATGTAAATCAACCCCAGGCTGCACTTTTAGCTGAATTTGGTACCATTTCAGGTTAAAGGGATAGTAGCATTTTTTAAAAGTGGGGTTGTATGATCTAGCCTACTGTAAAAATAGCCCCTAAGTCCTTTAATTGCAGACACTCCTCCCGTTAGCAACGCCAGCCCATAGCCCTGCCCAGAGATTTACAACATACAGTGTTGTGAATGGAACCTGGGCTGGAGGGATACGTCAGTTGGTTAGGTCCAAATAAAAACTGTGTTTTTCCTGCACCTTGAAGGGCTGGAAAAAATTATATTATAGCGAACAATGGAACTGTGTTTTTTTTTTTTCAGGTAAAACCTCTTTTAGGCCACGAAAATAGGCTGTTTCTTTGGGTCTGTTCATAACAATGTTGTTTTGTAGATCATACAATCACACTTTAAAAAAATGATACTATCCCTTTAAGAATAGAATAGAATAGAACAGAATAGGCTTTATTAAAAACCATAGATGGGTAAAAACATGCCAGGCTGGGATGATGACGAAAAATGAAATAAGTTTGTAGTAGGTGTGTAAATAGTTAATAATCAGTATTATTAGTAGCAATAGAGGGCCCCAAAATAACATTTTGTTTAGGGCCCCATGGAGACTTGGGCTGGCCCTGCTAAAGCTATAAGGCCATACAAAACAACTGCAACACCAAAGTACTCCTCAATTATAAATGAACCAAGATGAACTAACTACTTTTTACACTAGTGTACATTTAACTGCAAATCCTGGTGTTTGAGTAAGAACTCCATGCAGGTTTTTTTTCTCATTCATAACAAGGTAATTTAATACTTAATAAAAGTGTTTGAATACTTAACTGACCATGGTCTGTTCAGTGATCAGCATGACATCATCTGCTCTCCTGTCGTCAACACCACCCTCTAATCTGTGTCCTCTCAGAAGATGAGTGGGGCTATAATTACACTGGGTCACTCAGTAGACGAGTAATCCAGTGACTCTCAGATTACAGCTCCAGCAGCCTAGACTCACAGAGGATTACACCTTTCACTATGTGACGTTGATTTATTTAATAGAGAATTTTAACACACTGTAAGTTGTATGCTTATATTTTCTTTTGTATATATTGTTAAGATGGGGGAGGATGGGGGCAAATTTTGGGGTTTATTTTCACAGTTTTTAACATTGTAATTTTTATAATAAATAATTTTTAATTGATCCTTTTCTCATTGTATTGTTGTTGTATTGTATTATTCTGCTATAATATTCTTATTCTGCTATAATATTCTTTACCTTTGTACACTAGAGCGCTGTGACAAAAGAATTTCCCGCAAGCGATTACAGAAATAAAGTATATTCTATTCTGTTCTATTCTATTCTATTCTGTTCGATCTAAATCTTATACCATTTTATACTAAACCAAAGTATACATCTTCATTCTTAGAAATAATGCTCCATTTCTTAAAAGAAACTCACCTGTTGAATGGAGAGGAAGCGCTGCAGCAGTTGAGATGATCGTCTTCTTCCTTCAACAAAGTGTGTGTGTGTTGGTCTCAGTCTCCTCCAACGTCTGTGGGGAAGTGTGTTTCAGTGCCAGCCTGTTATCCTCCAGACAATCTCCAGTCAATCAGGTGGAGTGGATCACTCTGAGGCACACCTGCTCATTGGCTGGATTGACACCACTCATATAAATACCTGGGTGTCTTTCTATATTGGTCTAAATTATTTAACCCGCCCCCTGAGTGAACACTTAACGAACACTCCCGAAGCTTCCACCGTGACTGATGCTATAGCTCACATGCCTTATTATATCATCTATAATTATACAAGCTTTAAGCTAAGTTATATAACACACTTGGCTTTTAACCCACTGACCTGAACAAGACAGATGGAGACCACATGTAAACATCTCATCAAGATTACTTTTATTATTAAATAACAATCATTGTATGAAAAAAAGCCTACATTATCTAAGTAGTGGCATGAGTTTGGAACACTTTAAAGACTGACTTTCTTCATTATTTCATAAAAGACACATTACAAAAGCAGGCAAATCTCAAGTCACTAAAAATATAACATGCACACTTTCAGAACCACACACACATACACACACACACTTGATGACACAGTCCACTGTGTATTGTACAGCAATTTCTCAAAAAAGGGTGTTAAAGGACAATTCCGGGCAAATTCAACTCTGGGCTGTATTTTCCTAATATTTCAGGTCTAAAAGTAGGAATCTGAGGATTTTCAGTTTAATGTCTCCTGTTTTGTGGTAGTTGTGTCTGTCCCTGCATCGCCACGGCAACGATGAATGGGAGCGGATGCAAGTTCTGCTGCTTAGACTGTTAACATCCCTCAAAGCCACAGACAGCGTCAGATGGCGACTCAAACATGCACCAGAAGTTTATTTACTTCAACAAGCCGACATGTTTGTAAAACTAGATCTAATTCAAAGTCTCCCAGAGTCTCGTGTGAGACCCAAGTTGATGCTCGGTGTGTTCAGGTGCAGTCGGAGCTACCGTTTGTGTCATAAACACAGGAATATCAACTCCTGACTTGCTTGAAGTAAATAAACTTCTGGTGTATGTTCGAGTCGCCATCTGACGCTGTCTATGGCTTTGAGGGATGTAAACAGCCTAAGCAGCAGAACTTGCATCCGCTCCCATTCATTGCTGCCGTGGCGACGCGGGGACAGACACAACTACCGCAAAACAGGAGACATTAAACTGAAAATCTTCAGATTCCTTCTTTTAGACCTAAAATGTTAGGAAAATACAGCCCAGAGTTGAATTTGCCCGGAATTGTCCTTTAAGAAACACTGAGCTGATGCTGTGTACACACAGAGATTAAAGCAGACATATGCAAAGCTTTGTACACATGGAGGCAAACTGTGCTCTGCTTTGAAATGATCATTTAAAACATTCTCCATTAAACAGAATCAGTACAATTCACAGTCTTGTGGGATTTCACCTGTTTTGTGCTTTTTTCCGTTTTTCTTTGTTGGACGTAAGAGGGGAAAAAAATCCACCCAATGAGGCTAAAACCAACCAGGATCCTTTGTGTGAAGAATGATGCTAATGTTGTTAATCTGTCAGGGAGTCTTTTACTGAGTTTCAAATCTCATTGTCATCTTACTTAAGGCAGCAACACAAGAACATTCAGACAATCAGTTACATTTAAAGGAATAGTTTGACATTTTGGAAAATATAATTCATTAGATTTCTTGCTGAGAGTTTGATGATTGGTACAAGTTTCATGTGTTCACATCCTGAAACATCACTAATCAAAACATGATCGATTAATCTGCACTAAAGCCGAGGTGTAAAATACAGCTAGTTGTTTTTATAACAGTCTGGTCTTTGTACAGAAGAAATGACACACATGTTAAAGGGATAGTTCAACATTTTGGCAAATTGGCCCATTGCCATAATCCCTATAGTCATAGCAGTAGGTTTGTTACCTTTAATTGTCGGTGCAAGCTATTTTTAGAACGGCGGAGCAGAGCCGTCAGCTACTCAGAGCTACAGTATGGAGGCTCATGGGATTTCTTGGTTTCCCTCATCAAACTCATCAAATACACAATCCAACAACTCCACAACGCTCTGGTGGACAAGTTGTGACCTGCACATTCACCACGCTATGAGATAATAACACAACATTAACAGACAACATTAACAGACAGAGTTGTTTAGAGGGAAATTCATGCAAAAACAGCTGATGTGTGTTCCTGTCAGGGACAGTTTTTCATCAAGTAGTCTCTGAATTTCCCTCTAAAACAACTCTGTTTCGTAACGTTGTGTTATTATCTCATAGCGTGGTGAATGTGCAGGTCACAACTTGTCCACCAGAGTGTTGTGGAGTTGTTGGATTGTGTATTTGATGAGTTTGATGAGGGAAACCAAGAAATCCCATGAGCCTCCGTAGCGTAGCTCTGAGCAGCTCACGGCTCTGCTCTGCCGTTCTAAAAATAGCTTGCACAGACAGTTAAAGGTAACGAACCCACTGCTATTTCGCACATTCTGTGTCATAAACTGTAAATTGTCTTGTCTGTCTGTAACAACATCTATTGCATGTCTGTCCGTCCTGGGTGAGGGATCCTCCTCTGTTGCTCACCCTGAGGTTTCTCCGATTTTTCCCTGTTAAAAGGGTTTTCCATGGAGTTTTTCCTCAGTCGATGTGAGGGTCTAAGGACAGAGGATGTTGTTACGGTGTCATGTGAAGCCCTTTGAGACAGTTTGTGAAAAACGGGTTATACAAATAAAATTGCCTTGCTCTGCCTTTCTATGATGCTATGATGATCGGGATTATGGCAAAGGGCCAATTTGCCAAAATGTTGAACTATCCCTTTAACTACTGAGCTTCACGGGTGCTGGAACATGGATGCTTTTTTTTTTAATGCAATCTTTATTTCACATTTGTGGAATATGGATGCTGTTACATTAGAACACAGACTTTTCCATCATTATGCTAAGCCGAGGTTAGCTAAGTGGCTGCTAGTGGTCTGATGTAACAGTTCTCTCAGCTACATGATGGAATGTATTTCACAAACTATTCCTTTAACTTCACTGGCTTTAACATTCAGTTCATATGCATGCAGAGGAGAGGCAACTGTTGCTGATGGTACCAATGTAAACTAATTATCTATTCACATGACCTATAAGAACCCCCTCAGCTGCACTAAGAAGGAGAGGCTCAATGTTATTCCTTCAGTTACAATATCTAACAAATTCTAAACCAGGGAGGACCATGAACGCACCACCAGGGACCGATGGTGTCAGGCCTTTGCCCCTGGCCGGGTCAGTTTAACTCAACTGTGCTGTGACCTGATTCTTCCACAGCAGCTTTGTACTTTCAATCTCCTTTCAAATATCTGACGGGTTGTGTCTTTGTGCTTGGAGCAACCTTTAAAACAGGCACTTTGCTGAGGGCATATATCATGATGTTTGTGCTTTCAATCCGTTTTTGGGTATCAGTGTGCAGTCAGAAGACAGGACTTCACATTTTAGACTCATTCAGAAGTCCATTGCTGCAAAGACATTGAAATTGTCTAGAGGAATGTCTCTCTGTGTGTCTGCTGCACATGAGGACACAGAAATATACAGAACAAAGCAGAGATGGAGTGATGGAGTTGGAGTACACTTTACAAAGCTGCATGAGTCATGGTGACTCGCAAGACTATTGCTGACATCACACCTAACATGCACATAAGTCATGGCAGGCTGAAGTTTTCAGGTAGGTGGACTGACTGAATGGTTGAAGAAGACTCAGATGCAGGATTCAGAGGAGGAGGAGGATCACTGAGTGACGTACATCAGGTGCAGCTTGTTGTCAGGCACGGCAGGGTGGAGACAGGTTGGGACAGTTTGACGTGCTGGAGGGAGTGGGACGTCCTCACCACCAGCCCGTCACATACACGTCGCCCCCTCTGGAAGACATCGGAGCTGTTTCTCTATTATACACCGCAGGTAGGTGTACCTGCAAGTACAAGATGACACAGGAACATGGAGGGTGAGGAGATGTCTGGGTTGGAGAATATACATTTAAAGGGATAGTTCAACATTTTGGCAAATTGGCCCATTGCCATAATCCATGGCTAGTCCTGAGGAGCTTGTGACTCTGCTCCGCCGATCAATGGGCCAATTTGCCATAATGATGCGTTATGTTGTGCTATCCCTTAAAGAGATAGTTCAGGGGCCAATCTTTAGCTCAGTTGGTAGAGCACCTGCCCCATGTGTTGAGGCTATAGTCTTTACTTCAGGCGACACCGGTTCGAATCCCATGCCAAGCAGCCCTATTCTGTGTCACCCCATGCCTCCCATTTCCTGTCTCTCTCTTTCTCAATTTTCCTATCCAATAAAGGCAAAAAAGCCCCAAAAATGTTCTTAAAAAGAAAGAAAAAGAAAAAAAAAGAGATAGTTCAACATTTTGGCCATTCTAAAAAATAGCCTAGCTTACACTGACAATTAGAGGTAACGAACCTATTGCTATGACTAGAGGAATTATGGCAATGGGCCAATTTGCCAAAAATGTTGAACTATCCCTTTAAGAGGTTGATTAATCTACCCTGACAAAAATTTTATAAACTATCAGTGATGCAGATGTTACCTCCATGGTGGTGGATGGGTGAGCTGAGGTTTATAGTTATTATACAGCAAGACCAGTAGGGATGGGGAAAAATCGATTCATGTAAGAATCGAGATTCTTATTCTCCAAGATTCTGGATCGATTCATAATCATCAAAAATCGATTTTTTATTCAGTCTCGTCCGTCTCAATACGCGCCCTCACAGCGGCGTACACATCACTGCAGCACGCGATGGCGCTAAAAGACGCTCGTTAACCGCCTAAAAACGTTAACTGATCTGATTTAAATGCTCTATGAATGTCTGTGAAAAGCCACGTCTAAGGAGAAAGGACTTGATCTTTTTTTTAAATTTTTTTTGCTTTATGAATGATTAGTAGAGATAGACAGGAAAGGGGGAGGCAGAGAGAGGGGAATGACATGCAGGAAAGGTCAGCCCGATGCAGGACCACCCGACCCTCTATTGAGGAGAAAGGACGATTGCTGTTTTTGTGTTTTTTTTGCCGTTAAACACACACACACTCCAGCTGAGCAGCAACATCCACTGCGCTCTGGAGCAGCTGATCGGTGCTCAGGTGACGTTAGATCTTCACTTTTTGTTTCAGAAACTGTTCCGAAAAAAATGAAATAAGTCTATATTTTAAGCTTGTTTGTAGCGGAAGCTCCCGGTGTCTCAGTTCACTGCTCTCCCTGGCCGGCGGAACAATTTCTCATGTGGGGGCTTCAATACAAGAGGGACATTACAGACGAGCAGTATGGAGGTATTTGGATGTTTTTTGGTGTGTCTTTTTGGACCAAGAAAAGTGGTGTCCATTGACAACCATTATATGGACAAATACTGCTGCGTGGACCCCCCGTAACTCAGAGAAGGAACAGGGGACTCTGAAAATTCTCACAGCTCTTAGTCGACATGAGGGTGAGTAGATAATGAGTGAAAATTGAATTTTGGATGAACTATCCCTTTAAAGTGTACTTTTTTTTTTCAGTCCATCAACTAGCCGGAAAACAGCCGTTTATCTGGAACTAACCAACTCACTCACAGAGCCTGCCTATGCGTAGGAATACTGAGTCAGTTGGTCAGTTCCAGATAAACAGGAGGTTATGATTAGAGGGTGGGGGGTGAAAGTAATTTGACATATTTGAGCTTTTTATAAAAAAAGTACGCAATTGTTGCTTCTCCTGCTTATTAGTTACTTTTATAATGTAGTAATGCTGTTACTAACTCAGTTACTCTTTGGAGAAAGTAACTAGTAAATATAACTAATTACTTTTTTAAAGTAATGTGCTCAACACTGCATATGAAGTTGTTCTAACAGCAGGTAGAAACATGTTCTACACGATCTGCATCATCTGGTACCTTCTCCTGAGTTTCTGCACCTCTCTGTCCTCCTCCTCCTTCAGCTTGGTGATGAAGCTCTGCAGGACCGGCATCTCAAACTTGATATACTGCGCCACCTGGTGGAGGAGGGGGAGAGAAACGTCATGACAAAGCAGAAAAGAAGAAAACCAACGTCTGTCAGATCCAGGGATGTCATATCAGTATGGCATGTTCATTCCCAGCAGGTGTTTCAGTCAGCGTGGTGATTTACATCATATGTGACTTCTTCACCCAGATCTTCTTCCATGAGGAACACTTTGCAGACCTGCTCACATGGTCCCTGCATTATCCTCAGTCCCAGGGGATAATCGCTCCGCTTCAGCTTCACACGCTCTGAAACAGAACATACTGACTTGGACACATTCTACAGTATTTTGCTGGTAAAGCCAGAGCAACCATTTACAATGTTTCACCTGTAGTCCAGTCATTTTATGAAAAAAGGTTGAACAAACAGAAGCAAACTCAACTGATTTTGTCTCCTCAACATGTCCAGAGTGAGGAGAAAAAGCCCTGAAGAATCCCATTAGAGGAAAGGAATGAGTTGACTCCAGAGGTTCATAAAGGACCTGTGTTTACTTTCACTTTCATCAGCTTACCAACTGTAGCTTTAATGAGCTAGGTTGCTAGGCTACCATGTAAAACCAGTGCTTAAGTGGTTTCTTGTCGGTTGACCGATGGAGTCAACTCATTCCAATTTTCATGCTGCTACCACCACAACACCTTTATGTATGACTGTCAAAATGGTGGAATTTATGCAAATTTATGCACATTTGCTCATGTTAACAAAGAATTTCGAAAAACTTGTAATACATGTTTTGTTTGTCTTAATGTAAGTAGCCTAATCAACTCAGTCATTTTCATGGATATATCTAAAGGTTAAAAATTTTACTCTATTGACGTGAGAAAAATAATGACTAGGGCCCCGTTTACACGAAGATGCTTGCGAGTAAAGACGATAAAATATTTTATCGGAAGTGCCTTTTTCTTTAAACTTTCCCTTGAATGGGATTCTTCCACCCCTTTTGGAAAAGTTGAATACCTCATTCAGGTCATGTTGAACAGGCCAAGACAAAACTGGCTCAGATCTGCTGTTCTGCTTGCAATTTGTTCAACATTAGCCATGTTTCACATCCAAACCGGATTACAAACACTGGTGAAATGCCCATTAATGGGACTTATCGCTCATTATTCATAAATAATATCCTATACTGCACAACTGATAATATTGTAGCAACCCCGCAGTAATGCTCTTGTTATGATTAAGTTGTGTGACTTCTGACTGACTGTGAATGTGTAGTATGGGCAGGTATAGGGTGGTTGGATGAGAAACTGAGGGGCAGTGTGAGGAAGACAGCTGTGTGTGTCTGTGTGTAGATGAGTGAGGGAGGAGCAGAGGAGGGAGAGAGAGCTGTCATAGACTTAGTGTTATGATGATGCAGTTGGATGGACGCTGGTATCAATTAGTTTAGTTTTAACATAGATGTCAGACGATTTAGCTGAGGAGCGAACCACATACGGGCTAACATGATACACAACAGACACACAGCTGAGGGGCCGAGGCGCGGAAGGTGTGGGAGAAATGCGCATCTGGTGGCGTGCCCCGTGGGTGCTCATTTGTGGGTGCTCGTGCCCCGGAGCACCCACGGAATCGGCGCCTATGGCCGCAATAACTAATGTACAAGAATGTTTCTTTCAAATGTACAGAATATGTACACATACATTGGCGAGCAGAGGAGGATCTGCATGCATTACCAATGGATTTGTACACACTTTTGCGTCACCGTATGCACACAGATTTCCTCCCGAGAACGCTCGTGTAGACGCGAAATAAAAAGTGAAGACGCGACGCCACTTTTGCGTTTTCTGTTCACACCGTCTTCGTGTGAATGGACTATATTTGGGTCTTTTTCTAAACTTTTCCCTAATGGGATTCTTCAGGGCTTTTTCCCCTCATTCAGGTCATGTTGAGGAGACAAAATCAGTTGAGTTTGCTTCTGTTGCAATTTGTTCAACACGGACCCCTTTTTTGTCTTAAAGTGACTGGACTACTGTAGAACAGGTAATTCACACTCACCTCCACTTGTATGGACAAGGTAGAGTGCAAAATCATCTGGGCTGTTCTCAATCTTAAACTTGTTGAGGAGGACTCGCAGCACCTGAGGGGTTCTCATGCCGCTGTTGATGCGAACATTAGTCACCGAGCCGAAGGCAGGAGTAAACACTGCTGTCTGAGGGGAAAAGGAACATCAGTTAGGAGTATTCATTTCATTCATTTCTTGGTAGCACTTATATCCCCATATTAAAAAACAACAACTATAACTCCTGGTCACACTCACTGGAAGAGGCTGGTGTGTGAACAGACAACCACAGTGTGTTTTACGTATGCATATACAGTATAGAGTACAATGAGCCTGTGTAGGAAAGGCCTGGACAGACAGGAGGCAGGCTTCACCTTGTGGTTGTAAAAGTGTCCATTGATGGAGAAGCGATGGCGCCTGATCTTCCTCTGGTCGCTGGGTGACCGTCGCTGGCCCCGCCTCAACACCCCAGCATCACTCTTTGTCCTGAGGAGCTGGGAGGAGCTCTCACTGTCCTCTGAGCAGTCAACAAAGTGTTTTAATTACACAACACAACAAACATCCCATTCAGAAGAAGACAGTAAGACACCAAAAAATACATCAAAGTCTGGGGATGGCCACTCCAACAACAGTTTGCTTAGGATCATTGTCCATGTGGAAGAGCCATGATGCCCCAGCTCTAACTATCTGACCCATGTTGTGAGATGTTGCTTCAATACATCCATGTGATTTTCTTTCCTCGTGACTACTTGTGAAGAGCTCCAGTCCCTCCTGCAGCAAAGCCACCCCACACCATGATAATGCCACCCCCATACTATCGTGACCAAACAGTTTAATTTTTGTCTCATCAGACTTGAGGACACAATAAGATCTTTGTCCCCATGTGCAGCTGTGAACTGTGGTCTGGTGTTTGTGGAGCAGTAGTTTCCTCCTCACTGAATGCCTTTCAGCTCATGTTGCTACAGAACTGCTTTTACTAGAATGATACTCTCTTATCAGTATTTTACTGTTGTTCCTGGGTTTATTTACACATTTCGTACAAAGCATGCTCCTCATTATCATTTGAACAGATGTTGTTCCTGATGACCCTACAGATCCTGATGTTGTGGTTGATTTTGATTTTCCCGTGATGCTATGTTTAAAAGAGCTCCTTAAAATATAAAAAGTTAATGTGTCCTTATCTGAACTGGATGTAAACTTCTGGTTGCAACTGTAGGAAGCTGAGAAGACGTGAACCTGTAGCAAGCAGTCACATTCAGTAACTTATATTCTACAAATAAAATAAGTTATTTCACTTTAAGGTCAGTACTTGAGTTTAGAGTTTTTTTTGTTGTATTTTTACACATTTTTATGTTTTGCTAAATGTTCCTTTGCCTTCTATGTATTTTTAGAATAATCTTCTACATAAAGGTAACTTTTTTAACGGGACTCACTATTCATGAACATACAATATGTAAATACACCAGATTTAGCTCTAGGCTAGCCTGGCATCACCAGGTCCTGTAGAGAGGCGAAGAGCCTGGTGTTTGTTAACTCCGAATTTTGTCAACATTCTGGTTCCTGCCTGTAGCGGATACCGAAATCACCAAATTCACCAAAATAAAAGTGTTCACCAAAATAAAACTTATAAAACAGACATTAACTTGTAATACAATAAAAGCAAAATGTTAACTTAATGGCTCGTGGACCTTAAATTTAAGAGTTTCACCACATTTTATTCGCTTGGTGCTTTTATTTTGACGGAAAGGCCTGTCTCTTTCCTACCAAAACAGCGAGGCAGCGGCCCCAGACTAGCTCTAGGCTAATTTCCATCTGTAGTCCCGCAATTCAACTTCACTGAGCTTTTAAATTTTTTTTTAAAAGTTAAGAATTCTTCTAATATCCCCCAATCATGGTCGAGGGTTGAATTTAGAATTTTAAAGTATTTCAATGAGTGCCCTATAATGGGATAATTTTTTGCACCACATGCATAATTTAATTGACTTCAATGAACTTAATCAAAAGTTTCTGTTTTGTCTTTGCAACTGATTGAAGAGAGAGGTTTTTCCTGAAGAAGGTCTAGCACCAAACGTTGCAGCCATTAAATATTTGACTTGAAGGTTTAGTGTGCAGGAGTTCATCTCTGCTACTGATAGAAAAGAGAAAAACCAAACACACATTGATTTCATGTCCTCTAGACGACATCCTTACTAAGGCCACTCACCTTCTGTCTCTTCTTCTGTCACACCGTTGTCACTGGGCTGGATGTCAGGCGGCGTCACTTCCACTGTGGGCGGGCTCTGCTCGCTCATCTGTTGACCATCTGTGCTGTTGGGGGAACTGTGAAAAGGAAGCAGGAGAATGGGGCTAAACCAAGTGAAGAAGAAGAGCACAGCCAGGAGACTCTGTAGGCTACCTTTAAGTTATTATATCTACACTAAAGGGAAGGCAAGTATCAGCACTAAAACAGTACAATTAATGATGACATCAACAGTGTTAGAACAAAGAGTTGAATTTTAGCAACGTCACCACATCAAATACTGATACAGGGCGGAGTCTCACTTCCTGCTGAGAAACCAAGAGGCAGCAGTTTGTTCCACACAGTGTATACATCAGATCATCACATGCCTGCTGCTCCGCTTCAGCAGTAACAGCTGCTGTGTATGTGTTGGAGATAAGATGCCAGGATCTGAGTCATTTTCAATCTTCTGGACTTGTGTAAACTTGTGTATTATCCAAACCTGATAAGAGCCTGGCTAACACAGATAACAGCATCCAGCCTCAACCTGTGAGTGGTAGAGAGCTCCAGTTATGGCTGCCTGTCTAATAAACTCAGCTCTACAGATGAGGTTACAGCTGATTTAGACTCGGTGTCATGTTTGTGTCCTTGCTGATCCCTGGTGGATGAAGGCTGGTGGATCTGTTGTTGTTTTGGGGTTTATTTGAAGAGGAGCTGAAAACATGGCTCCAAGCCTAATGACACACACTGACCTGGGGAAGCTTTGGGATAAATCCAAAACTGAGCCAGCCGTGTGGATTAAAGGGATCACTTTATTTTATGGACCGTTTCCAATTTATGTGTTAGTGAAAATTTCAAAAGCCTGTGAATTTGCAAGGAATTAAACCTGCAAAAAAAGATCACAACAAACATACTGAGGGTCTTTTTAGAAAGGTTAAAAGGCCCATTGCCATGGGTTTGCTACAGTACCTTTAATTGTCGGTGTAAGCTATTCACCACGCTATGACATAATAACGGAACGTTACGAAACTGAGCTGTTTTCTAGGTAAATACAGAGACTGCTTGCTGAAAAACTGTCCCTGAAGGCAACGTGCAGCAGCGGTTTTGCATGAATTTTTTTTTTTAAGTATAGTTTTTTGGCCTTTTTGCCTTTATTTGATAGTGACATAGACAGGAAAGGGGGAGGCAGAGAGAGGGGGAATGACATTGGCCCAACACGGGATTTGAACCGTGGACGCCGCTTTAACCACTGCGCCACGCGCCGCCCCTGGTTTTGAATGAATTTCCCTCTAAAACAACTCTGTGTGGTAACGTTGTGTTATTATCTCATAGCGTGGTGAATGTGCAGGTCACAACTTGTCCACCAGAGCGTTGTGGAGTTGTTGGATTGTGTATTTGATGAGTTTGATGAAGAAAACCAAGAAATCCCATGAGCCTCCGTAGTGTAGCTCTGAGCAGCTCACGGTTCTGCTCTGCCGTTCTAAAAATAGCTTGCGATTATGGGCCAATTTGCTGTTGAACTAATGTTGAACTATCCCTTTAAGAACAAATGACAAACTAGACAAAATCTATATCTGTCCTGGCTGACCTGGTGTCTATCACCATTTCCGGTCAGTGAGGTGAAACTGGATCTAGTCTGGATCTCTTACCCTTGACTGTCCAGATTACAGCCCGAGTGCCAGGAAGTGGAGGAGGGGGGCGGTCGGATCCGCTCGTGGTCATCCTGCATTTGAAGCCTGATTGGCCGCCGCAGACCCCAGAAGATATTTAGCAATCCCTCGACAATTAGCTCCCCCTCTTCCTGTTAGGAGAGAGGACAGGAACAATGATCAGTGCACACGCACACGCACACGCACACCATTAACACTAACATCATTGTAAATACTCACCTCTCTGTGTCTGAGCTGGAGATTTTGTCCTTCATAGTAGAGGTTGTACGTCTTCAGATGGGATAGGATTGTTGCCCTGGAAACAGAAATGATAAATCGCTGAAAAAAGAAATGCCGAGACAACTCACTGCTCCATGTGTCCATCACTGGTGACTGTTTTCCAAAGCAGCAGAATATGAAGAGTTTGAAAATCATGAGCTGGATGTGAGGATGCAACACAAAGCATCCTGCAGCACAGCAACACACCACCGTCACCATGGCATCATATCAAAACTGACTCTTGTGTTTACACTCACTCTGCTTGTAATGCCCTTGCATGACATTAGATATTAAAGGGATAGTTCAACATTTTGGCAAATTGGCCCACTGCCATAATCCCTGTAGTCATAGCAGTAGGTTTGTTACCTTTAATTGTTCTAGCTAAGCTAGAATGGCAGAGCAGAGCTGTGAGCTGCTCAGAGCTACGCTACGGAGGCTCATGAGATTTCTTGGTTTCCCTCATCAAACTCATCAAATACACAATCCAACAACTCCACAACGCTCTGGTGGACAAGTTGTGACCTGCACATTCACCACGCTATGAGATAATAACACAACGTTACCAGACAGAGTTGTTTAGAGGGAAATTCATGCAAAAACAGCCGATGTGCGTTCCTGTCATCAACAGTCTCTGTATTTCCCTCTAAAACAACTCTGTTTCGTAATGTTGTGTTATTATCTCATAGTGTGGTGAATGTGCAGGTCACAACTTGTCCACCAGAGCGTTGTGAAGTTGTTGGATTGTGTATTTGATGAGTTTGATGAGGGAAACCAAGAAATCCCATCAGCCTCCGTAGCGTAGCTCTGAGCAGCTCACGGCTCTGCTCCGCCGTTCTAAAAACAGCTTGCACCGACAATTAAAGGTAACAAACCTACTGCTATGACTATAGGGATTATGGCAATGGGCCAATTTGTCACAGTGTTGAACTATCCCTTTAAAAGTTGTCGTGACAGTTTGGCAGAGGCTTGTCTACAACTGTATGTTTCTGCACATGTGACTAACAGTGGCTTGTTTATTCATCCTTACTTGCTGACGAACTTGTTCTCTCCGATGGGAACCCCGTCCTGTGTATCATCCATGTCCAGTCAGCATGAGAGGAGCTGAGAGACAAAGAAGACACACACAGTTCAGAACTCATGACTCCTCATGACCGGCAGCGTGGAGAGGAGGAGAGCCTCAGCAGGAAGAGGAGGAGCAGCTCCAGCTCCAGACAATCCACACATGTGCTGTGTGATGGATGAAGACAGCCGCTCTTCATCCTCTCTGCTCCTCTTTCTTACAATATATTCACTTTTCACCGTCGTCCTTTTACCACTGTGCTTCTCTTAGTCTCCTTTTTCACACATAAACACTCCCAAACACATACACACAGCTGCTTAAATGGCACTCTGCCATCGTCCTGAAGCGCCTTCCTTCCTGCTTTGCTGAATGAGTGAGTGTGTGTGTGTGTCTTTGTGTCTACAGAGGAGGAAGAAGGAGATGAACAGGTGCAGGACACATGGGCCACCTGCTGCAGCTCATTATTTCAGCTTCTTACACAGTTAGTTCTATCTGAGCATGTGACTGGCGTTATTTGTTCTATCTATATCTATTGATAGATAGGTATAGATAGATATAGATACACTGCAAATCTAATATTTTGCCAAGAATGTTTGTCTTATTTCTAGTCAAAACAAATCTCATTATACTTAAAATAAGACTCATCACATAAAAAGTAGACACTTTTTACTTCTTGCAAGCATATTTTAAGTTTCACTGGCAGATTTGTCTACTTATTTCAAGTGAAAATTTGTTTCTTTTAAATGAGACATTTTGACAAGACAGACAGATAGACAGATAGATAGATAGATAGATAGATAGATAGATAGATAGATAGATAGATAGATAGATAGATAGATAGATAGATAGATAGATAGATAGATAGATAGATAGATAGATAGATAGATAGATAGATAGATAGATAGATAGATAGATAGATAGATAGATAGATAGATAGACAGACAGACAGACAGACAGACAGACAGACAGACAGACAGACAGACAGACAGACAGACAGACAGACAGACAGACAGACAGACAGACAGACAGACAGACAGACAGATAGATAGATAGATAGATAGATCAACAATTATTGGCTGGATTGACATGATTTTTTTGATCCACATTTATGGTCTGTAAAGGACGTATCCCACTGTTTTAATGATCCCCTGAATCATGTAGCACTAGCATGAGGCTGAACAGTTGGCTCTTAGCCAACTGTCTTGGCAGCGTTGGGTGGATTACTATGAAAGCTGAATCAGTGCCCAGAAGATGATCCTGATTACGCTGATGATCCGCCGCCAACATGATGTTCACTTTTTGTGGTTTAAATGCAAAGTCAAGGAATGCAGCTGCTAATTACTTTCATGATCGGAACAGGATTTCGTCCTCTTTGTGCATCTTTGTGATGATTATCAAAATAACTGGCAGATCATTTGATGTGAATCCACTGAGTGGTCGATCAACTAACTGTCTCAGCTCGAGATATAACTCAACAACTTTTCTGTCTTTTCATCAAGGGCCAATAATGTTGGATTGTTATTAGGCTATGCTTCAGGACACTTGGGTCAGTAGGACGAGCAGTATGGAGGTATCTGGATGTTTCATAGTGTGCGTTTTGGACCATTCAAAAGTGAACTCTATCCGCCGCCGTTATATGAAAACCCGTCACCAGCCGGACCCCCCCCCGCGAACTCCTAAAGAGTTTTGATAACTCTGAAAGTTCTCCCAACCCTTCCTTGGCATGACGGTGAGAATAAAAATGGTGAGTTAGCGATTTTGGGTGACCTGTCCCTTTAAATACATGGTAAATGGGCTGGCCTTTCTGTTCCTACATCCAAAACCTTCTCTCCTACAACACTGTCTGTTCAGTTGACACAGAGGCCAGTGTGTCTTCAAATTCAAATTCAAAAAACATTAGACATTAGATATTAAAGGGATAGTTCAACATTTTGGCAAATTAGCCCATTGCCATAATCCCTATAGTCATAGCACTAGGTTTGTTACCTTTAATTGTCGGTGCAAGCTATTTTTAGAATGGCAGAGTGTCTTCAAATTCAAATTCAAAAAACAACAGACATTAGATATGAAAGGGATAGTTCAACATTTTGTGTGTAATCCCTTCAAATTCAAATTCAAAAAACTTTATTGTCTATCGCAAGGACGGAAAATTGTCATTAGTTTGGGCTCCTAAACAGTCGGACACACAAACACCAACATAAAAACTCACATTAAAAAATCTCATCTATAAAATTCACATGACACTCAGATAAAAACTGAAACAGCAAAACCTTGCCCTTTAACGCAGCAAATATGTATCAAAACTGAATCTCAGAGACACACACCTGCCAAGTGGGTATGGTGCAACAGCCTGCGACGGGAGAACAGTGGACCTTACCGTGGTGAAGACGCTGTGATCTTGTTGAGTCAGCGGAGACAGGGAGCTGCAGCTGTGGAGACAGAGATCCAGAGATTAGACGGGTAGATTCAGCACGTATCCTCAGGTAGGAGCGCTGCTGTCACTCAGGTAGCAATTTCCAACCGTCTTTTTCTTGTCAGCGTGACGGCCGACGGAGGGGGAAGAGTGGGGGAGTTTAAAGGAAGCGCTCCCCTTCCGTTAAATGGCTTCCTCCTTTACTCAGTCAGTCACACAGGAAACTGACACTAACCCTCGACGCAGCCCAAAACTTCCTCAATTCAAGCAGCACGCATGAGTTATTATCAGTTAACACACACACAAACACGGCTAGAATATCTGACCGGGGCGCACAATGACCGACACAGACTTTATCACACTCCCATCCAACACAACTGTTATTGACTGTAAACAAAGAGTCAGAGTAATGACAACTAACATGAAGCTGTCAATCTCTGAAACACATGTGCCCTGTTATTGTGAAGATATTAAATATTAAAACAGCAATCAGCCCAACCCCAGCCAGGCTCCATCAATATTTCATCACCTATATTAGCCACCACTGACCCCACACAATACAAATCATTAGCCTTTAATAGTGCAGGCACGGTCAAGGCCAGCCATGCTTGTAGCTTCATTAAAGGGATAGTTCACCCAAAATTCAAATTTCACTCATTATCTACTCACCCTCATGTCGACTAACGGCTGTGAGAATTTTCAGAGTCCTCCGTTCCTTAACTGAGTTACGGGGGGGTCCACACAGCAGTATTTGTCATGGTTGTGAATGGACACCACTTTTCTTGGTCCAAAAAGACACACCAAAAAACATCCAGATACCTCCATACTGCTCGTCTGTAATGTCCCTCTTGTATTGAAGCCCTGACATGAGAAATTGTTCCGAAAATAATTTAATAAGTCTATATTTGAAGCTTGTTTGTAGCTGAAGCTCCCAGTGTCTCAGTTCACTGCTCTTCCTGTGTCAGTGCAAATCTCGCGTGATTTGCACTGACCGGCGGAACAGTTTCTCATGTGGGGGCTTCAATACAAGAGGGACATTACAGATGAGCAGTATGGAGGTAGTTGGATGTTTTTTGGTCTGTCTTTTTGGAAGAAAAGTGGTATCCATTCACAACCATTACATGGACAAATACTGCTGCGTGGACCCCCCCGTAACTCAGAGAAGGAACGGAGGACTCTGAAAATTCTCACAGCCCTTAGTCGACATGAGGGTGAGTAGATAATGAGTGAAATTTGAATTTTGGGTGAACCATCCCTTTAACACATGATGCCAGTGGTGTGAGACAGAGATGTGGTCACCAGTCAAACCAAGACAACACTGTGAGTGTCAGGCAAATCAATGGGAACTCTGAGTCAGCTAAAATACCATCTGATGGCAAAAATGGATCCCTCGCTGACGACTGCTTCAGGCTCCTGAAAGTAAGATCAAGTCAGACATCACACCTTTAAAAGAGCATCACGTCATCACTGTTTAGTTTTTCCTGTTTCTGGGAAAGTTTGCAGAAAACATAAACCTTTCATTTTAGTAAATGTGTGTGTTTTCTTTGGGGAGAAACCTCAGTGCAATATTGATGCCATGATACTGCATATTGTTTAGGGTTCATTGTATTACTTTGATGAAGCCTCATGTTTCCAAGCTGTAAAGGCTTCATTACAGTTTGATCTGCTCCATTTTGTTTAAGGGATAGTTCAACATTTTGGCAAATTGGCCCATTGCCATAATCCCTGCAGTAGGTCCGTTACCTTTATTTGTCAGTGCAAGCTATTTTTAGAACGGCGGAGCAGAGCCGTGAGCTGCTCAGAGCTACGCTACGGAGGCTCATGTGATTTCTTGGTTTCCCTCATCAAACTCATCAAATACACAATCCAACAACTCCACAACGCTCTGGTGGACAAGTTGTGACCTGCACATTCACCACGCTATGAGATAATAACACAACGTTACCACACAGAGTTGTTTTAGAGGGAAATATAGAGACTGATGATGAAAAACAGTCCCTGAAGGCAACGCGCATCAGTGGTTTTGTATGAATTTCCCTCTAAATCAACTCTGTCTGGTAACGTTGTGTTATTATCTCATAGCGTGGTGAATGTGCAGGTCACAACTTGTCCACCAGAGCGTTGTGGAGTTGTTGGATTGTGTATTTGATGAGTTTGATGAGGGAAACCAAGAACTCCCATTAGCCTCCGTAGCGTAGCTCTGAGCAGCTCACAGCTCTGCTCCGCCATTCTAAAAATAGCTTGCACCGACAATTAAAGGTAATGAACCTACTGCTATGACTATAGGGGTTATGGCAATGGGACAATTTGCCAAAATGTTGAACTATCTCTTTATTACTCGATGGTCTTTCCAATACCTCTCTGCAGAGTAAAAACCAACATGGTTTTTCCATCGACAAAAACAATAAACTTTTCAAATGTTGAGTGTCCAAATGCAAGTATGTTTACACAAACTGTGCTGGAATACAAACAGCCTAAATATGGCTTGACTTATATTAGGAACTCTGCTGTGAAAAATGAGACCATGGGCTATTAGGACTGGAATCTTATTTATCCTAGAGCACATGGTGGCATAATTCAATGTCTGTTTCGTACAGCCAGTACAAAAGCCAAAAATATTCCAATTATGATGTAACATGTTTGGCATTTTTGCTTGAAAAATGATTGATTTTCAAAATAATTTTCTTTGATAGATGAATTGACTGAATTGCTGTAGCTCCAAAGCCTACAGAAGCGTATTCCAGTTGTGGTCTGTTACCACCAGAGGACTTCATCTCTGTGGAAATGATCCGTAGGTGCCAGAAAGCTGTCTCAGCTTTTTGTTTTTTGGGCCAACAGCAGCATCTAAAAGCAGCCAGACTGACCTAGAGCTGACCCCAGTCCTGTTTCAGATCACACAGCTCCTCTCTGTACTGGACAACAACTCCCATGTAAACCTCATTGACTCCCCGAAATCCCCGGTGCCTCATTAGATGGTCGGCAAATCCTCAGCATCCATCTCTCTGTTTCCTTATGTATTCTTTCCTGATCTGTTCAGTTGCTTCATACCACACTAACTCACTTTATTTGCTGGCCAATTTTTCTGATTAGGAAATTCTTTCCGCTATCGGACTGTTTTTCCCATTCAGGCTGCTCCTCTGTGAAGCCATCCACTGTGCTATTAAAACGCATGACCACAACTTCCTGACTTTTTTCCCCCCTCGATCTCTCCACACAGTTGTTTTCTGCCCTGTTGCCCCGTTGCCTCTGAACACCCTCTGTCAAAGTCTTTGGCTGAAACGGACAATGAATAGCTCCAAACCTCCTTTTCTCCTCCTCACTACCAAAGCCACAGCTTCAGCCTCCACAGTAGCCTACTACTTCCCCGTCTCACTATTGTCACCATTGTCATAGCAACACTAAAAACATCTGAGCTCCAGAAACTATCTCACAACACTGAGCCAAAAATAGTGTACGTGTGTTTGTCTCTCCTGCTCCTTCTCAGGCGTACTGAGGCTGTTGGAATACAGCTCAATACACATTTAAAGGGGTAGTTCACCCAAAATTCAAATTTCACTTCATCTACTCACCCTCATGTCGACTAAGAGCTGTGAGAATTTTCAGAGTCCTCTGTGCCTTCTCTGAGTTACGGAGGGGGGGGCGCGCAGCATTTTGGGTGAACTATCCTTTTAAATATGGCTCCTTGATTCTCAACATCAAGCTGGAGCTATTCCTGCATCCTGTCCCTTCATCTCTCTGAAACTACTCCCGTAATCAATCATCACTCAAGTAATCTTTCAAGCAAAAAACAGTAAGAGTGAATGGTTCAAGCTTTTTAAATGTTTTTCTTCGTCTAATATGAAAGTAAACTGAATATCTATAAATTTGGAGTTTTAATGAAAGAGTTTTAAAGAAATGCCTTATGATGGGCATTTCATTATATAACATTATAACATAATATAAAACAATCATATTCTCTGTTTTAGAAATAACTATAACAAACAGTCTCGACAATAGACAGAGAGAGATCAAACCCAAAATCTGCTTTTAATTGAGGATATGATTGTTGGATCAATGAATGGGTAGAAGAAGGTTCAGTTTCTGTTTAAAACTGTTTCAAAGAGATGTTAATTCAACTTTATGATGGTTTCAGAGCCTGGGTGTAGCTTGATGTTGAATTGTACTGTTTTGAACCTTTTGCACATTGGTCGTCTAATCATTGGACATGGCTCTGCAAAAGCACTGCTGTGTCTGGAGCAGTTAGAATAAAGGATTAAAGGTTAAATAGCGGTTTTATTATATGAGTGTTCTCATAGATGAGCGTTCTGTTATTTTCCCCTGTTTTCTATGGAGTTTCTCCTCAGTGGATGTGAGGGTCTAAGGACAGAGGATGTTGTTGTGATGCCATGTGAAGCCCTTTGAGACAAACTGTTTGTAAAAACGGACTATACAAATAAAATCGCCTTGCCTTGCCTATTAGTTTTAGTTGAGTGTGCTGTATACTCTGACAGCTGAGTGCACATCACATGGCAAAAACATTAGGTATGCACTTTTTGGCAGAGGGTCTGTCTCCCAGCTCTGCCTCTGTCTGGCCAGCTATGTTGTCCTGACAGGAATCTTAACTGTGCTTGTTATGTAACCGGGTTTTTTTTTTATTTATTAAAACACAGCGATCCACACGCCCAGACACAGACCACATGTGATAACGCACAGATCATCTCTCATCTTCTGTTCAACATTTCCATCGGGCCGTCATGTAAAGTGCTACACAACATGGCACACTCCACACACAGCACTGCACGTGAACTAAACGCACCTCCTGCGCCTTTATCAGACATTCTTCCTCTATATGTGTGTGGGCGTTCTAGTATGTGATGTTGTCAGAGCGGTATCTAGTCTTCAGACTGTTGGTACGAACAGTCACATATCAAACTACACCCAGTCACACACAGCGCCGTGCACATTCACCCACAGACATCACGACCATCAGCCTACTTACTGTAGCGACACCGACGCTTCTGGGAGATTCCAGCCGACTTTTGGAGCTGCTCCCACGGCTCGCCAAACCCAGGGACGCAGGCTCTTCGGTTCTCCTCCCGTTCCTGTTCCGTTAACGGTAAACTCCTCGGCTAAACTCGTCCGCTCACCGCCCGCCGTACGAAACAATCACTTGGGCGCGTGCATCCACCACCACCACCGGGGCTGATAGGGGGAGGAGGAGAGGAGGAGCGCGAGGAGGGCGCGAGGGGTCCATCTGTTGTGACGGAGCTCGCGCACAAGCTCGCAGCACAGCACAGCAGAGCAAACCTCGGGGCCCAGCCGGCAGCCAATCAGAGGCCGACCCCGACGCCCCCTTTGTTCGCGCTGAATGAAAACATGAAAACAATGGAAGAGCCGCTGGAAAAGCAGTCAGTCATGATGAGTAGCCTGCTCAATGGAAGCCCATACAGGAGGGAAATCCGGATAAAGCTACATGACACGTTTGCGCGTCAAAATGTCAAACTCGCATGTCCCATTGACAACTTCCATGTGGCTCATGTAGCTCATTTGAACTAGTACCTATAGAAAAAAACATTTAATCATCAACTTCCCCAGCCGTTTCCGTGACTGGCAGTATTTAGCTGTAGTATTTAGTATTTAGTTACTCATAGCCTATAATTATGAGTGTTAATTGTAGGCTTCTAAATGTGAGACACCTGCGCATTGTGACTGAGTTTTAAAAGAAGACTGGCCCCCAAAGGTTATCTGTTGGGGAAAAAATCTCACAAAAATCTTGCAGTGTGCATTTTAGTCAAATTGGAACATTTTGGATAGGTTTGGCACACTGGAGATCGCCATGAGAACTCTATAGTGCCTCAGTGGTTTTAAATAGCAACCTAAAATTGGGTACACATGTGGACAGGGAGTGTGTGAACCATATAATCCAACCCGTTTTATAATTAGGATTTTGAAATATCACATTTTCACCAAAGATTCCAATCTCTTTTTTTTTTCTCAAGAAAAAAAAAGTATTTCCAGAAGCCCATTTTTTTATGGAATGACTCTATTTTATAGATATAGATGTAAAGGGACAAAGGTTTCCTTTCATTTAAGCCATAAAACATATGGGATTAGTACTTCTGTAGTTATAAAGCTTTAATTGCAGTGATACAAAACAGGTGGAAACTGCAGAGGTTAAATAGCCCATAGTGGCTAAGATAAGTGGGAAAAAAGTACAAGAGTAGCCTATAGGTTTGACCTGCAGAGGCTTCATCAGCCTGCTTGGGAAAAACTAAACCTCCTCTACTTGAACACAGCACTTTGATGCGGCCCAGACGCAAAAATCTATTTTGTTTCCATTTTCCACCTTAAGGGGATAAACAGAACTTCTATGATCAGGACAACCAATAAAGACAGAAGACTGCATTCATTCTATAACATCTTATTAAATAGTTTTAGGAACAAAGAATAAAACATTTTGTTGCTACAATTAGTTTACACAATTTCTCTTCCAGAAGGGTTAGCAAACTTTACTCCATTAAATATACATTTATTTTTTTGTTGTTTTTACATTTAAAGTTTTTCAGCTTGATCTTGAATTTATACTGGTAATGTGTTAACATGGACGGAAAGCAATGTTAGAGTAAAAATACAATATGAAAAGGTCCTAACAAACAAACAAACAAACAAAAGGATTCCAACAAACCACAGATTGAAAATAGGATAGAAAATGTATTTACTTTTTAAAGTACAACAAAAATGGTGCGCTTACCAGCATGATTTAAGATTTAAAGTTATGATTCGTTTCTTACAAATATTTTCTTGCAAAAACATAAAAATGATGTATAAAAGAACAAAAACATTGAAAAAGATAAAACACTTGATACACAATAGTATATTCTTCAGGTAGCACCCCCTTCATAACTGAAAGGGATCAATGTCCGTGTTACACATTTAAGGCCACCTTATCAAGAGCCATCCACTGGGTCAAATAATTTATATATTTCAATATAGAAAAATGTGAAGGGTTGGTGTCTGGCCGTGTGAAATCCAAGGTGTTTTTACTGTAAAGAGGCAAATTCTGTGGAAAAGATAAGACAGAATGTCGGGTAAAAACTGGAGGGTGACGGTTGAAATCAAGAGAAAGTTGCACAAAATAGGCAAAATCAGCCAATGTTTATCTTGTTAGGTGATAAGACAGGTTGACTCAGCTGCCAGCGACCAGCAGGCTCTCAATAAGGTGGCCGGTGTCTTCTGTATCCAGAAACAACAGTAAGAATTCCCAGGGAGAAGACCAGGTACACTAAACATGAGAGGACACCTATACAGCATCACTGCAGGATCTAGGGAGTTGAACAGTGTGTGTGGGGACAGAGGACGTGATGGGAGACATCAGCACTGGTTCCATCAACATGACATGACACAGAAAACTCGGTCACAAGTTATTCATGGGACTATGCACGTGCGCATGCAGTGTCCAGGAGAATTCAGTGTAGAGGTGACCGTACAGAGCTGTTAAACCACCTGCTGTTTACTATGAGAGATGCAGCAGGCGGCCGGAACCGCTCTCCAACCTCTACTCCGTCATCCCTGCCACTGGAGCCACGTTAAGGGAAAGTTCACCCAAAAATTAAATTTCACTCATTATCTACTCATGCTCATGTCGACAAAGAGCTGTGAGAATTTTCAGAGCCCTCCGCGCCTTCTCCGAGTTATGGGGGGGTCCGCACAGCAGTAGTATTTGTCCATATAATGGACCTCACGATACGATACGCATCATGATACTTGAGTCACGATACGATACCATATTGCGATCTTCTACATAGTTCACTGAATAATGTAAAAGGCATTATGCATCTTAAAATCTGAGTTGTATGTAGATCAGATGATAGTGATAATTTATGGGACAAACTGAGTCAAAACAATGTAATTCAAATTATCCATGCCATTTTATACAAGTGTAAGTTACAACAACATATTTGCATGAACAACACACTGTCTGAGGTAGCAGTACAGTGACACCTCACGGAGCAGAGGTGCGGAAGTCGTACTGGATTTACATCTGAAACATGATTTATTATTTGAAAAAATATCCATACTGGGGGGTGTCGAGTGGAGCAGGAGGTTAAGCAGGCGCCCCATGTAGAGGCTACAGTCCTCAATTCGCCCTCTCTCTGTCTCTCTCAACTATACTATCAATAAAGGCATCAAAAGCCAAAAAAATGTGCAACGTATCGCGACAAAGTATCGCGATATATTGCCATATTGATATTTTTGCTCACCCCTACTCAGTTCACTACTCTTCCTGTGTCAGTGCAATGACTGGCAGAACAATTTCTCATGTGGGGGCTTCAATACAAGAGGGACATTACAGACCAGCAGTATGGAGGTATTTGGATGTTTTTTGGTGTGTCTTTTTGGACCAAGAAAAGTGGTATCCATTCACAACCATTATATGGACAAATACTGCTGCGTGAACCCCCCGTAACTCAGAGAAGGAACAGAGGACTCTGAAAATTCTCACAGCTCTTAGACGACATGAGGGTGAGGAGACAATGAGTGAAATTTGAATTTCGGGTGAACTGTCCCTTTACACAATGTGGAATCTGAAAACGTCTGCTGATCTGACCAACCACCTCATCCAAAGCTGTCCTGCTGCAAGTCCTCAGCACAGCTAACATTTACATGAGGATGGTGAGGTTATAGATTTACAGTTTCCACGCACATCAGTGGTGACTTGCTAGCTTTGCCTCCTTAGAAATGACATCACTCTTCATGGCTGCATAACATGCATCTTCAGTGATCCATCACAAGTGGTTGGCTGAGCACATCTAGTCCACACCTGCTTAAACTGCAACTAAGTTAACAAGCGCTTCACGCTTCATATACAAATGAGCAGATATGAATCTTTTTTAGCCGGTTGATGGACACATCTGTTGTCAATGTGTTAATGTGGAGTTAATGTGAGCTCTCACTGCAAAAAACTCAAATATCTTACCAAAATAATTGTCTTATTTCTTGTCAAAATGTCATTTCTAGTCAAAACAAATCTCATTTTACTAAAAAAAAATAAGACTCATCACACAAAAAGTAGCTTTTTTTTTTTTTTTTAGACACAATTTACTTATTTCAAGCATATTTTCACTTGAAATTAGTAGAAACATCTTGTAGTGGAGCAGGGTTTTTTCATATTACAAGCACAAAAAAAAACTTGCTTGCTTATTTGAAGTGAAAATACGTTTGAAACAAGTGAAAATTGTCTAAAAATAAGTTAATTTTTAGGTGATGAGTCTTGTTTTAAGTCGAAAGAGATTAGTTTTGACTAGAAATGACACATTTTGACAAGAAATAAGACAAATTCATTTTTGCAGTGAAAAAAAAGTTCAATCATTAGAAAATGTAAAATATGTTCTGTTCATTATGAAGCAGGACTACTGTACGTAGGTGGTCTTTGAGGTCAGGATGCATTAAAGTGTCCACAGCACTTGAACTGTCCACTTGTGACTGGATCGCCCTCGATGGATGTTTATACCAGAGCTGAATGGGTCTGTGTTTCCTAATGACTTGGTCATATCACAGATGCCAACAGCTTACGCAGAATGCTAAAACATCTGCTGATGCCAAGATTATGACAAATTCCTGTCAGAGAAATATTATGTTTACTTTATTGCACATTGAATTCTGGTTGGTGTAACTGTAAATGGTTGCCCTGCTGTATTCATATTCAAATTTTTGACAGTTGTAACTCTGATGTACCGCCGAGATTCAGATTTAATAACTGCAGGATCAACAACATTATGAAAAATATGTAACTGAGGAGGCTACATATGGTGTTATTTATCAGTGGCCATTTAGTCCAGTCATTTTATGAAAAAAGGTTGAACAAATGGCAACAGAAGCAAACTCAACTGATATTATATTGTCTCCTCAACATGTGCTGAATGAGGGAAAAAAGCCCTGAAGAATCCCATTAGGGGAAAGTTGAGAAAAAGACCCAAATATAGTCCATTCATACCTAGTCATTATTGTTCTCATGTGAATAGGGTAACATTTTTAACCTTTAGATATCTCCATGAAACTTAATGAGCTGATTACTTACATACGACAATATATGACAAACAAAAAATGTTTTTTGAAATTCTTAACATGAGCAAATTTGTATAAATTTGCATAAATTCCACCTTTTGACGGCACATTAAAGGTGCTGTGGTGGAACCAGCATGAAAACTGGAATGAGTTGACCCCAGAGGTTCATAAAGTGACCTGTGTATTTTCTTGAAATTTCGGACCAAGTCACAGAATTTACTTTCACTTTCGTCAGCTTACCAACTGTAGCTTTAATGAGCTAGGTTGCTAGGCTACCATGGACAACCAGTGCTTCCTGCAGCAACGGATTCTTGAAAAATTGCAGTCATCTTGAAATTTAAAGTGGTTTCTTATCGGTTGACCGATGGAGTCAACTCATTCCACTTTTCATGCTGTTACCACCACAACACCTATATATTATATACATGTGCCGTCAAAATGGTGGAATGTATGCAAATCTATGCAAATTTGCTCATGTTAACAAAGAATTTCAAAAAACTTGTAATACATTTTTTGTCTTAAAGGATGATGAGGCAAGATTTATGAAAAAATGCACATACGTTTTAAGTTTTCTAATAATAATGGGACATGAAGCGTTCCAAACCAAAAAGAATGAGTCTTCTCGCGTAAACAGGCTGTGTAAAATGCGCTGCAATTCAGGATCCGTTTCCCGTGCTTGTGTGACGTCAAATAATCCTCGTACCGCTTGCTACGCTACCACCATCAATGTCAGCCATTACTACCTGAGCAGCGAGTAGGGAAATAACGTCACTTTCTTACATTTTTAATATGTTTTCATGCGAGAAAGTGGCGGTTTAGACAATCTGTTGTCAGTTTATCCACATATCGCCTCTAAGTAGATGCGCCGACATTTTTCGGAGGAATGTCGCGGCACACACGAGCAGCACTGAGACTGCAGCCGGAGAGCTGAGCTCACCGCCGGGCAGCCTCTCTCTGTCCTCCTCCCTCTCTGTGCTGCTCTCTCTCTCTGTCCTCGCAGCGAAAACCAGCCGAGTAACTCACCACAGGTTTTTATGTCGGCTGGTTGAATTATTATTTAGATAAATGCTGGTCTCGTTGATGAAATCTAACTTTGTGGCAGTTGTATTTATGTACGGTAGTTGAAAAGTGAAGCGCGCGTGTGTGTGTGTACTGAGAGAGAGAGAGAGCAGCGCAGCCTTGGGGCTCTGTACGTACATAATCACCATATTTACTTCAATAAATAAATAAATAGTTTTACAATGAGCCGATGGATTCATCCGTGGTCAGTTTATCCAAACAACGCATGTAAGGAAATTCGCCGACGTGTTCGGAGGAGTGCAGAGCCACTAGGGCAGCGGCAGCAGCAGCAGCTCATAGCAGCGGCGGCGGCGGCGGCGGCAGCGGCCGGTGTGCAGACCTTGATGCCCAGGCGGTCAACCTTCGGCTGTCGCGGTAAATTGGGCACTGTACAATGAGCGCGGTGTGACGCGTTTACAGTTTATTAACAGCCAAGTGCAACGTATGTATGTGTGTGTGTCACGAGAGAGACAGCACGTAGCATCAGCTGCTGCTGTGGAGAGTAGATGCGCGCTCCCGCTGCAGCTTGACTGGCTGCTGCAGTAACCCTGACGGCCGCTATTTATCGCTAGTGAGTTTTATTTCTGAATCCTGCCTCATCATCCTTTAATGTAAGTAATCAACTCAGTAATTTCCATGGAGAGATCTAAAGGTTAATTTTACTCTATTCACGTGAGAAAAATAATTAATAGCCATATGAATGTAGCCTCGTAAACCAGCGTTTTGGCGAAACGGTTACCATGGAGATGAGGCCAGACTCTAATATGGCTAATATGAATGGACTATATTTGGGTCTTTTTCTAAACTTTCCCCTAATGGGATTCTTCAGGGCTTTTTTTCCCTCATTCAGGACATGTTGAGGAGACAAAATCAGTTGAGTTTGCTTCTGTTGCAATTTGTTCAACGTTGGCTTAAAATGACTGGACTAATGGCCGGTAAAGAACTGTAGCCACAAGCAGAGGAAGGCTGTGTAAGTGTTGGGCTTGGTTTGAAAATCATTCTAGGCTGACAACAGACCTTAGTAAGATCACAACAATACTTTTGAACATGCAACCACAACCGGGTAGCAGGAAAATAATAAACAATAAAATCCCCCCCCCCACCGACATATGCATCAAGAACGCTGTGTGACTGCATCACGACTCATGTACAGAGAGATGAGGTCATGGCTATGACTGTAAACCTAGATAAGGACCTAGTGACATCACAGGGTCTCAGGTCAGTGCTGCTGCCTCTGACCCTGATCTTCTTGGCACCATTACATTTGGAGACAGTACTTTTATAAGAAGGCCCTGACTCGTGCAACATGTAAGTGTTTCTCTTTATATCAAATAACATGAGATAACTGGAATGAAATCTTTCTATATTACAAACCAACCCTCATCAAAAGCCACTTCATGAAGCTGTGGCTGCGGGTGGGAGTAGTCAATCGTCATCTGTCCGATCCTTACAGGGCGTCAACTAGTGAAATAATAAATATACTTTCAACAGTTGTGCAAGAGACAAATAAACCTGCTTCAAGCATCATCATTAAACATCAACTTTCTTCTCATAAATAAATAAATAGCTTTAATTAAAGAGATAAAAAGACGAGAAAATTTGGGAACGAGGTTTCAAACTTTTTTTTTTCTTTTTTTTTTTAAACAGCCTCCGCCAATGCTAATTAATTGTTTTGGTTCATGGTAACAGAAAAATAAGAGATGTAAATAAGAGCTTTTAGCAATTTGGTTTAGTAAAAATCTTTGCTGGGCTAAATTTTAGTAGTCATCTTTTAGTTCATTGTGCTATCTCATCTCTATATTTACCAATATTATATGTCGCAAACGCTTCTATGTTTATTTACACTGATGTTTTTTTCAATTAAAAGCAGCAGAGGCACAAATTAGAGACTGGCTCTACACACCTGGGTGAAAAGGAACCAGGCTGCTGAACCTTTAGTAACTGGATGTGCTGCCACAGCCTGAACCACAACAGTGACAAACATCAGTAGGAAACTGAGGTGAGAAGAGGATGGGAGGGGGGGGGGGTGTGAGGGGAAACTGTTACTGATCAGCAGCAGTTGTGATTGGCTGTTGCAAAAAACACACACACACCCTTCACAATCTGAGTCGGTCCAGAGGACGTGTCCAGTCCCCTGGTATTCCATTTACATCATCTACATCCACCACCACCCTTACTTCTTAGTACAAGAGTGCAAGTGCCAATTAGCACAACGATGGGGCTACCGCATGGGTTTGGTAGTGGGGGGGGGTCTTTATGTGTTGCATCCAAACTGTTTTAGATAATTCGTTCTCCTGTTGTTGTTTTACTTTTTCTGTCATTAGTACAGCTTTTGCAAATGTTCTGCTGTCATTAAGGCAGCATTGTCTAAAGCTTCTTTTTATTACGTAAGTGCCTAAGTGCATTTAGAGGAGATATTACATAAGCAAATTGTTACTAAATAAAATAAAAACTTTGAAAATGTCTTTCACCGATGAAGCCAAATAAGTCAAAGTGTTCAGGAAAAGTACTGGTTTGGTCTTGTTAGTCAATTCTGTCTAATACTGGCACATTAAAGATAGGTAAACTGGTGGGTAAGTGGATTTTACCCCGTCACGTGGGAGGTTTTGTGAATATCAGCACTGCACTACATAAAGAAAAAGAGATGGATGAGGTGAGCGGTGTGAAATGGCTCAAAGGATTTTCCAGAAGGAACTGGGGCGTGAGCGGGGAGTGACATTCTTCATTGAATGCAAAGGCAGATAGTGCAAAAAAAATAAAATAAAATGCTAAGACGTTATTTGACACCTATCTCTACAACACATTATAAACATACTTATGAGTTATAATGCAGTTATAACACTGTAGAACTATAGTTAAACACTCATAAATGATCATAATGCTTTATAACAATAATCATAACACATTATAAAGCATTTTACCATGACTTATAAGGTCACGTATAATAATTGTTAGTAACTCACTGACAACGTGACATCAATAATGTTATTGCATTATGCATTATTAATGTGTTATAAGTGTCTTATAAACATATATAACTATCATTATAAACACTCATTCTTATTGTTATAAAGCCTTATGATAATGAATAAGACATCATAGAGCATTTTATGAGGTCTTATTATAATAGAGTTATAATGCTCTATAATGTGTAATGCTTATTGTTATAAAGTCTTATGTGATTAATGACTGTTTATAACTATCATTATACATGTTTATAAGCCAATTATGACCAAGGGGGCAGGTGTCGGTCTGAGAAGTGAAGCTCACTTCCGTGTTCAAAAAACTGCAATCCCCTCTTCTTCCTGTGGGGGCTGGTGTCAGAAAGCAGCATGTCTCCATAGACCCCCATGTTAAAATCACTGACTTTACATCCTCAATAAACATGATCAAAGCCTGGTGTCAGGACGTTTCTACCCCCCCACACACTCTGAGGGGGGTGAAATTTTTTTTTTTAACTCTACCGTTTTACTGTTATTAGGTTAAAATTCTGGCTAATTAGGGCGTGCAAATGTTGAGTGACAGGTCCGGAGACAGGCTGCTTCTAGGCCTGTGGGCGGGTTCTCGGCTGGTAAATCCAACATGGCGCTGTTCAGGCCGCCATATTTGAGTCACAAAAATGACTCCACAAAACCAATGGCTGACGTCACGGATGCTACGTCCATTCTATTTACAGTCTATGATTATAACACATTATAACTATATTTATAATGCATTATAAATGTGGTCATTGTCAGCCAGTTATTAACAATTATAACCTATTATAATACCTGACCTTATAAGTCATGATAAAATGCTTTATAGTGTGTTATGATTATTGTTATAAAACACTATAATCATTTATGAGTGTTTATAACTATAGTTCTACAGTGTTATAACTGCATTATAACTCATTATAAGTATGGTTATAATGTGTTATAGAGATAGGCGTCAAATAAAGTGTTACCAATAAAATAAACTAAAAATAAAAAATAAAAATCAACAATCACTTTGCGTGGCTAAGGGCACCTGACAAACCACTTCCATCAGTCTGTATGACCGACATGCATTGTTGCTCTCAAAACTAGTTTTGGTGAGGCCGCCGGTGTGTGTGTGTGTGTGTGTGTGCATGCGTGTATCTCTAATGCGGTTGCATAATGAGTCTAGAGGCAAATCATTCCTAAAACAGAAATTTTGCATAATCCTCAACTGACATGATCAAACCTACTGCTCTGTCAGCAGCGTGTGTTTGATGAGACACTGGCAGTAGGAGTTTGCAGTGATTACCAGACGGTGGATCATCAAACACTGACACCCATCTGTCTCCGTGGGGATTAAAGTGCCATCATCTCTTACTGCATACTGCACACACATACACACATACAGTACACACACACCAATAAACCTCTGTGGTGACATCTTTTAAAGCATGCTGTGACTTGCTAGAGCATGCTTAAAATAGCATAGAGGGGAATGGGAAAAGACCGACACAGGCTAAAGAAAACAGACTTTTTTAGGGGGGGGTTGGGTGCATCGCAATCCCAAAATCCTGCACCACTCCTGTCCTCCGCTCTCCCATCCTTTTATCTTAGTGTACCATCATATCGCTCCCCAAATTCAGCCGCGCGTCTGCCCGTAGGCTATACCCGGCTCTCCCCTGGCGCCGCGCCTCCCTCCCCCTCCATCCCTCCTCCCTTTGCTGCGTCTTCGTGTCCCATTCTGCTCCTGCAGGCTTCGTGTAGCCTCCCCCACTGGTAGCCCGTGAAGGTGGGGCTGATGGGGAAATATTTCAAAGCGGAGCATCTGCGGATGAAGTCCATTCCGAACGGCAGGTCGTAAGATCTCATCCCTTCCAGTTCTGCCGTGCTGAGACCAGAGCCGCGTTTCAGCTTCCTGATACCTCGCTCTTCTGGGGAACCTGACCACAACACGGGGGGAGAGACGGAGAAATGAACGGAGCAGACCATGAAGCCAGACATTCCTTTCCCCACCGCAGCATCCAGCTCTTCCCAGAGGGATACTCAAATGATATGATCACAAGTGTAGTGGAATCAGAATGAGGTGGAAGTCATTTCCTTCAGATGTTCTATCATTACACTGTTATCATTCAGCCAGAACCTTTATGTCAACACTTTTTTCTACCATCATCAGTTATGATAAGCAGTGGATTCAACACCTTACCAGGAATTGTATTGTCCAGGATGAAGGCAACGGAGCCTCCAACAAACATGGCGGTGGTGAGCAGCACATTGAGCACCTGGTCGACCTCCACTATGCCTGGGAAAGATAAAGAGGAGGGAACGCAGTTTGAGTTGTTATCAGTCCAATCCCAATACAAACAACAGATTTTCATAATATACTGACATGTGTGCTTAACCTTATTCCCTGTTTGTCCAGTATGTGAACTAATTAGCCAAGACAAAACTTCAGTCTACATTTTTCTGACTGACAACATGTTGACAGCTTGGAAAGAACTGCAGCTCAAAGCTGGAGTGTGCTAGATCAGAGGGCTATTGCATAAAAGTGGAATAAAGAAATCCAGGATAACTGAGCAAGCGCAGCTTCACCGAGTCTGATCGGAGCATCTTGGTTAAATTGGTTGCACGAACACCGAGCCAGGCTGAGGAGCAGCGGCTTGGTCAAGCCAGGTGGAACTTCTTCTCTGGTCAGTCGACCACAGAGACTGATCACAGTGACCAATGAGAGGACTGGTGTGGCCTCTTTCCTCCAATCAACAGGGACTTAATGCTGCAGTCAGGTGACACACCTCCACTGCTGTGGTAAAGCTCAGAGAGCAGACTGCAAACTAAGATCACAACTCAAGTTCCTTTCACAAATGAACAGTTGTGCTGTGATGGACACAGATTTGTACATGTATTTAGTTTGTTTAGAAATCAGGCCAATACAGTAAAGAACATGGAATAACTTGATGAAACACACTGATTTCTGATCAGAGTGGCTGCTGACTTCACAGATAAAGACTAAGCCTGGCTGTTAGCCTGGTCTGGAGCAGGCTAGCTGCAGAGAAGAAATCACCATAGTAACTTGACCAGGATAGCTTTAGCCTGCTTTTGTACAACCGACTTGAGGCTAAATTCAGCAGGATAACCAACATATCCCGGCTTCATCCCTTATCTAGGTTTTGTGCAACACCCCTCAGGGGTTCTCAACTAGTCTCACTCTGGGACCCACACATGATCATTAAGTCACGGTCCACTTTTATAGAATTAAATAATAATAATAATAATAATAATCATAATAATAATAAAAAAGCCTTAAAAACTCATTTAGCTCTTTATGCATCTCTGCATTCAGAGCATGGTCACAAAAGTGAATAAATATCAAATTGCACAAATAAAGACCCACAAAACAAAACAAGATCCACTGCATTCAGGCCACATTAATAAGAAACTGAGGAGGAACATTACAACTGCATGTGTTGTGTGTCTTTCAAAATAAAAGACATATCCAACATCACATGCGCAATGCGTATTAAATATTTACTTTTTTGCCCAGCTGTCCGTGACCCATCCAGAACAGGTCCACAACCCACTTTCGGGTCCCGACCCACCAGTTGAGAACCACTGATACAGATGACTGGGGTGTCACAGGAAAACACTTGGTTCTCATAGAACCAGACAAAGCTGACTGAGAAACTGTGAAGCTGCAGAGCTTCCAGAGGAGGAACAGCTGTTTCCAGCATGGACTGTGTATGCATGCAATATGATGTGTGCGCCGCCAACATGTACAAAACAAAAATGGCACATTTGACCAGGAAGCGTACCGTACTGACTTACTGAATATGGATTGCTATTGATAAACAGTGATAGAAATAATCCTGATAAACCTTTGTTCTTTATTTCTGATTTAAATGCACAACCCGTTGGTCAGACTCAGAACTGATTTGTGCCACTTCTGTTTATTGCTCAAGTAGTTCACTGCAAACCTGGTTAACTGGAATGTTCAAAAAGATCTCTTTCCTTTCATCCTTACTGAGGTCAAAGTCAAAGGACTTTATTATTCCTTTAGGAACTTCGTTGCGGAAGGACATCAAAAGTGCAGGAGCAGCAATACAATGATTCACACATCCCTACATAGCACAGACAGACCCAACACGATAATAACACACATTCCTACAACTACAAGTACTCACAGCAAAGGTTAACAAAGACACAAAGATAAGATGAGTTAAAGGGCAACTTCGGTTTTTTTCAACCTGGGCCCTGTTTTCATATGTTTTTCTGTATATGTGAGTGATGGATAACACTTTTATTGAGGTGGCTCCAGTATTGAGCGGGGCAGGCAGCCTGCAGCCCAGCTAACGCTCTTGCACAAGTGGCACAAAGTTCGCCGTATGAGTTACAGGCTCAGATAGTTGCAATGAGTGTCCGACAACACACTAGAGAGGAGAAATTAACCTAATCAGGGTTTTTTCTGGCCAAAATTTGGGTTGAGGCGGCCGCGGGGATACGTATCTCTCCCTCTGGTCAAACGCCCCGTCCTGATCCACATCCACTGCAAAGTAGGTGCCGCCAGCTGTAATAGTGAAACAACCGCGCTGACGATTTTAGGATAAAACTCTGAACATGACGTAGACATGGAGATCTAGTTAAAATAGCCACCCATAGTTGCCTACAGGAGAGCCCGGCTCGACAGAGTCCGGTCTCCTCTTTCTCTCCACGCTCTGTGCCGGTGGGGCAAACAGCGCCGCTGAGCTTCCATACCGTACAGAGTTTCAATCAAGATTCCAGCGCGGCGGCTGACAATTTCAGCGAGGCCGTGCCGACCACAGGGTCTGGTATGTTGTCAGACACTCATTGTAACTATTTGAGCCTGTCAGTTTGAAAAAAAAAAGCCTGTTTACGGCGAACTTTGACGGGAGCCACTTGCCCCATGTAAGAGCGTTAGCTGGGCTGCAGGCTGCCTGCCCCGCTCAATACTGGAGACACCTCAATAAAAGTGTTATCCATCACTCACATATACGGAAAAACATATGAAAACAGGGCCCAGGTTGAAAAAAACGAAGTTGCCCTTTAAAAACAGGTTGATTGAAAAAGTCAAAGTTCTGGGGGGAGGTAGGTGTTTAGAAGTGGGACTGAGGTGGAGTCCAGAGTGGAGTGACCTGTATCTGCGTGTTGATGTAGTAAGCTGTAGTTCCAACTAGTGTGTGTGGCAATCCGTGTGCCTTTTTTCTTGACCTGAGTATTGTAGATGCTGATAAGTGGCTCCTGTCCCTGACCTATGGTTTTATTGCTGAGTTTGACCATTTTGTTCAGACTGTTTGGGTGGGAGATGCTGAGGAACCAAACCAGGCTGTTATGTTGAATGTGAGGATGAATTCAGTGAAGCATTTGTAGAAAGAGAGGTCATGTGTCATATTGATTGGTGTGGCTCACCTGTCACCAGTGGGTTCTTTTTCAGGTAGCTTGGCAGCATCAGGCCAAAGAAGATGGAGAAGCCCAGGACAAACAGGTTCCTGGAGGAGTTGAGGTCCACAAACTGCAGGTTGGACAGTCCCACCGCCGTGATCATACCGAACAGGGTGCAGAACAGAGCTCCCAGGACGGGGTCGGGCAGGGAGGCAAACAGGGCGCTGAATTTACCCACCAGGCCCAGCAGCAACATCATGGCGGCGCCGTACTGAATCACACGTCTGCTGCCCACCTGCAGGAGGGGGAGGGCTCAGTAAGGCTGTCTTTACACCACAAGGGTCAAGGTTCAGCTGTAACATGAACGTGCTAACGGGGAAAAAGAAGCATGGAATCGGATACTGTCAGATCAGATTCAGGCCCCTGTCGTTAGTGGAAATAAATCAGATATCTGCCAATACGTCTGTAGTCTAAACAGACAGATGGGATCTTTCCTGGCATTTTCGTGGTGTCTGTGCAACTGTTTTATTTCCTCACTAGTTCTCCTTTTAATACAACATCCATTTTCTATGCAGGTCGAGACGAGGGCAACGAGGGAGTGTGAAAGAGAGAGCGCACGATAGAAACACCAGATTTCACGAGCTGAAATGAGCCGATTACAAATCAAATGGGGAAAAACAATGTCCACATATGTGTCCAAGAGGCTTTGTCCTGTCCTCACTGCAGTATGTGAGTGACTGAGGATGGGGTCGGAGCAAAGCAGGTGGAAATACAGATATCAGATATGGGTCACTTATGATAGAACATGTAAATAGACAGTCAGAAAAATCTGATATAGGCAACAAATCGGGATTGGACATCAAAGCCTGTAGTGGTATGACAGGATGAATGACAGCTTAAAGGGATAGTTCACCCAAAATTCAAATTTCACTCATTATCTACTCACCCTCATGTCGACTAAAGGGGCGTTCACACCAAACGCGATAGACACGAATGGAGCGGCAACTCTACATTGAAAATCAAAGTGATGACACGCGATTCAGGCGGAGGCGGCGCGAATGGAGCGTCTGGCGCGATGAGCCGCGGCGCGAATGAAGCGTCTGGAGCGGCGCGAATCAGCGGCGCGTCTGGAGCGGCGCGAATAAAGTTGAAAATATTGAACTTTTCAGGCAGCATCGCGCCGCGGCAACCAATCAGCGACGAGTTCAAGCCGCCGACGTCACTTCTCTGTACGGTTGTTTACACTCAGACCAACATGAAGGAGAAGCTAATTGATGTTAGCTGTGTGGGCACCGCTGCCGTCTGCTACACAGAGTGAAAAAAAACAACAACAAAAAACACCCCCCACACACACAGTGAACCCAGACACGACGGCGGGTGGTTTTCCGGCGTTTCTGAGACTTGTACAGCAAGTACAGTGCAGCAACGGTGGTGATATCAGCTAAATGAACGGGCGGAGCGTCAAGCGCGAATGACGCGATGGACATGAATAGTCCAAAATGATCAAGCGGCGCGATAGAAGCGTCTGAAGCGATTGTATTCGCGTCTATCGCGTCCGGTGTGAACGCCCCTTAAGAGCTGTGAGAATTTTCGGAGTCCTCCGTTCCTTCTCTGAGTTACGGGGGGGTCCACGCAGCAGTATTTGTCCATATAATGGTTGTGAATGGATACCACTTTTCTTCATCCAAAAAGACACACCATAAAACATCCAAATACCTCCATACTGCTCGTCTGTAATGTCCCTCTTGTATTGAACCCCGACATGTTCCAAAAAAAATTAGTCTATATTTTAAGCTTGTTTGTAGCGGAAGCTCCCAGTGTCTCAGTTCACTGCTCTTCCTGTGTCAGTGCAGAACGGTGGAACAGTTTCTCATGTGGGGGCTTCAATACAAGAGGGACATTACAGACGAGCAGTATGGAGGTATTTGGATGTTTTTTGGTGTCTTTTTGGACAAAGAAAAGTGGTATCCATTCACAATCATTATATGGACAAATACTGCTGCGTGGACCCCCCGTAACTCAGAGAAGGAACAGAGGACTCTGAAAATTCTCACAGCTCTTAGTCGACATGAGGGTGAGTAGATAATGAGTGAAATTTGAATTTTGGGTGAACTATCCCTTTAAATAAGGAGGAAGCTCAGCTTACTGTACACACCACAGTGAAGTAGCGCTCCCAGTTTCATTGTATTCTAACGTGCAATGACAATAAAGGTTTTCAATTCACTTTACAACTCCTCCTTCATGGAGCCATCAATTTAATGACAGGCAGCAGCCGACGCTCACTTCCATTATTCATTAAACTGCCCATTACTTTGTTCATAAAATTCTTTAAAATGCCTACAACTATTTCACAAAGCCCATATGATTTGATCAAAGTGCCTATCTTGTCCAATAGCCGCTAACCAAAATGAAGTGTTTAAAGGCACACCAGCAGCTGGACACCAGTTCTCTAATTCCAGGCACGCAGCTCTTTTCAGCTCCTGTAGCAGCTCCTTCAGCAATAGACTCCTGTTATTGGTGCTTCCTGTTGGTGGCACCTGATGTGTATGTTACACTAAAACAGTGCAAATAGCTCAATTTAAGATGCTACCAGCAAATGTTTGGAATATCTCATTAAAAATCAATAAATTATTTTGCCATTTGTACTTGATTGAATGAAGTGGGAAACCTTTCCTCATAGAAGAAACCCTGCATTACCTTTGTGATTCCCAGGACACCTATGTTTGGACTTGAGGAGGTAGAGCCATTTCCTGTTCCAAAAAGTCCATCCAGCACACAGGAAATGCCTTCCACAAATATCCCCCTGCAGAGACAGAGGAAAACCAGACCCATTACAGTATCTGACAGACGGTTAATTACCCGTGCTATGAGTCAAACAAGTGGAGCAGGGAAAAGGATGAGTAAGGCTTGACTCTAGAAACTATGGAATTACCTATTGATGGCGTGGATGGGAGGTGGAGGAGCGCAAGAGAGACGAGCGCAGGCGTAGTAATCTCCAATGGACTCGATGATGCTGGCCACCACAGCACTCATCATGCCGATCACTCCTGCAGCCGTTACCGTAGGAACACCCCACTGGACTATGGAGGGGGGACAGACAGACAGACAGACAGCTGCATTTAAACTGAGTAGTAATTATTATATTGGCTGGTTGTTAAGACCAGGATAAATCATACTGAATGTTTCACAACCATGAATCATTCCATTGTCCTGTTGATTGGTCTCTGTATGTATCATAGTGAATGTTTGGGCGACAGAGCATTTTCAGTTGTGGCCCCAAATTTGTGGAATGCTTCACGCCCCCACATCAGAGCAGCTGAACCACTAGAGCATTTTAAATCACCTTTTTTCTCTGGCCTACATTTCACCCTGACACCATGACCTCTTATTTTTATCTTTTATTAGCTTTTATTTGCCTTACCTTATCTTAGTAACTGTTATTATTGCCCTATCTTATCTATTTTATGATTTATGTTGTTTTCATCTATATTTCTAGCTGTATGTTGTGCAGCACTTTGGGCAACTTGGGTTGTTTTTAAATGTGCTATATAAATACATTTTGAGTTGAGAGGCAGGTGGTTCAGAAAGCTAAGGAAATCATTTCCCAGTATGACCACATCCTGTCCTCTGAGTTCATGACGATGCCTTCAGGCCGCCGTTGTACAGCACCTGTCAGGACAAACAGGTTCCTTTGCAACTTTGTGTCCTCGTAACTTAATGTGCCACTTATTACTATTTATTCTTATTCTTGTTTTCTGTTATTTAATTGTGTCACTCCACACAATTATGTGACAGTGGCTTAAATGCCTTGTCCCCCTGTGGATATGCACCGATCTGCATATTGTAGAATACTCCTGTCTGTCGTCTGCTGCTTGTTGTTAGGCCATGGTTGTTGTTCCTGTTTTCTTTTGTTACACCAGAACTGCTTGAAGTGAATTCCCCCCCAGGGACTAATAAAGTTGTCTGAACTGAACTGAACAGAATAGTTACATGACTGACATCATCCCTGCATATACACTACTTGTGCTTTACATATTGTGTTATAATAGTAACATGTAAATTACATAAAAGTTTGCAGTTATATGGAGGGGCTAAGGTGACATCAGAGTCCTGTTTGGTGATTGGTCAATATGAAAAGGGAGTGACCGTTTGTGTGTGTCACCTTGGTTACGACTCTAGTGTCTGTTCTGTGCGATATAAATAAATATAAAGATCAACTACGGCTCGGAGTCATCATCTGGAACCCACAACCCAGTACACGACAAAAGTTAAAGGGATAGTTCATCTTTTTTGATGTGGGGTTGAATGAGCTACAAATGCCCATTAAGTTCACTAGACGCAGTAGAAAGGTTTCTGCTTCGCAATCAAGCAAGTATGAAAGAATAATAGAAATGATAATTATCACCTTTTCATGACTCTTGAGAACGCACAAATCTGATCAAATATGTTATTAGATGTAAACTGTGTACATTTTCTGAAAATGAATAGATTTATAAATCAAAACGTCCTGTCCACACAATGGCTACATGTATCTGAGTTGATGATGTTTTCTAGTACCCCCCTCATCCTCCTCCTCCTCCTCCTCCTCCTCACACTTACAGGGGTACGGGATCTTAAACCAGGGCGCAGCAGCAAGGATTCCTTGACGAGCATCTGTACGTGCATAGAAACCGTACTTGTCCTTCTCTGGCGGGAAAACGTCAGTCACAGTGAAAATGAAACACAGCAGCCATGACACCAGGATGGCCATGATGATCTGAGTACAAAAGAAAAGAAAACACTCATTAAAGTGTCACATTAAAGACAGGTATTACCAGTCCTTGGTCATGTAGCTCGAGCTAAAAACTACCAGTAGTATTTTTCCTAATAATGATGAACTTTTATTGTGTATGACATCTTCAGTTGTATTATGTCTGACCAAAGCCACAGGTGAGGAAGTTTACCAGTCCCCTACAACTCTTAATTGTGTACTGCATTTTTGGAACATACTGTATATGATACTGTATATAACATTTATCAACCACAGCAGAGGGATCCATGCTGTACTGAACCATACTCCTACTCACATTTTGCTTTTCTGGGAAATTTAACACATAATTATTGCTCTTTTAAAGGACAATTCCAGGCAAATTCAACTCAGGCTGTATGTTCCCAACATTTTAGGTTTAAAAGGAGGAATCTGAAGATTTTCAGTTTAATGTCTCCTCTTTTGCGGTAGTTGTGTCTGTCCCCGCATCGCCACGGCAGCAATGAATGGGAGCAGATTCCAGTTTCCTCTGCTTAGGCTGTTTCCATCCCTCAAAGCCACAGACAGCGTCAGATGGCGACTCAAACATGCACCCAGAAGTATATTTTACTTATTTTTAATTACTTATATTACTTATTTACTGTAAAACTAGATCTAATTCAAAGTCTCCCAGAGTCTCGCACGAGACCCAAGTTGATGCTCGGTGTGTTCAGGTGCAGTTGGAGCTACCGTTTGTGTCATAAACACAGGAATATTAACTCTTCAAGTGTACATTTTTTCCACAGACAGCGTCAGGTGGCGACTCAAATATGCGGCAAGAAGTTTTTTTACTTGAAGCAAGTCCAGAGTTGATATTCCTGTGTTTATGACACAAACGGTAGCTCCGACGCGCAAGACCCGGGGAGACTTTGAATTAGATCTAGTTTTACAAACATGTCGGCTTGCTTGAAGTAAATAAACTTCTGGTGCATGTTTGAGTCGCCATCTGACGCTGTCTGTGGCTTTGAGGGATGTAAACAGTCTAAGCAGCAGAACTTCCATCCGCTCCCATTCATTGCTGCCGTGGCGATGCAGGGACAGACACAACTACTGCAAAACAGGAGACATTAAACTGAAAATCTTCAGATTCCTTCTTTTCGACCTAAAATGTTAGAAAAATACAGCCCAGAGTTGAATTTGCCCAGAATTGTCCCTTAACAGATTTTAACTTCCACAGAAAATAAATGAAGTTTTATTGCTTCTTCTTGCTTCCTGGCTACAACCAAATCACTGCCGTGTTAACATTTTCATATTTACAAGTGAGCAAATAAAAAGCAATGCGAGGCCCTTAGAGGAGACGGGGATAAATCAGACTGGTAGCCGATTCTGGAGGGAATTCAAGAGTTTTTTTTAAATGTAATATATCCCCAGCAGAGGGCAGGAGAGACTGATTTACACCATGCACAGAGGCAAATAAGGAGAAAAGTTATTTACCCCCCATGGAGGAATGAGATTAGCTCTGTTAATAACATGAGACATGGGTGGGAACACAGAGTTGTAAACAACCCAGCCTCAGACACAGTTTGGCAAAAAAGCAGAAGAACTTCCTTCTATGGTTTGTGGTAAATGGTCAAAGTTGTTATGGTAGGTGTTGTGTACTCACAGGAAACATTTTGAAGACTTGAAGTCGATAGGAAGTCCAGCCCTTCTTGGCTTTGTAGACCGGGAGAGGGAAGTGAACATTTCTGGCATATTGAGAGAAGAGCAGCACCAAGAAGATAGTCCTGCACAGAGACAAACCAGTGGACCACAGTCAGTAGTCTTATCATTTCCTGGACCATATATTCAGATTCTGTTTGTGTCTGACTGACCAGAGGATTCAGAGCCAATCAATTATCCTAACTGAAACAGAAAAGAGCCCATCACTGGCAATTACAGGCACATAACCTCTGAATCCCACATAAATCCCTGTGGAGTGAGAGAAGCTGCCCTCCAGCTGCAGAAACTGACCACACACCACCTAAATATCACAGCAACCTTTTCCAGAGTAAACTAAATGTTTTCCTTTTTTATCCTCCACTCATCTACTCATTCTTGTGCTGCAAAAGAGGAGGAGGTTTATTTCCACTGTAAATCCCTAAAGGTGAATGAGCTCGTGCAAATATTCATCTGTGCTAAAGATGATGTTTAACAACAGTAGTGGAAAGATTGTCAAAGCAGAAAAAGGATCAATGTTGTGAGAGGCCTGTCATACCACTGGGCTGGCGTTGCTAACGGGAGGAGTGCAGAGAGTCTTCTACTGCAATTAAAGTACTTAGGGGCTATTTGGAGATCATACAACCCCACTTTAAAAAAATGATACTATCCCTTTAATATTATATAATAATCAGCAAAGCATGCATAGGAATAACAGAGACTTGGATTGTTGTTGAGCACTATGCACTTACAGCATAGCTATGCCCCAGTGTTTCCCTGCCCTCTCCCCTGCAGCCTGGAAACCAGACAAGCCAATGAGGGCTACAGTGGGGGTGATGGTCAGAGGTCCGATGTACTTCAGCAGGATCCCAGGCAGGCCCAGCGCTCCAATACACACCTCCACCAGGGAGGACACGATGATGGCGCCCTGGATCTGGCAGAACAAAGAACAGAGGTTGATGAAACAACCTGTACTCTCTTCAACCCTGAGAGAAAAGGTTGAAGTTGACGGCAGCAGATTTTCATCAACTCCTAAATCTAAATGAATGCTTCAGGGTTTCCCACGGTATCAAGAGAAGGAGGCGCTGTGATCTAAAGTAAAGTCATTCTTCCAACGTCTAAGGGCCAGATCTACTAAGAGGAGAGGAGAGGAAAGGAGAGGAGAGGGGGTGAGAAGAGAAGAGAGGAGGGGTGGGGAGAGGAGATGAGGAGAGAAGAGAAGAGGAGGGAGGTGAGAAGAGAAGAGAGGAGAGGAGAGGAGAGGAGAGGAGAGGAGAGGAGGAGAAAGGAGAGGAGGAGAGAGGAGAGGAGAGGAGTGGAGAGGAGAGGAGGAGAGAGGAGAGGAGAGGAGGAGAGGAGGAGAGGAGAGGAGAGGAGAGGAGAGGAGAGGAGTAGAAGATGAAGAGGAGAGGAGAGGGGGTGAGAAGAGAAGAGAGGAGGGGTGGGGAGAGGAGATGAGGAGAGAAGGGAAGAGGAGGGAGGTGAGAAGAGAAGAGAGGAGAGGAGAGGAGGGTGAGAAGAGAGGAGAGGAGGGATGGGATGGGAGAGGAGAGGAGATGAGAAGGGAAGAGGAGGGAGGTGAGAGGAGAGGAGAGGAGAGGAGAGGAGAGGAGAGGAGAGGAGAGGAGAGGAGAGGAGAGGAGAGGAGAGGAGAGGAGAGGAGAGGAGAGGAGGAGAAAGGAGAGGAGGAGAGAGGAGAGGAGTGGAGAGGAGAGGAGTAGAAGAGGAGAGGAGAGGAGAGGAGAGGGGGTGAGAAGAGAAGAGAGGAGGGGTGGGGAGAGGAGATAAGAGAAGGGAAGAGGAGGGAGGTGAGAAGAGAGGAGAGGAGGGTGAGAAGAGAGGAGATGAGGAGAGAAGGGAAGAGGAGGGAGGTGAGAGGAGAGGAGAGGAGAGGAGGAGAAAGGAGAGGAGGAGAGAGGAGAGGAGAGGAGAGGAGAGGAGAGGAGAGGAGAGGAGAGGAGAGGAGAGGAGAGGAGAGGAGAGGAGAGGAGAGGAGAGGAGAGGAGAGCCTAACGGCGCCTAAATGACTTTTAACACAGCTGAAGAACTGCTACAGTTTGCTGGAACGACCCGGATGCGAGGAGGCAGAGATGTAAGAGCTTTAGCCCTGGCAGGTATTAAATCAATAAAAGAAAAAAAGCGGTGCCAGATAACACTTGCCTTTCAAACGTACTAGATAAAGACGCAAAAACTTCCATCGCCATCAGCTACAGGTTTGGTAAATCACGTTGTGTGTGCTAAATAAATAAATTTGCATCTACTCCTCCCAATATTTTGCACGTTTTGGCCGAAACGCCCATATTTGCATATTCATCAAGGCAAACGCGCTAAATACATCACACTCAGTGCACCTGGTTAGTACTGTAGATCAGCCGGCACATTTTTTTGCGGGTGACATCAAGTTTGCACACGTTTTTTATACAAGCAGACCTTTAGTAGATCAGGCCCTATGACACATAACCCTCCTTATTAAAGGGATAGTGTCATTTTTTTTAAAGTGTGGTTGTATGATCTCCAAATAGCCCCAAAGTACTTTAATTGCAGTAGAAGACTCTCTGCACTCCTCCCGTTAGCAACGCCAGCCCATAGCCCTGCCCAGAGATTTACAACATACATTGTTGTGAATGGACCCAAAGAAACGGCCTATTTTCACGGCCTAAAAGAGGTTTTACCTGAAAAAAAAAACGCAGTTCAATTGTTCGCTATAATATAATTTTTTCCAGTCCTTCAGAGTGCAGGAAAAACGCAGTTTTTATTTGGACCTAACCAACTCACGTATCCCTCCGCCCAGGGTTAGCGCCCACCGATCAGCAGTTGGTTAGCTCCAAATAAAAACTGTGTTTTTCCTGCACTTTGAAGGGCTGGAAAAAATTATATTATAGTGAACAATGGAACTGTGTATTTTTTTTCAGGTAAAACCTCTTTTAGGTCGTGAAAATAGGCCGTTTCTTTGGGTCCATTCACAACAATGTATGTTGTAAATCTCTGGGCAGGGCTATGGGCTGGCGTTGCTAACGGGAGGAGTGCAGAGAGTCTTCTACTGCAATTAAGTACTTGGAGCTATTTGTAGATCATACAAGCCCACTTAAAAAAATGATACTATCCCTTCAAGCCAGGCAAAATGAGCAGTGGCAGTACATCCAATACTTTATGAATGAAGCGATCTTCTATGAACCCCACTTATCATGAGATGTCTTAGCGCTGATCGATCACACCATGCTTTGCCGTCGCTAAAGTTTGCAAACCGATTCCTGGAGGAAGTCACTGCATAACATGTGTTGTCTCGTTGCTAAAGTTGTGAAATTAAGTTTATCAATCAAAGATAAAGCAAAGGAACATTTTGCTTGCAGGAGATGTGGTTAGAGAACCACTAGTGAGCCAGGTGTCATGTGATGGCTCTGTGTGATAATCTGTTTTGGTCCGGTTGTTATCCATCTCTCTGTTCCCCTCCGTCACCTGCACGCTCCCTGCCTGCAGCCCATTGATGTCCCATTCAACAATTTAATTCAGTCTGATTGAGTTTGGTCTCGTTTATGCATCTCACAAAAAACTATTACTCAGCTGGCTTACGCAAACAGAAAAGGTTAAAGCAAATTAAACTGCTCCTGCTGGGTAAAAACACTCCCTCCAGGCATGTCCAAACACAAATCTCTGCTTTGAAAGAGACAACTGTTACAAATAGCTTGAGAAACAAGCTTACAAAATAAAGAACAGGAAAAAAAACGTGTTACTCAACTGTAGTTCTGCAAATTTTTTGTGTAAAGGGCTGCATAAGTTAAGTTGAGTAACATCTGACACACATGTTAATGGTTTAAACTTATTTAATTCATTGTTGCAAACTTTTCCATAAGGATCTTTGGGGACTGATATTCAACTTTCTCCCTATCCACCTCCCAAACCTGCACGAGTTGCCTCACCTCTCGTATCCTGGGGTGCCAGATGTGCTCTGTGTTGAGGAGTTCTGTGCTGTTCAGTACCAGAACATCTGTGTGAGGACAAAAAGAGCAATAAGAGATAACCAGGCAATCTAGAACAATCTAGATTTTTAGAGGGACACAAAATATCTTTTTTTCACCTCTGATTCATTCTCTGAAATTTTCTCTTGATTTTTTTTTTACTTCCAACAATAAACTTAAGATCTTCATTGGGTCAATACTTATTAATTTAAGATCCTGGTAACACTTTACTTGATGCCTATCTCTATAACACATTATAACCATACTTATAATGAGGTATAATGCAGTTACAGCACTGTATAACTATACTTATACACTCAAATGATCATAATGCAATACAATACAATAATAATCATAACACACTATAAAGTATTTTATCATGACTCATAAGGTCAGGTATTATAATATGTTATAATTGTTAGTAACTGGCTGACAATGACCACATTTATAATGCATTATAAATATAGTTATAATGTGTTAGAAACGTGTATAACTATCATTATAAACACTCATTGATTATCATAAGATTTATAACAATAATAACACATCATAGAGCATTTTATAATGGCTTATAAGTATTATAATAGAGTTATAATGCTCTATAATGGGTTATGCTTATTGTTATAAAGCCTTATGATAACACATAACATTATAATTATATTTATAATACATTATGGTTTTTTGGTTTTTTTGCCTTTATTTAACCAGGTCGGTCCCGTTGAGACACAATGGCCTCTTTTTCAATGGAAGCTTGGCCAAGATGGCAGCATAGACAAGTTACAACAATTACAAGACACAGAAATCACACAAGATAAAATACATTATAAGATAGAAGCAACAGGACTAAGACTCAAACAAGTGTGGTATGAAGCTGCTCCAATTTCGTTGTGGTCATTGTCAGTGAGTTACTAACAATTATAACCTATTATAATACCTGACCTTATAAGTCATGATAAATGCTTTATAGTGTGTTATGATTATTGTTATAAAACATTATGATCATTTATGAGTCTTCAGAACTATAGTTCTACAATGTTATAACTGCATTATAATTCATTATAAGTATGGTTATGATGTGTTATAGAGATAGACGTGAAGTAAAGTGTTACCAAGATCTCTAATGAATCAATACTTATTATTTTGAAATATAAATAATAACAGGCTAATCCGGTTTGGAGCCAGACAGCTTTTGGCAACTAACGACTGTAATTATGTGCATCATCACCTGTGAGATGGGAGTGTCTGTCTGTAGAAGAAAAGAGAGAAGGTACTGTACCTGTACTATTACACTTCCATTTGTCCAGTGACAGGATGGCTCTGGCTGGTGCGAGGAAGGCAAAAGCACTGGCCTGGAACAACGGCAGCCTGGAAGAGGAAAGCATTGATTGGAGATGAAACAAAAGACTTGAATTATATCAAGTATTATGTTGTAAATTGTTCAGTAGGGTAGGACCAACTGATGAGCTGACATTTTATAAGTTATTGTTACTGGCAGAGGTTTTGGCGCCAAAAGTTTGCGCAGCTTCTAACGGTCACGTAACTGTCATGTCCACACGCCATTGTGTACCTGACATAAATGATACGCAAACAGGCCACAATACTGACACTGGCAGCTTGACTGGAGACAGTAAAGCCTGGAGGCTTTGCTCTTATCAGCCAGACATCTCAACGTTTGGCAGGTCTGAGCTTTTACCGAGCTAATGACACCTGCTGTGGAGCTGCACTATGGGAACGGTCCAGCATCCAGTTGGAAGAGGGGCTGTCGCTCCTTGTTTTTACTCAAGTATCTGAGCAGCAGTGTGTGGAAGTATTTGGGGTTCTTTATCGTACATAAACAGAAGACAAGGCTGCTCTGACAAGCACCTGCAACAACACACACAACAGTCACTTGCTGCCAACAGGCTGGTTGTACAAGGCTGTTGGAACATCATCATCATTCACTGATCATTACATTTGATCAGTATGGCCACAAACTGAAGTTTCGTGCAGAATCTCTGCTTAGAAAACAGGAATCTTGATATTCTAATGCACATTTCAAAAGAACATTTAAACTGACAAGAATAGAAGTCAGATGTCTATGTGCATGCTGGGTTTTCCCTGGGGGGGGGGGGGCAGCGGGGTTAGCGTTCCTCGGCCTTACATTTTTTTAAAAAAAAGCTTCTTTTTTTTTAAAACCAGAAACTGTGCAATTTCACAAAATGTTGACCACTATCATTACTATACAGGACTGTAGGTCACTAAAAAACAGACTCATTTGCTTTAGTTGTAATTTATTTGCACAATTCACAGCCCCCTTTTGACCCGCCCACTTCATGGCCTCTTCCAGAGTTCCAGAGAGTCCACACATTCTGTAACATTTCCATGGACTTGACAGTATATTGATTCTTCTATTTGCTAGAGATTTTATCTTTTATTATTTTAAATATGAAAAGTAAATCAACCATTTTTAAACTGCTAATTCCTTTTGAACAGGAAAAAGAAAAAAGTTTGTATTTAAATTAATTTAAATTCTATTATTATTCCAATTCAAATACCGGTAATCATTAATTCTTTGGTAGATTATTTTCACTTGGTATTTGTAATGCCCTTTACACTAACATAAGGGGTGTAGCTGTCTCCAGTTTCTACCTGCTGCCATGGATTTTTACAAATCTGTTTGTTAGATGGTACATGGCCATTTCAAAAACTGTGTTTATCATTACTTGACATTTTTTATTATATGCTACTTTTTTGTACATCTTCATATATAAAAGTAGAATTACCACCTCTCAGCTGTGTGTCCAGGTTACAAGTATATTTGCCCAGACTCATGTATCCGATGTAGAGGTCTGTTCCATGCTGCGCACACAGGGTGAGTGTCCAGTTCAGCATGAGACCAAATATTTAAAGGGATAGTTCACCCAAAATTCAAATTTCACTCATTATCTACTCACCCTCATGTCGACTAAGAGCTGTGAGAATTTTCAGAATCCTCCGTTCCTTCTCTGAGTTACGGGGGGGTCCGCGCAGCAGTATTTGTCCATATAATGGTTGTGAATGGATACCACTTTTCTTGGTCCAAAAAGACACACCAAAAAACATCCAAATACCTCCATACTGCTCGTCTGTAATGTCCCTCTGGTATTGAAGCCCCCACATGAGAAATTGTTCCGAGTCTATATTTTAAGCTTGTTTGTAGCGGAAGCTCCCGTGTCTCGGTTCACTGCTCTTCCTGTGAGATTTGCACTGACACAGGAAGAGCAGCCACCGAGGCACGAAGTGGATAGAGACTGCTGCGTGGACCCCCCTGTAACTCAGAGAAGGAACGGAGGACTCTGAAAATTCTCACAGCTCTTAGTCGACATGAGGGTGAGTAGATAATGAGTGAAATTTGAATTTTGGATGAACTATCCCTTTAACATGGTCACAATCTCCACCTATTTCTCTGACTGATCCCTTTCTGACTGTCCTATTCGACGTCTGTGTGAAATTGTCCAAAGTGATTGATAATTGCTGAGTCATGGTCATGTTTTGTGCAGTCACAGTGACTTTGACATTTGACCATAAATTCTTATCAGTTCACCCTCCAGTCGGAGTGAATGTTTGTGTCTGATGTAGGGAAATTCCCTCAAGGCTGAGATTATCACCTTCATGAAAATGTGACAGAAAAAAAAAAAAGAAGTAGACAGGCCAGTGATGCAGACTGAGGCTTCAGCCAGGGCCATGGGGTTGGTGCCAGAAAGAACAGTGACTATGGTGTCTATGGGTTCTGTGGGAATGAGGCAACTTGGCTGCTGCGTCACACGGGGAACAAAGGGAAGAACTGCCACAACATGATGGGAAGATCAGGTTTACCACACAAATAGTCCCATCCAGGTCACCTCACTAAGTAATTACTCTTGTATGAAAGAAAAACATCACCTCACGCCCACATGACCTGGCTGGCATTAACGTGGCAAGATGATAGATGAGACTATATCCATGGCAACAGGTAGTTTCTCATGACAGTTGGCATTTTATTGAGAAATTATGAAATCAAAAGACACTAGAATGGCTGCTTATAAAATGCATAATGGATGAATAAAGGAGACATGTGTGTAAGCAGTGAAAACAGGACTCCTTAAAGGACAATTCCGGGCAAACTCAACTCAGGCTGTATTTTCCTATCATTTTAGGTCTAAAAGAAGGAATCTGAAGATTTTCAGTTTAATGTCTCCTGTTTTGCAGTAGTTGTGTCTGTCCCCGCATCGCCACTGCAGCGACGTTTTTCCACAGACAGTCAGGTGGCGACTCAAACATGCACAGAGAAGTTTTTTTTACTTGAAGCAAGTCAAGAGTTGATATTCCTGTGTTTATGACGGTAGCTCCAACTGCACCTGAACACACCGAGCATCAACTTGGGTCTCACGCGAGACTCTGGGAGACTTTGAATTAGATCTACTGTATAGTTTTACAAACATGTCGGCTTGTTGAAGTAAATAAACTTCTGGTGCATGTTTGAGTCGCCATCTGACGCTGTCTGTGGCTTTGAGGGATGTAAACAGCCTAAAGCAGCGGAACTTGCATCTGCTCCCATTCATTGCTGCCGTGGCGATGTGGAGACAGACACAACTACCGCAAAACAGGAGACATTAAACTGAAAATCTTCAACTTCCTTCTTTTAGAGCTAAAATGATGGGAATATGCAGCCCAGAGTTGAATTTGCCCGGAATTGTCCTTTAATTTAACAGTACTTTATGTAATAAAGGTGAGAAACTGGAAGGACAAGGTGTTTTCCTGATGTAAGGGGGAGGTTGCTGACAGAGACCTACGTGTTTTTAACTACATGCTAATCCACACTGCTTGCAAAAAAACCACACCACATGTGACTCACTCCTGGCCTGGGCCAGACTGTCATTTAGGCTGCACCATGTTTAGTTTCTGGAGCTTCTTCAGCTGCTGATGCCTCAGAGTGCAACATAGAGTACTTTCTATTCCAACAAAAGCAGAAGTTTCATCTGAATGTGACAACCACAGTCACATGAAGAAAACGGGAAACTCATACGTGGTCTATAAATGTCATGTACTCTCCATCCCAATTCATATCATATTAAAAACTGACTCTAGGAAATGTACCATGACAAGAAAACAGTGCATCTGGTTGAAAGGGCAAAGACACACCTGCACCCCCACCACAGTGACATTACAATAGGTTATAATTGTTAGTAACTGGCTGACAATGTCCACATCGATAACGCATTATAAATATAGTTATAATTGTCTTATAAACGTGTATGACTATCATTATAAACACTCATGCTTATTGTTATAAAGTCTTATGTGATTATAACACATTATAGAGCATTATAACTCTATTATAATACTAAGACCTTATGAGCCATTATAAAATGCTCTATGATGTGTTATTATGCTTATTGTTATAAAGCCTTATGATAATGCATGAGTGTTTATAATGATAGTTTAATGATACACATTTATAAGCCAATTATAACACATTAGTAACTGACTGACAACGCCCACATCGATGATGCAATATAAATACAGTTATAATATATTATAATACCTGACCTTATAAGTCATGATAAAATGCTTTATAGTGTGTTATGATTATTGTTATAAAGCATTATGATCATTTATGAGTGTTTATAACTATAGTTACAGTGTTATAACTGCATTACAGTATAACTCATAAGTATGTCATAATGTGTTATAGAGATAGGTGTCAAATAAAGTTTTACCCAATGTTCAAATTAAATAATGATTTTTTTTAAGGCAGCATAGACTGTAATTCATAACTTCTGTGACTTTTTCTGCCCTCATGACGGTTTTAACATGACAAATATCAATAAGATACTGTTCTCACACTATTTCTAATAGCTCTCAGCTGTAGTAATAATCCCTAGTGCAGTCATTAATCAGTGAACCAGACCAATAATGGGGAAAAGAGCCTCTTCATATAGTGGGTAATAATTAATAATGTTAATATTAAACAATGTTAAAGGTTGAATATGTAGAATATTTATTAAAAGCAATATTTAAATAAAAAAAATACATCCACTGAGCGTTTTGAGGTGTACTGTTTCTGTTGACACAATTTTTTATCTTCTGTTTATTCGTAGCTCTCAGCTGTTTTCCTGCCTCCTCCCGGTCGTAAAATCGAAGCCTTTTCAATAATCAATCGGTGGATCAATGGATTATCATTTACATGTTAGGATGGGTGTATTTGTGTAGTCTAATCTGTCATAAACACAACTAATGGGGAAAAGGTTTGGTTTCCAGCAGCGGTGTGGAAGGCAGAGAGCCTCCACTTCTCTGTAACAAGCTACAACTCATTTATTATGTGTTAATGGGTAACAATTAATAATCCCTAGTTAATATTAAATCCTAATGTCAACCTTTAATGTTAACATTTCTTGTTTTGAAGTCAAAGAAGTTGCTCAAGTGAAGTTAAGACTACAAAAAGACAGGCAAATGTATCCCTAAAAGATACAAAATGACAAAAGGCAGTGGTTTGTAGTCATTTGGTGTCTCTGTCTGGGCATCCAGATTCATTCATTTTTCCAGGCACAGGCGAGGTGCAGATATGTTGAGAAAGAGAGGGGGTGAGGAAGTAAAAAGACATGATGCCAAGAAAAGCTGCAGTTTAGTGTACTGCTGTATGGCACTTTTTGCATTTTGTGTGTGTGCGTGCATACCTGCAGCCCAGTGTGGTCTGCAGCAGGGTGGTGATGCCCACACAGAAGAAGATGGTCCCTATGAGCTGACTGGTGGCCCACTGATCGAACCCCACGCACATGGCCTCAGCCAGGAGGAATGGCACCGCAATCGTCCCACTGAAACACGTTAGGTAGTGCTGAGGAGGCAAGAGTCCAGAGTTATTAGTTTATACTCACACTTTGTCACACAATAAACAACACCCCACAGCTACAACTAACTGATCAAACATTTCAAACATTTGAGGGGAGACTGGTGTTTAACGGCAGACACACATCCACACATTTCAGCAGGTGAGCTGCAACCAAATGAAAAACAAAACTTCATGCACAACTCTTGTGGTCAGTTCTTTCAAATTTGTACATGAACTTGACTTAACGACCCCAAATTCATCCTCAGGGAAAAACTGTGGTCAAAACATTATCAAGTCTTTGCAGCATGAAAGAAGATTGATTGTTTTATTTAAAGGGATACTGTAGTAGCATTTTTTTAAAGTGTGGTTGTATGATCTACAAATAGCCCCTAAGTACTTTAATTGCAGTAGAAGACTCTCTGCACTCCTCCCGTTAGCAACGCCAGCCCATAATAGCCCTGCCCAGAGATTTACAACATACATTGTTGTGAATGGACCCAAAGAAACGGCCTATTTTCACGGCCTAAAAGAGGTTTTACCTGAAAAAAAACAAAAACACACAGTTCCATTGTTCGCTATAATATAATTTCTTCCAGCCCCTCAAAGTGCAGGAAAAACACAGTTTTTATTTGGACCTAACCAATAGGCCGTTTCTTTGGGTCCATTCACAACAATGTTGTAAGTCTCTGGGCTGGCGTTGCTAACGGGAGGAGTTTAGTGAAGAACGGCAAACAGGATATCAATATATCATGAAGTACAACTAACTAACACTACATGGTATGTAGTAAATGTACATGAATTAAAACATTAGTTTGATAGTTAAAATTCTATGTAACATTATGGTTCCCTACTTGCTGTGGAAATACAGTTATGTCTTTGACAACTTTGTATTTGAAGGTAGATATAATTAAATTTGTTGTATGATTAACAAAGACAATAATCAAGTATCAAGATAAATAGCTAATGTTTATTTCTTCAGAGGGCCAGTTCACACTTCCCAGCTTCACCTGCTGGCCTGTGCTAATCTGTCCTAACAGACACCATTCAATTGATTGGTAATCCTGGACTCAAACTGTTCTGAGGACAGCAGCATTAAGACACACTGTTCCACACCATGTGATACATGTAAAGAGCTGAAAATGACATGTGACTGTATCCCTGCTGTATATCGCATGTATTAGATTTATTACTGTATTAAAGGACAGATATGTCAGTTAGATACATTAGAATATCAGTCATAACGACACAGAAGAAGGTGACATCCCATGTTAGACAAAGACACACACACACACACACACGCACACACACACACACACACAATGACACAATTAAGCAACAAACCACCAATTTCCTATTTTTGTGTTTGGTGTCCAGTTACATAATGAACACTGAGGCTGAAAAACACTGCACTAAGATTCATGGTGACATTAAAGGGATAATTCACCCAAAATTCAAATTTCACTCATTAGCTACTCACCATCATGTTGACTAAGAGCTGTGAGAATTTTCAATGAGTGAAATTTGAATTTTGGGTGAATTATCCCTTTAAAGCAGCCACATCAGTCAAGTAAAAAAAAAAAAATTACCTGTAAGCCTAAGAACACACACAGGTACCAGGGTGGGGTGTCTTCGATGGTGTAGATCATGTCCATCCTCCTGGCGTCCACACTGTCTGTGCTGTCCAGCGTCTCAGACATGGAGCTCTACACAGGATGAACCACACGTTCAGACAGTCATTCATCTTCCTCCACATGGGTTTTCTTAGTCTTAGTGTACTGGGTAAAAGCATTTTAAAATGGTATGGACTCAATATGGACACAATAACTGTCAAAGGACAAAACTGAAATGCTGATGCAAGATTTCCTCATCTGAGCAGACGGCTGAACTCCATGACTGAACTGAAAACAACAAACTGTAAGAAAGACTTGTGTTGTGTTTCCTCTGAAGTCATAGTGACTAAGAGAAAAGAGCACAAACACCAGGGCAGATAACAGGAAAGATGAGTCAGCATTTTTCTACACTTGTGGCAACCAAAATGAATTTCGCTTAATTGTTGTAAATACACATCTCAATAATACCTAACTTTGAAACAAAAAAACAAAAAACAAAAAAATGGGTCATTTAGTCCATCATATAGCTGGTAATTTAGTAAAATATAAAGAATTTTCACTATAGCAGTTTATTTATTTATTTATTTTTTATATATTTTTTTTGTTTTTTTTGGCTTTTTCATGCCTTTATTTGACAGGACAGTAGAGAGTATGACAGGAAATAGGAGGCAGAGAGGGGGGGAATGACACGCAGTATAGGGCCGTCCGATGCGGGACTCGAACCGGGGCCGCCTGCAGCGAGGACCACAGCCTCTACACATGGGGCGGGTGCTTTGTTTATTTTGACAGACTGGTAATATTTTGACTATTGTCTAGGTTAAGATAAAAGTAGCACTGCTGACTTCATAACAACCTGACAGACCTAAACAATGGCTCCTCTCTCTTCACTGCAGGATGGAGAGGTATAGAAGATCCTTTGTACCTACAGCCATCAGGCTTTTAACTCTTGTGCAAATGCTAGGATAGGAGGGCCGCCAGAAAAATGAATATCCCTTTAATAATAAAAAGGTATAATATGCCGGAATTCCCCCCATACAACGTATTCCTGATGTTGCGTTCACGTGAAATAGGGCAGAAGTCAGACAGACAACAGACGCTGCAAATGGCGATGCAACATGGCAGCCAAGGTTCCGTGCGCCCCCCCCTTGTATATTTGTAACGACTTGTAACAACTCATTCTAAGGTAGGAGAAAGCTTTCATTTGTATGTGGGTGTGATATCACTTCAGTGAAATACGTATTTATGAAAGACATATTTGATGTTTGCTAATAAAAAGCTAAGTAAGTTACATACTGGGGCTTTAACGATTTTAAGTCATTCTTATGATGAAAGTGATGTGTTTTTTTGTTTTTGTTTTTAAAGGAGTCATCAGCCGGAAATCGCAATTTCTCTTGTTAAAACATGCATACTGGTGTTTGACCTCAGTTGAAACTTGCCTGAAAAGCTGGAGTTTGACACGCAGGATAGGCGCCGTTTTGACGCGGGACTGGAACAGGAATAGCACACAGGGTGTGCCTTCCTAAAGCAGGAGATTTTGATTCTGCTCTACCAACTGGAGCTAAACACTGCCCTTTCACCACCCAGTGATGTGTCCGTGAGAAAATGGAAAGACAAACTGGCTGTTTATGTTTTGGAGTCTGCATGCAGGCACGCCCCCCCCCGGCTCTGTCCTTCCTGCTGTGTTCAAGGCAGGCTTCAAACAGTGCACATCCGGACCAGTCAAAACTACAATCTCACGTGATAAAGTCCAGGTAAAAAGCTCAGAACAAGCTCAATGTTTGATTAAAATTTTTTATTTTTTTTCTAATAAGTTTTACGAATTGATCCAAAGCGATCCAAGGGGGGCTGGATACGTAAAAAACCAGGTGATGACTCCTTTAAGTATATTTTTGGCTTTTCATGCCTTTATTAGATAGTACAGTTCAGAATGTGACAGGAAATGGGAGGCAGAGAGGGGGGGGGGTGACACGCAGGACAGGGCCGCCCAACGTGGGACTCGAACCAGAGCCGCCTGCAGCCTCTACACATGGGGCGGGTGCTCTACCAACTGAGCTAAACACTGCCCCGAAAGTGATGTGTGAGTGAGAAAATGGAAAGACAAACTGTCAAACTGTCATTAAACAAAATGACAGCTGAGCCCCTGACTGAATGAGGAATGTTAGAGTTTGAACTGTCAGAGTCGGAGTATTCTGGATGGAAAGTAACAAACACCATTCCTCCTCATCATCATCCTGGCTCACCTTGTCTGCTCCCTGGTTATCTTTAGTGTAGATGGCCATCAGCTCCGTGTTCTCAGTGTCCTGTTCTCCACTGGCACCACCCACTCCATTTACCACCACCTGAAACACGCGTACACATTGGGTTTTTAAATATCATATACACATAAAGACTATATAGGATCATCTCACTTAGTCTTTTTTATACAGTAGCATGTCAAGAAGACTGAAGCAGACATGAAAACATTTATGCAAACCTGCCGTCTTACAAGCAAATATTCTGCAAAGTATGTGAGCAGGTGCGTGTTTTCCTTGTGTATGTCACCAGCATCCATGTCAGTCAAAAAAAACAAACAGAAGATTGTTCTTTTTTACTACAGTGTTTTTGTCTCAGACTGTTGTATTACATCTAAAAGGTAATACATTGAGTACTGGAATGTTTTGTTGTCTAAGGGACAGTATGCAAAGAGATGACACATGCAAACATGCTCATCTGTCAACTGTCTGTCGTCGTGTTGGTGCAAAGTTGTTTTTTCTGGATGGACCTTTGAATGAACTTTTCCAGCTAGTAAACACACTCTGCTGCTCAGCCTTCAATCTGGGCATGTGAACACACCGCTCTCTCTGTATGTGGAGGAAGAACTTCTCAAATAGTGGAAATGAATGTCCATCACCCTGAGGTTATACAACATCTCCTCACAATGCTTCCGTGCAATGGACAGATCACTGCGAGTGAAACTTGAGGCTAGTATTGCATTTCGTTCCCTTTGTGTTCTACTGAACGGCCTCCGAAAATTACACAGCAGGAGCCTTGTAATTGTTCAGTCAGCTCAACTTAGTTTCTGCAGAGGAGCGGCAGGCTTGAGGATCACTGGCACAGCTGTGTGGAAAGTTTGATCTTTATTTTGTGCCATGGAGGAGGAAGTGGTCAACATCCAGCAGAAACAGAAACACGGCCATTTAATTAGAGCCATGGTTCTGAGGATGAATTTTTAGCTCCACTAACGACTTACTGCTAAGTGCCTCAGCTGAATGGTGCTGAACCGTTCTGGGCAGGTGTCAATACTGTAAGTGGGTTCATTAAAAGCTTTTGTTGAACGACTGCTGCCTGTGAAGCTGTTGAACCTCTGCTCAGAGTTGTTAACGCTGTAACTACAATGAGGAGAGCATTAGCTCAGTGAAGCCGAGGGGAGCAGCAGAGATGGACATTTGTCACCTTCTTCCACAGTCATCAAAGTCATTTTAAAAATGAAAATAATCTTTAGTCTTTTGGGAGTTACAGGGATGGAGGCCATTATTGACACTATGGCAGCTAGAGCCAAATTGTGAGGGCATACGCTAACATTTTCTTTTTTCTTTTTTTCCATGTCTTGCCTCACTCCTGAGTCCATGACCAGCAGATAGACACCATCCTTTCCACTGTGCGTGCAGTAACAAGGGAGATAGAGCCGTCTTGCTATAATTAGCTTAGCTCAAACACTGGAAGTGTATGGGTAGTGTTAGCCTGCCTCCACCTAAAGTCATCAGAGACACTCTTCAACAACTCTAAACGGACCGATCTTCGTCTCAGAGCTGACAAAACTCTCCGGTAAGGCATCTTGAGCGGTCAAATGCCGGTAACGGGACGAGATCGGTCAAAACGGAGGGTTCAAGCAAAGACGCTTTATTTTGGTTCAAGCTAGCTACATCGAGGGTAGGTTAGCTTCCTATTTCAAAGTAAAAGCACTTCTGTATGTAAAGGGCAACAGGTGTTTTATTTTGTGAAAGTAACCAGAAGTGCGTTGGTCACAACAGCTAGCTTGAGTAGCGCCAAATTCGTCCAAACAAAATAGTAAACAGCTGGTATTTAGACAAATTAACGACACACTGCTGATCTAAACGGATACTTTCTCACCTAAAAATGTTTGAAATGTTGATAAAGTCAATAAATCATCTTCTGACTGCTGATTTCAGCTTGGGTAGGAAGCAGGCTACCATTACCCATACACTTCCAGTGTTTGAGCTAAGCTAATTACAGTGATACGGCTCTATCTCCCTTGTTACTGCACACACAGTAGAAAGGATGGTGTCTATCTGCTGGTCATGGACTCAGGAGTGAGGCAAGACACAAAAAAAGTGTTGCCGTATTGTATGTTGCATTTGGGCCATGGGGAGCTCATTCTTTATTTGGTTAGATTCATCTATAAGGTTAGTTCATTTATATCACCCATTTTTAACAAAACCCTTTGTCTCAAAGGGTTGAGACCGCTGAGTGGGACAGAGCAGATTCAGAAACCTGCCAGTCCCCTGTCTGCTCTGGCCTCCTCCTGCTCACTCAACAGTTCAAACAGTGAAGTTAGCTACAGGCATCCCCACCCCCCACATGCTGAACTGCTTTTTATCTTTTACATGTTATAGCAAACAAGCAGTCAGGCGACGGTCGTACTTCTTCAAACAAGTAAAAACTACTGTAAAAAATGTCTAATTATTGTTGTAAAATAACGTGAAGAAAATAAAGTTCAGGTTTGAGTCTGTGTGATTCACCAATCTCCTATTGTTGTCATTTTGACTTTTGACCTACATGAAGCACTGGCCTGGGGCCAAAAGGACAAACAAAGGAAATGGATGGACTGAGCCACAGTAGCATGTACCAATGGGCCACGAAGCACACACACACAAATACACTTGGAGCAAAAAGCAATGCCGATCAGAGCATGCAAGTCAAATACAGAAAGAGACATTGGTAGTTATTAAGCCGAGAGCAAACTGACCAAACCCTGCCTTTGACATTTACTGGTAAACTTGCTTTAGGGCATATTCCTGATGGATGTGTGGTTTTGTCTCTACGGAAGAAGATCAAAACAGAAAAAAAATAAACAGTCATGACTCATTTACTGGAATAGGGTAGAAGTCTGCGCCCTGTTTGCTCTCCTCTTCGTATCGTCCTTCCTCGCTGCCGCTGTCCATCGACTTGGAGGTGGTGTTCTTCCCCACTCCCATCCTTGTGTCCTCAACGTCCTCCTCCTCTTTCTCTGTCCCTCCTCTGTCTTGCTCTAGTGTGAACACTGCAGATGAATCCTTGAGTGCGATCACATCGTCCAGGACTGCCACATCTGCTTGGAGAAACAGAGAGATGAGAGATGAATATCTAGATTTATAACTTCAAGGGTTGTAATATCCTGACTTCATTGTGAAGCTCTGAGCCCATCACAGAGCCTGGGACGCTGCCAGCCTCTACTTCCTGTTGATTACAAACCTATGGTGTTGCAGGTTATTTATTGTTAAGAATAAAGGGGTAAAAAAAAAACCAAACATGTATCATCAGTCACTTCTTGGGCTATTAGGCTTTTGACAGTCAAGCAAGTTATCAAAGCACTTGTCACACCTGTTTTGATAGGTGATTAGCCAATCTTGAGCTGCTAATGACTTATTGTGATGACTGATAACTCGTTCAGTCATTTTGCAAGTGTAACTGCCAAGATTTAACTGTTGCAGCTTCTTAGTTGTGAGTATTTTATAGATACTTTCTTTTTCCCTTCCCCATGTTAAAGGGATACACCAACTTTTATTTATTTATTTTTTTTAAAACTTGCCTTACTACTGAGTCCATGACCAGCAGATAGACACCATCCTTTCGACTGTGCGTGCAGTAACAAGGGAGATAGAGCCGTATCACCCGAAATTAGCTTAGCTCAAACACTGGAAGTGTATGGGTAATGGTAGCATGCCTGCACCTAAAGTCATCAGAGACACTCTTCAGCAACTCTAAACGGACCGATCTTCGTCTCAGAGCTGACAAAACTCTCCGCTAAGGCATCTTGAGCGGTCAAATACCGGTAACGGGACGAGATCGGTCAAAACAGAGGGTTCAAGACAAAACTAGCTCCTGAATGCTAGTAAACAGCTGGTATTTAGACAAATTAACGAGCTGATCTAAATGGCTACTTTCTCACCTAAACATGTTTGAAATGTTGATAAAGTGATATATTTACAGAGTTTAGAGCTAAATTGAAATCAGCTTCTGATGCTGATTTCAAAGGCAGGCAACACTACCCATACACTTCCAGTGTTTGAGCAAGCAAAGACTGTTTATCTCCCTTGTTACTGCACACACAGTCGAAAGGATGGTGTCTATCTGCTGGTCATGGACTCAGGAGTAGGGATGGGTCCCGAAATCCGGTTCCGATTCTGGAACCGGAATCGAAACGCCAAAATTCAACAATCGTTTAAAAATGCGCATTTCGGTTCTTTATTTCGCCTGCTGAATGTGTCACACAACTGATGAACGGTGATTAATTTATCAGTTAACTGTCTCAAAACCAGTGTATATTTACAGAGTTTATTTTTCCTTTTTTTCCCCGCTAATTAATTAATTAATGCTCGTGAGTCCGGCCGTGTTGGGTCCGAGATTCAATCAACACGCTGCTCTGGTTTTACCGTTACTACCGGCAGTCTGCCCGTTTATCACCGATAATGAAGAGGGAAGTGACTGAGTGGGTCGGTGGCGTGGAGCGGTTCTGACTGCAGCCGAGGATCATGCTGATACTGTGAGACTGGCCGCCGGGCGGGAGCGCTTTAGGATGGGACTGGGGCACGGCAGCACCCGCTAATCGCAATAACCCGAAAACAGCAGTGACAGTGTTTGAGTCTCCAAACCAGAAACGTCTGGAACAACGTCGGAAAAGGTCGCTTTTGAAAGAAAAGAGAGAGAGACCGTGGCGTGTACACAACAACAACAACAACAAAGCTGACAGCGAGTGAGTGAGAGTCACACTTCCTGTGTGGCCCTTCAAATTAAAAGCCCTATAGCCTTTTCCTGTTCAGTCATATTGGTTCTCACTTAATTTTGACAAGAAACGGTTCCAAATGTTGTTGTTCTTTTCCTGTGACCAATCGACCACGGCCACTTTATACAAAACAGATGAGCAGACAAGTCATATATCTATTTATTTACTTTCTAAATAATATTAGTATCGGAATCGGAATCGAAAGGAATCGGAATCGAAATGAGGAATCGAAATAGGAATCGGAATCGATGAAAATGCAAACGATACCCATCCCTACTCAGGAGTGAGGAATTAATGAATGAATGAATGAATGAATGTTTTCAATCACAGCATCAAATCTCTACAAAACAAACAGAAGACAAATTCAAGGTAGTAACGTATGTAGCTGATCGAAAAGGGTTGCAGCTGAAACAAAGCTTATAGCTGCTGCACGAAAAAAAAAGTTGGTGTATCCCTTTAAAATAAGCAGCATCTTTGGGTTTGAAAACATTATACTTGACTATCAGTCTGAAGACTTGAACGTGGCCTTTAGAAATTTATTTTCTGACATTTCACAAACTAATCACAAAAGTAACTGGCACATTTATAGATACTCAAATTTACTGTTGCTGATTTATACCAATTATAATCAGACAAGGAATAACATTCCTTGGGGAGAAAAACTTTTATACACCATAATAATAATAATAGTCTATGTAGGCAGCAGGTGATTGTCTGATAGAGATGAGAAGACAGGAGGAGGCAAAGACAGAGATTCTACTGGTGAGTGAAGAAAGACTGACACAAAGAGACGAGCAACAGAATGAGCTGCAGAGATGATGAAAAAGGAGACAAAGCGTTCTTGTTTGTCCTCACAGGTGTGCTGTGTGTCCAATGACTAAAAGACAATGACTTTTATCAATCCATTACTGTCAATAGCATTTGGGGCTTTTATGGCCAATGTAATTAGAATGAATAACATGAAAAAAAGGCAAAAAGTTGCCAAAAGTTCTCACTGCTGAACAAAGAGAGACAGAGAGATCAGGTGTTCCTGTGTTTGGCGTCCCAACTGAAATTGGTTCTATGCATAAAAAAGTGGGAATCAAACTGTTCAAAAATGGCAACACTGATTGAGGACTTAATGTTATAAATGTTAAAAGTGAGCAGATGAACCTTTAACCAAACTCCAATTAGACACCCAGTCCACAGTGGGAGTATTCACCATTTTAATCAGGGATGTGATGACAGCTCTGTGCAACTCAACTGTTAAGGTAGGATTTTTAATATATGCATTCCATTTTTATCAGTGGACTATTATTTATTGACCACTGAAGTAGCAATAAAAGTCTCACTGTATGAGAATGAGACATTTGTCCAGTGACTTTTCTTCCCATTTCCCTTTAAATCTCCTTAAAATAATTAAGTTGAGAAATGTAAAACCAATCTGACAAAATGCTGTATAAATAGGAATGTAAAAAGAGGAACATGGCTGAAAGTGAAAGTAAATTCTGACATCCTGCTCTTGGTAGAGGGCGTATGTGAGAAATAGTCAAAAACTGAACCTCACTGAGGGGTGCATGGTGCGAATAAAACTGTCTGCATCTTCAGACAGAAAACTAAGGCACGCTCACCTCAGTCTCCGTACTGCAGTTCTGGAGCTCTGAAAGTTCCAAGTCAAAAGACATTTGACAGTTTTTATTCATAAATTAAGGAGCAGGAGCAAAAGTGGTGGATTTAAAATAATCCTTCACTAAACTATGAATCCCAATTTTACATTTCTTTAAAATACAGGCTCCTGTTTCTCTGGTAAAAAGCCATTTCGATCCAAATGTTGACTGAGAAGAATAAATATTCTGAATAAAAAGGTGGATGACTCCTGTAGAAATAGTCAACAGCTGGTTGAACTTGTTGGATCCCATTCTGTTGCCACTCTGCCATACTTAGAAAATAAGTTATGAGTAAAATTTACTATCTACATGGTTGCTTCTTCCCTTTGCTCTCTGTTCTTCATCATAGATACCCATATCTTGGTTGTGACATCCTTGTACAACTGAAACCAACAATAATGTTTGTGGAATGGTTCTGTCTATGACCTATTTTACAGGTAATGTGGCTGAATCACATAGCCTACCTATGAAAAATCTAGTTTTTATTGCTTGTAAAAAGGTGACAAGACTGAATGATTCATAACTTTTTCAAACTGCAAGAGCTGTCATTTTACACAAAGCAGTTGTTATTCTAATCACAACAGACAGTGGGACATCCCAAAGATATAAAAAACAGCAGCCACAGAAACACAAACTTAAGTTTTTAATGCTTCATGTCCATCAAGGTGTATTAAAGATGTCCAATGTCTTAAAGGGATACAACAACATTTTTTTTTTTTTTTTTTTTACATATCATGCCTCACTCCTCAGTCCATGACCAGCTGATAGACACCATCCTTTTGACTGTGCGTGCAGTAACAAGGGAGATGCGGGCAGAGCTGGCGCACAGCTAATTAGCTTAGCTTAAACGCCAGATGTCTATGGGTAGTGTTAGCCTGCTTCCTACTAAAATCATCAGAGAAACTCTTCAACAACTCTTAACGGACCGATCCGAGGGTAGGTTAGCTTCCTGTTTCAAAGTAAAAGCACTTCTGTGTGTGAAGGGCAAAGGTAACCTGAAGTAACCGGAAGTGCGTTGGTCACAACAGCTAGCTTTAGTAGCGCCGAAGCTGATTTCATTTTAGCTCTAAACTCTGTAAATATATCACTTTATCAACATTTCAAGCATGTTTAGGTGAGAAAGTATCCGTTTAGATCAGCTGTGTGTTTTTAATTTGTCTAAATACCAGCTGTTTACAATTTTGTTCGGATGAATTCAGCGCTACTCAAGCTAGCTGTTGTGACCAATGCACTTCCGGTTACTTTCACAAAATAAAACACCCATTGCCCTTTACATACAGAAGTACTGTTACTTTGAAATAGGAAGCTAACCTACCCTCGATGTAGCTAGCTTGAACCAAAATAAACCGTCTTTGCTTGAACCCTCCGTTTTGACCACTCTTGTCCCGTTACCAATATTTGACCACTCAAGATGCCTTACCGGAGAGTTTTGTCAGCTCTGAGACAAAGATCGGTCCGTTTAGAGTTGTTGAAGAGTTTCTCTGATGACTTTAGGAGGAGGCAGGCTACCATTACCCATAGACATCTGGCATTTGAGCTAAGCTAATCAGCTGTGCGCCAGCTCTGCCCGCATCTCCCTCGTTACTGCAGGCACAGTCAAAAGGATGGTGTCTATCAGCTCGTCATGGACTTGGGAGTGAGGCAAGATATGTAAAAAAAATAAATAATGTTGGTGTATCCCTTTAAGCAAAAACGTTTATGCCATATGTTTTGTCCTGCCTCATCACCACCTTTCCTCCAGCTCATTTTCCCTTCTTATTTTTATTTCCTGTCCCCGAAATAAAATGAATCTTTTCCCATCCAGCGAGTCTAACTGCTTTCATTGTAAAATGTTGGGATAGGTGTTAATACCTAGTTGACACATCCCATCACTCTTGTCAAGCTGGGCGGCTGGGAGCATCTGTGTGGAAGGGGCAAGAGAGAGGGAGAGGAGGAGGTCCAAGAAGATAAAGAAGAAGAGTAATAGGAGAGATGAGAAGAAAGAGAAGAAGAGATGGGGAAGGAGGCAGAAGGATAAAGAGGAGGGAGGTGAGACATAAGTTAATTTGACAGACAGCATTTAATCACAAGCAAAAGATATTAGTGTGACCTTTTGAAGGTGCATGTGAATTTTAGGATGAAAGAAGAAAAAAAAAAGAAGGAGAAACTCATCTCTGTCAGGTGAAAATGATAATTAACATGTTAATATTTGAAAGAGAGCCTTTACAGTTTAAGACACATTTCCTGAAACCTTCCCTCCTTTTCTCTAAGCTGTAAACACAAAACCCAGTTTTCAAACTACATTCACAAAACCTGACTCTTCCTACAAAGCCAAACTATTGCTGCAAAACAGATCAAACTGTGCTCAAAACCAAACATTGTTGTCAGATCAGACCCCGGGTCAATCACAATGAAAAACACCACTGAACAGTCATTCCACACAACATAGAAGAAAAGGAAAACACAATGACCACATCATAAATCTGCAGAAATAGTCTTTATGTTAACAAGAGGAAAATGCATTTTGCTAAACAAAACAAAAAAGAGTCACATTGACCCCAATTTCAAAGTTGAGATTAGAAAATAAGCTTTAAATGATACTCTAGTCAAAATCAGATATTTGATGGTTTTCGAGATGTGGCCATTTGAATTACGATCTCCTCCTCTCTTATTCTGTTCTAAAACCTGAGAAAATTGCATTTACGGTAAAGTTTTGCCAGTGACTCTGGCGTCTGTTCCTGTACCACGTGATTACATGCACCCTATAGGCCCCTTCTTGTCATAGAGGCACCATTCAATGACCCTGGGAAAGCGGAGAATCCAGCGATTCAGATGCAGTTTACAGCTCGTCTCTATCATGAACGGTTCAGAAGATATTTCATGTTTTGCACCGATGCAACGCTCATCTTCAGAGGGTTTAAGTAGCAAGTCAACTTTAATCATCATTTACTGTCTTTTCTCAATTATCTGGACTGTGAAACTTTTGAGATTGTTTTTGAAGGTCATTGCTTTGAAATTAGGGTAAAAAAAAAAAAAAAAGATTTTCTATGGGTTTTCCACGTTGTAGAATTAGATCTAGCTTTACAAACGTCATCTTGCTTGAAGTAAATGAACTTCTTCTTTGAGTCGCCATCTGTGGAAAAAAATTGCGGCTTTGAGGGATGTAAACAGACTAAGCAGAGGAACTTGCATCCGCTCCCATTCATTGCTGCTGTGGCGATGCAGGGACAGACACAACTACCGCAAAACAGGAGACATTAAAGGAGTCATCACCCGGAAATCGCAATTTCTCTTGTTAAAACATGCATATTGGTGTTTGACCTCAGTTGAAACTTGCCTGAAAATAGTCTGGAGTTTGACACATAGGGGCGGCAAGAAAAAAGATTCTGGGGTTTGTTGCAACTCGATTTTAAGATATTTTTCCCCAACATCCCAAAGACAAAAAAGGGTGTGCCCTGACAAATTCTCATGGAAATTATTATTTTTCAGCACTTTATGGACAACATCATGTATATAGAAAATTTCTTTAGTTCATAAGGTTCCATTTGAGTCCAAGCTAGCCTTTCTACTAGCTACTGGAAAGCTACAGGCTGTCTCCAAACAATGCAACACCTATAGTGAAAACCTCCATGTTAACTGGCCTCATTAGAATACATTGTATTTCTGGTCTCCCCAAAATGAACAGATAGAGAGAGAAGACCGTTGGCCACAGCAAGTGGGGGTTTTGAGATAGAAAGGCTAGCTTGGACTCAAATTGAAGCTTATGAACTAAAGAAATGTTCTATATATGTGTTACGTATAGATGTCCTCCATAAAGTGCTGAAAAATAATAATTTCCATGAGAATTTGTCAGGCGAACAGTACTTTTTTTGGTCTTTTTTGGGATGTTGAGGGTCCGGACTTAAAATCAAAACCAACAAACCCCAGAATATTGCCTTCCCGTGTCAAGATACTCTCTGCCAAATGTTATAGTTGTATGAAAATTGTAGTGCCTAAATATTTGGTTCAGAACAAAATGCTCAATGTTTGATTAAATTTTTTTTTTTGACCGGGTTGTCTAATAAGTTTTAATCCTTGAATTGATCCAATAGCGATCCAAACCTTTACAACGCTGGATGTCGGTTTTCCAAAAAAAAATGGGACTTTGCAGGTGATGACTCAGGAGACATTAAACTGAACTTCTTCAGATTCCTTCTTTTAGACCTAAAATGATAGGAACATACAGCCCCAAGTTGAATTTGCCCGGAATTGTCCTTTAATAAATAACCCATCAGTAGACATGCCTCAATGACTTAGATGAGTGGGAAAACACTTTCATGTAAGCACGGGACTCTAGAACCGCTTCCAGTTGAGAACCGTTTCCAACCCTTTTGAAATAACATCGTTTGTCTTTTTGCTCATCAACCTCCTCATCAATGCTTTCTTTTCACTTACGTCTAAACAACAACGTTCTGCTTTTACTGGAGGCAGTCAGCGTGAAGAACAAGGAGGGAGTCGAGGAAGTGATGATAGCGTGTGGAGACGGGACAAAGAAGACGACTGTCACCATGCAGTGATAACATCTGCTGTGAAAGCAGTCGGCCATCTTTTCCAGTGTTCGGGGAATCCACAGGAATTGATAAGCATATCCATAGAGAATTGAATTTCTAAGCAGAATCAACACTGGCCTTGGTGTCCATTAAATCTCACCAGTGTCCCATCCCCAGCAGCCTGTGGCCTCTCAGTCCTGTGAGTTGTGTGACAGAAAGTATCCCAGCAGCCTCTGGGTGACGGAGAGCCACGTTACTGTAGCATGACATTGTCAAATGCCAATTTCCACTGTTGCCTGAGAGACAGAAACACTCTCCTCGTCTCCTCCCTGTGTTTTCTGTCCGTCACGCACACGCACATGCACAAACACACCCCCACACAAAACCACCAAATCAAACAACCAAGACAAAACAAGGGAGACACAGGGAACTGGAGCGAGAGAAGAAAGAACTCAGAGTGAGTTTGTGCAATTATGTAAGAGCAAATCTGCTGTTATAAAAACAGAACCTTTCACATAATGTCAAATTTGACATTCTATGAAAAAAAGAATGAATGCAGGAAATATGCAAGATCATCAAAGATAGCAAAAAAAAATCCCAGAAAGTGGACAAGGTCAAGACACAAAGCAGAAGACACATCTACACACATCTAATACCATGATCTATGGATCATGTGAAGATGGTTACCATAACCATCCCAGGTCATGAAAGCTTGGATCTGAGCATTCACCCTAAGACTCTCAACACTGAACTGTTACATGTACAAAATCTAAAGCTCAGATCACACCTTCACTTTGTTTGTTTTGTCTGATTAACAGAAAAAAAACTGAAGGATGTTGTTGTGAAGTAAACCACAGCAGAAACACCTCCACGTTGCAACAAAAGGCACATTCCAAGGTCCACAGAACAGATGCAGCACATCAGAAACTAGTCTGGTACGAATGAGAACAGAGGGCAACCAGATGATGAAATAAGACAACTGACTGACCCGTCTCCACACAGCAGTCCACAGAATGGTCCCATCAGATACACCTGTCATTCCTGTATCATGAGGCAACCTACCAGCCCCCACCCCCCTCACTTACCAGCGCACTGAGGCTGGCAGTCAGATCAACACCTTGGTGCCAGTATTAAAGGATAATTACTGTTTTTTACAGTCTGGAATAAAATCTGATCATTTCCTCCCCCAGATAACTTTGGTGTCATTACAAGTCGTTCTGATGAAATGAGCTCCAGCCGAGAGCCGCGTATATCTGTATAATGTGAGAACACGGGGCAGCGCAATGCAGCCTCTAAATAACACATTATCTGCAGAGAAACTCCTTCATTTCACCAAGATTTAGTTCTGATACACTAGTGCTATTCCCTCTGAGTCCAGGTTAGCTGTTATCAACATCCAGGGTCTGTAGGTTGACCTACTGACCTCTGGCCTGGATGAGCAGCTGGATGAAGTTGAGCTTCCACAGGCTTCCTGTCCTCAACCTGGACTCACTAAAGCTCTGGATAGTTGAGATAAAAATGGACCTGAATGCTGAAGCAGAATGATTATTATCAGAATGAGCCGGGCAGCGGTCGGAGATGACATCATCCAGGTCAGAGGTCAGTAGGTCAACCTACAGACCCCAGATGTTGATAACATTGGGCGGCTGTGGCTCAGGAGGTAGAGCGGGTCGTCCACTAATCGGAAGGTCGGTGGTTCGATTCCCAGCTCCTCCAGTCAATCTTCCTTGGTGAAATGAACCCACACTTGCCCCCGATGTTTCCGATCGGGTGTATGAATGTGTGTGAATGATTAATATGCTCAGTGCTGTATGAATGTGTGTGAAAGGGTGAATGCGACCATTACAGTGTAAAGCGCTTTGAGTGGTCCAAGTGACTGGAAAAGCGCTATATAAGTGCAAGTCCATTTACCATTTACCATAACATGCCACCACAGACTCATAATTAAATCTTGGTGAAATGAAGGAGTTTCTCTGCAGATAATGTGTTATTTAGAGTGTAGAGTTTAGAGCCCCGTGTTCTCACATTATACAAATACACGGCTTGTTTATAAACGACTTGTAATGACAAAGTTATCTGGGTGAGGAAATGATCATATTTTATGCTAGAAATAAGGTCCAGATTGGTCTATTTAACACAATTAAAGGATAATTACAGTTTTTTACAAAGACCAAAGTATCTGGTAAATGTGCTACAACCTATTGTACATTTTCTGTCATCGGTTGGCTGAACAAAAGCCTCAGATGAAACCTAGAGTCCATGTACGGTACCTAAACCAGACATGTCCAGACGATGCCACAAAGCTGCAGGTTTCTGTTCCAACTGAGCAGCAGGACACCAGACCAGACCTGACTCATTCAATCAACTGATCTCAGTCTTGATTTGTCAAAAATGTGTGTTCTTTATTGGTTGGAACAAAAACCTGCCGCCCCCCCCTTGTAGCATAGTTTGGACATGTCTACAGAGACTTCAAAAGTAGGAAACGACTAAAGTTCAACTCTCAAGTGTGTGTACTTTAGAGTTTCTGACGAAACAATGTGCTTCCCCTCTTCTTCTGAACAAAAACAAAAAACCTTAAATAAATAAAAATGTATGAAAAAACAAACTTATATGGCTGTATGAACTTGAACTGACGAGGCTGCTCATCAACCTCAACCCATTAGATAAATAATAATTAAACAGTTTGTTTTATGCTAAATTGTGTAAGAGTTTCCTTTTGTATTCTAAGCCAATGATAAAAAGGCATATGAAATGATTGTCACTGATGCACAATGCACAAAAGTGTCACAGAGATCCAGCCTTTTACTGTTTTGCAGTGATCACTGGTGTACATGTACGTCAGTAGAAATGAATGAAGTGAGAATAACGTCAGGGCTCGTGTGCAGCTCTACTCAAATGGCAGCCACTAACGTGACAGGGAACATGCAAAGGGTTCATATTACATCATGAGGTGCAAGGTCATGTGTACATTGGTCAACTCCCTGTCAGTGGTGCACAGGTGAACAGAGATAAGAGATCTGGTCTGAGGTCAGTGGGGGACAGCAGGCTGCCTCACTGCAGCTGCGACCAGCAGCTAATTAACTGCTCGACAAGACAACTCACACGAGTGTAAGGAATAGGAACTTTAAAAAAAAAAAAAAAAAATCTGCGTCTTGTTTTGTCTCCAAATCCAAACACTTTCAGCTTACAGTAAGGTAGAAAAAAAATATTGTTGAATAGTTAAGAGCAAGCAAATCCAGCTGCCCTCAAGTCAACTTTACTTGGATAAACATGACCTGGATGACCCAGGATCTCCAACAACATGAACAATTTCAAAGCTGAAACCGGCAAATACATTTTTTGCTTATTAAATCTAATATTTCACATGACTTAAGAGGTTTTCTTGTTTATTTTTGCCAAAAGAATGTTCAGTCAACTATATATTAATGGGTTTATTTGCTTTGGATTGGTGAAACACTGAGCTCCACCTCCAGCCTGAGAGGTAAGATACAAACCACTTGGGGAGGTTTGTGGTTTGAAAATAATCTTTTTGACACTTGATTCTTCATGTCACATGGTTTCCCCCTTTTCTGGTCTCAGCATGCACCTTTCCCCCCCAAGTCAGGCAGACACTAACTGGGGGGGAATGCACACGCTCGTTTGTTGTATAACACCAGATTACTGTGGCAGCTGTCAGTGGCAATAAGGATCAATATGATTCAGCCACTCAGAAACACCCAAAACTCTGAGCAAGACGTGCACATAAGTGAGACGTTCTGGTTTTGCAACTCAATTATGCCCAAGCAGCAGTTCACTGGTTTGAGCGAGCCACCTTAATTAGATTTTGTCTCTTTTTTCACAGTGCAGCCATGCACACACTGAAAAATCGGCTTTTATTTGTTGACCAGAAACAGCTGGAGCGTAAGGATAAAACTGAAAACAGGTTCATACAGCTGTAAGGCAGTAGCTAAACACTAATAGGTGCTGAGTGAATATGTGAGAATGTGAAATATGGGGGTCAGCCCCATGTTGCCACAGCCCAATGTTCCCACAGTCTTCCCCCAGCCCTATGTTCCCTCAGCCCTATGTTCCCACAGCTCTATGTTCCGACAGGCTTATGTTCCCTCAGCCCTATGTTCCCTCAACCCTATGTTCCCACAGCTCTATGTTCCGACAGGCTTATGTTCCCTCAGCTCTATGTTCCCACAGTCTTATGTTCCCTCAGCCCTATGTTCCCACAGTCTTATGTTCCCTCAGCCCTATGTTCCCACAGCCTTATGTTCCCACAGCTCTATGTTCCCATAGTCTTATGTTCCCTCAGCTCTATGTTCCCACAGTCTTATGTTCCCTCAGCCCTATGTTCCCACAGTCTTATGTTCCCTCAGCCCTATGTTCCCACAGCCCTAGGTTCTCTCAGCTCTATGTTCCCATAGTCTTATGTTCCCTCAGCTCTATGTTCCCATAGTCTTATGTTCCCTCAGCTCTATGTTCCCACAGTCTTATGTTCCCTCAGCCCTATGTTCCCACAGCCTTATGTTCCCTCAGCCCTATGTTCCCACAGCCTTATGTTCACTCAGCCCTATGTTCCCTCAGCCCTATGTTCCCACAGTCTTTTGTTCCCTCAGCCCTATGTTCCCACAGTCTTTTGTTCCCTCAGCCCTATGTTCCCTCAGCTCTATGTTGCCTAATTTCTAAGATGTTTCTTATTTCTAAGAATTTTCAAGTCAAGTCATTTTTATTCAGAGTAATTGCAACCTAGGGACCTTTGCACCATGACCTCGAGCCAAATGCCCCCCCTGACTGCCATGAACCTCTGACCAGAATTCCATTGTGAATAGGGGTGGGAATCTTTTACTATCTCACGATTCAATTCTGAGTTTTGGGGCTACGATTTGATTCAAAATCCATTTTCGATTCAAAACTATTTGATTCCTAATGATTTCTGCTTCAGTCAATCGGTGTGCAAAGGATCCTCATACTCCGTCTGCTTTGCAAGACAGAATGACTAAAGTGTCTTTTTCACATGAGTTTTAAACATTTATCCATGCTTATATGGAATTGTTGAAACTGTTGCATAAAAACAATATCAAATTTGCTTTAGTAACAAAATTAAAAGTTAAACTTTATTTTTTTTTAAATAGTATAGTGCAGTTAAACATGCTGCCTTTTAAATTCTAAGGAAACGGAGGCCGACAGCCAGCAAATTTGTTTCCTTTTTTTTATGTTTTAAAATCGATTTTGGGACATTTTATGTAGATTCTGAATTGTATTAAGTGAAAATTGCAATTCTTACGTGAATCGATTTTTTTGGGCACAACCCTAATTGTGAGCCATCCAATAGTCATTGAGATATTTGACTGTAGAGGAGGCATCACATAGTATAAAAAAAAAGCTGAAAACATGATATTAAGTCTTGTTTTACATACATGCATGCCTCATCCACCACTGCGTTTCGTTGTGCTTTGTGTTGTAAAAGTGGAGATGTTGCACTTCACACTTGAAGTGTCCACTTTTCTTATAGGTTGCTCCACCACCCACAGCCTTTGGACATAGTTTCCATGAAACCCAGCAGGGTTGTTTAAGACTGAAGGCATCCATTGTTGCTTGAAGCTGATGAAATCCTTTGAGCCTACATGAGGCAGATTCCTGCTGCTGGGCTCAGTGGGATGACCACTTTCATTTGCTTGTACAGTAACTGTGGAGACAGATTAGCTTCACTCAGGCCCTCAAGAGCTTCACGATGATCGGCTAAGACGCTGAACCCCAGAGCTTAACGCAGATACTTCATGTTTTTACACCAAACACTCAGTTACATTAGAACATGGTCATCAGAGAGATCATGTTGTGATAGTGTTCCATTACAGGTGAGCAATATGACAGTTCAATGGTACATACAGTAGTTCTATACCTCTATATCTCATGCACACTGCTGGGGTTGCAACACTCGTTTTCAGTATTGATTCATCTAACTCATTTCACAAGATGTTTTTCACTATTTCATCACTAAATGGATGAAGAAATGCCTTACATTTCTGGCTCACAGCTGAAAACCAAAATACATTTAGGTAACTAACTAACTGCTCAGTGTATCTTTTGGTCATTGGATTTTCTTTTGATGAATGGGAATTAAAAAACAAAAAATGACTGGTTTATTGGATTTTCATTTTGAAATGGACTCATCATGCTACTATTACTGTTACAATCATGATCTCAGTCTCTTCTCATTTATCCTGTGCTCTGTATTTTTAGTATGTTACTGTTGTAATGTTGCTTATGCACCTGATTTTATTTTATACTGTTGATAATATGTTCTGTACGTTAGATTAGCCGCCTATGGACTGGTGTTGAAAATTAGCACGTGCTATATACACCCAAGCAAAGCATCTGGTCTGTCCTCTGGAACAGTCTCAATGTATTTGTGATGTCCATATCAAATAAACAAAACTTAACTTAAAGGTGTACGGAAATGGCCGTTTGTTCCGTTTGTCGCGCCGAGTTGTGCCGAGCTGCAACACGACTTTACCCGAGTAAATTTAACAGATTTAATTGGTCGTTATCGAGCGGGCGGGATATTCAAAGCTTGGGGCGAGTCCGAGCTCCGTGTGTGTGTGTTTAGACGTTTGAATGACGGATGACAATATCAGTGGCTTTTGAATCGTGAGCAGGCTGACGTACAATCCGTGCGCCTGCATTGTCCAATGCGAAAAAAAAATACAACACTTTCATCCCGGATTTACTCAAAAATAGAATTTTGCACAAAGTTTGGCCTCCATCGTCTCTTAGATGAGTTTTTACACTAATTTTATGACCCAGAGTGGCTCAAATTCAGTTTTCTTTTCTGGACACCTTTAAATACACAAAATAAAATTGAAACACAAAGCATTCTCCTTTTTGAGTATCAAAGAACAATTAACTAAAATTTAAAAACAGTTTGATTTAGACAACAGAAAAAAAACAAAGGTTTTTTTCATAATCTGACACTGGAAGTCGTCATTTACAAGACAAGGCTGCAGGCCGGACTGGTCTATCAGGCCAGTTGATAGCCTGGGCCCGGGATGGACGAGATAGTCTTAGCCCCACCCAAACTCAAAGATAACATAGCTATTGTTGAAACAGTATTCCACAATTTAATGCCCTGGGCCGGGACAACAGACCTGTTTGTCCCCCCTATCGGTGGGGGACAAAGTCTTCACACGCACACATGCACACTCACAAAATACAGAGTAGAAGAAGGGAAGAGGGAGACAGAGCAGGTTCATACTTTGGTCATAACTTTTGCTGCCTGAGGCGTACGTTGGGGACTCAAGCTTCTGCTGTTTTCATATTAAAATCTCCTGATATGTGTACTGATTTCTAGACGTCAGGCCTTGTTTTGTCGTCTGAAATCCTATCTGAGTAGATGTTGTTCTACAGAACCACAGACACACTGGTTCTTGCTTTGAAAACGACAACATCTGGTGTCAAATCATTTTATTTTTTATGTGACATAGAACACGAAAATCAAACTGTTTTTAAAATTTTGTTAATTGTTCTTTGACACTCAAAAACAAGAATGCTTTGTATTTCAATTTCATTTTTTGTATTTCAAAACGAAAATAGAATAAAACAATAATTTTTGCTTCCCATTCACCAAAAGAAAATAATGACCAAAAAGGTACACTGACACAATTTGGGGGGGGGGTCACAGGAAATGATCTAGATCTAGTTTGCATATAAAAGAACTAAACAAAACAGACATGTGAAGGTCAGAGAAGATGATTTGAGCTCCTCCAAGTTGCTTCATCAAACATGTTAGACCAACACAGCTCACGTGAGTCACAAAATGTGCTCCCGGGGGGGCAGGACAGACAAAATAAGTAGTGTAGCAGCAGTGAGACAGATAAAGAGACAATCTGCTGAGGACAGATGTGAACACTCCTCACAGACAGACCTGACAGCGGGGCCAGAGGAAGATACAGATCAAGGACAAAGACTCACATCAAGGTTTCAGCCTGAAACCGGGTCAAAGTGTTGTAAAACAGCAGGAGGTGGAGGTGAAGGTGAAGGTGACCAGAGAGGACTGAGACGAGGCTAAGCCAGCTTTAACTCAACAATAGACTTTACTGTGTGTGTGAGCTGCAGTGGTTTTCCAGTGTGACCACGGCAACATGATTCATGTCTGCATACAGCTCACTATGAAGAGTTCAAATATAAAGTTGAATAAAGGGTCGGGGCGGGGTGGGAAATGTTCATGTCATAGTTTTTGTCCTGGAATGGTCTCTAAGTTAGTACTCCTATGACTGATCTCATTGTAACGGATGCTTGCTGAACACCAGAAGCTTCCTGTAACAACTTCTGTTAATAAAAACTAATCTTTGAAAAAAAGATATTGAATAAAATATTATTATCCATTAATTATACTTAATCAAACGGTTTGTTGGTTAATGATTAAATACAACTGATGTGAAGATGATGGTTTTCTTAGTTAAATAATAATTCTTTGATTGGATACAACAAAATAAGTTGGTATTAAACATTTCAAAGACCAAATCAATTATTCTGTCAACTGTCATCTTTACCCACTCTGAGGCTGAGCTGGTGAATGGATAGAACGGGTGGAAAAGGTTAAATTATTAGGCGTTACAAGTCAATTGTCATGGTCAGAACACACTGACACAATTGTTGTTACACATTGTTAGACAGCAACACTGTCTATTCCACCAAAACTGAGTTTTTACATAATCAAACTATCAGATGTAGTCACATTCATAGTCATTCCACTAGATCATGATGGTCAAATCCATTATGGTTGTGTTCATGTGGCCTCTGCAGGGTCCAGATAGGAAGTTTACCATGATTAAGTGAGTTATTGAGTGATTAATGGTTAAATTAATCAACTGGATTCCAGATTCTTGGAAGGAAGTATTGACTGATTTTCTTGGATTAGTCAATTGAAGGGATTGGGATTTGGTACTATATTGATCAGATTGAACAAGACATTTAATTGGGTCAACTTGGAATTAATCAGCAAATGAAAATGAATTAGTAAATTACACATTTGACTGTTAGAGAGATGTGGAAGCATGTGGAGGCAGACGGTGAAAGGAGAAGGCTCATTAAGAGGACAGACCCAGCTGGATCACTTCTATACACAACACAACAGTGCAGTTCATTAATGCTGCTCTTTACTCTGCTGCTCACTGTGCATCCGTCATTGGTCCTGCTGCTGACTACATCTTCATGCAACCTGCAGATTATCTGCATCTCTGCTGTTTCCCCTCAGCCTACAATATTTAACTTAGCCTTAAGTAACACCTTTCTTGGAACCACAGATTTTGTTTTCCATATTGATTTATTTGCAACATTTTGATAAAAATCAGCTATTCTTTGAGTCTGTGAAAGATCTACAAACAAGGAACAATGTTTTCATGACAGTTTCAACACACAGAAAACCTCACGATGTTAAAGTTGACTTTCCCCCGAAGAGAAGGAGAAACACACATCCTCACTGTTTTTCTGTTGGGGTTTTTTTTAACTGCAACTAATTAAATGACTAATGAGTAATTACATGTTTTTAGTTGAAGCTCTGCTTGCAATCTGGACCAGAGAGTTTTTTGAAATGACGTGACAATTTGTTCAACAACCAGATGTGCTGCAGGGCTCACGCTGTGTAACAGCTGTTTAAGTCACTCTAAACTAGAGGAAGCAAACAGTCACCGCCATGTTTACGCTCTGACTACAGCCAGGTAAGAGCTACATATACAAACATGGAAAAACACTGTCCAATAAAGACAAACCTGTCTTAAAGGACAATTCCGGGCAAATTCAACTCGAGGCTGCATATTCCTATCATTTTAGGTCTAACAGAAGGAATCTGAAGATTTTCAGTTTAATGTCTCCTGTTTTGTGGTAGTTGTGTCTGTCCCTGCATCGCCACGGCAGCAATGAATGGGAGCGGATGCAAGTTCTGCTGCTTAGACTGTTTCCACGCCACAGACAGCGTGAATGGAGATTTATTTACTTCAACAAGCGGTTTGTAAAACTAGATCTAATTCAAAGTTCTGAGTCTGCTTGATGCTGTTTACATCCGGAGCTCAAAACACAGCCACAGACAGACGCTGTCAGATTGGCACAAACGGTGGCACCTGAACACACCCTAACAAACATGCACCAGAAGTTTATTTACTTCAACAAGCCCACATGTTTGTAAAACTAGATCTAATTCAAAGTCTCCCAGAGTCTGAAACTGAAAATCTTCAGATTCCTTCTTTTAGACCTAAAATGTTAGGAAAATACAGCCCAGAGTTGAATTTGCCCGGAACTGTCCTTTAAGACTGCACAAACACACGCGTAGTAACATCGTATATGTTATGTAATGTTTTCCACTGCTCCATTTATTTATTATTATTGATTTTATTTATTATAATATTACATATTAGGGGAGAGGAGTCTAACCAGAAGAGTGGAAAAGCGAGCGGACTTGCATAGTTCTCCTTTAAATACACAAACACTAGCCTCAGCACCAAAATATGATGAGTTGTAACTGCCAGTAAATCAATAACGAGTCCCAAACCCACACTTCCACTCACATCAAGGCAATCTTTAAAATTCACAGTAAAAATCTATTGAATACTCATTTAAGCACAAACTCATTATACGGGACCAGATGTGACCCAGTAAAAAAAAAAAAAAAGTGTCGAGTCATTGTGCATCACACACACACACACACACACACACAGTTGGCTACTGATTCTGACATGGCCTGAGGTTTTATATATCAGTAACATCATCATTCTTCACAATCCTTCTTTGGCTCTTTAATTTAGATTAAGTAGTAAAACTGGTTCTAACTGCTGGCTTTATGTTGTCAAGTCCTTCTTATGTAACAATTACACCGCGATGGCCAAAGGTGACAGACTTTCTGCTATTTAATCCCTGTGTTCCTGTAATTCTTTCATGAGAGAAACACACCGACGGTTACACCGTTACACCAAGGTACACACCTGCAGCGTGGAGGGAGAAAACACTACATCATTTCAGGGTGGACTATTTAGAGGTACACGCTGAAATGTAACCATTTATCTCTTTCTCTCACACACACACACACACACACTACAGTGAGAAGGCATGACCCAGCACCACAGTGTAATCTTAATCACATGCTGCCTACAGCAAACAGGGCCAGGAATCCTTTTCTGCGACCCAGTTCAGGTCGGTGTGCCTGTCCCTGCCCGTGCAGCCTGCCAGCCCCTCCCCCTTTTTTTTAATTCATACTGTAAGGTCATGGTGACTAAGGAGTTACTGAAAAATCATGAGGAACAGGTTTTCAACCAAAGATGCTGCCAGATCTCCTCCGTGGCCTTTTAGGAGTATCCTAGAAGCAGGAAGTCAATGTCTCAACAATGTCTGTCATGATTCTCACAGGAACCGTGCAGGATTTTCACCTGAGCTATGCCTTTCACTTATTTGGCTTTTTATTAGCAAAAATCTAATCTGTCTTTCATAAATACGTATTTCACTGATGACGAATCACACCCTCATACAAATGAAAGCTTTCTCCTTAGAATGAGTTGTTACACTTTGTTGGCGCGGAATCTGATCCTTCTTATTGGAAAAACCCTGGGCCACGGAGCTGGACTCGGTGGCTGAGGGAAATCCTACAGCTCCTTAAACTTGAAAAGTTGAGATACACAGTATGTGGCACCTCAGATAACGTTGAGAACATTTGGAAGCCGTCCATGGACTACGTTGATTCTCCTCTTTTCTTAGTGCACCCCAGATGTAGTGACTACTATTTAACATCATATTTGCCACATAGCCCATCATCATGTAGGCTACTTGTCTTTTTCATTTTACACAACTTCAATATGTAAATTGTTGTTGTTTTTCATATTGTTGCTATGTCTATCTTTGTATATGCTGTTAAACTTCTCTTGAAAAAAACAATTAAAAAAAAGAATGAGTTGTTACAAGTCGTTACAAATACACAAGGGGGGGCACCGAACTGCAGCCGCCATGTTGAATCTACATTTTTTATGTTCAGTGGTAGCTTGACCATAGGTAACCACGGAAACTCAGTGGAGCTGTGGGCTTGGGGAGAAAGTTTTCCCGCTAGCGCCTGTTTAAACTGTCACCACTGTGTAGTGTGAGGAAGGACGGAGGCACTGATGTTGCATTCAGGTGTAGTCAGACACCTGAGTGACGCCGTCGGCAAACCAACCGGATGACATTTTACTAGACGAGAGAAAGACGGTAAAACATGGGTCAGGTAAACAATACAACATCACCATGACAACATATTGTTTTGCCTGGTGCTAGTTACGTGCAGCGTCTGGTGTCTGTCTGACGTCTGCCCGATTTCACATGAACACAACATCAAGAATACGTTCAGATATGCAACCGCACCGCTAGATGGGGGGAATTCCTACATATTATACCTTTAAATCAATGACTAGTAACTAGTTCCATGGAGAATGGAGGCTCTCTGCCTTCCACATAGCGTCTCTTGGCTGAAAACCAACCTTGTAAGATCAGAGCCTCTGACCCGGTGTCCCAGCTCTCGTCTCTGTGGCACCACCACACAAACGCACCCCGTAACCCATAATCTCTTGTTTATGACAGATAAGACTACACAAATACATAATGCAACTTTTCTTCTTCCAAAAAGACACACCAAAAAACATCCAAATACCTCCATACTGCTCATCTGTAATGTCCCTCTTGTATTGAAGCCCCGACATGAGAAATTGTTCCGCCGGTCAGTACAAATCTCGACACAGGAAGAGCAGTGAACTGAGACACTGGGAGCTTCCGCTACGAACAAGCTTAAAATATAGACTTATTTAATCTTTTTCGGAACAATTTCTCATGTCGAGGCTTCAATACAAGAGGGACATTACAGACTTCTGTGTGACTTCTTGGACGAAAAAAAGTGTCCATTGACAACCATTATATGGACAAATACTGCTGCGTGGACCCCCCCGTAACTCAGGACTTTTCACGGCCCTTACACCGTGTCCTAACCAATTAACGGTTTCCTATTGTAATGTCCTAATTGGCCACGAGCAACGCAGCGCGATGCGATGCGCCATTTAGAGCCCGACGCCTAGTTTCTATTTCTGTCGCTCGCATCGCGTTCAGCGTCAGAAATAGCGGCGGCCACGGGCCATATGGTCCTCAATTTGACCAAGAATGCCCCCCAAAATCATGATATATTTATATCTGTACATCATCATACTTTAATTTACCGTTGCATCTCATTATTCTCCTGATGTAATGTCAACGAGATTGTGCTGATACACAGAGTAATGTGACAGCAGGGCAGTGCTGCGATGGACCTGATCAGGCTATTGGTGGTCCACAGTGAATCAGTCCCAGATCCTCCACCGTCACCAGATCCTCCGAAAAGCCCCCGCAAATGATACATCGACAAAAAGTTAAGTGGCAAATTGTATCTTTTCATTGGCAGGTTGTTTTTTTTTTATCTTATAACATGCAGCTTTCAGTGCTTGTCGGTGTAGCCTATAGCTAGAGCTGTGTCTCCCTCCTGTTTCCCCGGTAGGAGGGGAGCAATAGCCCACCTCGGGCTGGGCAATAAAACAGTAACCTATAAATTGTGAAATTACTTTTCTTCGATAGAACTATGAGACGTGGTCAATAGGTTTCATTCATCCATGTTTAGGCAGACAATTCAAATAGCCAATGATGTTGACAGCTGCGCTGTGCTGAACCAATCATGTGGCTGGAATAGAGCCAGTCAACACGTGCATTTGTTTGGATTGCTCAGCAGACACCGCCAGTAAAAAAAAAAAAAAAGAGAGAGAGTGTTGTCTCGGAAAAAAAGGAAAGGAGAACTTGGATAAGTGACTGTAAAGACGTGTGGTGCGCAATGGGGACACCAGGCAGTTGGACCCACCCCACATAAAGGCCGCTTCAAGGAGACGAGCCGACTTCTTTTATTTTTTTAATAGCTCATGTGCTTCCATTCCAGCAGACGCACAGATTCAGTGTGGACAGAGAGCGGCAGATGTGACGCGATTGTCGGACGCTAGTTGACATGAGGGTGAGTAGATAATGAGTGAAATTTGCATTTTGGGTGAAGTATCCCTTTAATGTACAAGCTGCACAGAAACTTCTCTTCCTGAGCAACTCTTCTTATGCAGAAACAACATATTACACACTGCCTCACTGAACAACAACAGGAGGAAGCACCTGTACCCAACACCTTTCAGGAGGCCTGCTTTGCAGAAGTGGTGCTGACGACTGAAAGACGACTGTACGCTGCAAAGGTGTGATTAAGCTCTAATTACAGTGTGTATGTTTTAACTTGAATTATGTCAGTCTGGAATGATGGGGAGTGCTTAAGTCTGTCTGACATAAGGGACTTACCAGAAACTAGATGATCTTGGATGTGGATAAATGAAGCAACATTATGCAGTGTCATCAGACCACAGACAAGTCAGTCTTTCTTTCTATAGCATCACATTTTTATCTCCAAGTCCTTTATGTATAAAGACAGGTCTAGACAGCACTCTTTAAATAAGTGGCTGCAAAGTTTCCACCATTCTCACAATGAGCCAGCACCTGGCAACAGTGGCAAGGGGGAAACACCCAGAGGAGACAGGAAGCAGGGGAGGTGGATGCAAGCTCCCACATGACTGGAGCTCCTGGTCATCTTTATCACTTTGTTCTCATGGCATACATTCCTCAGACATTCCCCTACATACAGTAGAAGATGACTGTTGCTGGGACCAGATAAAACCAGCAGGTTCACTAGACTCAATCAAACCTGAATGCACCACCTAACCTGTTCAGCTGGTAGGTTCCATTTCTGTGCCTTTCCTTCTACTTTATCTTAACGCAATGAAAAATCTTCCACGTCTGGTTAAAGCCTCAGTCTGTAACTTATTTGGCTTTTTATTAGCAAAAATCAAATCTGTCTTTCATAAATACTTCTTTCACTGAAGTGGAATCACACCCGCATACAAAAGAAAGCTTTCTCGTACCTTTAAATGAGTTGTTACAAGTCATTACAAACACCAGGGGGGGGGCGCACCAAACAGTGGCCGCCATGTTGAATCGCCATTTTTTATGTTGAGTGGTAGCTTGATCATAGGTAATCACGGACACTCAGTGGAGCTGTCAGCTCGGGGAGAAAGTTTTCCAGGTAGCGCCTGTTTAAACTGTCACCACTGTGTAGTGTGAGGAAGGACGGAGGCACTGGTGTTGCATTCAGGTGCAGTCAGACACAACAATTCAGAAATCAGAAACAATTGTTTACATAGAGGCTTGTTTATCCTGTTACATGCAGCTTCTGTTGTCTGTCTGACATCTGCTCGATTTCACGTGAATGCAACATCAAGAATACGTTCAGATATGACCCTCCTTTACCTTGACCCTAGATGGGGAGAATTCCTACATATTATACCTTTAAATTCACAGATCACAGCAGTAACTTCACCTTGTACCCGTGTAGAATGGGACATTCAAAATAACCAGTAGTGGAGAGGAACTAGCACCACACGCACACACACCAGGGTTCAACAAGGCCAGAAACAGCTTACCAGTAATAAAACTACACACCCAGCACGCAAAATCACATGTGCACGGACTGAACTGCTAACTGACACCTCAGTAAAACCTAGCATACATGATGAACTTCTAAATGTATAAATACAACAGATCTGCCCTTAGATTTCTTACAGAGCATCATCAGGGTTGCTTTTACCCCACAAAACTTACTATTTCAACCAGTTACAAGCAGGGCCGTTGCTAGGAATTCTGGGGCCCCTGAAAGAATACTAGAGTGGGCCCCTGACTTTTCCACTTTTTTTCTTAGACTACGTTATCATTTTTTGTTTAACCTACTTTGTTTTGATGCTAATGCAGCATTACTATGAGTATTAATCAGGGTCTTATGCAGAATTAATCAGTGATACAATGATTGGACTACTGGGGTTTTTTGTGGGCCCTACTGGGCGCTGGGCCCCTACCTCTCTCCCCTACACAACGGCCCTGGTTACAAGTACACACTGCACCTGAATGTCTGGAACCACATACACACACTGAACCACCTCACTTGTTACCCATCTAGACCTACCTCTTTAATAAGTTTAACAGACAGAGGGACAAACGCATGTAGCGACTGTGCTTGCACAATGGGACCCTGTACTTCTTACTGGAATTTACAGGCTCACACTCAAGAGTGTAATACAGTACATGAGAAAAGTCACACACAATCCTAACTGGGCTGTTAAACAGCTGACTGCTCCAAAACGTCTTGGTGAGGGTGGTGTGAGGTGTGGACATCCTCCCTGATCTCACCAGTACCACAGCAAACTTGCACTTGGATTATATAATAGCATCCCTCCACAAATAAAACAGTGGTGGAAGTGAAGCTCTAGATTGATAAGAAGTGAGCTGAGATATGACAATTTGACTGACAACAGGTCTTTTCCTCCATCTTTCTATGACATTTTGTCTGCCACGCAGGGCCGTTACTAGGAATTCTGAGCCCCCTGAAAGAATACTAAAGTGGGCCCCTGACTTTTCCACTTTTTTTCTTAGACTATGTATTATTATTTTTTATTTATCCTACTTTGTTTTGATGCTAATGCAGCATTACTATGAGTACTAGTCAGGGTCTTATGCAGAGCTAATTCAGTCATACAAAGATTAGACTTCTGGGTTTTTTTGTGGGCCCTACTGGGCGCTGGGCCCCTAGAATTATCATCACCTTTCTCCCCTATACAACGGCCCTGCTGCCACGTCCCTGAAGAAGAATATTTCTGCCTTTCCATCCTTACAGCTAGTCAACAGAGTGATAACTACACACCAGCTTAGGCTGCTCAGATGAAATGTGCCATTTCATTATTGTAGGTTTGTGAAATGAAACTATCTGTAGAACTAATGGGTGTGTTTTCATTAGTGCACTTCTTTTCACTTCAAAATTCAACAATACTACATTTTCTGTATTATGGCTGCCTTCTCTACATTGTGCCTAAAGTTTTGCATATGGCTGCATTGTGACCTGTACCCATATCCAAGGGAGGCTTTACCAAACAACAGCACTGTAAATTTGACTTCACCTTTTTAATAAAGTGTGTGTTGCTACAGTAACAGATGCACAAGAACACATACAGTAGGCATACACACACACGCGCCACGTTTCCAGGAACACCCCCCATCATCAAGAGCCAATAAATCCTAATGGCCAAATAAGCTCGCGTGCCAGACTGTGCTGCCTAGTAGCTACAGTTTGTTACCAATTTTAGCTTTGTGGGTCACATAAAGTGATGGAGAACAAGTGATGCATGGCTGGCCTCGCTGTTGTGTCACAATAGAGTCCTCATGTCTGGAATCCTTGAGGCATCTGACATCCACAGCATAAAGATAAAGTGGTTCCTGTGTCAAATGCGTTTTTCCACGCTGGATTGTCGTGCTAAAGATGGGTTAGATAACTTAAAGGGGTAGGATAGGTTCGGCTAATGTGGCCCAGCGTTTCACGGTCACGCTTTAGCATCAGGAGACACACGGTCATCACGCCGGTAGGGCCCGTGTAGTCCTCCAGCAGCTACCAGACCAGACGAGACACCTTTTACATCTCTGAGCGCTTTAAACGCTGCCAGCTAGAGTCCGGCCGCGGAGACCAAAGCACGCCTCTCCTTCTGCCCTACTTCCTGACATCCACATGTGTGTTAAGTCTGTCTCACGGGATTAAAAATGGCACGTTTTGTGCTCACCTGCGTGATGAAAGAGAAGACGGAGCCCACTTCCCTTCTCAGCTAACCGTTGGCTTGTCCCCGTGGTTTGTGTTGTTAAAGCTGAGCCGCCAGCGAAGGGTAACGTTACGGAGAGCCTTGGTGGTTTCCAGGCGGAGGAGAGGCCACGCGCAGGGAGCGGAGGAGTCTGCGGCGGAGGGACCGGAGAGAGGAGACTGTCTTCGAGCCAGAGGCTTCCTTCACGAGCTCGCGAGCCGCCACAGACGACGGTGTACACGGAACGACAGACGCGCTGTCCGTGGAGGGATCTCTGCCTTTCATAAAGCCACGGGGTTGACACTCGTCATCACGCACACCCACGTCCTCCTCGTGACGTCAAGGACCAGCCTCTCGCCCGGCCTCGAGCGGCGGCTCAGCCAATCAGCAGCGACCCCAAAGATTACGTAGCCGTACGTCCCCCCGTTGTATAGCCCGGTGGCTGCTATAGTTTTTGTAACAGGAGTTTCTTGCATAAGCAGCGGTCGTTTCTCCTCTGTTGCCTAACCTGCCCCGTGTGCTCGCCTCCTCTGCGCCTATAGACATAGCCTCCATGTGTTCTATCATGGATGAACCGGTAAGTGGCTCAGACAGGAGGCCATTGTCAAGAGCAGTATTATATTTTAGTCTGTCTCAGGCCATGTGATGATGGTCAGGTAAAGTCGCCCAACATCGATCAGTGAGCCCATCATGAAATGTGTCTTCCAGACTATGCGCATCATTGTGCTTTCGTTAATAATTATCTTGTGTTGATATAACTGAACCAAACATAGGCTATTACACAACGGCCTCCCGTGGTCACAGTCAATAAAACTATATTAAAAAGGTTGTAGAAGAGACCTTGGGTAATAATAAAGTGTCAATAAAGCTTTTTTCATTTCACTTTCTATCATGCTGGCACCGTGCATTTCATAACCAAATGCCTTAGCAATTTACCATAAATTATGCAGATTATTGGGCACACTTAACCTTACCTTTGGGCTTGCTAAAGGACAGTTTAAAGGGATAGTTCACTCAAAATTCAAATTTCACTCATTATCTACTCACCCTCATGTCGACTAAGAGCTATGAGAATTTTCAGAGTCCTCTGCTCCTTCTCTGAGTTACGGGGGGGGTCCACAGAGCAGTATTTGTCCATATAATGGTTGTGAATGGACACCACTTTTCTTCGTCCAAAAAGACACACCAAAAACCGTCCAAATACCTCCATACTGCTCGTCTGTAATGTCCCTCTTGTATTGAAGCCTCGACATGAGAAATTATTCCGAAATATAATTAAATACGTCTATATTTTAAGCTTGTTTGTAGCGGAAGCTCCCAGCGTCTCAGTTCACTGCTCTTCCTGCGAGATTTGCACTGACCGGCGGAACAATTTCTCATGTCTGGACTTCAATACAAGAGGGACATTACAGACGAGTAGTATGGAGGTATTTGGATGTTTTTTTGGTGTGTCTCAGAGAAGACACGGAGGACTCTGAAAATTCTCATAGTCGACATGAGAGTGAGTATGTGTGAAATTTGAATTTTGAGTTAACTATCCCTTTAATAATAATAATTCATTGTGCAGTCCATAAATCAGTGAACAATGCCTGTCACATACCCCTAACACCTAAAATAAACACTTTATAGGAAGTATAAAGCAGTGTAAGCAGATTCCATGTTTCCCATTTGCTTGTGAAGCATCCTTTTTGTTGAGTCACGGCTGACAGTGGTATTAGTTCCTGTGGAAAGTCCTATCAGTTCACTTACTTTTGGTGCAGGTAAATGCAGTGAAGGGACACATTGAAAAGGAGACTTGGCAGTTAATTACAGTATCTTTAATCAACCGACATCACAACGGTCTTACCGTACTGTACATAATACTGCAGCACTTTAGATTCAGCATGCTCAAAGATATTGAGGAACCAAGATAAAGCCTTAATTCAGCATAAAAGGTCACCCTGTCTGTTTGTGTCCTCACAGTACCATACAGACTCACTTCTGCAATCTGACCAGCTAAACATAATATTTCAAAATACAAAAAAAAAGGAGAGAAATCTTTGAATAATCCATTTAAATGATGTGAGGAGCTGTTACTGTAATAAACATGATGTTAAACTGATTAACATAGAGATTTCTGAAACAAATGTGGTCCCATCCCATCACCCAGTTCAGTACAGAGGAGACCAATACTACATGGGATATATAACTATTCACTATACATATATACATACACACTGGTTTCCATCAGTGTTATATCAGGTGCCGGTATCTACACTGCCTTCATTTCAGGCGCATATAATACATAGTCATAAACCTGTAGTGCAAGCTAATTCCACATCACATATTTCAGGACAAACATGCTTTAGTTCATTTCCTTTTGTGTGTGCGTGTATGTATATGTGCGTGTATGTGTTGCATTTTTTGTGCTTCATCCAATTCACTAAAAACCCTCAAGCAGGTATGTGTGTGTGCGTCAGAAAGAGAAACAAGGTATATTAGTGTTAAAGCTAGTGTCCTTGTGTGCTAAGGTCAGTGGATTATTGTAAGCCTCTTCGCTCCTTGTTGGTTGTTGATCCTTTTTGTCTGATGATAAAAGCTCAAGGAGACTCATGTGTTGTCTCATTGAGAACAGACACACAAAAACCCCACTGGATTGATGACAATTTTACCCAGGAAGTTCTTCTTCAGTCCTTTCAATCCAGAAGCAGTTGCAAGATACGGTTAAGGAGTGCGGTGAGAAAAGGGAAAAGAAAATTCTAGTTTCTGTCTTTCTTTTTTCTTCTTCTTCTTTTTTTTTTTTTTACAGTACCTACATTATGTGCCAGATGGGAGGGTGTCATGTTTGAGTGTGGAGTTTGAGGCGGTGGGTGGGCTGCATTTGTGTGCAAAATTGTGCACATGGACTAGTGAAGGATGGAAAACACCTGCGATGGAGGGCATCTTGAATCCTTATATCACATTCTCAAACAGCTGCATGGAGTTCATGATGTTCTCATCCTAGAAAGAAAAGACAAAACATACAAAAGTGTCACCAGAAGTCTGACATAAACAAATTTAAAACGGATTTGTTCAAAGCCGTGGACAAAAATCCTTGTGTTCAGTCAAGACTTAAAAGCATGGGCCGAATGCCATCAAGAACACAAGATAACTTGGACCGTGCACACTGGGCATACTACAACATTTCTACTTTTTGCAGTTATTTTGAGACAAAAGTGATCAATTCAGTATTCAGCAATTATGGATATCAATGTTCCACCCTGTCCTGTTGATATTAAAGGGATAGTTTATCCAAAATTCAAATTTCACTCATTATCTACTCACCCTCATGTCGACTAAGAGCTGTGAGAATTTTCAGAGTCCTCCGTTCCTTCTCTGAGTTACGGGGGGGTCCACTCAGCAGTATTTGTCCATATAATGGTTGTGAATGGGGCTCACTTTTCTTGGTCCAAAAAGACACACCAAAAAACATGCAAATACCTCCACACTGCTCGTCTGTAATGTCCCTCTTGTATTGAAGATCCCACATGAGAAATTGTTCCGAAAAAAATGAAATAAGTCTATATTTTAAGCTTGTTTTTTGCAGTGTCTCAGTTCACTACTCTTCCTGTGTCAGTGCAAATCTCGCGTGATTTGTACTGACCGGTGGAACAATTTCTCATGTGGGGGCTTCAATACAAGAGGGACATTACAGACGAGCAGGTATTTGGATGTTTTTTGGTGTGTCTTTTTGGACGAAGAAAAGTGGTATCTATTAACTACCGTTATATGGCCAAATACTGCTGCGCGGACATGCAGGCACAGAGGATTCCAAGATGTGGATAAATGAAGTAACATCATGTAGTGTCATCAGACCACAGACTGAAATAGTGAAGGTGTTTGATCCACACATCAGGCCAAGTCAGTTTTTCTTTCTATAGCATCACATTTTTATCTCTAAGTCCTTTATGTTAAAGACAGGTATAGACAGAAAAAAATTTAATTTTGGGTGAACTATCCCTTTAACATCCTGGAGGTTTGAAGCCTTCCTGGTATTGAAGAATACCACATACAGTCATGTTTGCACAGCTGCAAAGTTTCAGCATATTTACTGGCTAATGTTTGAATTTGAGGTAAATTAAACACAGATAATTTACTTCTTATCTGACAGGACACGAGTCTGAAGTTCCATGATGAGTGCAGGCAACAAACACAAAGTTTAATCTTATGAAGCAAAAAAAGTGGCCAAGTGGTCATTCCACAGCAACAGCACATATTTGCATCATTGTGTCCACTCCCCTTTACACCAGGAGGTATGTGCTCAGTGGAAGTTTTACTGCAGTCATGCACTGCAGATTCATGAGACTGCTGACTTACCCAAACAGAAAGGCTAAACCATGCAGCAGAGATACACAGCAGGCATGAAGAAAGTCCTACGAGGCATATTTTGCACATCTTACATAGACGCTACCTGTGTTTGTTATCCAATTAACTTTGGTTCTCCAAAAACAAATACAAGTTAAGATCATATCTTTCAGAAATGAACAGGACCTGAATGCAGCAGTGTTGAGAACAACATGTCTGAAGCTGAACAAAGTTATTATAACTACACACTGTTAAGCTTTAGTTAAGCAGTTATTAATTCATTATTTATAAAGCACTACTGATACCCTCAGTAACACAGATAACAGTGTATCTGTAATGTGTTGATTGTATTTTCATACTTAAAAAATGAAACACTTAGTGTTCCCTCAACAAGTATCAGTGGTGAGAAATATATAATAAGATATAAAATAATAGATTATTATTAAATCAATTACAATTATTTCTAAACTACAAACCTAACAACTCTTACTGCGGTTTAGGCTCGTCCTATGTTGCTGACATGGTCACGTACACCGGGCAGACCTCTGAGATCATCAAATAAAAGTTGAACCTTGAATCCACACTAAATCAGCTCATGGTGATTCCTCTGATCTGGAATAACCTCCATAACCTCCCAGTAGAACTCAGCTCTGAGCTGTATCACCTTTCGAAAGCAGTCTTACATGTAAATCTTTTTACACAAGCTTATACATGATTGGTTGGTAGCTACATTATGGATTGTTATGCTTCCTTTTATTATTATACTGTTTTATTTATTATTATACTAATCTTCCTCCGTCTTTTGTCTTTTGAGGTTCACAGGTTAACAGTTGAGACAGTTAAAGGGATAGTTCAACATTTTGGCAAATTGGCCCATTGCAATAATCCCTATAGTCATAATTTTGTGGGAAAACGGCTTATGAGATAATAACAGAACGTTAATTCATGCAAAACCGCTGAAACCGATGCTAGTTGCCTTCAGGGACAGTTTTTCAGCAAGCAGACTCTGTATTTACCTATAAAACGGCTCTGTTTCGTAACGTTGTGTTATTATCTCTTAGTGTGGTGAGTGTGCAGGTCACAACTTGTCCACCAGAGCGTTGTGGAGTTGTTGGATTGTGTATTTGATGAGTTTGATGAGGAAAACCAAGAAATTCCATTAGCCTCCATAGCTTAGCTCTGAGCAGCTCGCCACTCCACTCCGCCATTCTAAAAGTAGCTTGCACCAACAATTAAAGCAGATATCAGTGGGATGTTTTTGTTAATATAAGTCCTAAATAGTCCTATTTTCCGTCAGCAATCACTTACATGGAGTGTTTCAGCTGAAACACGAGTCTCTCCTTCACTCTGCTCTGCTGTAACCCAGGAGAAAATTTTCCTTGTGGGATACAAGTGTTATCCAATGAGGAGAGAGAACGGCATGAAGGGCTGTGTGTGCAGCCAAGGGGTGCACGTGAATGTGGTGACGTAGCACCAAGACCAATAGATGCCTGACGAGGACGGGGGCTGCTAACTCATGGTGCGTTCAAGGAAACTCGTACTTTGTGTTTTTCCTTCCTGTGAAGTCGAAGAGAAGACAGTTCCATCTGGGCGTGATTTGAAAACAGCGAGTTCACGAGGAAGTCGAGGAAGGGTGTGGATACAGGATGGGAAGGAATTATAGTGACTTTCACAGACAACAGGACGGTAAAAACAACGAGCTTGTTGGGTTATTCCTGGAACGCTACAAAGTCGTAGTTGTGACTTGAAGCTGTAACTTACGGTTTCAAAAGCCTGCCTTGAACGCAGCATTAGCCGAAACGGCCGGATCGCTGATATCTGCTTTAAAGGTAACAAACCTACTGTACTATGACTATAGTGATTATGGCAATGGGCCAATTTTCCAAAATGTTGAAATATCCCTTTAATGACTTTTGTCTTGAGTCTCAGTTTTGTATTGGTTTATATTGGTGTAAAAAGAAGTAGGGAGGAGAAGTAAGGGAGCAGCCTTTCTTCCTCTGATGTGAACCTACCTATGTATGTCTTAAATCGCTTCATACAATGAAATGTCTTTAAGTACTTCTGAGTGAGAGATGACAGAAGAGAAGACAGAGCATCAAAGCTGGGCGTGATTTTAAAACAGCCTGACTATCACGAGCAGAGGAAGTAAAGAGGAAGGGTGTGGAGATGATACAGGATGGGAAGGAGTAGGGAAACATGAATGTGGATAATTTTAGTCCGTGCTTGATTAAGCAGTGACATGTTGTTGTTACTGACACTGAACCAGGGTCAGTGGCTTGTGTGTGTGAAGAGTGATTGTGAATATGTGCTGCACTCTGTTTGTGTGAATGAGTGGGTGGAAATGTGTAGTCACCTTCTGACAGGTCTCAATGAACTCTTCAATGGTGACGACACCATCTCGATTTTTATCCATTTTCTGTGGGGAGAGGACAGAACACATTGGAGGAGCTTTGTTTTGGTACTTTGTGGTTTTCACTACAGTGAATACAGGCTTTGTAGCACTTTATAATTGTGTGCTTTTTCATGGAGTGAGTTCAGAACCTGGAAGAACTTGTCCACATGTTCGGAGGGTGCTTCATCTCTCACGCAGGGGTATGTGTATCTACCCATCATGTCGTAGATGGACTTCATTATTGCCAGCATCTCCTGAGAGAGACAAAGTGAAAAAATATCATTGTACTTATATACAAAACTCTAAGATCTGCCATAAACTGACTTTACACCCATGAAAATAGCTTAAAGCAGAAGTCAGCGGAATGTTTGTGTTGATATAAGTCTATCTTCCGACAGCATCACTTCTATAGAGGGTCCAAAACAGGGGTCTGTCAGTCACTCTGCTCTGCTGTAAACCCAGGAGAAAACTTTCCTTGTATCCTACGACCTTTATCCAATGAGGAGAGAGAACGGCATAAAGGGGCGGTCCTCTCTCTGTGTGCAGTCAAGGGATGCGCGTGCATGTGGTGACGTAGGGACGAGGACGGGGACTGATAACTCCATCAGCTGACAGGAAGTTAGCCAAAACCACCGGTTCGCTTACTTCTGCTTTAAAAAGAATAGTTCCAAAGAATAAAGCAACATAACTAGTCAGAGCCTTGAAGGGATAGTTCACTCAAAATTCAAATTTCACTCATTATCTACTTACTCTATAAGGGCTGGGAGAATTTTCAGAGTCCTCCGTCCCTTCTCTGAGTTACGGGGTCCACGCAGCAGTATTTGTCCATAATGGTTGTGAATGGACACCACTTTTCTTCATCCAAAAAGACACACCAAAAAACATCCAAATACCTCCATACTGCTTGTCTGTAATGTCCCACTTGTATTGAAGCCCCGACATGAGAAATTGTTCCGAAAAATAAAATAAAATCTATGTATATTTCAAGCTTGTTTGTAGCGGAAGCTCCCAGCACTGCTCTTCCTGGTCCGTCCAAATCTTGCGAGATTTGCGTGTCAGTGCAAATCTCGCGACTGTTACATGGACATGCAGTGCTGCACGGACGCCCCCTGTAACTCCGAGAAGGCACGGATAACTCTGAAACTTCTATGAAACTTCTTCCAGCCCTTAGTCGACATGAGGGAAAATGAGTGAAATTTGAATTTTGAGTGAACTATCGCTTTAACATCACATTACCCTGGATGTCATGTAAATAAGACAGAATGTCATGCAAGACACAGATGTTTACCAGTTTTTGCATCTCTACTAAACAAACAGGACTGGTCAGGTGGAAATTGCCAAAGTTGTGACCAAAAAACATAACACTGAAGAGAATACAGTATTTGAACAGATAAAAACATTTTGTTTTCAGAAAATGAAGCCAAAAAAATTGGTTTTAAATGAATCATCTGGCATTTACCCAGGTTTGTTGTCTTCTGACATTATTTGCTGTTTCTTGCTGATTAAACCGATGATTATTTTGGACTATTGAGGGTTTTCGGGGTGAGATATGAGGAGTTTTAGGAGTATTAGGAGTGTGTTCTTGTCGTGACTGGGCGGTACTCACAGGTGTTGAAGCTTGTCTCTTCCCTCAGGGTGTACAATTTTCATGCCATATCTGAGTCATTGTCAAATAAACATGTAACTCACACATACCTCTTTGGTTATGTAGCCGTCCTTATTGATGTCGTAGAGGTTGAAGGCCCAGTTGAGCTTCTCAGTGACTGAACCTCGGAGCAGCACAGACAGGCCGATTACAAAGTCCTCGAAGCGGATTGAACCGTTTCTGTCGATGTCAAATGCGTTGAACAGGAAGTGAGCGTAGGTGGTGGCATCTGTGGACCAATGAGACATCAGAGTCATAGATTCAGCGTACTCTCAACTTCTCCACTGAAAATGTACCTTGAGCTTGATGTGTTAATAGAACTAGAAACTGCCCGATGAATTTAAGGAGTAATCTGTTATTTACTTCTATCACCTGGCAGTCCAGGGTTGTTCTTTATCTATCGCATTCTGAATGCATGACTTTTTTCCCTGTATTTTTAGGCTGATCCCGACTGACCCGAACACCATACACTCTTAGAAGTAAGGGTTTCAAAAGTGTTCTACTACAAGGGCTGAGGTTCTACCTGGAACCATTTGCCATTTGTTCTTGGTAACACTAAGGGTTCCAGTAAGAACCATTTTGAGAACCCTTAAAAACCCTTTCTCCAAAGAAATGGTTTTTCAAGGGTTCTTGGTAACACTAAGGGTTCCAGTAAAAGGGTTCTTGGTGGAACTCCCTGTGTGGGTTCTAGATGAAACTGTAAGTGGGATATTTTCTGGATGAAACCCCCAGTAAGGCTTCTGGGTGAAACCAATACGCCATAAAAGGGATTTTTGTAGAACCTCTCATTTTGGGTTCTAGGTGTAACCTTTCACAGATGGTTCCAGGTAGAACCCTTTATGTGTTGGGTTCTAGATATAACCCTTCATGTTGGGTTCTCGGTATAACCCTTTAAGCTGGGTTGTAGGTAGAACCCTCCAAAAGGGTTCCAGGTAGAACCTTTAAATTTATTTTATTTATTTAACCTTTATTTAACCAGGCAAGCAAATTAAGAACAGAATTTCTACCTGGAGCCAAAAAGGGTTCTCCTGTGAGGACAAGCCGAAGAACCTTATATGGTTCTACATAGCACTTTTATTTCTAAGAGTGTAGATGGCAGTAGAAAGCTAACACAAGACAAAGGATATACAAATACAAATAAAGCAGTCAATATGAGTGAGATATTCCCTAATGTCCCTAACATTTCAGGGAACCCTCCCTTCAGCCAAAAAAGAAAAAAATACAAAGCTCTCTCTCTACTTAGAGCGGACCCATCCTTTAACAATTTCCATCATCTCTAACGAGACAGAACTGTAGAGGAGAGACTGTATTATCATCTAACCTCCTTGGGGAAAGAACTGAGAATAGATGGACTTGAATGTCTCCTCATCGACCATCCCGCTGGGACACTCCTGCTCAAGAGAGGTACAAAAAAAGAGATATATTTTAGAATAATTCAAGTCTATTTAAAACATAGTAATGGTGGAAAAGCAATTAGGACCATCCTCGCAGCCAGACATACATTCTTAAAGCCTCGATAGAGAGACTGAAGCTCCTTCCTGGTGAACTTGGTCTGAGCCTGTAACTGGTCCAGCCCCTCCGGCTGGTGACGCACCGTCGACAGCTCCAAATCACTGTCGCTGCTGTCTGTGGGAGAAAGAGAGAGATAGAGAGAAAGGGGTGGATAGACAGACAGGAAGAGAGAGAGGCAAGGGAGAGAGAGAAGCAATGTAGAGAAAGAGAGAAAGATGAAGAGAAAAGGAGGAAGGATGGGGCAGACATTGAGTGTGTGGATGCAGGTCAACATTTGGGGAGGGTTGGAATCAGACAGTCAACAGAAAGGTTTTTGTTATAGAGGTGGTGGGGGAAGAGTGAGTATTAGAGAGCGATTTAGTAAAAAAAAAAACTGCAGAGGAGCAAAAGGCAGGCAAACGAGGGAGTGAAAAAGAAGAGGAGGTACTTTCTTTATAGTGGACATGTCCCTGCACTAGTGTCATTTTATTCTTTAAAAAAAAGAAAGAAAAAAAGCCACTAATAGAAAATCTGAATTTGAGAAAATCAATTGAAAACTCTTTTCTCACAGAGCAAATCACAAATGCACACTCAAGTGTCACTGCATTGTTGCTAAGGAGTTCACACACTAAGAGAAAGCACTACACGTCTGGAAAAAAAGAAAACGTTAAAAAAAAGAAAAAAGGTTGTTTTCTCCAAGTGTAGTTTGGGTTTCTATGGTTACCATACTCACCATCTTTATACACAGAGAGAACAGTAGAGGAGGTGGGGTGTTGACACCGAGATGGAGTGAAAGAGAGTAAATGGAGAACAGTGGGAGAGTGATAGTAAGAGGAAGAAAAACAAAAAACAAAGACAACAAGTCAAGTCAGATCGGACACAGTGAGAACTGAGCTACGACTGATCAAACATCCAGCAGAGCACTGACATGTGATACACTGTGAAACATCAACCAGAAGGGTAACGTTAAATTGTCCAGTTGCCAAGGAGACAGCAGGAGATGTCCTCTGAACTTCTTCAGCAGATAAAATCTCCCACTGAAAAAATAAAGGTTTTTCTACTGTAAACAGAGTAAAGTGATTACTTCAAACTTTACTCTTAACCTTGGCAACAGTAGTTTAAGATAAAACTGTCCATCTAACACACCACTTATGTTACATTCATTGTGAAATTAAAACAGTGAAACTTGGATTCGTTAGATAAGTTAGAGGGCTGATTCTTCATCTGATTTCAGCTCATTACAGATAAATCAGTTTGGTGAGGTTGAAAGGTATGAAAAAGTTCAATATATTACAATTGCATGGTGTGTCCACCAGCGAGAGTCCACTGTTGAGAACACACCAGACCCTGTGCTTTCAGGGAACTCTGCAGACTCAGTGTTTGTGGATCTGTGTTTAAAGGTACATTGTGTAGGAATTCCTCCATCTAGTGTTGTGGTTGTAGATCACCAGCAACTCAGTCCTATCTTTCATGCTGCATTCACGTGAAATTGGTTAGATGGCAGACGGACAACAGCCACTGCAGGAAATGGTTTAAAGAAGCCTCTATGTAAACAAGTGTTCCATCAGCACGAGGCAAAACAATACACGTGACAATATGTTGTCATGGCGATGTCGTATTGTTGACCTGACCCACGTTTTACCGTCTTTCTCTGGACTTCTGTGACTAAAATGACATCTGGTTTGTTACCGACGGCCGTTTTTCCGACTGCACCTGAATGCAGCATTCACGTGCAGTCCTCACTGTGTTACCGCGGTGACTTTTCACAGACGCCACCTGGACCTGAGCCGACAGCTCCGGTGTCTCTGCTGAGTTTCCGTGGTTTCCTACCGTCACGCTGCCACTGAAGGTAAAAACATGGAGACAGGACATGGCAGCCAGCAGCCAGCTGACCGTCTCCATGGAGATATGAATGATATGAACTGAAAGGAACACTTCACTTTGTTGACGGGGGGGTTACTGATGAATGACAAAAGAGACTTTTGAACCAAATAATCGATTTTCATGAATAGATAACAGGAGAAGTTACACAATGTACCTTTAATGGTGCTCATTTTCTTGTGTGATATTAAACCACGTTCCCGTCTAAAGCACAGGAAAGCAGCTGTGTGGTGTCCTGCTGGGCTATGGCTCATTGACAAACTTGATTTTTGCTAACTTGTGCAACAGTTCTGTGATTTTCTCCCTCTCAACCCTCTGCATAATGTCAAAAGCCACTTTAAAGCAGATATCAGCGGAATGTTTTTGTTAATATAAGTCCTAAATAGTCCTATTTTCCGTCAGCAATCACTTACATGGAGTGTTTCAGCCGTAACACGAGTCTCTCCGTCACTCTGCTCTGCTGTAAACCAGGAGAAAACTTTCCTTGTGGGATACAAGTGTTATCCAATGAGGAGAGAGAACGGCATGAAGGGCTGTGTGTGCAGCCAAGGGGTGCGCGTGAATGTGGTGACGTAGCACAAGGACCAATAGATGCCTGACGAGGGCGGGGGCTGCTAACTCATGGTGCGTTCAAGGAAACTCGTACTTTGTGTTTTTCCTTCCTGTGAAGTCATACCAGTTCGATCTGGTACGAGTTCACGGGTCGGAAGTTACGAGTGGCCGTTATAGTGAACTTTCACAGGCAACAGGACGGTAAAAACACGAGCTACGGGTTACCTGGAACGCTACAAAGTTGTAGTTTTGACTTGAAGCTGTAACTTACGGTTTCAAAAGCCTGCCTTGAACGCAGCATTAGCCGAAACGGCCGTGCCGCTGATATCTGCTTTAAGCTATATAGCTACTACAGTAATGAGTGGAAAATGTGATGAACCATTGAGCCTATAGCTGAAGTCTGACATTTGACACATTGCTGGTTCCTGAAATGTGCTATGAATCACAGAATGTAGAACATTACTAGAGATTTTCCATAATGTAATTTTAAAATGACTCCCTAACAAAAATACTAACTACTGTATTCCTTTTGTACTTGTCACAACAGGATAAACCAGCCTCCTGTTGCCTTGTCCTCCTCCTCCTCTTCCTCCTCCTCCTCCTCCTCCTCCTCACTGTCCCTGTCCCAGGTTGTCTCACCAGTCTCAGTGATGTCGATCAGGCCCAGCAGGTGCATGAGCTTGAGGAACATAATCACCAGGCAGACGATCCCAACTGTCTGCAGTCCCTCCGTCTCCCACCTCACACTCATCTTCCCCCCGTCTTCTATCTTTTCTTCTTCCAGGGTCCCGTCTTTCTTTTTACCTCCTACTACATTATTGGTCTTTCCTCACACCTTTCCTTCTGTCCTTTCTTCCCGTCTCCGAAAATAGTGTCACTCACTCATCACTTTTTCTTTGACAGTTTTTTCTCCTGAAGTTTCTGTTACTCAATATCACTCTCCCCCTTCGACCTTTTTAATTGACTACTTTTCCCCCTGTGTTCTCTCTGGCTCTAATGGATCTCTCCGGATATTCTCCACTGCTAAGAGCAGGGTCTGGCAGGTCTTTTTTAAGGTCAAATGGACCTTAAAAAGGCTGGAGTTTATTGCTGTGAAAATGCCTTCAAAGAGTGAGAGACAGGCAGAAAGGGGAAAATAAATCCATGGGAAATCCAAGCGAACAAAAAGCAAGGTGAAATAGTCTCACATCGTTTCTGGAAAAAAGTAGTAGGTTTGGGATTCCTCCGGTGTAAAGTATTCCTCTAATGCAGGGCAAAACTCATCACGAGATCCCAACGATGTCCAACATTTATCCACTGAGCGCTGACTGAGTGACGGAACTCCTCTGTATCCTCCCTTCATCTCACATCCTAGTTTCTGATAATTAACCTGTGAACTCCTGAGAAACTAGTGCACAACTGCAATTCTCCCATTTTCATCAAAACAACTACACACAAGAGAAGACAACCCAACAAGAAAACGAGCAAAGCAGCTTTCAATTTGTTACACTCGCAACGATTGATTTATTTTTGTGAAAGAATTTGCCTTTAAGGAACATGAAAGCGGTGTGGGAGGTGGGGAGTGGGGGGTGGCAAAGGTCAACAGGTGTCCTGAATCCCATTTCCCCAGTCGGCTCTGTGATCCACTTTCTAATTGTTCCCCTGACTCTCCTGGGGTCTGTAACACAGATTTAATGCTGTATTAACTCAGTGGATTCCTGTCACATGCTCATACTCGTGTAATAACTGGAAACAGTGAGCAAACGCTCCCTCGGGCCCTGTGACACTTGTTCAAAACCCATTTCATTGTCTCATCTTGAAGGAGAGGCTGCTGCTGTTTCTCCACGGTGGAGTCTCATGAAACAACAGGAACACATATTAAACTAAGATTTATGTCAACAGGACACTAATGTTATCTTCTTTGTCTCCAATCACAATTAAGATTAACGCTCTATAGATACCTTCTCATTCTATATGCAGAGGAAAGAGAGAATATGAATAAACAGCATGTGACAAGTCACTTGTGCATACACTCTTAGAAATAAGGGTTCCAAAAGTGTTGTTCTACAAGGGCTGAGGTTCTATTTGCTTCTGAAAAACCCTTTACTGAAGAAAGGGTTTTTTGAGGGTTCTTGGTAACACTAAGGGTTCCAGTAAGAACCATTTTGATCCAGAGAACCCTTAAAGGGCCAACGAGGAGTTTCTAATCGGTTATGAAACAGTCTCACGTTAATGTGGATGAATCTACGCTACCCGCACTTGTTAATGGCTCCATTTTCGATCAATATATCGTTTTGTCTCTATCGTTATTTTGTTATTATTAGTGGTGGCGGAAATGCTGGTCGAGCCGACCAGCATTTCCTTACTTTCGGTTTCGCGGACGCAAATGAGAATAACGGCGATTCGGGCGGCGTTATGGTCTGAACTACGATGGTAACTGAACCTCTTTGAACCTCTGACTTTAATCCTTGATGAATGAAAACATGAGTCCGTCTTGCGCCGGTGGAGGAATTCTACGGTGCGCGCGGAGGCAGCGTGAAAACACTTCGCTTTTCCAAAACTCCTCGTTGTCCCTTTAAAAACCCTTTCCCCAAAGAAATGGTTTTTCAAGGGTTCTTGGTAACACTAAGGGTTCCAGTAAAAGGGTTCTAGATGAGATATTCTGAGATATCAGATATTTTCTGGGTGAAACCAATACACCATAAAAGGGATTTTTGTAGAACCTCTCATTGGGGGTTCTTGGTGTAACCTTTCACAGATGGTTCTAGGTATAACCCTTTATGTTGGGTTCTAGGTAGAACCCTCCAAAAGGGTTCCAGGTTCTACCTGGAGCCAAAAAGGGTTCTCCTATTAGGACAAGCCGAAGAACCTTATATGGTTCTACATAGCACTTTTATTTCTAAGAGTGTATAGCAACAATTTAATACATTATTTGACAACTTAAGATCTGTTATGACTTCACTCTGAAAGTCTCTTTGGACCAGGACCCATCCCAGCCAGATGGGGTCAGGGCAGGGTGCAGGTTGCCAGTCTATCACCGGGCCGACACACAGAGACCCCAAACAAACAGTGGGAATGTCTTGTGTGTGGGGAAAACTGGAGTACTCAAAGAGGACAGACATGGCAGGAAGACACAGACTCCACCCAGCCCAACAATCAAACCTGAAATCTTCAGGCTGAGAGGTGAGAGTGCCAACCACCACACCACCCTTACTTTTTGTTCCAATACAATTCCTCACCCACAGCACACAGGTGCCTAAGAATTGTGGTTTCCTGCATAGAATTAAGCTATTATTAGCATCAAACAGCAAGTAAATGATATTTACACGTTAAGATAAGACCTTATTGATCCTGAAAGGAAGATTCCTTTTATATATAACTGGCTGGCAGTCAGGGTGAAAAAAAAAACATGTACCGGGAAATTATATCAAGGACTTTTTAAAAGGAGAGTAATAAAATTGTTCTGGTTATCAGAATTGACTGGTGAACAAAACCTGGTTAACAGCAGGTGAGTGGATAAACAGAAAGGTAAGAAGGAAACTATACTCTGAAAAGAAGAGAAACAGGCTGACAGTAAACAGCAGGAAGCTATAAACAGATGAGTTAGTTCCAGGGAAACTCAGGTAATTACTAACAGACAACATGTGGCAGAGGAGAAAATACAAATAGACACAGAGAGTACAATTTCAATTACAAATTAAAGCCGCAAGCGGCGATGATCGGCCCTCGCTCGACCCATGCGACCGCGGGGCCCTGAGGCGCGCGGGGGCCGTGGCGCGAAGCGAGAAGGGCGAAAAAGCGCTGCGTGAGTCGAAAAATGCAATGTGCGGTTCGTCCACCAGGTGGCGCAACGAAGCCGGATGCGGGTAGGGGCGTTCAGGGCCTGACCGGGATCAAATACCTGAAGTTTGAAGTAAATGGGACAATGTAAATGTAAAACAGTTCACTTCCTGTTACCACCAGGGGGCACACTTGTATGAACCCAGATGTGGGTAGGTGTGATCAGGGGCTGACGGGGATAGAAAACCTGAAGTTTGAACTGAATCGGACAATGTAAGTGTAATCCAGGTCACTTCCTGTTACCACCAGGGGGCGTATTTGTATGAAGCCAGATGTGGGTAGGTGTGATCAGGGCCTGACCGGGATCCATCCCCTGAAGTTTGAATTAAATCGGACGGTGTAAGTGTAAAGTAGGTCACTTCCTGTTACCACCGGGGGGCGCATTCAGTAAAGTGTGCGTGACACACAGCAGAGCGTTCACGGTGGAGCCATCATCATCTTCAGCAAGTTTGAAGCTGATAGAATGAAGTATGTGGGCGGTAGAGCCTTCTAAGTGTAATGTAAGTGTAAAGCAGGTCATGGCCACCGGGGGGAGTATTTGTATAAGGTTTGTTCAGTGGCTGACTGACCTGACCTGACTGAGCCATTGTAAATTGTAATTGAATCTGCCCATGTAAGTGAATGTGTAAAGCAGTGTCACTTCCTGCAGCCATCCGTGGGCGTACGTGGGAAGTCTATACATGAAAATGTTCAGGACGGAGCCATCGTCATGTTCAGCACGATAGACGTTGATAGGATGAAGTATGTGGGCGTGGCAGGACCTGGAAGGCGAAATGGCGAGGAAAAATAAAGGCGCAAAGCAGGACTCATCCTGTTATGACCACGGGGCGCTAAGGGGTACATGGGAAGATTATACATCAAAATGTTGAGGACGGCGCCACCGTCATATTTCAGCAAGAATGACATTGATAGGATGAAGTGTGTGGGCGGAGCATCACTTCAAAGGTGAAATGGCGAGCAAACAAAAAGGCAGCAAACTTTATGAAGCCAAATCAGCCACGCCCTTTGACCTAGAGACCTGCGGTTTTGACACTTTGATCACCATGGCATGTCAGTGTTCCCCAGCCAATTTCAATATGATCGGGCTAAATTTGTGGGCGGAGTCAATGTTTTTGTAACGCAAGTGACTTCCTCTTACCACCAGGGGGCGCTTTGAGTGAAGTGGGATATCAATACGTCGAAACGTTCAGGACGGAGCCATCGTCATGCCCAGCAAGGACGACGTTGATAGGATGAAGTATGTGGGCGTGACAGTTGCTCAAACTTGAAATGGCGAGCAAAGAAAAAGGCGAAAAACTTTCGGAAGCCACTACAGCCGCGCCGTTTGACGTAGAGACTTATGGAGCACAAGATAACATCAGCATGGCGTCTCGCTGGTCTGTAGCCAATTTGAAGTTGATCGGGCAAAATCTGTGGGCGGAGTTAACTTGTTTATGTAAAAAAAGTGACTTCCTGTTACCACCGGGGGGCGCATTGAGTAAAGTGGGATATTGATATATCGGGCGAATCAGGGACTCACTGCCGTAATGTCATTCAAGTTTGAAGTTGCTAGGATAAAGTATGTGGGCGTGACAGCCAACCGAATTTGGGTGGCGATCGAGCCCGACTTTGGCGCCCACCAGAGGCCACGCCCTTTGACCTATCGACCTACGGAGCACATGTTTTATCCAGCTAGGTCTGAAGATGTTCCGTGTAAAATTTGAAGCCGGTCGGGCGAATCGTTATGGACGTGTTATTTTCCCGCCAAAAACCATCAATTCAAAATGGACGACTTCCTGTCGACATTTCACGAAGACGCTAAGAGGCATTTTTGTATATCTGGGTGAGATACATATGTGTACCGAATTGCGTAGGTCTACGCCAAAGTAAGCGAAATTCCCTATGGGACTTTTGAAAATTTGTAGGGGGCGCTATTTCGGCATTTCGCGTCGGACATTGGCGAGCCGCACAAAATATCGAATCTCGGATCCGGACGGACGTCCGGGCAAACGTTGGCGCACTTTCGAGTTGGGGAAAGGGGCGAAATTGGGGCATGTTGTCGCGGAAGAATAATAATAATAATTAAAGCCGCAAGCGGCTATGGCGGGCCCTCGCCCCACGCGACTCGGCGCCCCACGCCACTCGGAGACCCACGCCCCCCCGATCATGTATCTAAATTTTGAAGTGAGTATGATGAAGTATGTGGGCGTAAAAGCCAGCCGTAATTGCGTGGGGAGTAATGAGCAGTGTTACCATTTTTGTCGCCCCCTAGCGGGCACGCCGTTTGGCGTAGAGGAAAGATTGTAAGCACATTTGACCAGCTTGGTTTCCTGATGATCTGTAGCGATTATGAAGTCAGTCCGGCAAAATCTCTAGGAGGAGGTGGTTCCAATGTTTCGCCATTCTTTTCGCCGCCACAAGGGGGCCGTTAGCCGTAGCTTCGTTGCGTTCAGGATATAGCTCCACAGACTTGTCCAGCATGTTTTTTAAGTAAAATGACGTCGATTTGGTCAAGTTCGTATTTTTAGCGAATTTTTGTACGTTTGCGATTACCACCAGGGGGCGCTATGAGCGACATAGGCAAATAATATGTCGGACTGTTCAGGATCACGCCCTCATTATCTCCAGCAAGTTTGAAGCTGCTTTGATCAAATCTGTGGGTGTGATAGCATTTCAAAGTTGCATGGCGAGGCATCAAAGATGGCGGCGGCCACAGCGGCCACGGCCTTTGACCTACAGACCTGTAGAGCACAAGCCGTACTCAGGGCAGTCGGTGGATGATCTGTGGAGAATATGAAGGTGATGGTGCGAAATCTTTCGGAGGAGTTCGTTTCGTGTACAAAAAAATCAAACCAAAATGGCCGACTTCCTGTTGGTTTTAGGGCGTCGCTCCAATACATTTTTTTAAATGTTTGGGTGTGATGCACGTGTGTGTCGAGTTTCGTAAGTGTACGACAAAGTAAGTGAAAATTGTCTATGGGGAATTTCAGAAAATTTTCAAGGGGGCGCTATAGAGGCATTTTGCCACACCCATGGGAAACAACACTATCAACTGGAAGAGCTCATCATTCTTGTCCTGTGGAAGAAATTTCGTGACGTCACGACCTCGTTAAAGCCACGAAAAAGGCAAACGTAATTGGACGGCGAAAAGTCGCCAGTCGCCGCGGCGCCGCACGGACACCGTTAGACGTAGCTTCACGGCGTTCATAATGTAGCTTCAGCAACTGGTTCTGCATGTATTAGAAGTGGAATTAAGTTGATAGGGTCAAGTATGAATTTTTAATTAATTTTAACCAACTTCCTGTTACCACCGGGGGGCGCTATGAGTAAGGCGGGAAGTCGATACATCAAAACGTTGGGGGAGGAGCCATTGTCATGTCCCTTGAGTTTCAAGTGGCTACGATGAAATTTGTGCGCGTGAAAGGCAAACGTAATTGAAATTGGGAAGATACACTTTCGCCGCGCCGCCACACGGACGCCGTTGCTCATAGGGTCACAGCGTTCATCATGTAGCTTCAGCATCCGGGTCTGCATGTAGTAGAAGTGAAATGAAGTCAATTTGGCCAAGTTCGTATTTTTTACAAATTTTTGTACGTTTTCGGTTACCACCGGGGGGCGCTATAAGCAACGTATGCAAATGATATGTCGAATCGTTCTGCGACACGCCTTCATCATATGCCCCAAGTTTGAAGCGTCTACGATCAAGCATGTTGGCGTGAGAGCCATTCGTATGTTGCTGGCGAGGCCCGAAGTAGTCGCCAAATTTTGAGGTCCGCTGGAGGCCAAACCGTTTGACCGACAAACCTGCGGAGCACAAGATAAGCTCAGCTAGGTCTGGACATGTCCTGGAGCCAATTTGAAGCCGATCGGGCGAATCCCCTCGGAGGAGTTCGTTTCGCGTGAACAGACTTTGAGGCTAAATAGCCGACTTCCTGTTCGTTTTAGAGTATGTCATTGTAGCAAATTTTTTGAAGATCTCGGTTTGATAAACAAGTATACCAAGTTTCGTGCAAATCCGTGACGCAGACCCTCATTTCCTATGCGCGGTCTAGGGGGCGCTGGGAGCCATTTGGCCACGCTAACATGCGAGACCACCACTGAACGCCGATTTCACGCCTTCCCCCCCTGTGCGTAGAGTTTCATCCGTTTCTCGGCGTCGGAAAGGGGTCAAAATTGCGTCCAAACGCGGAGATCCGGAATAATAATAATAAACACTTGCATTTCAATAGGGTCCTCGGACCGTGACGTTGTCACTGGCTCGGGCCCTAATAATAAACAGCGCGATTTCAATAGGCCTTCGCTGGGCGAGTGCAACTCGCCGCTCGGGCCTAAATATAGCACAGATTTGAGGAAGGCATGGAGGCCGTACTCATGACAGAAATGCCGCCCATTAGTACTTTACTTTAGAGATGCAAAGATCCATAAATGCAGATACGCAATCAGTAGAATGAAACAATTGACCTATGGCTAAGCCCCGCCCCCTCCACTCACTCGGACAAACTGTCAACGTTCAGTGACAAGCGCAATGCTAGCAGTCACAGTATGAGACATTTCACAGGAGGCAATTGATGGTTGTTGGAGACAGAAAGATTAAATATCATCTCGAAGTCACCAAAACATAACCTGACTTTACTGCTCTGGCTACCGTTTGCCGCGAAACGCCGATAGTGACGAGCTAACTTCTGTTAGCCTGTCTATGGAGTTTTGCATTATACGTTAGCATTAAGCTAGCGGACTTTATGCTTAGTTGTGATTCTGGCTAACATCCAAACATCTCTCACAATATGTTGCCTCAAATACGTTGTTGACTTAACTTACAACAGATGTAGACATCCTTGTTAAGTTTATCCATGTTTAGTTGGTGTTGTGGGCTACTGCATAACTTTATCCAGAGCAGACACTTCTCTAGGTTGAGATGTGGCTTAGGAAAAGGTAGGTAAAAAATACACCAGAGAGGCTGGGCGATCCCAACCTCACAGGATACCTTGTATCAGAGTTGCATGTAACCCATGCACACCATCTGACCATTTTAAACTTAAAATGTCAAGAAAAAACACATAAAAACGAATGAAAACTGACTAACTGCAATGCATTTCAATGGACGTGGAAGCAGAGAATGTCCGAGTGTATGGGCTAGCTATGCGCACAGTGATTGGCTCATCGTGTTTGGGGGCGTGGCTTAGCCATAGGTCAATTCCTCTTCTTCCCATCTCTGTGTTCAGTATATTGATGTGACTCACTAAAATATCCTGCGTGAGTCAAATGCGGAGACAAAATATCAGATATCGGTATCACAGAGTCTCAGAATAGGGCTTATACATCTCTAAAGACAAGGCTACCTCATGGCATTGATGCCGTCCAAAAATAGGAGCAGGCTGGACCCAACCCAAAATCGACATCAGAACAGAGAGGACCAGACTGAAACAACGTTCAAAGGCCAGTGGCTTCATCTGAGATCACTTACCCCAAACACACACACTGAGTGTGAAGCTGTGGATTTCTTTTAGAAAGCATATAGAAAGCTGATGATATAAATAATGTAACAAATAAACTAGCCTAGACCTTATTGGCCTGCTGACTGACAGAAGGCACCTCGTGTACCACTGCTATGGACTATCTGAGTTCACAGTATTAAGATGGATATTACGAGTTAAGTTGTATTTGTTTGATATGTTTTGCCTGATTCCTATCTAATAATCCTTTACTCTGTGTCCTCCATTGAAAAATAGGCTACAGAACATATATTAAAAAGTTAAACAGCTTGATGTCTCCTGCTATGATCTGTTTGTGTGGCTGACACTGGACCCACAAGATCAATAAAGTCTTATCTTAACTGGACCACGATTCCCTTACAAATTAGATGCAAAAGTGTATGTTCAGTGTTCTAAGGAGGTTCTGTCTGGTGTTAGGAGTACAACTTTACAGCAGGCTGAAGGGCAGCATGAAATAAAAACTTTAACCAGCAGAGGTCAGCAAAGCCACATTTTCAGATACTGCATCTTATTTTAAACACAGACACGTGCGTTATACAGGTGTTATATTTTGATATTAACTTACAGTCTGACAGATCTGTAGAGGAAATAAATATAAAGTGTAATAGACTAATTGACAATGTATAACTAGATTGAGATGACATGATATCTATCAGTTTGTAGATCAACAGGAAATGAACTATGCAAAACTGTTCAATTTGAAAATCTGCTGCTTTTGTGCTGTTTGTAGGTTTTGTTGGGAAACATGAATTGAAAAGTGTTATAAATCAAAATGACTACTTGAGAAAATATCTGATTAGGTTGAAATAGTTAAGCTTAGTTGTATGATGTCATTAAGATCAAGATTAAGAATACTTTATTATCCAATGGTTTAAAAACACAGTGGAAATTTGCCTTTGGCATCTTGGTAGTCAGCCAACAACAACAACAACTTCTTCAAGTCATAACATCCTCAATATCAGTCATTATATTACCAGAAATATTACTAAGCACATGACCTCAGCACCCTGGTGGTGCTAAGAGTGCAACCAAAGCTCTCACAAAATAGTATGCTGCTTTGAAGATTAAAAAATCCACACATTAAAGGTCCCATATTCTGAAAAGTTTTTTCTGGTCTCTACATAAAGTGATCCTCCCTGAGCCGACCAACTCCTAGAATGAGGAAAGCAAACGGGTCCTGCATGGACTCTGCAGCCCAGCGACTGGTAAAACGCTGCTCATACAGGCTGTTCAGACTCAGCTCCTGTGGTGATGTCACCACGGTGACGGAGTGAGGCCGGCCCCTCAGCGCCAGAAAACGCCTACCACCTCTATTTCTATGGCTGCAGTGACCAGCAACAAACTCCTGAGCTAAACTGATGAAATAGCCACCAATTTGAAGTCCTGAAGTGGTAATAATCTTTGACGTGAACCATGTTACTTAAAGGTGCATTGCACAGAAACAGCTTGTTCTCAGTAGAGCTCATTTGAGCCACTTTTAGACAGCCCACATTCAGGACCACGGATCAGTTTGGGCCAATACATTTACAATACAGTTTAGTTGGACGTCTGACAGCTGAGTGAAATTGAGTAAAAAGAGTAGAATATGGGATCTTTAAAAAAAAAAAAAGTACAAAAGTAAAAAAAAAAAGTCTAGGTTTTACAAACAAGGAAAATATAACTGTACCTTCAACAGGCAAGAAACAAGTGACTAAAAATGGCTCCTTGTATGTGCCCAGCACCACAAGGAGAGCTCTGAGAACTACTGTGACCATCACACTGGTGTTTGAAGCAGGGCTGCTCCCAGTAGTTGAAGAAGTCTTACATTCATGCAAGTAAAATACAGAGGAGGTGGCAGTAAGAAGTCTTACATTCATGCAAGTAAAATACAGAGGAGGTGGCAGTAAGAAGTCTTACATTCATGCAAGTAAAATACAGAGGAGGTGGCAGTAAAATGTAGGAAGGTTCTACAGAAATGTGGTTCTTGTTGATTTGCATTTTTAAGGGATAGTTCAACATTTTGGCAAACTGGCCCATTGACATAATCCCTATAGTCTTAGCAGTAGGTACGTTACCTTTATTTGTCAGTGCAAGCTATTTTTAGAACAGCGGAGCAGAGCAGTGAGCTGCTCAGAGCTACGCTACGGAGGCTCATGGAATTTCTTGGTTTCCCCCCAGCAAACTCAACTAGAGGGAAATTCATGCAAAACCGCTGATGCACAGTTTCTCGGCAAGCAGTCTCTTATTTACCTCGAAAAATGGCTCTGTTTCATAACGTTCCAGCGTGGTGAATGTGCAGGTCACAACTTGTCCACCAGAGCGTTGTGGAGTTGTTGGATAGTGTATTTGATGAGTTTTATGAGGGAAACCACGAAATTCCATGAGCCTCCGTAGCGTAGCTCTGAGCAGCTCACGACTAGCTTGCAACAACAATTAAAGGTAACGTACCTACTGCTATGACTATAGGGATTATGGTGATGGACCAATTTGCCAAAATGTTGAACTATCCCTTTAATGTTCATATACAAAGAATGGTTTCCACGCCAGGTCATGTCCCTCCAGTGGGTCACAACATAAATCTGAAGGGTCATGAGTAGATTTATGGGAGACAGGAAACAGCAGCGTTTTGTTTTGATTCCCTCTCTTGTGGATGATTGAATCGTTTTTAATTTTGAGGGGAAATTTGATGGAGTTGATAGCAACAACACTGCAAGAAGCTCATATCTGAAACATATCCTTGTGTCCATGGCACTACAACTACTTTTTTGTAGCTGTTCAAACTGATCATGTTTTGTTTTGTTTTGGGTTTGTTTTTGTTTTTTTTACCTCCAGCTGATGAATATACTACCAAAGAATATGTGCACCTCAAACACAACCTGTTTTAAATCTTTTCTATATAGCACTGGTCAGCAAGAGAATGCAACATGTGGAATTTTATGCTTTTCAACTCATAATATCAACTAGTTACACATGATCTCGATATTGATAAGTGTATTTGGTAAATTAGTCCCACTGGGAGGAGATGAAGTAATGAAGTGGCAAAAGGAGGATGGAGACACATGAGGAGAAATTTGGAGGCTGCTGTCCTTCAGGGTCCTAGAGGAGTACTCCAAGCTCCATATTTAGGCGATCTCAGAGAAAGCCTGTTCGATACTGCATGTATAATTGATGTGAAGTAATGCTAAACCAAGGTGTAGGCCCTGCCAGGGCAGGAGGAGGAGGAGGAGGAGGAGGAGGAGGAAGGCGAGGAGGAGGGATGGTGTTGCTATTGGAAGAACCGAAGATTGGAGAGATTGAGAGGAATGATAAATTATGAAAGGGCATTACTGATGTTTTGTTGAATTTATTACTTATCATGCTGGGCCATGAGAGAACCACTAATGTGCCGACTGGAGCCTTCCTGCTGTAATTGTCTTGGCACACTGACTGCAGGCCACTCTGACTGGCTGGCCTTCAGCCCAAACCTTTAATCAAAGGGAACTGCATCAGTCAAAGAGCAGTATCTGATGTCTCTTTTACAGTCCCAAATGCACACAGTCAATTGGCCCATCAATGTTTTATGGTATATCCCTCAGTAGGCCAAATAAAACATCCCATTAACCTTTTTCCAGTCTGTTGCCATACATAGGTCTACTGACAGTGCAGATTTAACACTGCAATTACAAATATTAAACATACATTTCAGCTAGTCTTCTGCATTTTATATCTATTCTATTTTTGTTTGACTGCTGACCTGCATGGACAGATGGTATAAGCAATGGATGGATGGATGGATGGATGGATGATGGATAGATGGATGGATGGATGGATGGATGGATGGATGGATGGATGGATGGATGGATGGATGGATGGATGGATGGATGGATGATGGATAGATGGATGGATGGATGGATGGAGCATAGACTGTAAAAAGCATGTTTTGTGCCGCTACTACAGGGATTTGAACTGCGCCATCTTGGATTTTAGGTGGAGTCTACTTGTCATATTTGGAGAGGTGCAGCGGTTAGCCAGCTGAGAACCCGCCCACTGAACTCGGAGCAACCAATTAACGGCCGGTAAACTGTCTGTGAACCTGTCACTCAACGTAATTTATGCACAAATTTGAATATGTGCTATGTTGTGGGACGCGTGCAATATGTGTTATATTATGGGATATGTGCAATGCTGTTGGATTGATATGGCTGAGGTTTGTTTTTGTCATTGTGGCCATCAAGGCATTATGGCGCAGCTACAGTTTCCAAGACAAATTTCCCTGAACGGGACAATAAAGTTTATCGTATCGTATCGTATTGTTCACTGAGGTGGAAACTATCGGTAGAGACCAAAAAAATAAAATGTACCAGGCTGTAAATATGTTTTTTTAAGCTGTAAAGTCAGCTGGATGGATGGATGGATGGATGGATGGATGGATGGATGGATGGATGGATGGATGGATGGATGGATGGATGGATGGATGGTTGGTTGGATGGATGGATGGATGGATGGATGGATGGATGGATGGATGGATGGATGGATGGATGGATGGATGGATGGATTTTGTTTGTATTTGTTTACTTGATCACTGGCAGAGAGTTGACAGGGAACAATGGAACATGATTCTTTGTCAGATTCAAATCGAGAACATTGTTTTTTTTGTTTTTTTTTACATGCCTCATTAACCACTTTCACACGACTCTTTTTATAAATGTATTTTAACAGGGACATACAGACTGATCACAAGTACTCCTCACACCTGGATGACCATCTACTTCTTTGTCATGGTGTGACACCGCTCTCATGGGGAGCCAACAACCAACTGTTGTTGCCAGTGTCATGTTATAAACCATTCAATAATGTTTCTAAAACAGTAGTGCAAACTGCAGGTATCTGTTAACCAGCACAGGGGCCTCAGGTGGGCCCTTACCTTCAAATGAGGACATGGGCTCCAGGATGCCAAACTGCTTGAGAACTGCCATGAAGAGGATGATGACCACACCGATGGCAAACAGCTCCATCCCCTGAATCCCCATGACTGCAGAGAGGAGGAGGGAGCCTGCTCAGGGCTCAGGGCTCCAGCCTGCACAGTAAGGTCTGGCCTCAGGGACAGAGGAAGGGAAGCCCAGGCTGGCCTGGCTAACGCTGGGCCCAGGCAGTCCACAACAAGGGCTTTCAACAGAGATGAGCCAAGATGTGACAGGAACCAATCTGGGTGGTGGGTGACTGCATGGGTTTGTTTCCAGGCCCAGGACAAAGCATGAGAACGAGGCCAGCGAGCTGGACGGAGGCTGCTCCAATGTCAACACTGATGCTGAAGTGGAAAATATGTGGAAGTCGACATATATGGAAAACCTCCCTCTCTGGACCCATGAGGGAAAATGGGGGTTGTGTCATCAGCCATTTATCACAGTGCATTAAAGGAGACGTTTAGAGTCACTTTTCAGACTTTCTTCCCGCACGTATACACTCAGAAGTCCGGACTGGCAAAGACACGAGTTACTGCAAGTCCTCTTAATCCAAACAGCTATTATCTGTCCTCACGTCATAGCTTTCACTCATTATTCACATTGTGGTTTTATGTGAAAAGGTCATTTGAGAACAGCAAAGAGTTCGGTGCAGGATTTGTGTCCATTTTGCTCCATTTAGGTAGGAGAAAGTCTGGATAAATGCAACTGACTTAGAGAAATACAAAACAACAGGAAGCAGAACATGAAATACTCGAGTCTTCTCATCTTCCAGGCCAATGGCAAAACAACATTAGCAATGGTAGATGAATTACCCCATTATATCGCCAACCACAGCAGTAGTTTATGAAACCTCAGCTCTAGAGCAGGCGGTGGACAATCTGTATCTGCAGGCTGAGGGCGATACGGCTATCTCCACTCTCCCTATTCAATCTGCAACAACATTCACAGTAACAATCAGGATGAGATAATCTCCTAAAATAGAGCCGCTAGTCAACAAACAGCAGACTTTCATGCAAAAGTGAAAACTTGGTAGCACAAAGCTGTGCTGCGCAAACAATTAAATAAATGTATCTTTGTATTTACTTCTGGGACGTGTGACGCTTTAAACCAGCCAAGTAACCTCTTGTCCTGCTCTTGGTAATCCTGTGGTCCTGACTCACAGATAGTTCAGTTCAGGCTCAATGTTGTTGTCCCCCCCTGATTTCAGTCCACTTCGCTGTCCGTCCAAATCCAGGTCCAGATATGGAAGAGTGTTGCTCTGGAGAGAAGGCACTTAGAGCGGCGGCGACGGCGGCAGCAGCAGCAGCAGCAGCGTCCACTGAGGGAAATCCTGAGAAACTGAGAGAGGCTGAGAGGAATGAAACCTCCTCCCCCCCTTGTCTACCTCCTCCCCACATACTTTGCCATCCCTCCCTGGTCTCTGCCGCTCTCTGAATGTATCTGTTGCTGTTTCTAGTTGCAACTTCGCCTCCCCCTTGACTCCTCCAGCCACTCCTCGCCCCGGCCGAGCTTTAAAACCACAGTGCCCCGTCCACCTTAAACCCTCCACCCATCTTTGTCCTTCTTGTGGTCTCTCCTTACTCCACCACTGCACTCCTCTTCGTCAGTCCATCTGATTGGCTTTTGCACCCCGGGGCTTGCCACCTCCTCCTCCTGCTGTCTCCGTCATTCCATAACTTTGGCCAACCGCAGACTTTCTCTCCTCCTGTGATCGGTTTCTTCTTTCCTCTAAAAACTGTCCCTACCTTCCTTCCTTCCTTCTTTCCTTCCTCACCACATCCACCTTGTCTTCTCTCTCTGTATCCAGGGGCTTTGTGTTTTGTATTGCATCTTTTTGTGATCCCTGTGATCATTTTGTATCTCTTTGTGGTCATTTTTTTTTGTCTTTTGCCTATTTTTGTGTTTGCTTTGCCCTACTTCTTGCATCAATTTATTTCTAGTATTAGTCATTTTGCATCTCTTTGTGGTCATTTAGCATCTATTTTTAAGTTGTTTTGTGTCTCTCTCCTGTCAGTTTACATCTCAGCTTGTGTCTTTTGTGTATTTGATATCGTTTCCAAGAAGAAATAGGTGGCAGTTACCTGACAATGAGGCCCTGTACCTGAGCTCAGGAGTCAAACTATGACACTTACTGTAGAAGCCAACTGCCACCATCACTTTTTGACCCCATTGAGAGAGCAGCCGTGGTGATGACACCCCCCTTAATGGAGAAAACTCAGGTCCTGCCCCTGTTACTCAGACATGTGCATGCATACAAACACAGTGAGATCTAATAGGAGGGACACCCCACTCCCTCCACTCTTCAACTCCTCCACAGTTCCTCTGCTTTCATCTATAATTATCTTTTCTCTGCAAACCATCTCGTGTTTGAATGAAGAAGAAGCCTGTATGTTACAATACACACAGCTGTATATAATTAATACTCTGTGATTCATGCGGGTAAGTGCAACAGTTTAAAAGAGATGACATTGAAAAATATTATCACTGTGTGCGGTCTGTTTAGCAGGTCAAGGGGGGATAACTGATGACTCTGCACTTGCTAATGCATCAAGACATGATAAGCAAATGGATATGTGCATGTGTGTGTGTGTGTGTGTGTGTGTGTGTGTGTGTGTGTGTGTTAATGGATTGGGAGGCTACAGTGAGAGAAATCAATATGTTTGTGGTGAGGTGGTGGTGGTGTAGTTAACCCCTCTTTGTCCCCTCTGTACGTTTTTAGAGGAAACAAGTCAAACTTGTGAGTCAACCTTTCATCATAATCACTAATTTATCTGCTGCTTAAAGGGATAGTTCAACATGTTTGGCAAATTGGCCCTTATAGTTTTAGGACTAGATTTATTACCTTTAATTTTCGGTGCAAGCTGCTTTTTGAACGGTGGAGCAGAGCCGTGAGCTGCTACGGAAGCTAATGGGATTTCTTGGTTTCCCTCATCAAACTCATCAAATACACAATCCAACAACTCCACAACACTCTGGTGGACAAGTTGTGACCTGCACATTCACCACACTATGAGATAATAACACAATGTTACCACACAGAGTTGTTTTAGAGGGAAATTCATGCTAAACTGCTGCTGCACGTTCCCGTCTGGGGTAGCTTTTCTTCAACTACAAACAACACTCAGTGGCTGGGGATGATCTTTACATCCTGAAGGTCAAAGTTACATTTCACCGAGTGGTCACACACAACACAGAATGCATGTATAGGTGTCTCTGTGCATACTGATGTTTGAGGTAATATTATGTGTAGGCCTACCAGTCTAGTATATGAGTTTGTTTACTTGCATATTGAAGCTAGGGTATAGAGCTTTCGTGGTGTGTGTGTGTGTGTGTGTGTGTGTGTGTGTGTGTGTGTGTGTGTGTGTGTGTGTGTGTGTGTGTGTGTGTTGGTTCCTCTGGGCATGCAGGCCATTAGGATACTAACAGGTTTTTAAAAGGTATGCTTGGCACTGCATGCTGACACAACAGTCAGTAAATGGGGAGATAGGAGATGTTTCCTTGCCGTTAGACACATCAGCAAAGTTCATCAGTCCTCACCACACACTCAAATGACACTTCAACCTCTATGACTGCATAGAGACCGGTGGATAATAAGTCTATTCTCATATGTTTCAACGGAGTTTGCTTTTTTATCCAGTGACAGATCTAACACATGAGGGATTCAAGAAGAAGAAGAAGAAGAAGAAGAATGTGCAGGAGCCAATCACATTGGGCCGTGTCCAACATAGACAGGACACCAGTCCATCACATGGCTGACATGTAGACAACAACACACACTCATATTCACACTGATGGGTGATTTAGAGTCACCATTCAACCCGTGGAAGCTGGAGAAGCTGGAGAACCTGGAGAACCTGGAGAGAACCCACACAGACACCAGAAGAACATACTGTACAAACTTCATACAGAAAGGTCCGAGGCCGGAGAGGGAAGGGGGATTGATGTAATGGTATGTTCAATGGCTGTACATCATCATTTGTTTTGTATTTGAATTAAAATAAAATAAAAATTTTATCAAAAATTAAAACTCTGAAATTAGTGATACACTGCAAAACTCAAAATCTTTCCAAGAATATTTGTCTTATTTCTTGTCAAAATGTCTCATTTCTAGTCAAAACTAATCAATTCAATTCAATTCAAGTGGCTTTATTGGCATGACATACAATGTATATATTGCCAAAGCAAAACTAATCTCTTTCCACTTAAAATAAGATGAGCAAACAGAGAAGGCTCGCGCACATCCAGTCGTGCGGCAGGTGCTGAGTCCCATGAAACGAACGTAATGTTCTTTACACTTAAAATAAGACTCATCATCTAATATTTAACTAGTTTTTAGATCATTTTCACTTGTTTCAAACATATTTTTACTTGAAATAAGTAGAAAAATCTGCCAGTGAAAGCATTTTTTTGTGCTTGTAATAAAGTATAAAAACTTGCTCCACTGTCAAAATTTTGTACTTATTTCAAGTGAAAATATGCTTGAACGTGATAAAAAAGTGTTTAAAAACAAGCTACTTTTTATGTGATGAGTCTTATTTTAAGCATAATGAGACTTGTTTAGATTAGAAATAAAAAAAAAATATTGAAGGGATAGGCTAGTTCACCCAAAATTCAAATTTCATTATCTACTCACCCTCATGTCGACTAAGAGCTGTGAGAATTTTCAGAGTCCTCCGTTCCTTCTCTGAGTTACGGGGGGGTCCACGCAGCAGTATTTGTCCATATAATGGTTGTGAATGGATACCACTTTTCTTGGTCCAAAAAGACACACCAAAAACATCCAAATACCTCCATACTGCTCGTCTGTAATGTCCCTCTTGTATTGAAGCCCCCACATGAGAAATTGTTCTGAAAAAAATATTTTATATTTTAAGCTTGTTTGTAGCGGAAGCTCCCAGTGTCTCAGTTCACTGCTCTTCCTCCAGTGCTCCAGTGGAACAATTTCTCATGTCTGGGCTTCAATACAAGAGGGACATTACAGACCAGCAGTATGGAGGTATTTGGATGTTTTTTGGTGTGTCTTTTTGGACCAAGAAAAGTGGTGTCCATTCACAACCATTATATGGACAAATACTGCTGCGTGGACCCCCCGTAACTCAGAGAAGGCACGGAGGACACGCACGGAGGAAATTCTCACAGCTCTTAGTCAACATGAGGGTGAGTAGATAATGAGTGAAATTTGAATTTTGGGTGAACTATCCCTTTAAAAATAATAAGATTTAGAGTAGTTGCAGTGTAGAGTGACAACAGCTCAGGTGAAATCTGAGTTCCTACCTGAGCGATGGTACCTGGCTGCGCTGTGGCCACAGTGAGACAGGCAGCTGGGTCGGGAGAGACGCCTCCTGGCCTCCACGGACAGAGCAGCCATCACAGCTCCCATGGTGGAGATCAGCTACCACCGCTAACAAGCTACCAACAAGCTACTACTACTGAGATGCTCTGGACACTGCACAGGACGATCCAGCCAAGATCCAAACTTCAGAAGATTAAATGTGAAAGCTCAGTCACGGAGATCAATGCTAACAGAATGGTTGAAATGACTGAGCAGCTGAGTTTGATTCCAGGCTCTGAGCTCACCTCTCTCAGCTGAAAGAGGGTCAGTGAGCAAAGCTTCAAAGTCTGAATCTCAAGTACTGACGAGAGCAACTGCCCAACACTATGGAAAGGGTGTGTGTGTGTGTGTGTGTGTGGGCTACTTGTGCTTTTGCCAGATGTCACCTTTGAAAATCTGTCTGAGTTTTGTGGCAGCACGTCACAGAGAGAGAGTTGAAACGAGGCAGGGATCAAACAGCTCTGCAGAGCGTCTGACCTTTCACATCACACACACCACACCTCCACTCTGTCTTACTCCCTTCCTCTCATCCAATTGTTCTCCACATGGAAAGATGACTAGAAACCCTATCCACTATATCATTCTGATAGACATTCACACTCCTGTGTGCTGCTTTAAACCCAAACAAGCCATGCCTTATCTCTCAAGGCTGCAGCCGAACGGACCAGCTCGTCTGTCGGTGCCAGTATCGTTTCTATCATGCTCTGTTCTCTGGGAACATGCAGCCCACCCTGTGGAGGAACAACACAGGACGAGCAACAGCCACAGTTTATCAGCCACAATCAGATTGTCTTGAAAACTCAGTGGGTCAGTTGGTCCTCCAGCTAAAGTGTCCCGAGTCAACCTCTAGTTGTTGAACCTGCTCCTTTGTTCCACATACTCAACACAGAAAGGTATAAATATTCTTTTATTCATATACCATTTCTGTCATGGGCCAAAGATTCATGTGATTGTGGTTTGTTGGTGACTAGGGAAAAAAAACATGAGAACAGGCTGGCGCTTCGACACAAGAGCAGAATGCTATGATAGAAAAACTGTCAACAACAACAAAAGGACCAACACTATTGTGAGAGTGAAACAAAGACAATAATTCTTTTAGTTGTCAGCCGTTGTTATCGTTTTCATGTTTCTCACATTCTCTGTTATAAACTGTTACTGTATCTCTGTCCCGTCTGTCCGTCCTGGGTGAGGGATCCTCCTCTGTTGCTCACCCTGAGCTTTCTCCTGGTTTTCCCTGTTTAAAGGGTTTTCCATGGAGTTTTTCCTCAGTGGATGTGAGGGTCTAAGGACAGAGGATGTTGTTATGATGTCATGTGAAGCCCTTTGAGACAAACTGTTTGTAAAAACAAATGAGAACCTGTTCTTAATGATTTTTGCCTGGTTAAAGCAGATAAATCAAAAATGTTTTTGTTAATAAAGTCCTAAAATTTCCTATTTTCCTTAAATCAGATATCATGGAGTGTTTCAAACTGTAAGTTACAGTCTTCAAGTCACAACTGCAACTGCTGTAAACCAGGTAAAACTGTAACTTGTGGGATACAACCTGTTGCCAATGAGGAGTCACTATAACGGCCTCTGAAGGGCTGTGTGTGCAGCCAACTCGTACCAGATCGAACTGGGTGACTTCACAGGAAGGAAAAACACAAAGAGATGCCTGAACGCACCATGAGTTAGCAGCCCATGCCCTCGTCAGGAATCTATTGGTTTTTCCTTCCTGTGAAGTCACCACATTCGATCTGTGCACCCCTTGGCTGCACACACAGCCCTTCATGCTGTTCTTTCCTCATTGGATAACACTTGATCCCAAAAGGAACGTTTTCTCCTGGTTTACAGCAGAGCAGAGTGACGGAGTTGTGACTTGAAGCTGTAACTTACGGTTTCAAACACTCCATGTAAGTGATTGCTGACGGAAAATAGGACTATTTAGGACTTATATTAACAAAAACATTCCACTGATATCTGCACTAGAATGACAGTGTAATAAAAGTGGCAGAGAAGAACAGAGTTATTATAAACTATCTAGGAGGGAATCAAATTATATTCACACACTCAGCAAAGTGTGAACTAATTCTTTTTGGTCATTATGTTTGAACACTCACTCACTAAAGGAATAAATATATTTTCCATCTGCATTAATGTTGTTTTCTCATCTACCCCTCACAAGACAAGATACATTTATGAAAAAGTACAACTATTCCTTTAACCATCCAAAACAGCTTATTCTTAAATTAGGTAAATTAATTGTATTGATTGATTTCCTGACTGAAGAATTAATCAATTAAGTGATGATAAAGAAAATCATCAGTTCAAGCCCAACAATGTGCCTCAGTATGAATGTGATCTCCCCATTGCCCACTAGAGGGCGATGGACACTCAGCAGCACAACAGAGCCAACCACCACACAGTCAGCCAACCACCACGCAGTCAGTCACCAACAGGAAGACGCTGATATGAAACTTGAGAGAACAGATCAAATACTTCAGACTATTCCAAGACCATATATGAGCTGCTAACTCAGCTGCTCTGTGGTCTGTCACATCATCACTGTCTGTGTTTCACAAGTGATTGATTAGTAATAACGCATACATGGAGAAAAGCAATCTGCAAAGAAATATAAGCCTGCATGGTGAGTTCATGTACCTCTTACTGTGGTTTGAGCTTCTGGGACCAAACACACTGCTGATTACAACCTCCATGTCTGTTCAATGCTCACATCTTCCCTAACAACCTGCCCTCGGGACCAACCAGGCCAACTTTTCCTCCTGTATAAACACACTGCCCTCTGTGAAAGCAGTAAACAACACTGCACATATCCTTATTAGCTGAGAGGCCTCTTCACTAAAAGCTGCTGCAGAAATTGGTCAAGTGTTGGTCTAAAGGCAGGTAAAAAAAAAAACTGCTTTTCCCACTGCTGCTATCTCTGCTTTACATGTTCTACTGCTGAATCTGTTCCACTTAAAAAGCAAACCCAGTCTCTCTTCTATAAGACATAATCTCCCTTTCATAAAACCACCTCAGCCAGGCAGGTTCAAAGCCAGTCTTAGCTGCGTAATTAAAGCAGGGGCTTCTTAATCAAAGCTCATTTTTCTCCTCTCGTCTTTGCCCTGGCTGTTTTTTTTTTTTTTTTACACCTCTCATTTCTTTTTATCCAATGCTTAAATATCTCTTTTTACTCTACCCTCACTCTTCCACGCTGAGGGCAGGATTAGGTTTTGCTGATGGATCAGTGGCGACCTGGATGCCTACCTGAGCAGGAGTCCATTCAGACTGGGAGATGGTGAGTTAAGGGGGGTGTACAATGCAGAGATCTAAACAAAGCAGCGAGCAAAAGAGGCCAGTTTATCATCTGCAGTGAACATTTATCATCAAGTCTTGTCTCACTGCAACTATTAGTGTAAAAGAGGACAAGCAAGCACTGCACCCGAAGGTGTCCTCATCAGCCTGCACTCTGCACACGCTGTAGGAGAGTCTGAGACCTGGGAAGCAGCAGGAGATTACAGACAGAAGGGATCAACATTTACAGACAACAGTGAAGAGATATGGATAAATGTGGATAAATGGAGATAAAGAGGAAACAGAGGGGACAGGAAGACAGAGGAAGACTGTGCTGATTCAGCTCAGTATCCGTGTGGTCGTTGGATGAGAGGACAGGACACAGGAGGAGGACGGAGGATAGACTTACATCTAATCAATGATGAACAGGAGGACGTGCGGTCTAACTCAAGAAGGACAGTGGCAAAAAAAAAAAAAGAAAAAAAGTGAAGAGACCTGTCCGTCCACTGAGACCATCTGATGAGTTGAGAGGGGAAAAGTTTGTCGGAAATCTTAACTCACAAACTTCTAAAATATGACAAAGGACCCAAACCGACACTGAGCCAGGTTCTGTATTATATTTAAAAATGTTTCACATGTTTTTAAATGTTGATGTTAATCTGACAGTTGTAGCTGACAGCCAGACATTAGTCCAGTGATTTTCAACCTTGGGGTCGGGACCCCACATGGGCTCGCCTGGAATTCAAATGAGGTCGCCTGATGATGAAAAAAATTACTGATAAAAATATTTTTTAACTAATCATTATTTTTAAATTTTAAAAACACCATACACAATCTAAACAACTTTCACTTTCTCAAATATAATTAATTTTATATTAAATGCAACACCTGGGGCATCTTGATTGACGGCCACAATTACTTGACTGCACATAATCGAGGGGTCACCAGAAATTGTGATGTCAAAATGGGGTCACAAGCCAAAAAAGCTTGGGAACCACTGCATTAGCCAATTGATACTTTGTGTTGCAAAGTAACTTAAAGGGATAGTTCACCCGAAATTTAAATTTCACTCATTATCTACTCACCGCCGATAAGGAAGAGCAGTGAACTGAGACACTGGGAGCTTCCGCTACAAACAAGCTGAAAATAAAGACTTATTTATTATTTTCGGAACAATTTCTCATCTCGGGGCTTCAATATAAGAGGGACATTACAGACGAGCAGTATGGAGGTATTTGGATGTTTTTTGGTGTGTCTTTTTGGACAAAGAAAAGTGAGCCCCATTCACAACCATTATATGGACAAATACTGCTGCGTGGACCCCCCGTAACTCAGAGAAGGAACGGAGGACTCTGAAAATTCTCACAGCTCTTAGTCGACATGAGGGTGAGTAGATAATGAGTGAAATTTGAATTTTGGGTGAACTATCCCTTTAAAGTACCAAAACATGGTGCTGTAGTTGAATTGTGTGGCATAGAAAGTAAATTCAGCAACTTGAGTACTTGTTACTTGTTTCAGTCATTAAACAGTAAGTATGCAGCATACAGTACAACAACAACAAGGTGTATCTACACATATTTTCTTGACACTCTCTAGATCCAGCAGCAGTAAATAGAAGGTTTCCATGATGGAGAGAGAATACCTTGAACCACCGTCCCTGTGATGAAGCCAAAGAAGCAGCGCAGCAGTTTGGCGATCTCCTTCTCACACTGCGCCCTGCACGGATTCATTGTCTCAACTTTAACCTCAAAAACAGGAAAATACAGTGTCTCCAAAAAGAAAAAGAAAAAGTGATTCACCAAAAACTTGCAGAAAAAGTACTGTAGTCTTTGATTTTCTTTCCTTCCAGGGGACGCTGCCTGTTCCCCTTGGACAACACTCCTTTTTAAACTGTTGTCCCAGTTTGCATACAGGTGATGTTCACTCCTCCCTCATCTCATCCTCCTCTTTCACTTGTTTCTCCCTCCTTTACCCTTGTCGCCTGCTCCTGCCAGTTGAGTTGAATTGCTTTTTGGCGTGTCCTGACGCTCTGGTCGCTGTCGTTTCATATGACCGACCCTGACAAACCACAACACACGCTACACTGACACTTGTTGACAGTGCTCCTGTTTCACCCTTCATTAGGCCGCGGTGCTGCACGGTCACCGGGACGCTGCTCGCCGCTCGCCGCTCGCCCTCTGAAGTTCAGCTCTACTTTCTGTGGCAGACACAAGACGTACAGACACGAGCCGGCGTAGCAATGATAGTTCAGTGAAGAAATCTCACCGCTCTTCTTCCTCCCCCCTCCCCTCTTTGTCTCGCTTCCATATCTAATCCGACTCATGTTACACTTTTCATATTACACTGGTTCCTATCTCCCCGGGTTGTCTCTTTTATGGCCTCATTATCTGACTCTTCAGACTCTTCATGTGCAAGTTACTTCATCTAACGATTAAACTGTGTACTGAGTGTAATGTCTCTCCATCAAGTCAAAGCTATACAGCACAGAAGGCTGTTTGTTTGACCGCCTCTGCGCTTCAGGGTCAGTGTGGAACTCATCAATTAACGCTGACTCAATCAACAGAAAATGATTTATTAAACAATTAATAAGGATAGACTCTGTAATCTGTTGGCCCTGGACACCTTCCAGTGAGAAAAGTAATTTGTTCTCTTTTGTTCTCTAGAGTGAAGCGATATTGTGCTAAGTTGTGACTCCTGTCCGTGTGGCTTATCATCAGGAAGTTTTGACGCCTATCTCTATAACACATCATAACCATACTTATAATGAGTTATAATGCAGTTATAACACTGTATAACTATAGTTAAAAACACTCATAAATGAGCATAATACTTTATAACAATAATCATAACACACTATAAAGCATTTTATCTTGACTTATTAGGTCAGGTGTTATAATAGGTTATAATTGTTAGTAACTCACTGACAATGACCACATTGATAATGCATTATAAATTATTATAAACTTTCATAAATGATCATAAGGATTTATAACAATAAGCATAACACATTATAGAGCATTATAACTCTATAATAATACGTCACCTTAAAAGCCATTATAAAATGCTCTATAATGTGTTATGCTTATTGTTATAAAGCATTATGATAATTTATGAGTGTTTATAATGAGAGTTATACACGATTATAAGCCAATTATAACACATTATAACTATATTTATAATCCATTAGCGATGTGGGCATTGTCAGTCAGTTACTAACAATTATAACGTTTAATAATATCTGACCTTATAAGTCATGATAAAATGCTTTATAGTGTGTTATGATTATTGTTATAAAGCATTATGATCATTTATGAGTGTTTATAGTTCAGTGCTATAACTGCATTAATTCATATTCAGTATGGTTATAATGCATTATACTGTAGAGATAGGCATCAAATAAAGTCAAGTTTTCAATATATAAAAAATATTATATTTCTCACATAATATATATTATATGCAGCCAGGCATGCAAAAACCTAATGAGATCACCTACTCAACATGGTGTGAATATAAGGATCATAGAACATGACCAACCCTCCACCACCTTCAAAGGAAGTCTGTTTAAGGAGGCACTGTAAGAGGCTTCTGTTCTGCCACCAGACTCTTGAAACAGCTGATTTATAATCACTACCTCATGTAAAACCACCTTCAGTTTGAACTCATTATTACATATAATATATATAATTGAACATATAAACTGCTACTTTTATGTGTTTGGCTTTATTTTTGTATTATTATCATTCTTATTGCTGCTCTTTAAGTTGCCTTGCTCTATATTATTATTTATCTGTTTTTATTTTAGTTTTTGCTGTTTCTTTGGTGGCATTCATGTAGATAGCAAAGGAAGAATTTCATAGGACAGGGAAACACTCTCGAATCAAGTCACAATACAAGTCACCAATAGCTCTCAAAACCTCATCACCACATCTCATCCCCCATAGTCACATTTTAGCCTAAATATATCCATGACTCTTTATAAATTATATGATGAAATATGTCATTTTTCTTAAGTCTTAAGAAGAAATTGATGGTAGCTAATTTGCTCTTTTTAGGCCATTGTATAACCTGAATCTGCTTTTAATTTGTGCACTGACCAGTAACCTCCAAATGATATAAAACATGCATTACAGTATCATTATTGATTAATTGTGCAAAGGTTTCATCTGGAAGAGGTTACTGGAGCCTTTTCCAAAGTTATCATGAATTATTATAAATTAAATGAAGTTAATGAATGTAGTAATTTGATTATTGTTACTAGAATGGGCAAACAGTTGTATGATTTCAAAGATCTTGTAACTCTTGACAGTAACAACTGAGATGCATCTGCAGAGACATAATTGTAGTGAGACACAGATCTGGACAAGGCTACAAAAGAAGACTCATTGTTTCTAAGGACAGTTTCCATCAAAGGTTTGGGTCAACCAGGACTCTTCGTAGAGCTGGCCATCCAGCCAAACTGAACAGTTGGTCAAATTGGTTAGAAAGGTTACAGAGAACCCCTCCAAACAACTCCAGATCCTTGGAGAAGGAAGGAAGTAACAGAAGATGGCTCAGAAGATGAGCCATTGCTGCAGCCTCCACCAATCAGGGCTATACAACAGAGTGGACCCATGAGAAAGGCTAATAACTCACAACCTTTAGGTGGTTGTTTGCAAATTCAAACAGAGTTGTTTTCAAGGCAAATGGAGCAGACCAGACTGCTTGCTGAAAAACTGCTCCACCCATAATTAGCAGCCTGAAAATGAATTATCAGTGGTTTTCTATGCATGAGCTCTTGGGGCATTTTTGACCTCAAAACAACTCTAATTGAGGTGTGTCGTTCTATGTAATTGTTTTATTTATCTCAATTAGTGACAGCTCCTGAATGTGAATGAGCATTGCAGCAAAGTCAATGTTCAAATATGTTTTTCCAAACATTTCTAAAATTCTGGGTTTGTGCTGTCATTAAGTTGTTTAATGAGGGAAAAAAAGATTTTTTGTTTCTTTCTCACTTTTAATATAAAGTATATTGATTATGTAATATACACACATATAGTTTAATAAACACATATTCAGAGTATGTAATGTACCCACATTTTGTTTGAGTATTCTTATATTTTACAAAATAATTTTATGATGCTTTGAGGCTTAAAAATAGCAGGTATTTTGGAAATATTTCATTGATAATGATGATTTTGAAATATGATATTTTACAGAAAAATTTTTCCTCTGCTAAAATTATTTGACTATAAAGGACACTTTTGATTATAGGGATTATGGCAATGGGCCAATTTGCCAAAATGTTGAACTATACCTTTAAGTCTCCAGAAACAAGAATGAAAGCATTGTTAATTGCACAGCAGGTGTGAATAACACAGCATCCTGACTCGTCCTGTCCACATCTGTCCTCAGCTGTACACCTCATGTCCAACAGTCTATCAACCCAGACATTGTCTGAGCTCCTCCACCACCAACACCACTCTCTGATACACATCTCCCATCTCTGTGCTGCTATTTTTAGCTCCTGGCCATTACAGAGGTGAGGGCTTGCCCACTGACAACGCTGAGATGAAATAGATCCCATCACAGCTCTGCTTTTCTTTCTCTGTGTGTGATTGTTTTGTACTCACTGTGCTCCTGTTTCACCTGCACAGAGAGCTTTTTCACCCAATCTGGCAAACTGAAGAAAATAAAACCTGCAGGATAATCTGAATCTATTAAACAGTGGTGAGTGTTGCTGTGTATCAGGGAAGTTGAAACCACATTTGCAGCCTCTTCAGCTCACTAGAACTAATGAAGGGAGCAAATGAGCAGATGCAGAACATGCACTCACTCACCCCGCAGCATCTGATGTGCTTTAGCATCCCTGCACGTTTTGACACTTGTTTTCTGTCTGCAGTCCAACATGTGGTGCAGCTGCAGCACACATGCCTTCACTTTCAAAAGCACTGTCCTCTAGATAGACTGAGTACATGTAATTCTGGTTCACAGGACATTTGAAACTTAACATTTCTCTTCTAAAGCACAGAAAACTCTGTCCAAAGCCTGCACCTGCCTCAGCATCTCCACACACATTCAGCCCAAACAAATGTTGCATCAGTGTTTTTGGATGGCGAGAGTCTTTTTAACTTTTAAAAATGCAAACAGTTGTCTAATGAAGCCACTTGGGGCCGCTAAAGTGAAAAGTTTACTGGTGAAGCTGAAAAAACAAGAGCACTTAGTGAAGTGTTGCTGCCGGAGCCAAGGGAGGAGGAGGAGGAGGAGGAGGAGAGGCCAACCTGATACAACGTGTGTGTGTGTGTGTGTGTGATAGGACACAAGGGCAGGTCTAATACGACCGAGTTGAACTCTCACATTGCAGTGACCTGCTGCCGTTACATGCTATGAGGCTAATCTACATTCTAAAATGTAAACTCTTTTCAGCCTTATAGTCCAGTCATTATATGAAAAAAGGTTGAACAAATTGCAACAGCAGCAAACTCAACTGATTTTGTATCCTCAACATGTCCTGAATGAGAGAAAAAAAATTTAAATTACTGGACTATTAGATGATGTTTGCTTCCTCATTAATATAACCATTCTTTCAAAATAACAAGTCTCTGTACTTTCATTGCACTAAATCTTCTTTAACTTGCAATTATGACTAAATTTATGACAGCTGGCTCTAATCTCCCCAGGTATTTAACCAGACATGACTAATCCATCTCTGTTCACGCTGCCTTCCAGCAGGTATCTTTTTTTCTAGCCTTTTTGTGTTTTTCATCAGTGATAGAACATCAGCAAAATGTGAAAAGAGACTGAAATAAAAGTTGGTAAGAGCTGTGACCTGATGGAAATAATTACAAGTATACATCAGTGGGTAACAATGCTGGGAGCTTGGCAGACAGGGAGAGCTTTCATTCTGAGTCTGTGTCCCTGCAGGCCAGGGATTAACTGCACAATCCCAGCTGCACCACTGGGTGGAGCACTGAGACCAAGTCCATCAGCAAACCAGGACTAGAGCCCAGCACAAGCCTCTTACGGATCCAGAAAGGTAAGAAAACAACTTTGCAAAAGTGTCATTGTGTGTATTTGTGTTATATGAGTCAGGAACTGTGAAGACATATCTATCCAATACAAAGGAGGTGCAGTGAGAATAAAGACAGACCATCAAGGAAGGAACATTTGACATTTAGAAGGAAGAAAAATAACTTAAAGGGATGGTTCAACATTTTGTGAGAATAAAATTGACAGACCACGGGAAACAAAACTACGCTATGGGGGCTAAGGAAGGAACATTTGACATTTAGAAGGAAGAAAAATAACTTCATGATATTTTTCAGGGACAGTTTTTCAAAGCAGACTCCGTATTTACCCTGTATTTACCTCGAAAACGGCTCCGTTTCGTAACGTTACGTTCTCATAGCGTGGTGGTTGTGCAGGTCACAACTTGTCTTGTCTACAAAAGTTAGTTTTGGGATGTTGTATTTGATGAGTTTAATGAGGGAAACAATCAAGCCTGCAACTGACTAAAAATAGCTTACACCTACAATTAAAGGTAACGAACCTACTGCTATGACTATAGCGATTATGGCAATGGGCCAATTTGCCAAAATGTTGAACTATCCCTTTAATGATATTTTGGGAGTCAAATGTAATTTTGACTGTTTAGTATTCAATCAAAGAGTAAAACATGGTTAACAATCACACATGATCCTACAGACACACAGACATTTTCACTACTATCTATGTCAATAGTGTTTTTAAACACTAGGGAGATATGAGTAGTGAGAAACAAGAGCGTAGCTTAGTATAGGCAACGACTCTATTCATGTCATTCTTAAGCCTTCAGGTGGAAGATGAAACGATCGTCAAGTTAAACATGAAACACTCTTTTACAATATTTGAATCAATATCAGTATATTATTTTAGTTTTCTTCAAGGTATCAGACAAGATATTTGCACACACTGATAGTTTCCATGGGGGAGGGGGGGGGGGCTACTAGCTACTAACTTTGCAGGGGCCAAACCTTTGCTGTGGGCCCTTTTCCTTTTCTGTCTGTTTGAAAATAGAAAAGACTGCAAATAGGTGAAGATAATAGGCTATAGTGTTTAAAATGTGTCATCTGTAACTTTATCCCTTTTTGAAATTTTGACCAGAGGTGGCCAAACTTTTGCATGCCACTGTAACATACACTTTCAGGTGGATGGAACATGTGTGCTGTATGCTGCTGTTACTGTGTTTTCCCCAAGGGGGGAGTTGTGGGTTCTCCAAGTAAAGACCACTTCTGCGTTCAAAAAGCTGCAGTTCCCCTCCGGCCTCTGGGGGCGGGCTCCAGAAGGCAACTTCAATTGAGCCCCATGTTAAATAGCTGACTTTACAGCTTAAAAAAACATATTTACAGGCTGGTACATTTTATTTTTTTGGTCTCTCCACCTCCGTGAACACTGTGGGGGGACAGGGGGGGGGGGGGTGAATTTTTTTGTACCAAAACCGTTTTATTGTATTGTTTACGCTTCAAATTTGTGCATACAGTACGTTGAATGACAGGTTCACAGAGAGTACTGGCCATTAAAGGGATAGTAGCATTTTTTTTAAAGCGGGGTTGCATGATCTTTTCCTGCACTTTGAAGGGTTGGAAAAAATTATATTATAGTGAACAATGGAACTGTGTACTTTTTTTTCAGGTAAAACCCCTTTTAGGCCGCGAAAATCGGCCGTTTCTTTGGGTCCATTCACAACAATGTATGTTGTAAATCTCTGGGCAGGGCTATGGGCTGGCGTTGCTAACAGGAGGAGTGCAGAGAGTCTTCTACTGTAATTAAAGTACTTAGGGGCTATTTGGAGATCATACAACCCCACTTCAAAAAAATGCTACTATCCCTTTAATTGGTTGCTCCGAGTTCAGTGGGCGGGTTCTCGGCCGGCTAACCGCAGCACCTCTCCAAATATGGCAAGTAGACTCCACCTACAATCCAAGATGGCGCAGTCTAAATCCCCGTAGTAGCAGCACAAAACAGACCCCCTCAAACCAGTGGGTGACGTCACGGTGCTACATCCATGCTTTTTACAGTCTATGGATCTTTAGTTTTGTCTTCCAGTACTAGACCCTGTAGGGAGCTCTTAACCAAAACAGTAAAACTGTTGTTGCTCCCCTGTTTCCCATGCATGCTTAAATACTAGGAAGGAACCAGTTGGAACAACACTGGGCTGACTGTAGGCTTTATTAAACAGTTGTTTTCCACTCTGCATGTGTATGTGTGCTTGTGGAGGGCAAAAAAGATCAGATTGGAGGCATAGAGGTGGACATTTTCAGGTGTGTGTAGAGAATATTAATAGTGAACAGAGCGTGGAGAGACATTTGATAAATGAGTGTATGCAGCTAAATGATCTCTGGGTACTTGACCCCCGGGTCAAGCGAGTCGGCGGGACCCGCGGGGACCTGAGGAGGCCAGGAGAGGTCCAGCCAATCGATTCCAACATCAATTCAAATACTGTTAGTCACATTTACTGCGCGTTCACCACATCGTTAGTCTCGCTTACAAATCACACTCATTCCACATCAACCTCCCCTCCCCCTCCCCCCTCACCTTTGTCCTGTGGCTGTGTGCTGGCGATGATCCATTTGACCAGGCAGCACTTCATCAGAGCTTTCCGAGAGAACCGCGGCTTCTGCCACTTTCCAGAATCCTTCACCCGGCCCGGCGCTGGCTCCACGCCGTTGGCATCTCCCAGCAGGCTGCCGTCAACCACCTTGCCATCCACCTTAGGGAGGGGGGGGTGGGGCAGAGAGAGGAGAGTTCAGGTCAATATGGAAATCAAACAAATTAACCTGGGGATTATACGTGTGCTCAGAAAATATGATTATCCTCTGATCTGGAGGTGTTTCAGGAACATTTCAGAGAGGTTGAGAAGAGTTCAGCTCAGCTGCTGTGCTGTTTCATGAGGTTATTGTTATCTGAGGACAGTTCAAGCCTGCTCCACTCAAACACTTTCTTCAAGGAAACTAGTTCTTCTGTACAACAATCACTCAGAGCCTCTTTATGTGACGTGGCAGCTCACAGTAGCCACACTTCACTGTTTAATTACTGGTCTCCAGTCCTCCCATCTCCCAGCACAGACCCTCACAAGGACTCTGAACCGCTCCCAGGACATCTCATTAACCCCCCTTTATGTCCCACAACCGTTCTGATCCAAACCACAGCTGACTCCTGAAAAATTCTATTTACCATTATTGTTTCACTTGGTTAATAACACATACAGCTGAGCAGGAGACTTTGACTTTTATTTTTCATGTCAAAAACTGATGCCTACATTTCCCATAATGCAACAAGACTCCTAGACGGTTCAGCCAGAGATTTGGGAACGTATGTAGCCTTGATCTGAGCCTTGATCTGTCAAAGTCCACATCTATTTTAGCCACTGGTCAGATCTCCAGCATCCTCTCCCTGTTCTCAGCCCTGAGGGAACACACTGGCACAGATGGCCATGGATGGTTCACTCATCACTTTACAGCTAAAGTTGTGATTTCAAATGTTTTTCTTTAAAGGAGTCATAACCTGGTTTTTTACGTATCCAGCCCCCCTTGGATCGCTTTGGATCAATTCGTAAAACTTATTAGAAAAAAAAAAAAACATTTTAATCAAACATTGAGCTTGTTCTGACCCTTTTTCGTACCACGACTTTATCACGCGAGATTAGAAAATTGTATAATATGTAATGAGGCGCGCGTTGATTCAGGAAGGACAGAGCCGGGGGGGGGGGGCTTGCCTGCATGCAGACTTTTCAGGTAGCGGACGGGGCGGGGTTGGGTGGTGAAAGAGGCAAGTAGCCTCCACGGTGAGGTCACCGTAGGAGCAGAATCAAAATCTCGTGCTTTAGGAAGGCACACCCTTGTGTGCTATTCCTGTTCGGAAAAAGAGCCGAAGCGAAAAAACGGCACCACTTTCAAAGTCCAGCTTTTCAGGCAAGTTTCAACTGAGGTCAAACACTAATATGCATGTTTTAACAAGACAAATTGCGATTTCCTGGTGATGACTCCTTTAAAGATACATTGTGTAGGAATTCCTCCCATCTAGCGTTGTGGTTGTAAATGTAAAATATATTTTGTCATGGCACTGATGTGCATTCTAGGGCTTTGTGCAATATACCTGGCACCTTAAACCGATATGCACATGCACTATTGCACTTTATCACTTTGGCCCAGCACTTTTGCACTTTATCCCTTAATCCTTCAGAGACTCATCTGGTCTCCCCACAAACAGAAGTATTGTTATAATGTCAGTGTTTTATCCTGTTAAAGTTGTCTATTTTTTTATTCTGCATTATGTTCTTTGTAATACCGTGTTATTGTTTCTGTCACTGTATTGTTTAAATGCTCTGGGACACCGGATGGAAATTAGCATCTATGCTATAATCCTATGACCTGACCCACGTTTTACCGTCTTTGTCTCGACTTCTGTGACTAAAATGACATTTGGTTTGTTACCGACGGCCGTCTGCCCGACTGCACCTGAATGCAGCATCAGTGTAACGCTCCATTCCTCCTCACTGCGTTACCGCGGTGACTTTTTTCTTAAAGGAACACTTCACTTTGTTGATGGGGGGGTTATTGACGAATGACAAAGATACTTTTGAACCAAATAATCGATTTTCATGAATAGATAACAGGAGAAGTTACACAATGTCCCTTTAATGTCTTCATTGTCATACTACAGTTTTTCACAATTGTTCAAACACACTTTTTCAATCCTTCTGTCCTTTTCTCAGAATAAACACACAACTCTTCTCTCACACTACATTCACAAAACCTCTGATTCTTTTTGCAAAACCTACCATCGCCTCGGAATAGTTTTACCTCTATCTGTCAGATCTTGCATTAATCGACTACAATGTTCTCCTGCTGGGGTGTGAACAGAGGTGTCCTCCCACCCCAGTGTGACAGTCTGGCAAAAGGTCAATGTGCAAAATAGCTATAGTTCAATCAGACAACTGATTGGACAAATGAGAAGAAAACATCTATTGAGCGTAAGCATGGGAAGCTGAAGCACAGCAGGGATAGCATATTCTTGAGAATGGCTGCAGCAGGTTTGGCATCAGGCTCTGACTCATATTCCTTCCCTGAATGATCAGGGAAGGATGAGCCAGACAGTACAGGGAATGAAGCAGACCCCCCCTGGGGATCATAGAGACAGAGCCTACAGGTGGATGCTGGGGAGGAGGTGGGTTTGCAAAACTTCATGGGCAGCAAGGCAGCAGCAGTAAAGAAAGGCAGAGTAGCAGCAGCAGAAGCATAGCCAGGGATGAGCAGGTCAACTGGGGATATAAATAACCCGCCCTATTTGGGCGAGAAGAGCATGATCAGCTGATCAGCGTGGGCGTGGCTTGAGTTGTCTGTCTGAACTAGGTTCACAGGCTTCGTATCAAATATAGTATTTATATGTTGTTCTCTTGTCTTGTCCAAATCTCCAGATTATGTACACAGACTAATGATGTTTAGTCTTTGGTCGACTCCCTCATTGTTATGTCATACACAAGGACATTGTCATCACCAATCACCACTCTGTGTCTCCTTGCATTCTAAAATGGTTTATAATGGTTTTAACATCATGAGAAACAAGTGTGATCAATTTTGAGTTGTTGTGTTTGACGAATGACACGTGTTATTTGTGTTGTTGTTATCATTATGCATCTGCATCACAGTGACAACTGTGTTTTATTGCATGGGAGCTGTGTTAAAGGACAATTGCCGTTTTTTTTTTTACAATAAAACCTTATTTCTAGCATAAAATACGATCATTTCCTCACGCAGATAACTTTGGTGTCATTACAAGTCGTTCTGATGAAATGAGCTCCAGCCGAGAGCCGCGTATATCTGTATAATGTGAGAACACGGGGCAGCGCAATGCAGCCTCTAAATAACACATTATATGCCACGAAACTCTTTCACTGACCACTGCCCGGCTCATTCTGATAATAATCATTCTGCTTCAGCATTCAGGTCCATTTTTATCTCAACTATCCAGAGCTTTAGTGAGTCCAGGTTGAGGAGAGGAAGCTGTGGAAGCTCAACTTCATCCAGCTGCTCATTTTGTTCTGACAAGTCAGAAACATGCAGAAACAAACTGTAGCATTAGTGGTACAGTAGCAACAAGCCACACGGTGCTCAGAGATGACATCATCCAGGTCAGAGGTCAGTAGGTCAACCTACAGACCCTGGATGTTGATAACAGCTAACCCTGGACTCAGAGGGAATAGCACTAGTGTATCATAACTAAATCTTGGTGAAATGAAGGAGTTTCTCTGCAGATAATGTGTTATTTAGAGGCTGCATTGCGCTGCCCCGTGTTCTCACATTATACAGATATACGCGGCTAATTTCATCAGAACGACTTGTAATGACACCAAAGTTATCTGGGTGAGGAAATGATCATAGTTTATTCTAGAAATAAGGTCCAGATTTTAAAAAACAGCAATTATCCTTTAAGGGTTTTGCAAAAGGAGTGGGATCTACAATAGGTGAAGATCGTTTATGGTTTTGTCAAAAGGATGTTCCATTCAGTGGATGAGTTCAGACAACTGAGCAACTGATTCACACAACAGGAATGACTGTTTTAGCAATTCAGAAAAACTGTAATAAAAAATAATTACCACAGTAAGCTCTTGGATCTGTGTTTGAATGTGCACCCCACACCCACAGTAGCATAAGCCAGTGATAGCATCATGTAGCCGTTTCACTCAGCATATGGTGTTGAAAGGTTTTTAATGAGGACGGATTACAAGAGTTTGGCTGCAGATGCATCAGAACCATAATCTGCTGCTGCTGAGTGGAACAGAGAAAAGACTAACAGGGAGCTATCTTTAGTTTTGGAGGGAGCTCAGCTGATTTGGACTTCATCTATAAAATGTTCTAATCTGTGTTGGTCAATGAGGACGTCACTGGGTCAAAGCTTAACAGCTTTCTTAGAAATCATTGAATATTTCGGAGTCAAGCAGCGCATCTTGAAATATTTACAATATGTTTCATTTTAATTTAATTAAAAGGCTGTTTCTGTTCATTTTCATCTTCACCTCCAACTTATTATTATGACTCTTACACTCTTAGAAATAAAAGTGCTATGTAGAACCATATAAGGTTCTTCAGCTTGTCCTCATAGGAGAACCCTTTTTGGCTCCAGGTAGAACATCTAAAGGTTCTACCTTGAGCATGATCTGATATCACCAAGTAAACAACAGCCCAGGAGTGCTGTTCTAACCAACTGGTTAGGTTTAGGTTTAGGTTTAGCATTAGTCCTGGGCTGTTGTTTATTTGGTGATATCAGATCGTGCCTACCTGGAACCCATTTGGAGGGTTCTACCTAGAACCCAACATAAAGGGTTATACCAAGAACCCGACATAAAGGGTTATATCTAGAACCATCTGTGAAAGGTTACACCTAGATGAGAGGTTTTACAAATTTTATATCGTATTGGTTTCACCCCAGAAGCCTTACTGGGGGTTTCATCTAGAAAATATCTGACTTGTTACAGTTTCATCTAGAACCCACACAGGGAGTTCCACCAAGAACTTTTACTGGAACCCTTAGTGTTACCTAGAACCCTTGAAAAATCATTTCTTTGAGGAAAGGGTTTTAAGGGTTCTCTGGATCAAAATGTGTTTTTAAGGGTTCTCTGGATCAAAATGGTTCTTACTGAAACCCTTAGTGTTACCAAGAACCCTCGAAAAAACCCTTTCTTCAGGAAAGGGTTTTTCAGAAGCAAATGGTTCCAGGTAGAACACCAGCCCTTGTAGAAGAACACTTTTGGAACCCTTATTTCTAAGAGTGTACTATGCCCGACTATTCCCCACCAACTCCATCATACCAATCTATATTCAGTGTTTATCCTCTTTCATTGTTGGAGAAAAATTTGACATTGAAGTTATTTACTCTAATATATTTTTCACTTTCTCTCCATCATATTTTGGCATCATTTCAGTTTCTTTTACAGAAAACATCAATTTGATCTGATGTGATTTGATTGAGCAAGAATGCCTCTCGTCAAATTCTCCAGAAGCTCTATTAAGCTGCTGCTGCTGCTGAGCGCATGATAAACACATACACACATACACAAAAGTGCAGAAAACGCACACACATGCATGTGTACACTGGAGCGAGTGTGTGGGGAAGAAGATGAAAGAGGTGAAGACAGAACAAACAGAGGCTCTGTTTACTCTGTGGGGAGGACAGGAAAGCAGAGGATGACAGAGGGAAAAGGAGGAGGAGAAAAGGAGGGAGATGGGAGGAGGAGAGCAGCACACACACACAAACACACACACACAGGATTTTAAACGGCTATTTGATCCCACAGGAGTCTGACCATGCAAATCCTGTACACTCAGAGACAGTGAGAGAGAACCAGAAAGGAAAAATAGAGAGGGGAGTGAAAAGGAAAAAAAGATGTGAGGGAACAAGTGTTCCTTTAAGAACTGAAGTCAATTACCATAATGAATCGAGGACTATCTGAGAAGAAGGGCAAAGGACGGCCAGAGGACGGAGGGATAGAGGGTGGGAGGACGGAGGAGATGAAGATATGAAAGCCTTTTACTGGCGAACACATCTGCCAGGCTATTTCTGTACGTCTTCCACACCAATAGACGGATAAAAAGAGCAAAGACGAGAAAGGAAGGAGAAGAGTGGAAATCTGCACTCATTACACTCAACACAAACACTGGCTCAAATGTAATGACAACACAGCGGAATGGAAAGAGATGACGGAAACAATCATAGCCACGTCCATTTGTCCACAGATCAGAAGTGGAGCAGCGCAGTGAACAAAGGTCGGGACGGAGCCGAGTGCAGCGCTGACTGACTCACGGAGGAGTAGATTAGAAAAAACAATGGTTTTCAGTCACAAAATGAAAAGAGAAGGCCGCAAGACAAACAGATGCAGCCAGACACAATGTAAACACAACATTCAGCGTTATATTAGCTTTTCTTATTCATGGACTGCTGGACACACGCACGGCACGCACATGCAATTTCAACTACTTTTTTATCTTCTATGCCTTCTTAACGCTTCAGCTGGCTTTGTCCTGGGGCAGCACTTCCCTCTTGTAATGTGTGCCTCTGAAGCACACACACACACACACACACACACACACACATAATGCAGAGCATATACCCATAACGCTCAAAGCAAACACAGAGCAGCGACGCGGTGAACATCGCTATGCGCTGGCATAAATTATTAAACATCAGTCACCCATGTTGTTGGTTCAGTGCATGTTGGTTTACGTGAAGCGTGAACTCCAGCCTCATTACATGAGCTCTTTAGTCCACTGTACCAACACACACACACACACACACAGTCTGGATCAACATGAATATAGTCAGAGGAAAAGTCAACTTAATGCAAATTATTGACTCTAATTAGATGTTTTGAGGTCATATTCATCTAGATATACACAAGCCTCTTATATTCATGAGAAATCAGGTTGTGACACCGTTTTTCACTCCAACTTTTGTTGGAGGGCCACATTTTGTGTTTTTCAACCTTGGGGTCGGGACCCTATGTGAGGTCGCCTGAAATTCAAATGGGGTCACCAGAAATGTTTAGTAATTGATTTTTTTTTTTTAAAAGACTGATACTAATTATTATTCTTTTTAAAATTATGATTAAAAACAAAACAGACAATCTTAAAGCCCCAGTATGCAACTTATATGACTTTTTATTAGCAAAAATCTAATATTGCTTTCATAAATACGTATTGCACTGAATTGGAATCACACCTGCGTACAAATGAAAGCTTTCTCGTACCTTAGAATGAGTTGTTACAAGTTGTTACAAATATACAAGGGGGGGCGCAACATCAAGATTAGGTTCCAATATCCAACCGCACCGCTAGATGGGGGGAATTCCTACATATTATACCTTTAAATACTTTTCGAATATAAATCAAGTTCAAATAAAATGCAACATACAGTATAAAATCTGAGCTGGCGCATCTTGATTGATGCGGGTCCCCAGAAATTTCTGATGTCAAAATGGGGTCACGAGCCAGAAAAGGTTGGGAACCACTGGTGTAACCCTTTGTTATTATGTTTCCCCCGTCTTTAATATTCCTAATCTCACACAACCTACTTTAGCAACACTGTTTTTGGTCATGATGGTGATGCCAATAAAGCCAATTTGAGATGGAAGTAATTTTGACAGAATTAGAGCAGCTGAGGCATCATGACTGTAATTTTAGTGACAACGTGGGATGGAAAAGATGGAAACACTGATGGAGAGGGGAGAAGGAGAGAGTTAGAGAGATGTAGTTGTGTAATGTCCTATTAGTGGATGGGAGCGGCCATTAATAAGTTAGATGTGATTAACATTCTACCAGGCCATGGTGGAGATACAGTGTGTCTCCTTCTCATCATCTGCTACATATAGAATCTTAAATCATGTTTTCCCCTCAGTCTGAATTAAACTAGGTTGCTTCTTATGTTGGGGGGGGGGGTGCACGTGGCCTAGGCTTGCGTTTGCATAGGCTATGTTATATGACCTGGGCAGTGTTGGGTAGTAACGCGTTATTAGTAACGCCGTTACTTTTTTCAGTGACTAATAACGTAACGCGTTGTTTTTTAAAATCAATAACTCCGTTTCCGTTACCAAACCCTGCGTTACTCTGTTCCTTTCCGTTCCTTTTGGTGAGATTTTACAGCGGCGCACACTTCCCATAACATTAGCGATCAATAAAGTTTCTTTGAATTGAAAGAAAGACAGAGCACACTGTGACACTGTGAAAAACAAAGCGCTTGGTGGCCGCCCTCTAGCGTCCCACATGCAACACGCTCCATGAAGAGGACTGGGTCAGAGCAGGGCACGACGGCGAGCTAAGGTAACGTTAGCTACGCAGCATCCCAGACCGAAGCCCTGGAAGTCTTGGCAGATTTTTTTGACCAGTGGAAAAGGGACTTTAAACACATCTCTATCTTTTCTATAACTGAATTCCTTCTTTTGTTACTTAATAACTGTAACACTTTGTCTATTTCTCTCACTAAACATGCCCTTGCCAGAACTATGTATAATTACATAATAATGACATATTAATGAATTCACAATGCCGGGCAATTTTCCAACCAGTATCACTCTGATTAATTTCCAACAGTTTGAAGAAAGCTAAGAACTAAACCTCAGATATTTGAGATTTGCTAAGTTATTCTATGTTTGAGAGTGTGGTTGTATGATCTCCAAATAGCCCCTATAAGTACTTTAATTGCAGTATTTCCTCCCGTTACCCATAGCCCTGCCTTTAAACATACAGTGTTGTGAATGGATCAAAGTTTTTCCATTTTTACCTGAAAAAAGTACACAGTTCCATTGTTCGCTATAATATATTTTTTTCCAGCCCTTCAAAGTGCAGGAAAAACACAGTTTTTATTTGGACCTAACCAACTTACATATCCCTCCGCCCAAGGTTAGCGCCCACCAATCAGCAGTTGGTTAGGTCCAAATAAAAACTGTGTTTTTTTTTATATTATAGCGAACAATGGAACTGTGTATTTTTTTTCAGGTAAAACCTCTTTCAGGCCGTGAAAATAGGCCGTTTCTTTGGGTCCATTCACAACACTGTATGTTGTAAATCTCTGGGCAGGGCTATGGGCTGGCGTTGCTAACGGGAGGAGTGCAGAGAGTCTTCTACTGCAATTAAAGTACTTAGGGGCTATTTGGAGATCATACAACCACACTTTAAAAAAATGATACTATCCCTTTAATCACACACAATTTTCATTTGACTTCCTCCTTTGCTCCTGTTATAATTTGTAACAATTAGACACAAGACTGACTGGGGTGCAGCTGAAGGAGAAGAGAGGAAGTTTAAATAAAACAAAAACAAGTTGAGTCACTTGTCAACAGAAAAATGTCTTCACAGATGCTGGATGGTGGTTAGAGAGCCAGACTTTGGAGCTGAGATGCCTTCTGTTTTCAGACTGTAACATGAAATAACAGAGTCCTAATCGTAACTGGAAGTGGATAGAGAATATCTTCATGACAGTACATATTCTTTTGGATGTGGCGGTGCTTAGTGTGGCTGTTGCATCCTGAAGAGAATATGCGAGCAGGCTGATGGTCCAGAGCTGATACTATTTGTGTCCTGACTGCTTGAGCCTCTCAGTATGGCTGTCAGTGTGAATCAGTGTGTCTGTGGGAGGATGGCACCTCCATATGGACTGCATGCTGTGTGTGTATGTGTGAGCGTGTGTGCATGTGTGTGTTTGTGCGTGGAAAGAGTATTATATTGATGTGTGAGCCTTCATGTGGAGAAAGAATTAATACTCTGGGGAGGCTCCAGGCAACAGAGGAGCCATGTTTCAATTATCATCTCTCTGCCTCCCTCCCTCCAGCCCATGACAAACACATCTGTCGTTCCTCTTGGTCCAAGTCAATATATTGACAGATAATAAAGATACCATGTATGAACATCACAACATTAATTGATCAGTGATTGATATTTTACAGCAGCATCTCTTCAGCTCACTGCATTTTCACCCTCTAGGTTGATAACATTGTGCCTCGCTCAGTACAGTCACGTTAGCGCTGAGTGTGTGTGTGTGCAGGGCTGTTGCTAGGAATTCTGGGCCCCCTTACACAGTGGGCCCCTACCCCTAACTTTTCCTTTTTTTTTCTTAGACTATGTATGTATTAGGGCTGTCCTGATTATCATATTTAGATAATAATAGATCGTAGTGGAAATAATGAAAGTAATGGCTGATTTTAATGTAACAATTACCGATGAGAACTGGTGTCAAAAAGTTAAAAAAGAAAAATTGATTTTTGGGTCAGCCCTAGTATGTATTTTGTTTTGATGCTAATGCAGCATTACAGGGTCTTACGTTGTGTTCACACTGGGCGCGAGGTGAATTTTTCTGGTGTCAGAAAGCAGCATGTCTCCATAGACCCCCATGTTAAAATCACTGACTTTACATCCTCAATAAACATGATCAAAGCCTGGTGTCAGGACGTTTTTTGGTCTCAATCGATAGTTTCTACCCCGGCACACACTCTGAGAGGGGTGAATTTTTTTTTTAACTCTACTGTTTTACTGTTATTAGGATAAGATTCTGGCCAATTAGGGCGCGGAAACGTTCAGTGACAGGTCCAGACAGGCTGCTTCTAGGCCAGTGGGCGGGTTCTCGGCCGGTAAATCCAACATGGCGCTGTTCAGGCCGCCATATTTGAGTCACAAAAAAAACTCCCTAAAACCAATGGGTGACGTCACGGATGCTACGCAGTGGCGGCTGGTGGTCAAATTGGTTGGGTGGGCTAATGAATAAATACTGTAGCCTACCTATTAAATGGTTAACACAGCAGTAGCTAAAAGTTACATGACTGGCACAAAAGTATAGACCAATTCGGCGAAACAACACACAAAATTCGCCTGAATGCCACGAGTAAAAACAAATAAAAACAAATAAACAAGTAAAATCAAATATTCCAGCGAGCAAACTCGAGTGAGTAAATACTTTACTCGCACCCAGTGTGAACGCACTGTTACGCAGAATTAATCAGTCATACAAAGATTAGACTACTGGGTTTTTTGTGGGCCCCACTGGGCGCTGGGCCCCTACCTTTCTCCTCTAGACAACGGCCCTGCGTGTGTGTGTGTTTCTTTATGCACACTAACTCACAAAAGAAATTCTCCATTTGTACGGATCTTTACCATATCAGAGCTATTTTACAATGATAAATATGCCTCATTTACAAAGCTCTGATCCAGAGGAAATTAAAGTACTGTGAGATAAAATGAGGATTTGAGCAAGAATGGCAGTTTCATGTTCAAGCTACAAAGTCTTTCCATCCTTGTTTTTGTGCTGCAGTGCTGTGAAGAGAAGCTTCTTCTTCTCTCTGAGTTTGGTGTTGATGTTGGATCAGAAGTGAGCAGTGCCCATTCCCATCAGGATACAGTTACCAGACCTGCTCAATTATTTAATGAGTCTAAATCAACCAATCACTCCACCTATTGAACAGGTGGGTCTCTCAGACACTGTATCGGGTGCTGCACAATGCATTGTGTGTGTGTGCGTGTGTGCGTGTGTGTGTGTGTGTGTGTGTGTGTGTGTGTGTGTGTGTGTGTGTGTGTGTGTTGCCGTCAGCCTGTCTGGTGTGGCACCACTGATCTGTGCAGGTTGACTGCGTGTGACTGCTTTGATTGACATGCTGCTCTGTGGAAAACTGCAGCATCAGATTCAGACATCAGTCTCTTAAAGGAAAAGTCCACTCAAAAATACTTGGTTGACTTCACAGCCACATTGAACCTGCACTAACTGTCTTAATCTTTAGCACAGTTCTGAAGGGGTTTCAATCAAATCCCTCACAATAAGAAACTGTGGGATGGCTCTTCTGATGACAGATGTGTTCAGCAGTGTAGAAATAAACAGATATCATCCATCACTAGTGCTGATAGAACAAATAACTGAACACATGATAGAAAAATCAATAGATCAAAAAAGATGACTACATTACTAGAAGATATTGATTAAACAAGATTTATCTTCTTGATCAATCATTTTGTCGATCAAATGTCATTGATGTGACAGTGAAAAAACTGTAAAATTATAATTTCCTGTAGCTCAAGGAAATAGTTGGTGAGCCACGCAACACTGAAGGTATTCAGTTTCCTCCCACACGGACAGAACCTATAGGTTTTTGTTTTTTTTGGGCTTTTTCATGCCTTTATTTGATAGGACAGTTGAGAGTGTGACAGGAAACAGGAGGCAGAGATGGGGGAATGACATGCAGTATAGGGCCGTCCGACGCGGGATTCGAATCGGTGCCACCTGCAGCGAGGACTAATAGCCTCAACACATGGGGCGGGTGTTCTACCATCTGAGATAAACACCGAGAACCTATAGGTTTTTAATGTAGGTTTGAATATATACATACATAAAATTGTCCGTTTTCATATATACGCATATATGCTAATATATATGGTGCATATATGCACAGATAAACTGCATACAGTATGTGCATACATCCTCATGAGGATATATAGGATATGTGCATATATGAAACCTATCTGTGTATATATCCTGCATATCTGCCCACATATATTAGCATATATGCGTCAATTTTATGTATGCCACATATTTTCAAACCTATATTAAAACCTTAAAGGACAATTCCGGGCAAATTCAACTTGGGGGTGTATTTTCCTATCATTTTAGGTCTAAAAGAAGGAATCTGAAGATTTTCAGTTTAATGTCTTGCGGTAGTTGTGTCTGTCCCTGCATCGCTACGGCAGCGATGAATGGGAGCGGATGCAAGTTCTGCTGCTTAGACTGTTTACATCCCTCAAAGCCACAATTTTTTTTCCACAGACAGCGTCAGATGGCGACTCAAACATGTAGCCTACCGAAAAGTTTATTTACTTCAACAAGCCGACATGTTTGTAAAACTAGATCTAATTCAAAGTCTCGTGCAAGACCCTGCTGCCGTGCTCAGTGCATTCAGGTGCAGTAGGAGCTACCGTTTGTGTCATAAACACAGGAATATCAACTCTTGACTTGCTTCAAGTGTACAATTTTTTTCAACAGACAGCGTCAGGTGGCGACTCAAACATGCGCCGATAAGTTTTTTTTACTTGAAGCAAGTCAAGAGTCGATATTTCTGTGTTTATGACACAAACGGCAGAATTCTAACTGCCCCTGAATGCACTGAGCACGGCAACTGGGTCTCGCGCGAGATTCTGGGAGACTTTGAATTAGATCTAGTTTTACAAGCATGTCGGCTTGTTGAAGTAAATAAACTTCTCAGTACATGTTTGAGTCGCCATCTGACGCTGTCTGTGGAAAAAAATTGCGGCTTTGAGGGATGTAAACAGCCTAACTAGGGGAACTTGCATCCGCTCCATTCATTGCTGCCGTAGCGATGCGGGGACAGACACAACTACTGCAAAACAGGAGACATTGAACTGAAAATCTTCACATTCCTTCTTTTAGACCTAAAATGATAGTAACATACACCCCCAAGTTGAATTTGCCCGGAATTGTCCTTTAAGTGTGGGCTGTAATATTTACATTTACTCATTTGATATGTTTCATCCAAAGTGACACCACTCAGGCTTCAGCAAGTGCTTAATGTTCACTAGTGCCAGCACTTCAAGTAAAGACGTGCACAGTATGTGAGAAACAGGCAACTCAGGGTGTTAGAGGTCCCAGAGAAGACGAGTCTGGGAGGTTCTTGAAGATAGAGAGGGATCTGGACTGTGATGCCGATACCAGATAACATTTCTTGGAGGAAGACGGCGGCAGAGAAGGAGCAGAAGGTTATACTGTATGACTGAAGTCAAGCACTATTGACACTAGTCTTGAGAAGCTTGAGACATACAAAAAAAAACATCTACAAGATGGTAAACATTTCTGCATTTCAATATCCTGCTGATTAACTGATTTACCACATAGGACATGACAAAATAAATACATGTAGATCAAATGACCAGTCCCTCCAGCTGCAGGACCTGTGATGTCACAGAGACAGTTTGACAACAGCCAGTGTTGCTCCATGCCAGTAACCTTGTAACCATGACGGCCAAGATCCCAAACCACTGTGATAAAACTGGTTTATTTTCCAACAGACACTGAAACACCATGTGAAATATAGCGTCCTGCTGAATAGCAGCAGCGAGTTGGGATTGTAAAACACAGTCCAGAGGGCACGGACAAACAACGTATTGTGTTGTTAAAGTTACAGAGAAGAAAAATCAATCACAGAGAAGAGTCAGTTTTTACACAACAATAAAGCAGCTGAGAGCTGCTCTGCTGTTCCATCCTTCACCTACAGGAATTTGAAAGGCTAAAGGCTAAATGTAAAAGAAGTTAAAGGATGACATTCATATACAAGATAACATTTAACAAATCCTATCAAACACCTTCTCTCTTCATGCCTGAAGCAAGATGTTAATGGGAGACGCTCTCTGCAGCTCAGGGTTTGATTTATATGTCAGCATGTTTCACCAATCACCACAGCAACAGCTAACACATGTTCTGAGCCTCATCAGACCATGTCTGCATTAATTAATCTATTCATTTGATTTCTATTGTTTATCTGACAGACACAACGCACAGTGCCTTATTGTGCCAGATATACAGAAGCTAAGAGCTCATTTCCATCTGTTGTCCCGGTGCAGCAGCCCCCCAGTGACGGTGAATTAAACCTCACACACTAAAAGACACACACCATCAAACATTAAAGCAGATATCAGCGGAATGTTTTTGTTAAAGCAGATATCAGCGGTTCGGCCGTTTCGGCGAATGCTGCGTTCAAGGCAGGCTTTTGAAACCGTAAGTTACAGCTTCAAGTCAAAACTACAAATTTGTAGCGTTTCAGGTAACCTGTAACTCGTGTTTTTACCGTCCTGTCTGTGAAAGTCACTATAACGGCCACTCGTAACTTCCGACCCGTGAACTTGTACCAGATCAAACTGGTATGACTTCACAGGAAGGAAAAACACAAAGTACGAGTTTCCTTGAACGCACCATGAGTTAGCAGCCCCCGCCCTCGTCAGGCATCTATTGGTCCTCGTGCTACGTCACCACATTCACGCGCATCCCTTGGCTGCACACACAGCCCTTCATGCTGTTCTCTCTCCTCATTGGATAACACTTGTATCCTACAAGGAAAGTTTTCTCCTGGTTTACAGCAGAGCAGAGTGACGGAGAGACTCGTGTTACGGCTGAAACACTCCATGTAAGTGATTGCTGACGGAAAATAGGACTATTTAGGACTTATATTAACAAAAACATTCCGCTGATATCTGCTTTAATATAAGTCCTAAATAGTCCTATTTTCCGTCAGCAATCACTTACATGGAGTGTTTCAGCCAAACACGAGTCTCTCCGTCACTCTGCTCTGCTGTAAACCGAGGAGAAAATTTTAGATGCATGACGAGGGCGGGGGCTGCTAACTCATGGTGCGTTCAAGGAAACTCGTAACTTGTGTTTTTCCTTCCTGTGAAGTCATACCAGTTCGATCTGGTACGAGTTCACGGGTCGGAAGTTACGAGAGGCCGTTACCGTGACTTTCACAGGCAACAGGACGGTAAAAACACGAGTTACAGGTTGCCTGGAACGCTACAAAGTCGTAGTTGTGACTTGAAGCTGTAACTTACGGTTTCAAAAGCCTGCCTTGAACGCAACATTAGCCAAAACGGCCGAACCGCTGATATCTGCTTTAATATCTCAAACCTAAAAAAAAACCTGTCCACAACAAACAACAGGAAACAAAACTAGTTCCAGCAGAAGAAGACATTTCCATCCAGACTCATAGGACTGATGCTGGACACAAGAGCAGCGTCTTAGAGCCGAGTGTCATCAGCCATGTTTTCAAGCTATTTAAAGCTATAGTGCGTAACTTCTACGTGTCTGTAAGTATCCGTTTCAGCCAAGCCACTACAAGAGGAGATGATACAATGCTGATCAAGCCGTGCGGCTCCTCTAACACCTTGTGGTATTTGTATTTCGTGTCTTGAGCGACATTCTTGCACTGGTGCACAGGAAATAATGGTGCGTTCCAGGCAACCCGTAACTCGAGTTTTTCCAACCTGTGAACTCGTACCAGTTCGATCCGGTACGAGTTCGATCTGGTACGAGTTCACAGGTCGGAAGTTACGAGTTCGACGGCCGGGCTATACGCCATATTGAGGCTGTATCATTGTAATAACGTAGAAATCTTCTAGGGGGCGATAGACGTTACGCACTATAGCTTTAAATGATATGTTTTGGACGTTTTTAAGCCGTTAGTGAGAGTAACAGTGAAATGCAGAAAACAAGGAGAGACAATGGGAGACTGACAAGCAATACATGAGGGACTGGAGTCACTGGACTGGGAGCTGAGCAGGTGATCTCCTGCTTCAGGACTCATTGACTCCATATGGGCTGTGTTGTACCCACTCTGACACCAGAGACAATGATTACAGTTCCTGCTCTTTCTGATTGTCAGTATTAAAGAATTTCCATATCCATATCCATATATGGGTATATGAAGTTATACTTTTTACTTGCACTTTAAACTGCACTGAATCGAGAACTGCAACCTCCATTTCATTATTAAAGCAATGTCAATAAAGAGACTCTGTATGCACTTCATGTACAGAGACAGTGGTGAGCAACAACATGCAGTACTTATACTGTACAACCCAAACTACATCCATGTAACTTGTTTTTATTTGATCTGAAAAGGAGAAGTTTAATGTCTTCACTGTTGGTTTAACCAGTGTCACAGACTTGGAGCAGAAACCACATGTTACAGTTCACTTTAGAGGTCTTGTCTTAGAGGCCCGAGGGTCGGAACCGGTGGAGTTTGTCTCGGGGTCTCTTATTGTGAAAGGCCGGGTCCTACAGGACCTGAGAGCACCCGATGATGGGCGGCCACAGCTGTCAATCACCCTCGCCCTCCCCCCTCCATTCAATGCGAGGCTGCGAGCTTCCTGTGTGACTTACTGTATGTCACATGATCAAAACAACTACACGACTCTGATGATGACGTCGAAGGTGACAGTTCAAGCAAAAGTTAGAGCCTAGGTCAGGAGTCGGGGCAGTTAAAACGTTTGTTTATTAATGTAACGTAATGGTTAATGGTTCAAAATGGTTCAACAATCGAGTTGCCGTGGCGTAGTGTGTTGTTACCGCAGTAACGTTACGCTCTGCAAAGCACAATGGAAACTCCTAAATGATAACATTAATTAAACAAGAGGAAATGAGCGGTGGATTAGCGTTAGCAATGGCTAGAAGAAGGATTACAGTACATGACCGTCTAAACAAGAACATTACGACGTGGATTTACTTCTGTTTACATCACGTTACGGCCGGCGGGGCTGGGAGCGGCCGCAGCAGGAACCAGGTAGAAGAAGACTAGGTAAGATAAAAACAAGTCTTATTTAATGCTAGACAACTTGTATTAAATCATAAAGCACCTCGGGCATTTCGGGTCCACAGGTTTTTAAGGGTTCGGTTCGGGTTCGGAACTCATATTTACAATAATAGCTCGGGGCCAGTCGTGGCCGGGTCCAATTTTCCCGGGTCCATTTGGGTCCGGGTCCGTCAAATTGGACCCGTGAAGACCTCTAGTTCACTTCAGTCCACATGGTCCATGTGCTGTGGTGGCATGAAAACCCGTCTCTGACACAGGAGGCAGACACAGACACAGTACGTTTACATGATGCACAGCTTAATCGAGCTATGCTCAAAATTCGATTTTGGCGTCTAATTGACTTCCATACTTGTCCCAGTTTACATGCAGCTGAGAAAATCTAATAACTTATGGGAACGTGTCCTCCTCAACACCAGGTGGCGGTAATCCATCGTTTCAGCGGGTTAATACGGCCCGTTTTCCAGTTGACCTATTAGCCAGACGGCAGACCGGCATTTTTGAACAACAGCAAGATGGTTAAAGGTGTAAAGAAAAGAAAAACGTTGCTCACGATTCATCAGCCACTGATATTGGATCCGTCATCCATCAATCAAACGTCTGAGACACACACACACAAACACCAAGCTCAGTCTTGCCCCAAACACTGAATATCCCGCCCACTTGCTAACGACCAATCAAATTTGTTTTCCTTACTCGGGTAAACTTGTGCGGCAACTCCTGGAAACTCGTAGAAGGAGGCGCGACAAACAGGACAAATGGCCATTTCTGAACACCTTCAATCGTACAGCTTTGTTCATCTTGTACATAATGTGTGTGTTACTTACTGTGCAGATATAGTGCACGCTATGCCTCATGGTCAAGGTGATATCGAGAGGCAGACAAGAACACCGTAATGCTAAAACAATAGCTTCTGTGACCGGCTTTCTTGGATGTGTTGTCTAGCTAAACTCCGATTAAGGCATATACATGCTGGAGAAAGTTTCGGCTAATGCTGCAATTGGATTATCTGGGTGTTACTTAAAAGTCACAACTGGTTTTAGCGTTTCAGGTAACCCGTAGCTTGGATGTTTTTACCGTCCTGTTGCTTATTAGAAAAAAAAAAAAAAAAAGTAACGGCCATTGAGATTGTTCTGACCCTTTTCGTACCAGATCGAACTGGTATGACTTCACAGGAAGGAAAAACACAAAGTCCGGATGTTTCCTTGAGGCACCATGATTAGGAAGGACAGCCCCCGCCCTCGTCAGGCATCTATTGGTCCTCGACTCCAAACCACATTCAGCCCCCCTTGGCTGCACCACAGCCCTTCATGCCGTTCTCGGGGTCCTCATTGGATAACACTTGTATCCCACAAGGAAAATTTTCTCCTCGGGTTACAGCAGAACAGAGTGATGGAGAGACTCGTGTTACGGCTGAAACACTCCATGTAAGTGATTGCTGACCGGAAAATAGGACTATTTAGGACTTATATTAATAAAAACATTCCGCTGATATCTGCTTTAAGGCATATACATGCTGGAGAAAGTCGAATTCCAATTGGATTATCTGGGTGTCTTAATCAGAGTTGGACTAAAGTAAAACGTCACTGAGCCCAGACTGAATGAACTGGAAGCTAACTGTCCTCATGCTGCCCAAAAAACATAAATCGGGGTATCGAGAGGAGACTGCTTGCTGAAAAACTGTCCACCGTTAGCTTTGTATAAATTTACCTTGAAAACAACTCTGCGCTTCGTGCACTGGCATGGATAGGGGCCCACTGACAATCAATGTACAGGGTCCAGAATTTGGTGCTACGCCCCTGGTAATAAAGAGTGGGGGTGGAGGGAATGGTATCAAGTAAATTCAAGACCTCACAAAAACACAAAGCCATTCCTGGAACATGATGATGAATCAGACATATAACAGTGTTTTACTGCGTATAAACTATGTTAGGACTCTTTGTGATGGCGCCACTCTGATCTGAGTGAAAATGACTAAAGAGCGAGTGAACAACTGCAAACCTCGACTCATACACTCATTCTTCAGCAAAAAATAAACTCAAGTGAGTCACACACTAAAATATCAGGCACACAGTTGCCTCACAGCGTGACTTAATTCCAACACCTGCATGTCAATAGCCAGAGAAAAGGGGGATGGGGGGCAGGGGGGGTCTAAATGCTGAAGGAGAGCTGCTGCAGCAGTCAGCCTTTCTCCTATAGTTTTTCCTCACAGATTGTTCCCAGTGTTAAATTTGACTTACATTTAACATTCACCGGAGAGGAGCTGTAGAAAAATGAGACTGTTAGTTCTTTGTAATTTTTGAAAAGCAAATTTGCAAGAGGCCTGTGCATATTCTCATTTGTCCAGGTCATAGTATCTCAAAAGGAGTTTAAATGGAACGCAACTGGACTTGGTTATTTGTCTGGGAAGACGTTTCACCTCTCATGAAGCCTCTTGGATGAGAGATGAAACGTCTTCCCAGACAAATAACCAAGTCCAGTTGCGTTCCATTTAAACTCCTTTTGAGATACAAATTTGCAAGACGATATTCAATTTTAGCTTCTTCAATGTGAGAATTTGCTGCTGTTCATGATCTTTTGTGATAGTGGATTGAATATTGTTCCATTTGTAAGTACAGTTTGTAAAACCCAGTCATTACCTTGGACTCTGTTAATCATTTGAAATATAAAATGGTGATGGAGCTGCAATAATCAGTTGAGAGGAAATTATGTGGACAACCTGAGTCATTTATTCTTGAATGTTAATATTTCCTCACAACACTGCTGCACACTACCATTCACTGATTAATGAATGAAAAACCAGTTTGTACAATGAATGATAATGAAAACAGTTGTTGAAGCCACTGACTGAATCCAGTACCAGTTACACAATATGAGCCAAAGATGTGAACACCTGAAAAACAAGTGCACACTACGGTGTACATTTTAGGACAAAAGCATCCATTACATGTTGAAGCCCAGAGACCTCCATCTCATTATGTTTGGCTGATTGATCAATTGATAGATTGCTGGGACTGCCTTAACGATTGCTGATGATGATGAAGCTCTGCCTGTAACTCTAACCTCCAACCTGCAGCTCCTGGCTGAGTCCTGTGTGTGTGTGTGTGTTCATGCAGCTGTCAGATGTTTGTGTGCATCCCTAGGTGAGTGTGTGCAGGAACACACCATTTGTTCTAGTCTACGCGAACCCTAAATATCAATATTTCTCCTGTCAATCATCTTCTACTTGCATCCACACACTCACAAGAGTCTGAGAATGAATTCAGTAACAGTAACAGGTTTTGTTGTTGCAGCGCAGCGTGAGAAACATGCACAGAGGGGGGGGACACAGCCAGGAGCAGATGACTGTGGACGTATTAATGAGCTTTGCCTTTGCAAGGTGTTCAAAGTCACTTTGAGGAGGCTGAGCTTCCACTTAATAGTATATTAGCTCGGATTTATACCGGGAGGGGGCTTGTTGCTGAAGACCGACCTGCTAAAATTGATTCATCAACAAGCAGGAACAAGCACAGAATTACAAACACAATCTCCCTCCTCTTCCAAGAATTGAGGATTAGAGGCAGACCGAGTGGATTTGAACCCAGACTACAAAATCACGCGTAAACTCGCTTGGTTCCACACGAGGTGGTCTCTCTCTCTCCATCACAATACAAACCACACATAGAAAGCAACTGACGGAGCGGGAGGCAGAAGAGTCGCACAGTAGACGTGATGCCAAGTGACACTTGCTGGAAGCCTCATGCAGGATTACTGCTGCGCGCCCAAAGAGGAGCTTCCCCCTCCACAGGCAGCCTTCAGCCCCCCCAGCCTCCACTTCTCCATCCTCCATCCTCCAGCCCCTAGCCTCCAGCACGGCGGCAATTACATAACTTCACTCCCAAACTCAGCTGCTCCTCTTCAGGGCAAAAAGTGGGAGCGAATGAGCCGCGAAGGTTCGTGGAGGAAAATCAGAACAACACCTATGTAGCCACAAGTTGCCTGACTGGCACATCCATGCTGATATTTGAACTTCAACGCGTTTTTTTCCCTCACCTGCAGAGAATCATAACTCAAGTGTGACGTGTTAGTGAAGGACGCACGCGGACGCGGGGCTGGTGTGTGTCTTACCTGCATGATTTCTCGTGTTGTCGCGGCGACACCGATGGCTGCTCTCTGCTGGCTGAGCGTGTCCTCTCTGCGCGGACCCTCAACCTCCGACTGCCACTCCGCTGGATGCGATGGAATGCGCGCACACACGCACACGCACACACAAACACACGCACACACAGAGTAAGAGAAACGGAGGGGGTGGGGTTGAGTGAAGGGAACAGCCAGAGAGAAAACAAGTGGACTTGGATCTGTTACAGGCTGATGATGTGAGGACAGAGTCAACAGGCTGGACTGGGTTTCATTCTGCTAATGGATCGGCTTACAACATCACGTGCAGGCAGTCACCTGGAGAAAAATGATGAGCTGGAACATCAGGAAACCCCCTATAGGCTACGGTGGCCCTGAAGGCCAAATCACAACGGCATTTTGCGAAACACAAAAACACTTCACAAGCAGGGCCGTTACTAGGAATTCAGGGCCCCCTGAAAGAATACTAAAGGACCCCTGCTCCCTTTCCACTTTTTTTCTTAGACTACGTATTATAATTTTTTATTTATCCTACTTTGTTTTGATGCTAATGCAGCATTACTATGAGTATTAGTCAGGGTCTAAGCAGAATAATTCAGTCATACAAAGATTAGACTACTGGGGTTTTTTGTGGGCCGTAGCCTACTGGGCACTGGGCCCCTAGAATTATCATCACCTTTCTCGGCCCTGGTCACAAAACACAAAAATATTTTAGATGTGGGTGCGAGGAATGAAGAGACTGGGCTGGTTTTGTGAAATGTTGTTGACGTTTTCTGATTTGTGGTTGTGATTTGGCCTTCAGGGCCACCGTAGGGAAACGTCACATCTGGTGATCACACAGAATACGTGGACTACTTCAGGAAGTCTTTACAAAGATTAAGGGCTGGTTTATAGCTCTGTTTTACAGATCAGTAACAACCCGTTAATAAGGTATTAATTAGGTTGCCAGGTTGTAGAAAATTCCCCTCCGGCATGACACAGTGTCTTTTCAGTGATTGATTAAATGGAGAACTCTCCAGTAGCTTGTTGGACCACTCACCCTGTGGAAAATCAGCAGCAGTGATACTCCGGATACCCTTTTAGGAAAAAAGACAACTATTTTCTGGTGACTGGGATGAGGAGGATCAGGAAAAAAAAAAACACTATCACTTTTGTTGCTGATTTGATAGAGCATTAGAGAACTGATGATCTATAGAAAAACTTGAAACCCAGAGTTCTTACTAAAGGTCAATAAACCACTGCTGCGCCATTTATTATGAAATAAAAGCACATTTACATCAGTGCAAAGCAGCAAATTCTTCACTGTTTCAACCCCTTTCATTCACCTCTTCTCAATGATGACCGCAACCAATTTTGCATGTCAAGTGAAGAGCGGGATGTTGTCTGTGTGTGTGTGTGTGTGTAGAATATAGTATGTGATTGTCATGAGAGTGATTGGTACAGAAATGCAATTAAAGCCATGCTGGTGAGGAGGTAACCTTGGCTGTGTGAAGCTGCCCAGAGGAGAGAGAGAGAGAGAGACTGTAGCAACATGGGAAACAGCAATCAGCCAGGTCAAGCATCTTCACGCATCACGTTGATTGCATAATGAACAGCCAAGAAAATGTAAATAGCCTGCAGAATGAATGAGGAAAGGCCATCTGTCTAATAAAACGGCTTCTTATCAGCCACCAGAGCTGAGGAGATGTTTCCACACACACACACACACACACACACACACACACACACACACACACACACACACACACACACACACACACACACACACACACACACACACACACACACACACACACACACAGGTCATTCTGAGCCACTCATTCATGCTGAGTGTCCTATGGAGGTTAGGGTTTGGGTTTATCCACAGAAGAAGAATGAAACCTGCTGTTATTTTAAATAAACTGGTGCAGTCGTTGGAGTAACCCTCTTTCAGTTATACTCATGTAAGGGGATAGTTCACCCAAAATTCAAATTTCACTCATTATCTACTCACCCTCATGTCGACTAAGAGATGTGAGAATTTTCAGAGTCCTCCGTTCCTTCTCTGAGTTACGGGGGGGTCCACGCAGCAGTATTTGTCCATCTAATGGTTGTGAATGGACACCACTTTTCTTCGTCTAAAAAGACAAACCAAAAAACATCCAAATACCTCCATACTGCTCGTCTGTAATGTCCCTCTTATATTGAAGCCCCCACATGAGAAATTGTTCCGCTGGAAGAGCAGTGAACTGAGACACTGGGAGCTTCCGCTTTCTCATGTTGGGGCTTCAACACAAGAGGGACATCACAGACGAGCAGTATGGAGGTATTTGGATGTTTTTTGGTGTGTCTTTTTAGACGAAGAAAAGTGGTATCCATTCACAACCATTATATGGACAAATACTGCTGCGTGGACCCCCCGTAACTCAGAGAATCCTTATAGAACTATACATTATATTACTCTGCTTATTCCATACAGGCAGAAATTAGCAGTTGTTGCTATAACCTGGCTCAGAGCATCCCTTGTTGTTTTACAAGATTAATGTTTTTTGTGCACTGTCCCTATTTTAAATAAATAAATTCATTCATTCATTCATTAATCCATCTATTGTTTCATTTAGAAAATTAATCAGTTAGATTTACCTTACATTTGGCAGATGTTTTATGCAAAGACTAGAGCTTCATACAGCAGGAGACCTTGGAGTAAATATTAAATACACCTATTCAATATATGCAACGAGACAAGGGTAAGAAATAAGGTACTGCAAAAGAATTGAGAAATAATGTGTTCCATTTTATATCATAAATACGTTTTTTTTTAATCCTCAAATTCAGCCAGAACATTCATGTTTAACTTGTTCTTCAAGAAAAAAAAAGTGATTACTAAAATAAATTCTTGATTTCTTGTAAAATCTGTTGAGTAGTTTAAAATGGAGCAGTATAATTGAATAGAACAGAAACTAGAAATTGAAATGGTCAGACAACTTCAAGTTCCTCAAATCTGTACCAAAGTCCAACACTTGATAAATGGACCTAGTTACTAGGTTAATAAGAGGACAATAAAAAGCAAGGCTCTTCATCAGGTCAATCAAGATAAATGTCTACAGGTGTACGTTGTCCATTTTTATTGACCTCTTATTAAAATTCATATTGGGGAGCTACAACAGTGTGGCGAGTCCTTTTTTGTTTGTAGGACATACAACAACAAACATAGAAGGACATCCCATAGGTCTCTTACAGCTAGTTATCTGCCTGCGGTCAGGAGCCCACGTTCTTATCATCTGGTCATGCAGGGAATAGGGAACCTGGAGCAACTAGCCACTAATGCAGCTTTCTGGGGACCAATACTACAGCGCTTTCAACTGACCAATATCTAATAAAGAATGTATGACGTCCCACTTTCCATCACATCCATTATCAGAGTCTTGAAGGACTGATAGAAATCCATTTCATTGACAAAGAGTCCCAAAACTCCTTCAGTCAGTTGCCAGTCAGTGTTGATACACTTTGGTTTGACAGTATCATCAGCTTGTCTGACACGTGAGTCAAGTGTTGTAATTAGTCCTGATGGGCTGAAAGCAACACATGCTGTAATTACATAGGGTATAGGTGTAATTTTGAGGTTTGTGTACTATGTGTGATTGTCATTATAATGCAAACAAAACATGAACGCTGGAGTTAAATGAACATCCAACTCCATTAGAGACAAGCAGAATGCTGAGAATTAAACAAAATTTAATTTGGCAAATTGGCACATTGCCATAATCCCTATAGTTTTAGCAGTACAGTAGGTTCCCTTTAATTGTCGGTGCAAGCTATTTTTAGAACGGCAAAGCGGAGCTGTGAGCTGCTCAGAGCTACACTACGGAGGCTAATGGCAAGGCAAGGCAAGACAATTTTATTAGTATAGGCAGTTTTTTCACAAACAGTTTGTCTCAAAGGGCTTCACATGACATCGTAACAACATCCTCTGTCCTTAGACCCTCACATCGACTGAGGAAAAACTCCATAGAAAACTCTTTTAACAGGGAAAAATCAGAGAAACCTCAGGGTGAGCAACAGAGGCGGGATCCCTCACCCAGGACGGACACATGTGCAATAGATGTTGTTACAGACAGACAAGACAATTTACAGTTTATGACACTGAATGTGCGAAATGTGCAAAGAGTTAATGAAGGCAGCCTCTGGTGATGGGGGCGTGGAGTGGGGGTGGCCAGCTTGATGGGGAGGAGCGGACCAAATTAAAAAAAATGCAGTTTTTATTTGGAGCTAACCAACTCACGTATCCCTCCGCCCAGGGTTAGCGCCCGCTGATCAGCAGTTGGTTAGATCCAAATAAAAACTGTGTTTTTCCTGCACTTTGAAGGGCTGGAAAAAAAATATATTATAGCAAACAATGGAACTGTGTATTTTTTTTCAGGTAAAACCTCTTTTAGGCCGTGAAAATAGGCCGTTTCTTTGGGTCCATTCACAACAATGTATGTTGTAAATCTCTGGGCAGGGCTATGGGCTGGCGTTGCTAACGGGAGGAGTGTAGAGAGTCTTCTACTGCAATTTAAGTAGGGGAGAGCGTTTGAGACACTAATTGATACACAGGAGCTTGAGCCGCAGATTTTATCACTACCTTCAGCTCTTACCAATCCTGGGAAAGCTTGCAATTAAAGTTATTAGCGCGAACAGGTTTTTGACTATGGAAAGTAAAATTAGGGATCTGTGTTTGGAATAATATGATCTAACAACAGATGAATTGGTACATAAACAGGTCCTAATGTATTTAATGTCCTGGTTTTGAAGTTTAGTGACAAAAAAGTGTCCGTAGTGCTAGGGACTTGATCCCTTTTCAAATGCCACCCTCTCAAGTCATTTATGGTCAAGTACAGCATCAATAGCTCCTATAAATCACTGAATTAATGGCTTAATTGTTTTGAATGAACATGTTAAATTTAACAGATATTCAGCAAAGTGAGGAGAAAATGTAATTGTTTAATATGAATTTTGAAACTGTGTTTAATTGAAATATTCATATTTATTTGACCTGAGAAATGATGTGATATTTTGGCAGGGACACTAGTATGTTGTCTTATCTAGTTTCTGTTTAAAACATGCTGTTTCAATCGTCCCTCCTCTGTGTCTCAAACATTTTTGGACAAAGACAACTGCGTTTAAAGTTTGTGTGTCCACTTGTAACTAATTGTGAGTTGTTGATCTTACATGTATCTCTAGTGAGTGGATTTGGGGCTATCATCTTTTAAAAAAATGCTACTATCCCTTTAACTCCTCTCAAGTCATTGTCAATACAGCACTTCATTAATGTTCAATGTTAAATTTAACGTGTGTTTATTTATTCATTGTCTCTCATCATATTCAGTATATTTGATCTCTTCTCTAAAGCCTGACCAGGGACAATAGATCATCTCAAATCTCTCTTATCTTTGTGTTGTGCTCTCTCTCTTTTCCATTTTGGACAAACACACACACACACACACACACTTCAGCTAGCTTTGTCATCTTTTCCCTCACCCCTTAATATAGTTGTAACCCAAACCATAAAACCAAGTCTTTTTTTTCTTTTTTTTTTTTAAGTATATTTTTTTGGCGTTTTGTGCCTTTATTTGATAGATCAGTAGAGATAGACAGGAAAGGGGGAGGCAGAGAGAGGGGAATGACATGCAGGAAAGGTCTGCCCGATGCGGGACGCGAACCGGGGACGCCTGCGTCTGCATATACATGGGGCGGTTGCCTTAACCACTGCGCCACGCACCGCCCCCATAAAACCAAGTCTTAATGTGAAAAAAACCCAAATACTTGGACACACATGTACACACAAACACACACATGGCTCACATTGGGTTCACAGATGACACCATGTAAAGACCTGAATGTTCTCCATGAGCATCATTAGAGGCCACTATAAGAGGACAGATTAGTGAGACTGAACATTTGCATGGGACGGACACACACACACACACACACACACACACACACACACACACACACACACACACACACACACACACACACACACACACACACACACACACACATGCAGTGTCTTCCTCTATGGGGAAGGACAGCTGTTATCAGGGAGAATGGCTGAGCAGGACAAACAATCAGTGCAAGGGTCAGCTCCTCCAGAACTCCTCCAGCTCACACAGAGCAAACATGATGGGAACAGCTCCGATTGCTGGCGATGGACAGATTGAATCAGAACCCCCACCTCCACTTCCCCCACCTCGTCCTCCAAGGACGTCCACGGGCTCCGCTGAAGAAGAGATACCATCGGGCAAACAGGAAGCAGGCGTGAGAGGAGGGACAGATGTTGTAGTGAAGCTGTGTCTTACAGGGTGACACGAGATGTGAACAGTGATGAAGAATACTCATTTAAATACTACACATTAAAACCACAGTGTAAAAGGTGTGATGAAAAGGTCACAGTCCCTTAATCATTTATACAGAATATCATTCTATAACATCATCTTGTGTTCTTGATTGTTTTTGACCTGTGACTCTTTCCAAAGGTCTTAAACCTGACATCTATTAGGCTACTGCTACATCAAATAATCTGAGGATTGTAAATATTGAGATTTTACTTGTGTAGAAATAATCCCTGTTAGAATACAGACCCTGAACTCTCTTTAGTTTTTCATCTGTACACTCTTAGAAATAAGGGTTCCAAAAGTGTTCTTCTACAAGGACTGAAGTTCTATTTGGAACCATTTGCTTCTGAAAAACCCTTTCCTGAAGAAAGGGTTTTTTGAAGGTTCTTGGTAACACTAAGGGTTCCAGTAAGAACCATTTTGATCCAGAGAACCCTTAAAAACCCTTTCCCCAAAGAAATGGTTTTTCGAGGGTTCTTGGTAACACTAAGGGTTCCAGTAAAAGGGTTCTTGGTGGAACTCCCTGTGTGGGTTCTAGATGAAACCGTAAGAAGTGGGTTATTTTCTGGATGAAACCCCCAGTAAGGCTTCTGGGTGAAACCAATACGCCATAAAAGGGATTTTTGTAGAATCTCTCAGAAAGGTGTAACCTTTCACAGATGGTTCTGGGTATAACCCCTTATGTGTTGGGTTCTAGATACAGTATGATCCTTTATGTTGGGTTCTAGGTAGAACCCTCCAAAAGGGTTCTCCTATGAGGACAAGCCAAAGAACCTTATATGGTTCTACAGTACATACTGTAGCACTTTTATTCTAAGAGTGTGATTTCTGCCATGTCGAATCCCAGCTGTGACGCTTTGTATTTGTGGTAAGTTGTCTGATATTTCCATGTGAATTGTGTCCATGTAGAAGAAGAAACCATGCTGATGACAGATTCCATAAAAGGCCAGAACAGATTCAAATGAATTTCAATGAAAAATATTTTGCTGCCATTATTGAGGCTGGGCAGCTGGGGCCCTTCTTTCCATGTTTCCATGTTGTCCCCATGCATGTGTGGGTTCTCTCCAGGTACTACGGCTTCCTCCCACAGACCAAAGACATGCAGGTTAGGTTACTGTAATTGGCGACTCTAAATTGCCCATAGGAGTGAATGAGAGGTTGTCTGTTTGCCCTGCGAAAGACTGGCGACCTGTCCAGGGTGTCTATGACCTGTCCTCTCGCCCCAAGTCAGCTGAGCTAGGCTCCAGCTCACCTGACCCTAGTACAAGATAAGCATTATAGAAAAATAAAGTAAATAAAAGGCTAAAGTAATGTGAGATAGTTATTTATTATAATTTATCCAAAAGTTAAGGATATTTTTACAAAATGGCATCACCCTGATAACATAATGATGAATAAAACATCTTTGTGCTAAAAAATCTGAAATACTTAATTGTAATCTGTTCTGAATCAATCTTGGATAATATGTTTCCCCTCACTCATCCAGGGTGTAGTTAGTAGTTTATTATTTGCACATCATATAACCTGCTTAAACAATGAAAATAGTCAAATTAAACATTGTGCAGGAGAGGTAGAAGCCAAAAAGGCTGATAAAAATACCTCCCCTATGTAAAAACAACAACAACAGTGGTAGTCTTCAAAGTAAGAAGATAATACAGAAAATCACAACATAAAAGATAGAAAAGAAAGAAGGACAAATTAACATAACATTAACAAATCAAATGTGATCAGTTTTTCAGGTATCTTCATGAACCTCATTGTATGTGAGCTTATGAACAACCTCAGTGCTCCTCGTGTTTGGATGATGGTGGCAGCTTGACACTAATACTCACACAGCCTCTAATTTTGGTGCATTCATTGAAGCTTTTTATCCTGTGCCAGATATCTTAGAATCTTTCCCTCTCCTGTTTATCCCAAAAATGAAGGTGCCTAGTTTGTTTCTATAAATATCACAGAGAGAGGATGTTAGTTGTTGAACTGTATTATGCAGTTGTTATGTTTTTTCATTCATTGCCTCTGATTTGTTGCTGCCTTTGCCTGTAGCTGTAGCTTGTTTTTTTCCACCAAGGAGTGTTTTGGCTGTAAAAAATCAACTTAGAATCATGAAAAACCCCAAGTTTGACCCCTCACAAGATACTTAAGGCCAAATTTAACATTTTGGAATTTTCACAAAATCTGGTTACAGGTACCCCAACTTTGAGTAGTTTTTTAGGGGGTTTCCCACCGGAGTTGAATTTGAACATTTTATTACATGATATTACACACCTTCCTAAACACAATGGTGAAGAAATGTATTGGTAATGATTTGCTTCCCAGATTTTCATAGGTTTCCAGTGGAGGATAATGTGGAAAAATGCAATGGTGAGGTCAAAGACCCCTCAAGACCCTAAACCACCAAAGTGGTTCCATGTCTGAAAATAAACCTTGGGTATAGAAGAAATGCTGAAAGTTTCATGTTTTAGTCATTAAAACACACAATACCTTATCTGCCCCACTATATCCATCTTAAATCTGGGTATGAGATCTGGAAAAAGTAAAGTAGGCTATTTATCTGTTTGTTTGATTGAAATCTCAATTAGATTTTTCTTTTTCTTTTGTTTTTATAAAATCAAAGTAATGACTGACTGAGTGACATAATAGAGCAAGTGAATTCAATATTACACAGTTGTGCAGCTGTACTGGGGGATAAAATAGTGAAGGCCGCATCATGCTATAGGACTGAAGTGTGCTCTGTGCATTCGTAACATAAAAAATAAAAAAAATAAAAAAAATCTGATAAAAAACATCAATAAATCAGGTAGAGGTTCATCAGTTCTTATCTGACTGTTTTTGTCCAGAAGTCAGAGGTTGCATCTTTTCCACATCACCGACACAATACCTTTCCACGGCAGATTAGCCACAGATTCTCAGACGTCTCCCCCTGCTACTGTAAACTAATGTGCATGAATCCATGTCGACTTCCAGCCCGTCACAGTGACAGAAGCACGAGGTGGTAGTGGAAGGCTGAGCATCAAAGCACGGTAAAATCCTGTCTGCTGCAGACTCAGAGGGGGAGGAGAGATTCCCCAAGAAAGAGCCTCACGGCTGGGATTATACAGTCGGTAATTTGCTTTCACCTTTGGAAGAAACAGAGGAAATACACACACACACACGCACAGACACACACACTACACAGACACACGACAGCAGCAGCTCGAGAGTAATTCACCCCTGAGAAGGATTTCATGTTTCTATGGAGAAGAATGTCTATTTTTAGGAGCGATATAAATAGATCTTTCTGTAGCTCCAGTGCTTGCATTCATGTCTGAATATACCCAGCAGCCTTTACTGTATGTTATTTTCTCATCTCCATGTGTCTCTGTTGATTTATTTTTTAAATACACTCTTAGAAATAAAAGTGCTATGTCGAACCATATAAGGTTCTTTGGCTTGTCCTCATAGGAGAACTCTTTTTGGGTCCAACCTTTAAAGGTTCTACCTGGAACCCTTTTGGAGGGTTCTACCTAGAACCCAATTTTCAGGGTTAAACTGAGAAACCAACACATAAAGGGTTCTACCTACTGTAGAACCATCTGTGAAAGGTTACACCTAGAACCCCCAATGAGAGGTTCTACAAAAATCCCTTTTATGGCGTATTGGTTTCACCCAGAAGCCTTACTGGGGGTTTCATCCAGAAAATATCCCACTTCTTACGGTTTCATCTAGAACCCACACAGGGAGTTCCACCAAGAACCCTTTCACTGGAACCCTTAGTGTTACCAAGAACCCCTGAAAAACTGTGTCTTTGGGGAAAGGGTTTTTAAGGGTTCTCTGGATCAAAATGGTTCTTACTGGACACTAAGGGTACCAAGAACCCTCAAAAATCCCTTTCAGAAGCAAATGGTTCCAGGTAGAACCTCAGCCCTTGTAGAAGAACACTTTTGGAACCCTTATTTCTAAGAGTGTATCATGTCTACAAATATGAATCTACCAGCCTCTCCAGTGTGTGTGTATGTGTGTGAGGGCAGGAGTCAGAAATGTGAACAGTTTAGTGGGCAAGCACAGACAATAAAGTGCAATTTGTCTCAGTGACATTAGTGCTGAGGTGTATGGTCCCAGAGCACAATGACACTCAGAGCCAACGAGGACAACACAGCAGAAAAGCAGAGGTGCCTGAGGGTAATTGGTAAGAGGCTGTCACATTCATCAATACACTTTCTACAGCCCTCCTTGGATCAATGAAAACACCAAAAGCACCACGATAACAGCGTAGATGAATACTGGAGCACAGTGTTGGACAATGACACACCACACTGAAGCTGCTGCTTCCAGCTCACGCTGGATTCCACATGTTATAAAGTAACAGAAGCAGACTCCCTTCATCACTGAACTGTAGGAAGTGGACACAAAGGAGCAGAGGGGCAGTGGCGACTTATTGTGGAGGCGGGGTGTGGGTGAGACGGGGAGCAACTTTGTATCCGTGGAAACAGTTGCTAAGTAGCGAACCGAGGCATCCCTGGATGGAGAGGGACAGAGATCTGATTGTGGCAGCGGCGCAGAGCAAAGTGCAGAAAATCCTAGGATTTGACTTCCTGTTTAGGAAATTTGTGAGCTGCTTATGTTTCATTCATGCTCAATCTTGATATTAATAAACCCACATGGTACCACCCCAGAATATGCTTCTTTTAAACAGACACAGCCCCATCCAGCAGAAACCATGCATCCAACACAGCAGTGACTGTTTTCATTATCCATTCATCTAGATCTGATACAAAGTGTTTATGTGGAAAAATCCCAAACCTGGAGGTGATCCTGAAGGTGACAGCCTGCTTCTTTGAGCCAATCAGCATCCATGAACCTAAACGTCCTTTAGACTGAGAAAAGCAACTGAGAAGGTTGACTGAAGCAATGTTGAGGATTTCTTCTTGCTTTAACAATTATATAGAAATAAAACAAAGTGCAAATATAAATCTGTTTAAAAAAAGGTAGCCTACAAATGTATTTATATTACAAGTACATGGAATGGGGGATGATGAGGGATAAATCTATAAATAGAATAGATTGTTATATTGTAACTAACTTAGTATATGGTATATCTATATATGTTTATGCTTATATTTACGAGAATATGTATGTAGTATATATTTATTTTTGTAATTGTATATTCATATAGATATTATGAAGTTTATATGGTATATATTTATATAGGTGTATTTAGGATATCTGTGTAGTTACAAACTGAAGGGGTGGGAAATTAAAAAAACTATTGTACTTCTTCCTACTCCTTTTTCAAACAATGTGTGGTGTTTTGTTACGTCTTGGCTCTTTATTTTATTGTATTTCTTTAATTTCTTTGTCTTTCTTTTGTATGTACAATAGTTACATTTTTTTAGACATGTTCAAAAATAAAATTCAGTCATTCATTCATTTTATTAAAAACAGACTGGAATGTCTTTTACCCAGGTACAAGTACCGACTAATACTAAACACTCCACTACAGGTTGGTGTCGGAGATGAAGAGGCCAGTTCAGTCCAGACTCTGCTGATGAATCATACTGAGGTAGACCTGCTGACCCACCAACCGAAAAGGAGCCATTTCATTCAGAAAAGAGCTGTTTGCTGAAATTAACAACCCTCCTCTCTTGGTTCATACTCTGTAGCCTGTTGGTTCTAACTGATTCATCATCTGATAAAAAAAAAAAGTAGAAGATTTGTAATGCAATAAAAATCACAATGTGGCACCTTCACCCTCCAGGCTTAGGAGTTTGTTAGTTTTTTGGGGGGGGGGTTCCAAATACCAAAATAATTCTTTCAGTTAGAAAAATAAATATTTTGATATCAAATACAAAGCACTACATCTAAGGGTTTGTATATAAAGATGTTCAACTCTAAAGTAGTCAGCTTCTAAATTCAAAGGCTGTCTGACTTATATTTTTCACCACTGGTTTATAAATCTATAAAGATGTTTCAATTTATATTAGAATGAAAAACATTTAATATTATAGACTCATGGGGGAAGACACGGGGATTCTAACAGTTGTGTGAAACTGCTCTATAGTGCTCAGAAACAAATGACTATCAATCTTTTACTTGTCTCACCTGCACTAATGACACTCAGATGTGTCTCCCCAGCTACAGCACTCTCCTCTCCTCTCCTCTTCCTCCCCACATCCCCTCGTCTCCTCCCTCACTGCTGTGAAATCTGAGTGACAGAAAGCAGGGACAAAGAGGACAGCCCATTAATATGCTAATCCATGCGGGGATGACTTCGACACATGCAGCACAGTCGGAACTACATGTGTGTTAACTGTGAGGCACGCAACTGTGGAATCAAGGAGAAGGATGATGATGATGAGGAGGAGGAGGAGGAGGAGGAGGATATGGATGTATCGTGAGGAGAGACTGAGACTGTTTTCAGGTGGCTTTGTAAAGAGGGAATCCCCTCATCCTCACAGTGCAAACACACCATGCTGCCTTAGAATCCCACCCAGAGAAAGAATGCTGCTGTATCCAGTAGTGGCTGGATGCAGCATGTATGTCCTTGCCATGTGCGCTCTCACTCCCTTTGTGCTGGCATCAATAATCCATGCGAGCGGCTCTCGTGGAGAGACAGCAGAGCACTGAGGGCTTATGTAAGAGTAAGAGTGTCAGGTCTGAGAGTCGGGTTGGGATCGATTCCTCCAGGGCCTGGCAGACACACACCACAAGAACACACACGTTCACAGTGAAGGAACATAGATGCCCTCATCTGTCACGCTGTACATCCATGTTCTCTCAATAGAAATATACCTTCAGTGAGACCAGAGATGGACAGAGTACTCAACCCCAGTACTTGAGTAAGAGTACTACTGGTCAAAATTTACTCCGTTACAAGTAAAAGTATCTCAGTTGACATGTTACTCGAGTAAGAGTAAAAGGTACTTAAGTGTCCAAAATTACATTTACTTTAAAGGAACGTTGTGTAAGTTCTCCTGTTATCTATTCATGAAAATCGATGGCTGCCATGTCCTGTCTCCATGTTTTTACCTTCAGTGGCAGCGTGACGGTAGGAAACTTTCTAGGAACTGCATAAAAGCATCCCATATTTCTGTGAACTTGTTTAGTTTCCCTTTGGCAAGATAGGTATAGTGTCAAACATGACAGCATTTCCCGTACCCACGTTCCATATGTAGGGCTGTCCAAACTTTTCCACCTCAGTGCAATAGCTCTTCTAGCCTGAAGCAGGGATAGATCAATAATGGGAGCATTTTTGCAACCTGGTGTAAAATGATTGGGATAAATACCTAATATACAGAGCTTTGGCTCAAGTGGGACCACCATGTTAGTCATACGTGATATCAAGCAAGTTACATCTTTCCGAAATGGCTGAATTTTTTTGGCATTCTCACATGCAGTGCAGCAGAGTGCCAACAGTATCATTACACTTAGTACAGCTGTCAGGAATGTTGGGGTTGTAGTGGTGAAGTTTTACAGGTGTCACATAAGTTCTGAACAGCCACTTGTATTGTATGAGTCTTAGTGCTGTGTTTATAGACATGCATTTTCCCATTAATTTTCTGTAATGTTTATTCCTAAGTCGCCTCTCCATGCATTAAGTCTACAGTGAGAATTGTCCTTGGATTTGGATCGTAACATACCATACAGTGCTGACAGTTGGCCTCGACCCTCCTTATTACTTACAATACACTTCTCTATAACTGACATGGAGGGTCTATCCAAGGAGTGAGTCTGTGATTTTATGAAACTCCTTAATTTTATGTATTTTAAGAAATGATTCCTAGGTATGTCATATTTACAGACCAATTGATCAAAAGTCATTAGATTCCCATCCATGTATAGGTCAATTATTTTACATAGACCTTTGTTAGCCCAATGTTTAAATCCACCATCTGCTCTACCAGGTAAAAAGTTGTATTTCTGCTTTTACCTAGATCCCAGTGGAGAGTGTGCACTGTGATCTTTGTTAAACACAGCTTGGGTCCAACAGTATTTTAGAAAAAAAAGAAGAGCAGACCTGAAAGTAACGAGTACTTTTCAGCCTTCCTAGAAATAAACTCGAGTAAAAGTAAAGATATTTGTCTTGGAAATGTATCCAAGTAAGAGTAATACGTATCAATGGAATCTAATACTCAAAGTACAAATCCTCTGGTTATGTACTTGAGAACAGTACTCAAGTAAATCTACTCTGTTACTGTCCACCACTGTGTGAGACGCTACTGGACACTTTGGCGTGTGTCATCTACAGGCCATTTGGTTTGAATGTTGCCACAGCGACCCGAGGCCTGAGCCATTCCACCCCTCTGTCCCCCTCTGTCCCCCCTCTGTCTCAGTAAATGTACAGTGCTCAGTGGACAGAGATAGACAGTCAACGAGAGTGTTTCATCCCATTCTCCTTATCTCCCCGGCCAAAATCCCCTGCCTCCAGAAAGCAATTTAAGAGCCAGACAGAGACAGAGGAGAGAGAGGGAGAGGGATGCAGGAATCCAGCTGCCTGATAAGGCTGAGATCAGCCTCACTTTAATACAACACACTACATCCAAGCCAAGAGTAAAGCACGCTAAAACACTAAAATACTCATCAGTGTCTGGGCTTATGCTTGATGTTGTGAGACGCACTGCTGAACGTCTGCTGGAAATGATCATTTAACACAACTAACGTGTCAGGAAGTCATGAAAACACTAGATAATCTAAGATAAATATTTGATGAAGGTGATGACTGAGATAACTTGCTGTTGTTTCATGGCTGAGCAAGGACACTTGTGAGTTGTTTTCAGGCTGCCAGTGATTACATAAGTGACGTAATGTGATTACTCACACAGCACGGCCTCAAAACAGCCAAACTTTCCTTTCAACTCACCGACCAGAGTGAGATCATCCATCCATCACCCATCCATCCATCCATCCATCCATCCATCCATCATCCATCCATCCATCATCCATCCATCATCCATCATCCATCCATCATCCATCCATCCATCCATCCATCCATCCATCCATCATCCATCCATCATCCATCATCCATCATCCATCCATCATCCATCCATCCATCCATCCATCCATCATCCATCATCCATCCATCCATCCATCATCCATCCATCCATCATCCATCCATCCATCCATCCATCCATCCATCATCCATCCATCATCCACCATCCATCCATCCATCATCCATCATCCATCCATCCATCCATCCATCCATCATCCATCATCCATCCATCCATCATCCATCCATCCATCATCCATCCATCCATCCATCATCCATCCATCCATCCATCCATCATCCATCCATCCATCCATCCATCATCCATCCATCCATCCATCCATCCATCCATCCATCCATCCATCCATCCATCCATCCATCCATCCATCCATCATCCATCCATCCATCCATCCATCATCCATCCATCCATCCATCCATCCATCCATCCATCCATCCATCCATCCATCATCCATCCATCCATCATCCATCATCCATCCATCCATCCGGCCTTTACTGTAAGTGCAGTTTGGTTTCTCTTTTCATTTTGGCTTTTGTCTAAACTGTGAGTGGAATTTGCGTGTTTGCTGAAGGTAGTACGTCACCCCAAACATTTCACTACAAAAGTGATTGTTAACGCCTGTATGTTTACATCATTCTGACACTCAAGAAATACATACCAATATTTATGTGCCTCTTTAATTGATGTGAATGATGTTAATATATAATGTTATTGATGTTGCTGTGTTAATATAGTGTAATCTTGTTATTGTCGTGTATTACATTGTGATTTTTTTGAGAAACTGTGTTGCTGTAGTTGTAGATGTCTTTTAATTTTGTGGGATCTGTTATTGTTGAAGATACATTTCATGCAAAAGTGTGGCCCCCCCCTGGTCAAAATGTCTGTTAATGTGAACAGTTCAACGAGTGGAAGATGAAATGATCTGGACTTAAAGTTACAGATGACACATTCCCTCTACATTTTAAACAATGTCTTTTTTCTTTTATATTTTCAAAATGACAGAAAAGGAAAAGGGCCGTCAGCAGAGGTGCCTACACTCTGCACTGTCCCTGTCAAAATAAATAAACAGATAAACACAAATGTTTTTCACCCTCCGATGTATCATGTAAAGAACTCCACATGCTTTTTGTTGTGGAACGCTGTTTGTACTTGAATGGACAAATGAAGAAAGATAATGAGAGGATCACTGAAGCCTGGATGGTAACACCCAGCTTTCACATGATGTGACATATGCAACAACTGAAGCAACACATACAAACACACAGTGAGTCACACACTGAGTCAACATGATGCATTCAAACGTTTGACCTATACATTTGTAGGGGGGACTGGGGACAGTTGCAACACTTTTTTTAACTCATTTTTCTCAGTCACTCAGAGACTATTTGGACGAGGCTCACCAAACGTTTAGAGATTAAACATACACGTGTCAGCTAATTAGTCATGCCATTTAAAGATGGTTACATATCACACATCAATCACTATATTCATTTGAATGGAAGAATCCAGACGTTGCAACTCAATTCAATTCAGTTTATTTCGTCAGGAGGGACAGTGTACATATACATTTAAAAACAAACTGAACCCAAACGTGGGCACAGTTGCAACACGGATATGGGACGGTTGCAACATATTAAACATACATTAAATTTCACTTATTAAAACAGATATCAGTGGAATGTTTTTGTTAATATAAGTCCTAAATAGTCCTATTTTCCGTCAGCAATCATAACCTGGAGTTTTCAGCATATCCAGCCCCCTCTCCGTCATCTCTGCTCTGCTGTAAACCAGGAGAAAACTTTCCTTGTGGGATAAAAAAAATTTATCCAATCAAACATTGAGGGCTGTTCTGAGCCAAGGGGTACGCGTGAATGTGGTGACGCGAGAGGACCAATAGATGCCTTTTGACTGGTCCGGATGTGCATTGTGGTAATATGGAAACTGAGTACTTTGTGTTTTTCCTTATTGTGAAGTCATACCAGTTCGATCTGGTACGAGTTCACGGGTCGGAAGTTATGAGTGGTCGTTATAGTGACTTTCACAGGCAACAGGACGGTAAAAACACGAGTTTCAGGTTACCGGGAACGCTACAAAGTTGTAGTTGTGACTTGAAGCTGTAACTTACGGTTTCAAAAGCCTGCCTTGAACGCAGCATTAGCGAAAACGGCCGAACCGCTGATATCTGCTTTAACTTTTGATTTTTGTCTAAATAAGCATAGTAGCCTACTCCTAAAGTATACATTGTCTTACAATAATACTATAGTATTATTTAGTTAAATATTCATCAGAGAACAGTTGGAGTTTTGTTTTGCATAGAACATAGGCCTTGAGTCAATGTGCAGAGGTTCACAGTTGAAAGTCAGTAGCTCAGTGTGAGACAAGAAGAACGGGACTATGTGCAACACAAAAATCTTGTATTATATTGTGCCTATTTTAAGCTAAAAATGTTTCATTTTATATATTTGCATTATGTGCTTCCATGGAATAGCAGTTGTTGCAACCGTGCCCACCCTATCAGCTATGATAAAACATCATGTACTAGCTTGTGACATCATTGACACATGCTGACCATGTCATTTGATAGTCAACAAAACAGTGATTCAAACCAGGTAGGTTTGGATTCATTCATACAAAAGATCAGGACAGTATGACAAAAATACAGCTCAAGAAAAAATCTACTTTCATCCTTAATACGACTTGGTCTCAGTACAAGCAGGAGCAGAATATGTCTTCTCTATTCTTAGTGGGTAGAGGGTCTAACTGTGAATATGCATGTCATCACTCTAGCATGCTTCTGATTGGAGCAACAAGGCTTGTTGCAGCCGTCCCCAGCCTCCCCTACTACTGGTATTAAGACTGGCCTGATTTGGTCTAAACTTCTGTAGGCGTTAATATAACTGGTAATTGCAGGTCTGACATTATTCATCATGATGAAGCATGTCTGCTGTTGCGTTCTGAAATCGTGGCTAATTTGGAAGCAGATCCCAATCAGGTGGACCCTCTTTGCTCTGTTCCAGAAAGTAATTAATCTTAACCTGGGTGGCAGTGGTTAATTAAATATTGAGGCAGCTTAAACGCCCGTGCTGTCGCCTAGCTTTATCGGTCATTTCCTACAATGACAGTCCCAACTTTTTTTTCTCTACACTGTATCTGAAGACACACACTTGTTCTCTTATCGACTCTCCCACAAGCTGCGGTACATTTTGTTTTTGTGAATAAATCACTGTGAGTGAGGGTTCCCTCACAAGTTTCCAGGAACCTTTCAGTCTACAGTAAAGGAAAGCTGGTGACTGCTGGGACAGACAGACATTATCACTGCAATGTATTTGGCATGAACAAATCCACAAAAAAAAAAAAAATCAAATCCTCTGTCTGGGCTGAAGCTGATTAGAGTCCTGCACTTTCATCATGTGATATTTGGATATTCCAGAGGAGTGGGGGATTACACTGAGGTTCTAATCTGCTCCGTCTGTGCTCCGCTCTCAGGTGCTTTTATTCAGTCCACACAGTTAAGAGTTGAGTTTTTCAGTGATGGGCTGGAAAATGAAAAATACTCCGTTTTAAAGGGATAGTTCACCCAAAATTAAAGACAGAGGAGGATCCCTCACCCAGGACAGACAGATGTGACATAGATGTTGTTACAGACAAGAAAACATTTTTATAGCGTAGAATACGGGTGTCTAGCCCAAGAGCTTTAAAGGGATAGTTCACCCAAAATTCAAATTTCCCTGATTATCTACTCACCCTCATGTCGACTAAGAGCTGTGAGAATTTTCAGAGTCCTCTGTTCCTTCTCTGAGTTACAGGGGGGTCCACACAGCAGGATTTGTCCATAATGGTTGTGAATGATGCTCACTTTTCTTCATCCAAAAAGACACACCAAAAAACATCCAAATACCTCCATACTGCTCGTCTGTAATGTCCCTCTTGTATTGAAGCCCTGACATGAGAAATTGTTCCACCAGGAAGAGCAGTGAACTGAGACACTGGGAGCTTCTGCTACAAACAAGCTTAAAATATAGACTTATTTCATTTTTTTCCCGGAACAATTTCTCATGTCAGGGCTTCAATACAAGAGGGACATTACAGACGAGCAGTATGGAGGTATTTGGATGTTTTTTGCTGTGTCTTTTTGGACCAAGAAAAGTGGTATCCATTCACAACCATTATATGGACAAATACTGCTGCGTGGACCCCCCCGTAACTCAGAGAAGGAATGGGACTCTGAAAATTCTCCCAGCCCTTAGTCGACATGAGGGTGAGTAGATAATGAGTGAAAAATGAATTTTGGGTGAACTATCCCTTTAAGAGCAAGTAAGAAGAGGAGAAAAAGAGGAGGGGCTATATGTTGAACTATTTACTTTATTTTTCTTTATTCTTTCCACAATGTTTTTACTATTCTTAGAAGGCACATGTTACATATTTATGTCAAACATTTTAAAGCAGCTGTCAGTTAAATGTATAGGTAGAATGTATTTGTTATAGTAAAGCATATTTTTATACTGCATGGTGCAGTAGAACATATAGTGACATTAAACAGCCATACCTCAGATTAGTAAAGACTTGGGTCCAGTCCAGTGCTGTCATCTACTGTAGTATGACAGTACTGCTTTCTACTCAGCTCTGTGTTCAGTAGAGATTCATGTCAGAGTGGAGCCAGATGTGGCTGCCAGAGTCAGACAGCGTAAAGCCTGAGGATTAGGACTGTCTGACTCCACAGCACCTACTGCTGTACTAAACACAATACACCACAGTCAAGATTTGGGGATTTGGGGTGGGGGTGGGGGGGCTCTTTACTTTCTACACTTTCTCCTGAATTCAAGGCTCTTATAAAACATCAACTTACAGAAATGTGCAGCTGCCATTCTTTAATGATGTAATGTAACATTACATCATTCAAGAATGGCAGCTGCATCAAAACCTATGGCTGTGGGTTAAATGGTGGATAATGGCTCTTCAGGTCTCATTTCCTTTTACATGATTTACGGGGTGAATGTCTAAAAATCTTTCCGGAAAAACAAAAATCAATGTTGGTAATGTTAAGTCCAATTGCTTTTATTATTGTTGATGCACCAGTTCAGTCTCTTGGCCAAGCCTCCCTCACAAAAGAGATCCAGTCACAAGGAACAACCTGGTCTGCATAGCAGGATTTGTCTATAATGGTTGTGAATGGACACCACTTTTCTTTGTCCAAAAAGACACACCAAAAACCGTCCAAATACCTCCATACTGCTCATCTGTAATGTCCCTCTTGTATTGAAGCCCCGACATGAGAAATATTTGGATGTTTTTTGGTGTGTCTTTTTGGACCAAGAAAAGTGGTGTCCATTCACAACCATTATATGGACAAATACTGCTGCGTGGACCCCCCGTAACTCAGAGAAGGAACGGAGGACTCTGAAAATTCTCACAGCCCTTAGTCGACATGAGGGTGAGTAGATAATCAGTGAAATTTGAATTTTGGGTGAACTATCCCTTTAAAGTCCTTATGCTATATAACTGTTTTCTTGTCTGTAACAACAGCTACGTCATGTCTGTCCGTCCTGGCTGAGGGATCCTCCTCTGTTGCTCACCCTCAGCTTTCTCCTGTTCTTTCTCTGGAGTTGGATGTGAGGCTCTAAGGACAGAGGATGTTGTTATGATGCTGTGAAAAGACATTTGAGACAAACTGTTTTCTTTTATTGGACTGAATCACTCCTTTCCGTTTCTCATTCGCTAATGGAGATTGAGAGTAAATGTATTCTTCTCCAATAGGAGCCGTCAGATGATGGTAACTGGCCCTCACCCACACAGGGAACAAAAGTAGGTAAAGGTCGCCACCTACTGGCTGCATCTGCTTACTGCTGCAGGGACCTCAGGACACGTCCTGTGAAGCACCTTCAGGATATTTACACAATTAAATCCACTCTTTGAGGTGGGGAGAGCCAAAGGACTGAAATGATCCAAAATGGACATACTGGATATCAGGAATAACAATCAAATAAAGTCATCTGTCACAGCATCAGGTTCTTTTATTCCTGATACATATTTCTGTTTTTATTCAAACAAAAGTTTGAAAGCAGGGCTTTGTAGAGCTGTGGGGACGTAATGGATAAATCTGCTTTAGCCACTAATGTTTTTCTAGAGAAATATATAGTTTCAAACTGAAAGTAGCTTTAAAGGAACCAACACTCATTTTAGGCCCTTTCACAGAAAATGAATAATGGTTGAATTTGGCCATTTGTCCCTGTGTTGTGTGCTGACGCAAGACATTTGATGAGGCCTAAAGGTAAAGTTCTATAAAAACACAAATTTAAGCTTGTTTTGTAAAAACATCAATGTGTCAAAAATGCATAAGTTTGACATTTTAGTACATTCAGCACCACAGATGTAGGAAAATATACAAACACAGCTCCTTTAGATGTAATCTATGGGGCTTGGTTTCATGTGGTCAGGGTCAAGTAAAATGCAGGGCAGTAGATGAGGTGACAGGAGGGGGCCACAGTAGTTTGAGTGCATCATTGTCTAAATGTAACATATGTGCAGTTTTTGTCCACAGACGTCAGACAGACAAGTGTAATATTGGAAAAACCTTGAATCATTTATTTTGGACTGAATTCAATGAATACAAAAACATTTGAGGTTGACCTGACGAAAACCACGGAAAGTATTTACAATACGTTATCTACAAGCAGGAATGGGATACTTGAAATCTGCTTTCCCCCAAAATGGGTAGGAAGAGAGAGACAGAAGTGGAGTGAACGAGTGGCGAGTTTACACAGGGTTGTCTGGAGCACAGCCCATAGATCACATCAGATGGCATCACTCATACAGCTGACTGTAAGGAGAGGACGCCTCACGTCCTGCTGTCAGTCTCTGGTTAGACAGAAACCTCAGTGACCATCACTCAGATCACTTCAGCCCTTCAATCGCTCAGAACAAGTCCCAGTTCACCCTCTTTTCTCTATTCTTCCTTTTTGGGCTTTAACAGCTTAAGAAGCCTCTTCATCAATCTTCGGTGCCAAGTAGTACTTGACGTGTCCCATGTCGGCAATCTTGTACTCCACCACTGAAAGAGAGAAAAACAGAGTTAGTGATGGACAACTTCTGCGAACACCTTCAGAGAGCAACTCAAAGGACTGTCCCTCACCGAGGGGGATGTCAGCAGACATGCTGAGGGTGACGGTCTTGGACAGAGGCGTGGCCTTGGTGAAGAAGTTCAGGTAGTTGAGGGCAAAGATCAACTGGACAGGCTCATTCATCTCAATGGTAACCTGAAGATAAACAGTGAAGGAGAAGGATCTTTAACCACTGACAATTTATCATAATTTCATCCATTTATCAAATCAGGAACAGATTAGTAGATTATAAAATGTCCAAGTGATTGCTGCGTTTTGAAAAACTACAAATGATCTAATCATTAATGCAGGAGTGGTAGCTTTCAAACAGAATTACTGTTTATCTTTTGATAAAGGTGACTTGTGGTTATTGGTTATTATTTGTGACAGCAGAGACAAATGATTTCTAAATGATCTCCAACAGGTTCCACATCAGACTTTAGCAGATAGTGATGCTTACCGCCTCGTCCTCTTTGTCTACGTTGCTGGTCTGGGACAGTTTGACGTTCCCTGTTCCCAGCTCTCCTGAGGCAGAGAACTTGACTCCGTCTTTAGCGCAGGAGATCATGACTGCATCGCCGATCTGGGAAAGGTCACGGCAGATGCGGGCAAACTCTCCAGAGGGCATCTTCACCACACAGCTGTACTCCTGCTCCTGGAGGGACAGATCGTCGAGGAAAGGTCAGGAACAGTGTGCATGGAAAAACATGTGGGACAAAACAGGACAAAGGCAGGCAACAGATTTACTTACTGGAATACCCAGCTGCTCCACATCCAGGTCCATCAGCTTCATCTCATAATCAGAGACTTTCTCTTGATCTGTAAGAGTGAGAGGAGATCAAATAAGACAGTGGTAAACTGTTAACTAAGCACAATCTGTAAAGTTCAGGTCGTGTTGTTGGATCGTTAATAAATCAAACTTACTGAGTGTCTCAAACACGAGGGCCAGTGTGTCTGCATTGTCTTCTGCTCTGAGAGTGATGATATCCTCGTTTCCTGCACACTTCAGGATTTTTGACATACTGAAGGGGTGAAAAGAAAAAAAGAAAAATCGAGTGAGTGTCTGTGTCCCTGCTCACTTACTGCTCTAATTTTTTTTTTTTAAATAAGCGTGCACTGAGTTTTATGACCATGACAGTAAGTTTGCAATTCAAGGTATTCCCCCAAAAAAGAAAATAATTGGGGTTGATTTTCATTGTTGATCAACTCACTGATTTACTTTTTAATGAATCCATTAATTTCTTTGAGCATTCAAAAGAATTATTTTGTGAGCCAGAATGTCCAAGTGTTCAAAACTAGGTAGTTAATAATGAAGCTGTAACAATTAGAGGATAACTTATTTTCATTAATTAACAATGTCAAACTTTATCTCAGAAGGTGTAACTTTTTGAGACTAAAGAAAACACTTGACCTATGCTGTGGCTATTTGAAGATGTAACTGTGTGCTCAGGACAATCAGATAATTTAGTATATAAAATAGTGGAAAAGACCATAAAAAGATAACTTATTCTTAGTGAAATTAATCACTAATTGCAGCACTACTTCGCAGAAGAATAATGCGAGAGGATGGAATCAGAAAGCTGAATCCACCTGTGTGCGCTTTTATTATTTCTGTTGATTAAAAAAACACAATAAGTTTGTTTCGTCACATAAAAAAGACGTGGAAATGTCTCAACGGAACGTTATGTCCACTCCACCGGTGTACTGTTACAGAGGGCAGTGAGGCACAGGCGGAAGTGGAAGTTCCCGGGTTAAAAAACAATTCCCGCCAACATATCCCTGCAGAGAATTTGGCGCTCAAATGACGTCGCTACGTAATCACAATGGGACTGATAGCTCTATCTATGAAACTGGGTCAGATGTTTAAACACAAAACAAAATACTAAACTAACCCACGGGTCAGCGTATTAATGATATATTCAGAGTGTGAAACATGTGTAACCCGGTGGATTTGAGACCGGACAGTAAAGAGTTAAATATGACAGCACAGTGCACCAGAGACTTGCCCGGGCAACACCGCCAAGATGGCTACCCTCTTTATTAGCTTTATGCATGAGACACAGACCATTAACAGCCAATACTCACACCGAAATAACGTTAACCGTTTGACAGAGTGCACTTTTAGCTGTTAGCACAGAGCATGCGAGGACTCACAGCCGAACTTACGCGACATTTATGTCAATTTAAATAGTGGCGCAACTTTGACAATTGGACCTGTCAAACCAGCCATTAGTCATCAGATACTAGAGCTCTATGCAAAAAAGCAATTTACAATATATAACTTAGTGTCTAGTCATGCCCGTATCAAAGAAGGTCAAACGTGTTTTCTAACTAAGCAGAACTTAAGCTAGGAAGTGTTTACGCCACCTGCTCAGGTTGACTCCCATGGCGAGGTTTCTGTCGCACCGGTACGAGTCGAAGCCGTCATGGCGGAGGGTGAGCTGGACCAGGGAGACGTGGGACGAGTCCATGCTCTGCAGGGAGATACCGGACGAGCTGACATCCCAGCAGGCTTCTGTGATCAGATCCTTCAGAGCTTCCAGCACCTTCTTCAGGATGGAGCCCTGGACCAGGCGAGCCTCAAACATGGTTGCTGTGGTTTTTCGTGTGCGTAGACGTCAAAAGAAAGGTTTGTAGCGTGACTCCGGCAAAACGGAGGCTTTTGGTCGAAGGTATGGCCGAGTGAGAGTGAGAAGGTCCTCCACAAGTTGAGTCTTTGTGTGCAGGTAGCTGGCAGGGGCGCACAGAGCCGACACCACTCTCACTGCAGGGCTGAAGTTTGAGCTGAGGGCGCGCGCTAACGTCTCTTTTTAATGATTCGGCGTCATTGCGTCACTTCCGCCTGCGTCGATTCTACGTCCTGACCGCTAAAACGGACGGACACAGATTTCAGCCATGTTGGTGAGGACAAACTGCGAACTGTGTACATATACAGATCATTCATCCCGTCAGACTCTTAAACCTAGACCCAAACTTGTGGAAATATATATATCTTTTATTTTATTTTTAGTTATTTATTATTATTATTTTATTATTTTTCTTTCTTTCTTTAAACGCCAGAAGTCCAATGGGAGACAAAGGTGGACATATTTTGCTTCCACTGACATTGTAAACACAAACAGGCACCTGTGCATATGTATGTAGCTACGAATGTGGATGAGTTTGGTATTGTTGAGCTTGTGTTGTACTGTTGAGGATGAGTTTAGATTGTTCTTGGTGGACTGCCGAACAGAATTGCCCTCTGGGATTAATAAAGTTGATCAAATCAAATATATTATGTATATATAGTATATGATGAACACTAGATGTATGTATGAAAACTTCTTCCCACCTGCTGTCTCTGTTTCCATCATGAGATTATCACGGTCATTAAACAGGTAATGAAATGTATTCTACATAGAATAAAAGATTGGATTAGAAACCCATCAATATACAGCAGGTGGTCAAGGTAAGTTATATCTTATAATTTACAGTAGAATGTTAGGTAGTTGGATTCTCTAATAGGCTACAAAATATGATTTTTCAATGTCAACTTAATTCTAAAAATGAATGATTACAGCTGGCAGATAAAAACAGTCAAAAGTATCAAGCAATATGCAAAAAACACTCAAATGAGCTCAGATTTGTTTTATTGATCTGTGAGAAGTACACTGGCACACAGCGTCATTGATCACACGACCACATCCCTTGTTTGTTGCACACATACAAATGTACATTAAAAAAGTTGATAGTTTTATACTTCCTTTTAACCCCTGAGTATACACTATATGGATTCAGGCCACTTAAGAAAAAGGGTCATTTGTCACAGAGAGCGAGTGTTACAAGGTCTTACAAATTACAGAAAATTATTGCAGAAAATAAATCTGAGGTATAGGAGAAAGTCAGACATATTAAAGTGTAGATTATGCATTACATGTTGTGGCAGGGATTTTGTTTATATTTGGACGGTTACAAGTTTGTGTTGGGATTAAGTGCAGAGGCCGCTGTCTTTTTATACTCGAGTAATCCGTTTAGGGATCACTAGGCATGATGTACTTGGTTGCCATGGCAAGGATGGGAGCGCCTGTTGGGACACCGGGAAAAGGACCGCTGGACCCAGCGATGTCAACGTGGGAGTACGGCAGAGGAGTCTTTGAGTCCACACCGTGCTGCAATGGAAATTCATAGATGATAATATGATATCAACCACTGCATGTCTTCCATACCGTTCTCTTCATATTTACATAAAAATAAACATTTATTAGGAGAATGTGTGAGCACCTTGTCGAGCCCTGAAGCCATGATGAGGAAAGCTGCGGGGGTCTGATGTCCTCGAGGTGTAGCTGAGGACGGCAGGTTGTTGCACTGCAGAATATCCTCATACTCAGACTTGCCTTTGTGGAACTCGTAGTCCTCTCGTCTGATGCTGGACACCTCAAACACGTCACCCAACACCTCCCCAGCTGCACACAAGTGAAGCAAAGACCTGGTGTTACAGTAGCTGGTGATAATGAAAATAAATCTTTCTCTGACGCTCATTTTGCTGCGATTGAGTCAGTATATTATTTGATAAAGTCACAATAATGAAATCTGATATCATTGTATCACGTAGAAAATCTGATTAAATCCAAGACCAGGATAAAACTGTGAAAAGTACAAGTGGTCTCTCTGCTGTTGTTAGAGTGGCAAACAGCACTTATGCCATTTCATTATCAGCTACTTATTTCTTATGAACTATTTTCTAAAAGTCTAAAAGCTATTTTTAGGACGGTGGAGCGGAGCAGCAGGCTGCTCAGAGCTACACCATGGAGGCTAAAGGGATTTCTTGGTTTCCCTCATCAAACTCATCAAATACAAAATCCCAAAACTCCAATATGCTCTGGTGGACAAGCTGTGACCTGCACATTCACCACACTATGAGATAATAATGGAACATTACGAAACTGAGCCATTTTCAACGTAAATACAGAGTTTGCTGAAAAACTGTCCCTGAAGGCAACTCACATCAGTGGTTTTGCATGAATTTACCTCTAAAACAGCTCCGTCTTGTAACATTCCGTTATGTCATAGCGTGGTGAATGTGCAGCTCACAACTTTGATGAAACCAAGAAATTCCCTTAGCCTCCATAGCACAGACCTGAGCAGCTAGCCGCTCTGCTCCGCCGTTCTAAACATAGCTTGCACCGACAATTAAAGGTAACAAACCTACTGCTATGACTATAGGGATTATGGCAATGGGCCAATTTGCCAATATGTTGAACTATCCCTTTAACAATGAAGAAATGCTATGAATGTGGCAAGGTGAAGAGGGCCCGGGTGGGCTTTGAACCCCAGACTCCCACGTAAGAGCCATGCGCACTAACCACTTGGCCAAAGGGACATCCCCTTGGCCAAGTAGCCAGGGCGCATGATCAATTGGAGGCATAGTGACAGGAACCTCAACTGTCACATACACAAGTCTTTGATGCATTTCTGGCAAAACCAAAAGTATATTCAGTTCATAATGATGTCCAACAAAAAACAGGCTGCAGTGACCTCTGTGACTTCAATGAAAATACGTGCACTGGTCCTTTTAGAAGTCAGTTTGCTTTGTGGCTTCATCAATACAGTGTGACAAATTATTTTAAGTACAACCACAATTCAAGACTTCACTGAGTTATTGCAAAAACTTATGAATCCACTGACTATGAGCAACAGATGTGGTCAAAATCTCTGCAAAAACCTGGTTAATGGACTTTGACTTATTAACTCAACTTAGTTTAGTGCAAAAATGGTCAGATAACTGTTCATACTCAAATTTATGTGTACTGTTTTCTTACCTGTCTGCCAGTGAGCAGCATTCCCGCCGCGATGGGCTGGTCCATTATCCATGATAATCTACAACAACAAATTTAACATTGAACGCAGCTGAATCTTTTCAGAGTTTATGTGAACATCTCTCAGTAAAGTGCACTACTTGTGTTTAGAGCAGCACTCACAGAGTAGTTGGGTCCCATGGCTCTGATGGCATGACCAGTCAGAGTGGCAATAGTGAAGAGCTCAGGAGATTTCTCATTTACTGCCTGGAGGAAAAACATGACAGGGTCAAAAACAGAAGGAAGCTCATTGGTAGAAGAAAGACTAAACTTAAAAATATCTTCACAATATGGGACTCTGTGAGTACAAATGTGGCCGTTTGTGTAGAGAGATTTCCAGGGATGATGCAAGTTTGACTGAGACCTGTTTAATACGTCAAACTCCCTCTCCTCTCAGCAAGAAGGTTCTGGACCCAGAAATGTCGTCTGCCAGGGAGGAGTGTACTATGAAGCGTAGTGTGTTGAGTCTAAAGCCAGGCTCTCTTAAAGGGATAGTTCAACATTTGGGCAAATTGGCCCATTGTCATAATCCCTATAGTTTTAGGAGTAGGTTGGGATTTGGACAGGACATGAGATTCCTTGGTTTCCCTCATTGAACTCATCAAATACACAATCCAACAACTCCAAAACGCTCTGGTGGACAAGTTGTGACCTGCACATTTACCATGCTATGAGATAATAACACAATGTTACCACACAGAGTTGTTTTAGAGGGAAATACAGAGACTGTTGATGAAAAACTGTCCTTGACAGGAACGTGCATCAGCAGTTTTGCATGAATTTCCCTCTAAAACAACTCTGTGTGGTAACGTTGTGTTATTATCTCATAGTGTGGTGAATGTGCAGGTCACAACTTGTCCACCAGAGCGTTGTGGAGTTGTTGGATTGTGTATTTGATGAGTTTGAGGAGGGAAACCAAGAAATCCCATGAGCCTCCATAGCGTAGCTCTGAGCAGCTCACGGCTCTGCTCCGCCATCCTAAATACAGCTTGCACTGACAAATAAAGGTAATGAACCTGCTAAGGCTATAGGGATTATGGCAATGGGCCAATTTGTCAAAATGTTGAACTATCCCTTTAACATGGCCAGATCACCATGGTAACTTATGCTTAGCTCATACCTAGTGCATATATTGATGAGAATGTATCCTCTGACTGAAACCACATTGTCTGACTATTCTGTGTTGTGTTCTGTTGTTTGTTTTTAGCTGCTATGAGATGTTCTGACCTTCTCCTTCATCTCACAGAGCAGATCCACCATCACCATACGTCCCTCAGCATCAGTGTTTCCCACTCTCACTCTTCTTCCCGCACGGGAAACCACCAGCTCATCAGCCACATAACAGTCTGAGGAAACACACACACATACATGCAGTCAGCTGATGGCTATAACACAGGTCACACAGTCAGAACTAACTACACCTGCAACATAAATAATGGGAAAATGTGGATCATACTGACCTGCACCCACACTGTTCCTCACCATGGCCATGGAACCGATGACCTTCAGATGCTTGGGCTTCAGCTTGGCCAAGATCTAGAAAGCAAGACGGACATTGCTCAAGTGGCAGAGCTGTAAGCTGGTCAATAAAACCCAGGTCTCAGGTCCAGAACAAAGTCTGAGCAAGTCTGGAAGATGACCTGGAACTGAGGACTAACAACTTGACCAAGCTACCTGAAAGCTACCTGAGATTGATTCCTGACCAAAGTCCCAAGTTGTAAAGTGCTGATTTCATTTTGAAATCTCTGAGCCAATCCAAGAGATCAGTTTCTTTATCTCCCTCAGGGTTTATTACTCACACCACTCACCTGAAAGAAGCCGGCGACGGCAGCAGCTCCACACTTGTCTCTGTGCATCCCGGCCATGAACCCACCGGCCTTGATGTCAGCTCCTCCAGTGTCATAGGTGATTCCCTGGAAACACCAAATAAGACCCCACCTCTGGCTGTCAGTCACATGTACATACAGACCGTGCCCATTTTCTAGCAGATACACAAACAAGTGCAAAGGACTGCAACCGATTAATAATATATTGATTATTTTATTGATTAATGAATCCATTTGAATAGTTCCCTCCCACCTTTCCCACCAACATGAGTGTCTTGGTGATGGGCCCTTCTCCACAGTACTGCAGCTTGACAACTCTGGCCTGGTGGCGTGGTACACCTGGAGAAGACGGAAACTGTTGATGAGTATTCATCAGTTTGGTGATTGTGTGTCCAGACTGAGTCTTGTTAAAGGGATAGTTCAACATAATCAACAAATAGTTTTAGCAGTTGGTTTGTTACCCTTAATTGTCGGTGCAAGCTATTTTAAGAACGGCGGAGCAGAGCCGTGAGCTGCTCAGAGCTACGCTACAGAGGCTCATGGGATTTCTTGGTTTCCCTCATCAAACTCATCAAATACACAATCCAACAACTCCACAACGCTCTGGTGGACAAGTTGTGACCTGCACATTCACCACGCTATGAGATAATAACACAATGTTACCACACAGAGTTGTTTTAGAGGGAAATTCATGCAAAACCGCTGATGCACATTCCTGTCAAGGACAGTTTTTCATCAAGCAGTCTCTGTATTTACCTCGAAAAATAGCTTGCACTGACAATTAAAGGTAACAAAGATACTCCTAAAACGACAGGGATTATGGCAATGGGCCAATTTGCCAAAATGTTGAACTATCCCTTTAACATGTGATGAAAACTAAATGTTTCCTTACTGTTGGCACAGCGATTGACAGCAGCCAGGCAGGGATACTCTCTCTCCAGAGTCTTGACGTCACTCACCACCTCCACCTGCAGGAGACAAACACACACACATTCTTAAAGCAGCCTAAAGTGCACGGCACACACAGGAAGAGCAGAGGTGTGTGGACTTTCTCCCAAAATAAAATATAGAAATATAGTGATTGTGTCAGCACATGTGATCATGTTCATGTTTCCCACCTTCACGGGGCTGTCCTTGAAGAGAGCCTGGGTGTACTCGGCCACACGAGGAGCAGCCATACGCTCAGGGTCAGAGCCACCGATGTCCCGACACGCCACTCTGAGGAGGGGAGGGGGCCGGGTGGGTGAGTAAAGACTGAGTGATACAATTTCTCTCTGGAGAAATGATGATGAAGGGTTTTTAATCACCTGCCGCTCTCCAGAGCGTCAGCTAGCTCCACCAGCTTCCGTCCCTGAGCCTCCTGCACAGCCCACAGTCCCAGCACACACACCTTGTAGTCAGTGGCTTTCACGTTCCCCTCCCTGACTTCAAGAGGCTGTTGGAGAAGATGGAATATAAAAAGACAGTGGTTTGGTTTTGACACATGATCAGATTTAACTTTGAAACTAAGATCATTGCTTAACACAAAAAAGGAAAGTAAAGGAGTCTTGATTCCAGTTTGGAGCTGATATTCTTGGCTAAACTGCATCTCCCAGCTCTGCAAATGTTATCAAATGCCTCTTTTTTTTCAAAGTGAAAGAAGCTGAGGCCGACACATCCACAGTGGACACTAGACAACATTTAAAGGGGACATGTTCTGCTCATTTCTGCTTATTGACATGGAACCTTGATGTCTAAACGTAATGTGAGTGACATGCTCAGCTGGTTCTCTCCACACCGGTTTCACAGCCCTGCTCTAAACGCTCGCTTTAGAATCTTCACTCTGGTAGCTGAGGTAACCATGGGAGCGAGGGCTTGTGGTGCGTTCATTACAACTCGGAGGTCGGAATTCCCAACTTTTTCTGACTTCCGACATCATTGCGTTCACGCTGCAGGAACTCGGAAGAGAAAAAACATGGATACCCGAAGGAAGTCTGGCATATTGTGGCTCATAGCTTAATACGGAAAATATATGCAGCAGCAAATTTTGCTTATTTTGGAGGAAAATGAAGAAATGTTATGGCCTGCCCTGATAACAGTTAAACGTTATTTCTGTCACATAGGAGGACCGCAATTTCACACCATACAACAATCACAGCTTAATATAAACGAATTTCATATACTGTAGGCTGCTGCAATAATACACAAAAAAATATGCACTCAAACCTCAACATATAACTTAAAATGTCTAAATTCTAACCATTTAAGATGAGGGCTGCCATGTTTTGATGTTGTTGTGATGTCAAGTCGGAAAGTTGGAGCTGTGAAATGATACCTGAGTTTCTGACCTGTAATTTCCGAGTTCAACGCCGTTCAATTCATATTTTACAACTCCGAGCGTGTTTTTTTTCTGACTTCCAAGTTGCCTTGAATACATTAAATATTCAAATCACCCGGCTTGTGATGTATTAAAGGGCAACTTCGGTTTTTTTCAACCTGGGCCCTGTTTTCATATGTTTTCCTGTATATGTGAGTGATGGATAACACTTTTTTTGAGGTGGCTCCAGTATTGAGCGGGGCAGGCAGCCTGCAGCCCAGCTAACGCTCTAACATGGGGCAAGTGGCTCCCATCAAAGTTCGCCGTAAACAAGCATTTTTTTTTCAAACTGACAGGCTCAGATAGTTACAATGAGTGTCCGACAACACACTAGAGAGGAGAAATTAACGTAATCAGGGTTTTTTCTGGCCAAAATTTGGGTTGAGGCGGCCGCGGGGATACGTATCTCTCCCTCCGGTCAAACGCCCCGTCCTGATCCACACATCCACTGCAAAGTAGGTGCCGCCAGCTGTAATAGTGAAACAACCGCGCTTTTACAGCCGATTTTAGGATAAAACTCTGAACATGACGTAGACATGGAGATCTAGCCGGGTTAAAATAGCCACCCATAGTTGCCTACAGGAGAGCCCGGCTCGCTACAGTAGCAGCCCTCCGTCTCCGTCTCCTCTTTCTCTCCACGCTCTGTGCCGGTGGGGTAAACAGCGCCGCTGAGCTTCCATACCGTACAGAGTTTCAATCAAGATTCCAGCGCGGCGGCTGACAATTTCAGCGAGGCCGTGCCGACCACAGGGTCTGGTATGTTGCCAGACACTCATGGTAACTATCTGAGCCTGTCAGTTTGAAAAAAAAAGCCTGTTTACGGCGAACTTTGACGGGAGCCACTTGCCCCATGTAAGAGCGTTAGCTGGGCTGCAGGCTGCCTGCCCCGCTCAATACTGGAGACACCTCAATAAAAGTGTTATCCATCACTCACATATACGGAAAAACATATGAAAACAGGGCCCAGGTTGAAAAAAACCGAAGTTGCCCTTTAAGCCGGGTGAAATTAAAACTGCTCGTTAAGAGACACATTTTCTGACTATGGCAGTTTACAAAATGTTGACCTAGTTGTCAAAACTTATGTTTAAGGGATGAGGAGGCACTCCGGATACGCAAATACACATAAAGCAATGAAAAAGTGAGTTCTGCATAATATGTCCCCTTTAAATGTGCCTCTGTGAGAGAGTTGTTGAGCTGTCTCTCACCATGTACAGAGCATGAAGGGCCCCGAGAGCAGCCACCAGTGTGCTGTTCTTGTAGTCCTTGTGTGGGGGGCTGACCAGCAGGGGGCGCTGCATACCAGCTTTCAAGGCCCTGGAAGGACACACAGGATGAAGACAAGCAGGGGTATGAAAGGGATATGAAAGTTATCATTTCTGCTTTGAGACACAAGAAACCAGACCATGCGAGCCCATCTCTCACATGAGTGTGTGAACGGTCTGACACACACCCGCAGTAGATCTCTGTTAACTGATCAGAGTAATTATGACTATGAAATGTGTAGTTTTACACTGAGGTCTCCATAAAAAACAATAGATTCAGTGGTTTTAAGTTCATTCAACCATCAAACATAAAGCAGTAGATATGTCTGATTAACACTATCTGTAGGTAACCTAGGTGATGATCATCACTCAGCTGACCGTTTGATGCCGTTGACCGCTGCATCACCGAAGCGCCTGATGTCATCGTAGTCGCGGTTTACGGGGCCGGTGGAGGCAAACACCAGACGGTTACCAGGGAGACCAGGGACCTTGATGAGCACCACCTCCTCCCCCAAACCGCTGTCCAGCTGAAAGTGAAGTAACACCACACAAAACCACTCAGTCACCAGAGAGCATGTTACACCTCCTCTTGTTCTAAGATGCTGCAGCAGGATAATCATTGTTGACAGTGGGACCAGACTGACACAACTGACCCCTGGACAGAGGAAATAACCCAAACATGGTGTAGCAGAAATGTTTTTTTCCTGTTTTCCTATAACCAGTGTGGGTGGGGTCACCTAGTCAGACTGGGACACATCTAATAAATTAATATTAAAGATATTAAATGAATGAATATTAAATGAATATTAAAGCACTTTTGTTCATTTAAAGGGATAGTATACATTGTTGCGAATGGACCCAAAGAAACGGCCTAAAAGAGATTTTGCCTGAAAAAAACCAACAAAAAAAACACAGTTCCATTGTTCGTTACAATATAATTTTTTCCAGCCCTTCAAAGTGCAGGAAAACACAGTTTTTATTTGGACCTAACCAACTCACGTATCCCTCCGCCCAGGGTTAGCACCTGCCAATCAGTTGGTTAGCTCCAAATAAAAACTGTGTTTTTCCTGCACTTTGAAGGGCTGGAAAAAATTATATTATAGCAAACAATGGAACTGTGTATTTTCAGGTAAAACCTGTTTTAGGCTGCAAAAATAGGTCTGTTCATAACACTGTCTGTATGTTGTAAGTCTCTGGGCAGGGCTATGGGCTGGCGTTGCTAACGGGAGGAGTGCAGAGAGTCCTTAGGGGCTATTTGTAGATCATACAACCCCACTTTAAAAAAAATGATACTATCCCTTTAAATCTATTTTTTATCTTACAAAACACAGCGATATTATGCTGCGTCCCACTACGTGGTACCAGCTCAACTCGACACAGCACCATTACATTACATGTTCTGAAAAGCTGGTTGGCTGACAGGCTGCAGGTGGTGGGAGAGCAGATACTCACGGAGCTGTAGTCCTGCAGAGGAGCTTTCAGGCACTCGAGCTCGGCCGGCAGCGTCTCATGACTCTGGGTCACCAGGACTACGCCATCAAAACTAGGAAGAGAAGTAAAGTTATGTTGTGCAACAGTCTGTTAAAGTGCACAAAAGCATTTTTAAAAAAGAAACTCACTTCTGGTTCTTGAGGTCACTGGTCCACTCAACAGGCTGGACACTGCAGAGAGAAACACAGTGATTTTTATAATGCAGGTTAATGATAACAGTGGATTAAACATGGAAGCCTGCCAGACCTTTGAGATCAGCTTCTCACTTCTTGTCTAACTGAGACTTTGTACTGTGAACTTTACAAGTAGTAACCACAGAGTCTGTCTAATTTCAGCTACTCAATCACTTTGGGTTTTCAGCCATTTCCAGGCCAACATGCCTACTCAGCATGTCTTAGATCCACCCAGAGATTTTCAGTGTGGATTTTCCAGATTGAACTGCCTGCAGGACATTCACAACCAGAATATTTCTGCAACTGGGCCACAACACAATCCAACTTCAACCTGGTGCCCAAACTTTAAGTAGGCTACATGTCACTTTTAAAATAAATAAGTAACGATGCATTGGGCATATGAGAGACAATGATGTAATTGGCTATTTGCTTCTCTTAACAAATTCTGTTTATAACTGATATTTCTGGCATCATATGACACCTACTGGAAATATAATCAACCTATAATGATATTGAAAGTGATGTTTGAGTGAATTTGAAAAGAAAAGAAAAAAAGACTGTTTAGGCCCTTTAGAAGAAAATGAATCCGCCTCAGACTGTGCAATATGCAGATCACATTTCCGCTTTGAGCTGTGATTGAATAAAGAAATCAGTCACGATCACAGATTAAATTAATCACTTAATCAAACCAGGAAAAGAGATCACGACATAGAGCTGGCTGTAGCTTTATGCATTTTCAACCAACACAAAGCCCTCTCTCGCAGCCTCCACGGCTGTTTCCTGCAAACGTAAAGCTGCACGTCAGAAAGCCGAGAGGTCAGACACGAAGCCCGGACACCTGACTACACAAAGAGGCGTTGAACTCACCTGGTGCACATCTTGATCCTCCTCCTCCGGTGTCTTCACGGTGAAAGAGACAGCTGAGAGCCGGTGACAACGGATCCTGCCCTGTACGCTGCTCCGCTTGATCACATGACCTGCTGAGTTGAAGTCGTGTTGCCTTCGCGGCCTCGTCGTAGCTCGTTATTATGACCACCCGGGCCGTGAAATCCATCTCGCTTGGAAACTTTTGTCTAAAATAACACTGAGCAGCAGTACACTACATTTCAACACAGCAGTGAGCTAAAGGCACAGCTGCATTAGTATTAACAGAAAATAGATACATGATCAGTCACGCGGGCCAAGTAGTTTTAACCAAAAGTACTACGTTTTGCTGATTATATTTTTATTCTTTTATTAAGCAGCATTCACTTCAAAACCTTCATTAATGTAATATACATTGCACGTTTTCCTTTTGAGCGAACAGACAAGTTTCGAACCAAAGTCTTGATCGAAAACGTTCATGAAATGTTGAGTGCTGTAGGTCTTTCTAACTTCCGATTGTACGTAAACGCTCGTTTCAGATGGCTCTCGGGAATTGTAGTCTTCAGAGCCGACTCAAAACGTAAAAAGCAGCATTAAAAACAAAACAGTAACAGTTTATCGTTCGTTTTTAGTGTTATATAATAAAAGCCCTCAGCACAGCTTGCCATCAGTGTCGGTTTAACCATTATTCTGGTTCCTGGTAGCTCTGACCTCGTGGACTACAAGCACAAACCGGAAGCAGTTAAAAGTAGTGTTTCTGTGCAGAACCATTGAACGGAAGAGGTGAGTTAAACTAGAGACGGTCCAAAGGACACGAGACAGGCAGCAGGTGACAGGACACTGCTGTAGAGATGGTCTGAGATCTGAGATCAGAGATCAGGGTCAGTGGTGCAGAGCTCAGGCCAGCTGCAGGTAGGCTCAACCAGCTCCTGGAGCTGCTCCTGTCCAGATCATGGTTCACAGCTTCACTATCAGGTGCCAGGTGATAATAATAACCGTGCATCACGTGACAGACCGGCTGACACTGGTGACGGACTGGGCTGAGTTGCCCAGCTTCTTGCCAAACTAGTTGAGGATAAAACCCGTTCACAGCTCAGTGAGACTCAGTGTCCAGATTTAATCCATTCAAGTGCAGTCATTTTTTTTGTAGAAATGACCATTTCTGATCTGAAACATATGTCAGAATGTTGTTTCCTATATTTCGCAAGTTGTCGGGTGTGTTTGTCCAAAGAAGCGGAAGACATGAGCAGGCCCAGTGCAGTGTAACGGAGCTGTCAGTGATAATGATGGTTAACCAACAAAGGAAAACTGCAAAAAAAAAAAAAAAGAAAACTGCAAAAAAGAAAGAAAGAAATGAAATAGAGGACTGGGGATTTGCTGCATACAGGTTTTAATTTCATATTGTTGAGATCTGGACGTTTAAAAGGAGCAATGGTGTTTTGGAGCTGTCACCTTGGGCTCGAAACTGTATTTAAAGGGATAGTTCACCCAAAATTCAGATTTCTCTCTATCTACTCACCCTCATGTCGACTATAAGAGCTGTGAGAATTTGTGGTATCCATTCACAACCATCATATGGACAAATACTGCTGCGCGAACCCCCCTGTAACTCAGAGAAGGCACGGAGGACTCTGAAAATTTGAATCTATCCCTTTAATGACAAAGGAAATAGTGAGGATTTTTAAAAAATCAATTAGATCAGCTGAAGTCTTCAAGATGTCCTCAGAGAGAGGACTGCTTGTCTCTTCTTGTCTGTCATCTCTATTGTTCTCTTCATTCCTTTCATTGCTGTGCTCAACAGATGAGACTTCCTCTTCGCTCCTCTTGCATCAGGAGTTTAATCTCTCTCAGCCAAACCCCACGGAGCCGAGGCCTGAGTGGTGTAGCCATGCGTCTGGTACAGTTTTGCCGCCGTGGTGACGGAGGCGGTATTAGGGTGGGAGTGGAGCAAGGTGAGGGTCTGGGTGTGGTGGACCTGAAGGCATTTGACCCCTCCATGCCCTCAACTGTGAGAGAGCTGCTGGAGCTGGGGGATAAGGGTCTGGCATGTGCACAGAGGTATCAGACATCAGGATTTTTATTTCTAAATGATCTCCATCAGTCCTCTATAATCATCACTTTGCTGCTTCCAGATCATTGGCCTCCTCCTCCTCTGCATACTCTGTGTAATAAATCATCCTCAGTGATAATGATCTTCTGAAGTCACCACATTCTTCTCCTAAATCTACAACCTGCTCGCTGACATGATTTATTTTCAACATTCACATTCTAATGATCTTCATGGATTATCATTTTAAATCGCCAACCTATTGTTGTTTTAAAGGGATACTTCAAAATTTTTGCAATTTGGCCCATTGCCATAATCCCTATAGTCATAGCAGTAGGTTCGTTACCTTTATTTGTCAGTGCAAGCTATTTTTAGAATGGCAGAGCAGAGCCGTGAGCTGCTCAGAGCTACGCTACGGAGGCTCATGGGATTTCTTGGTTTCCCTCATCAAATACACAATCCGACAACTCCTGCACATTCACCACGCTATGAGATAATAACACAACGTTACCACACAGAGTTGTTTTAGAAGGAAATTCATGCAAAACCACTGATGTGTGTTGCCTTCAGGGACAGTTTACAGCAACTTGTCCACCAGAGCATTGTGGAGTTGTTGGATTGTGTATTTGATAAGTGTGATGAGGGAATCCCATGAGCCTCCGTTGCGTAGCTCTGAGCAGCTCACGGCTCTGTTCCACCGTTCTAAAAGTAGCTTGCACCGACAATTACAGGTAACAAACCTACTGCTATGACTATAGGGATTATGGCAATGGGCCAATTTGCCAAAATGTTGAACTATCCCTTTAAGTATCCTAATAAGTCACTCTAATACATCACCAATGTGCTTTTTTTTTTTCTTTCTTCCTCCAACTTCAACATCATCTTCGTCTTCCTTTTCCATCATCTTCCTCATCAGAGCTTTGTCGTCGGGTCAGTGTGTGTTGGAGCGATCAGACGTCCAGCTGCTGTCGCCCGTGTTGGCCCCGGAGAAGGTGGTGTGTGTGGGTATGAACTACCGCGACCACTGCCTGGAGCAGAACGCCCCCATCCCCAAAGAGCCCATCATCTTCAGCAAATTCCCCAGCGCCATCACAGGGCCGTACGATGACATCACACTGCCTTCAGAGAGCCAGGTGACATCATTAAAAACCATTCATTAAGTGATAGATCATTAAGTGATTAAATTTGACCATGTTAATAACTGAGCTGCAAATTTGGGCAGGAGGCAAAAAAAAATAAAGACTGGTTTTAATATTTTTTACAAACCTGTGACTGGAACTGTGCATCAACAGGGTCTGGGAAATGAAAATATAAAATTCCTGAACTGTAAACATATATTTTTTAAGCCTCTATGGAAGGATGAACAGTTTTGGAAAAGCGAAGTGTTCCCATGAGCCGCACGCACACGGTGAAATTCTTGGACCGGCGTAAGACAGCCGTCTTGCCAAGAATGTTTTCATTCATCAAGAATTAAAGTCAGAGGTTGGAAGACGATCAGATACCGTCGTAGTTCCGACCATGAACAGCGATTTGGCGGCGTTATTCTTATGGCGGCGTTATTCTCATGACCCGCCGGGCAGCGTCTGCAAAACCGAAAGTAAGGAAACGCTGGTCAGCTCGCCCAGCATTTCCACCATTAATTAAAATAACAAAATAACAATAGATACAAAACAATATCTGTCGAAAATGGAGCCATTAACAAGTGTTGGTAGCGTAGATTCATCCAGATGAACTTTTTTATAACCAAATACAAACTCCTCATTGTCCCTTTAACTGATTTTTTATTTTTTAAAATTATAATTAAAAACACCACACACAATCTTAAACAACTGTATTCTATACTTTCACTTTCTCAAATATAAATTGAGTTGGGGCGGTGTTTAGCTCAGTTGGTAGAGCACCCGCCCCATATGCAGAGGCTATAGTCCTCGCTGCAGGCGGCCCCGGTTCGAGTCCCGTGTCGGAAGGCCCTATACTGCGTGTCATTCCCCCCATCTCTGCCTCCCATTTCCTGTCACTCTCTCTACTATCCTATCAATAAAGGCATAAAAAGATAAAAAAAATATTCTTTAAAAAAAAATAAAAATAAATAAATAAATAAATAAATATATGGGCCTTCTGTGTGGAGTTTGCAAATGGGGTCATGAAATTGGGAACCACTGTCCTTGGTTTGTCCTTGGGAAAAGATACGATATAGTGAACATTACATTAGCAAATCAAGCATTTATTTAAAGGCATTTTTCCTGTTGTGTGTTACTTTCTCATTTTGTGAACACTCTCTTAAATGAGTGTGCTGCTTCATCCTGGTGTTGTGTGTGTGTGTGAAGGAGGTGGACTGGGAGGTGGAGCTGGCCTTTGTGATTGGACGGAGAGGAAAACACATCAAGGTGAGAAACCTTCCATCAGCCCTGATGTCTGTGACGACGCTCTGACTCAGACTTTATCTCGTCTCGTTGTTCAGGAGGAAGACGCTCTCTCCTACGTGGCTGGCTTCACCGTGGCCAACGACGTCAGCGCGCGCGACTGGCAGATGAAGCGCAACGGGAAGCAGTGGCTGCTGGGAAAAACGTTCGACAGCTTCTGTCCTCTCGGCCCCGCCCTGGTAACCAGCGATGCTGTGAGCGGTGAGAGGGAACGAGGAAGCACAGTGGGGAGACGGAGAGGAAATGAAAGGCAGTCTGGTGCATCGTCTGTGATTTGTCTGTTCTCGGCTCGGCTGGGTTCACCAGCTGCAGTTCACTAAGTGTTTAGTGCAGCTGGAACAGCAGGACACAGCAGGGTGATGATGGTAGATCAGTCGGTTATACAGGCACCAGCACATTTCTGGCACAGTCATGGATCCATCAGAACAGACAGGTTCCTTCTGGAGTGGCAGTGACTTCATTGAAAACATTTACCATGGGATGTCCCATGAAATTCACAATTGAGTCAATCACTGCTTCTGAATCTGGAGTTTAACTCTCCTGTTGTCCTCATGGGTCAAGGAAGGAAGGAAGGAAGGACAAAGGGAAGGAAGGAAGAAAAGAAAGAAGGAAGGGATGGACGAAGGGAAAGAAGGAAGGTAGGAAGGATGAAGGGAAGGGAGGGAGGAAAGAAAGAAAGAGGGAAGGAAAGGACGGATGAAGGGAAAGAAATAAGGAAGAATGGAAGGAAGGAAAGAAGGAGGACAAAGGGAAAGATGGGAGGAAAGAGGAAGGGAGGATGAAGGGAAGGAAGGAAGGACGAAAGGAAGTAAGGAAGAAGGGAAGGAAAGGTCAAAGGTCTTTATTTTATCAATTTGCTTCATTCCAGTGTAATGTAGACAAAATGAGATGACGTTTCTCAGGGACTCGAAATACAACACCCCCCAGGACTAAAGAAAGAAAGAAAGAAAGAAAGAAAGACAGAAAGAAAGAAAGAAAGAAAGAAAGAAAGAAAGAAAGAAAGAAAGAAAGAAAGAAAGAAAGAAAGAAAGAAAGAAAGAAAGAAAGAAAGAAAGAAAGAAAGAAAGAAAGAAAGAAAGGATGGATGGGTGAAGGGAGGGAAGGAAAGAAAGAAAGAAAGGATGGATGGGTGAAGGGAGGGAAGGAAAGAAAGAAAGAAAGAAAGAAAGAAAGAAAGAAAGAAAGAAAGAAAGAAAGAAAGAGGGAAGGAAGGAAGGACGAAGGGAAAGAAGGGAGGAAAGAAGGAAGGGGAAAAGAGGGAACAGATCAGGTCAGTTGGATCAAAAGAGGAAGGAAGAAGAAATGAGGACAAAGGGAAAGAAGGAAAGGAAAAAGGATTGTGGAAAGAAGGGAGAAAGGAAGGAAAGGAGGAAGGGAACAGATTGGATCAATTTGACCCAGAAGGACAACAGAAGGGTTAAATACGATACAGAAATTGTTTTTTTGTGTAATTAATGGTGAATTCGTCAAACGTGCACCAACTAATCATGACAACTTCACACAGCCCCTCGTCCAAAAAAACACCAAGTCTCCTCCTAAAGCAGCTTCATGATGTTGAGGAAAGAGTCTGTGCTGAGGACAGACCATAACTCTTTGAGGTGGTTAGCTAGAAGACCTTCACCTCATCATGTACAGGTGGAGGTCTACATTACATCACCGTTTCTCCCGCTCCTCCTCCAGATCCTCACAACCTGGCCATCCGCTGCCTGGTCAACGGAGACACGGTTCAGAGCAGCAACACTGACCAGATGATCTTCAAGACGGCAGCGCTGGTCTCCTGGGTCTCCAAGTAAGTCCTCCCACTCTGCCTGCAGACAGCTCTGGGGTCTGTGCATGGGAACTAGTGATGTGTGGATGGATACTACCAGGTCTGTGTGCTCAAAAATACTTTCTCAAATGAAAATATCAATACTTTTGATACTTCATACCTGTGGTAATGTATATCATTAACAGGAACATGGTGGAAAGTAACTAAACTATTCTAACTATTGTTAAACGACATTGATGTGAATGGACCCAAAGAAACGGCCTATTTTCACGGCCTACAAGAGGTTTTACCTGAAAAAAAATACACAGTTCCATTGTTCGCTGTAATATAATTTTTTCCAGCCCTTCAAAGTGCAGGAAAAACACAGTTTTTATTTGGAGCTAACCAACTGCTGATCAGCAGGCGCTAACTCTGGGCGGAGGGATACGTGAGTTGGTTAGGTCCAAATAAAAACTGAATTTTTCCTGGAAAAAATTATATACATTTTTTTTCAGGTAAAACCTCTTTTAGGCCGTGAAAATAGGCCGTTTCTTTGGGTCCATTCACAACAATGTATGTTGTAAATCTCTGGGCAGGGCTATTATGGGCTGGCGTTGCTAACGGGAGGAGTGCAGAGAGTCTTCTACTGCAATTAAAGTACTTAGGGGCTATTTGGAGATCATACAACCACACTTCTGCAATGAAGAAATAGAGGATCAGTTACATTATTCTTCTACTGTACACATGCAGTCAGATTTTGGTCAGACATTCAGAAGTGGCTAAGACCCAAAAATATTCACTTTGAATTTACACCACTAAATATTTAGTTGGTTACTGGAGTAAAATGCCAGATTGTAAACACCATCATCGTTTTGGGGAATATATTTATATTCAAGACCCAAACAAAAACACTTTTGAACTTAAAGCAGATATCAGCGGTTCGGCCGTTTTCGCTAATGCTGCGTTCAAGGCACGCTTTTGAAACCGTAAGTTACAGCTTCAAGTCACAACTACGACTTTGTAGCGTTCCAGGTAACCTGTAACTCGTGTTTTTAAAAGTCACTATAACGGCCTCTCGTAACTTCCTACCCGTGAACTCGTACCAGATCGAACTGGTATGACTTCACAGGAAGGAAAAACACAAAGTACGAGTTTCCTTGAACGCACCATGAGTTAGCAGTCCCTGCCCTCGTCATGCATCTATTGGTCCTCGTGCTACGTCACCACATTCACGCGCACCCCTTGGCTGCACACACAGCCCTTCATGCCGTTCTCTCTCCTCATTGGATAACACTTGTATCCCACAAGGAAAGTTTTCTCCTGGTTTACAGCAGAGCAGAGTGACGGAGAGACTCGTGTTACGGCTGAAACACTCCATGTAAATGATTGCTGACAGAAAATAGGACTATTTAGGACTTATATTAACAAAAACATTCCGCTGATATCTGCTTTAAATAAAGTGCGACGCCAATTTCTTCTGGAAAAAAACAAAATCAAAAAACTTTTGAGTGAATTTATACCAGTTGTTTGTTCTTTTGTTTTGTTTTGTTTTATTTTTCTTGAGCATGTTTTTTTTTTTTGCTTTTCTGTCCTGTGTTGTTGTGTTGTTAGGTTTGCTCTGTCGTTTGTCTTCTGTTTGTCTGGACAGTGTATTGTGGGTTTCTACATTGTATATGTCTGTTCCCATTAAGGAAGGACTGGTAATGGACTGAGCAGCAGCCTTTAACTTGTCCTTGTATTCGTGCTGCGACACTGTTCCTCTTCTTTTCTCCTCTGCCAGGTTTGTGACGTTAACTCCAGGAGATGTGTTCCTGACAGGCACTCCTCCAGGTGTAGGTGTGTTCAGGAAGCCACCCATCTTTCTCAAGGTGAATTCATGCCTGAAAAATGATCAACAATCAAAAACTGTAGAGCTGGTTCGCATACATTCATGTTGATGGACATTTACTTTCAGTATCTCTAGACAGCTGTTTGAAGACAGTGTTGTGTGTGTGTGTGTTTTGTCTTCAGAGAGGAGACGTGGTGGAGTGTCAGATCGACCAGCTGGGCTCTATAGTCAACAAAGTGGTCTAAAGCCCAACATCAACTACTGGGAACAGCAACAAGGACGAAGGAACGTCAGGACGAAGGAACGCCAGGACTTCCACTTGATGTTTGATAATTACAGAAGAGAAAATAAATTTCCAAAACATCTATTTTTTAAATTCAGAATGTTTCCACTGCATTTCTTCACAGAACTCCCATGTTGAACACTTGTATGTCTAAAGCTTTTTCAGGCTGGACTGTGTGAACGTGTGTGAAGTGTTTCCTGATGCATGCTGTGGTCCTGACGTTCCACTGGCTGTGAGAGGATAATGTGCTGTTTTACTACATGGATGTGCACAGTGTAATTACATGACTCAACACGGTTGGTTAGTGAGTCACACAGCAGCCTTCAACCAGCACCCACTCACACTACACTGCAGAGAACTGTGCCCCCCCACCCCGTCTTCATTCAGTGGGAGAAAAAGTATATCTATTTATGTTTACGGTGATAGTCATGATGATTGTGTAAAAAACTTTTCTGTTGACTTTGGAACTGCTAACTTTCTTGTGAACAGAAGCAGATTTCCAGTGATGGGTGAAATTAATGTCATCATCAAATATGCCCTCCTCAGTGTTTGTTGCTTGCTTTGCCTGTGGGACAGTACTTTATAATTACTTCGATCTGGGCTTCCTCTCCTGTACCTGCTTGCTTTATTTTCACCCAAAGTGCTGTAGTTGAAGTTTTCGCACCGACAGAGACGAGCTTCAGGGAAATCCCACGACTGAGCCGAGTCGGCCGACACATTCACATGTTGCATCTGTGAGGAGGTGACCACGTGTTGAGCCTGGAACTGTGGCCATGTGACTAATGATCACAATCAAGGATTATATTTTGGTCATTTGGGAAAATCAAAGCGTCCTGCTCAAGGACAGCAGGATGTGTGTGTGTCAATAACCTGCTCCGCCTGTTTAACCCTCCTGTTGTCCTCCTGGGTCAAGGAAGGAAGGATAGATGGGAGGAAAGAAGGAAGGGAAAAAGGAAGGAAAGATGGACAGAAGGAAAAAGGAAGGGTGAAGGGAAGGAAAGAAAGAAAGATTGAGGGAGGGAACAGATTTATTCAAAGAAGGAAGAAGGGAGAGACGGAAAGAAAGAAAAGAAAGATGAGGGGATAGGGAACAGATTAGGTCCACTGAATCAAAAGAGGAAGGAAGAAGAAGTAAGGACGAAGAGAAGGAAGGAATTCAGGAAAGAAGGAAGGAAGGGGAAAACGTATTGTGGAAAGGAGGAAGGATGGAGGAAGGGAACAGATGGGGTCAACTGGGTTAAAAAGGAAGAAGTAAGGATGAGGGAGGGAAGGAAGGGGAAAAGGATTGTGGAAAGAAGGAAGGGAAAGAGGAAGGAAAAAAGTTGGAGGGAACAGATTCATACAAGGAAGGAAGAAGGGAAAGGGGAGGGAAAGAAAGACAGAGGGATAGGGAAGAGATCAGGTCAATTGGATCAAAAGAGGAAGGAAGAAGAAGTAAGGGAGAAGGAAGGAATTCAGGAAGGAAGGGAAAAAGGATTGTGGAAAGAAGGAGGGGAGAAAGGAAGGAAAGAATGAAGGATGGAGGAAGGGAACAGATTGGGTCAACTGGGTCAAAAAGGAAGAAGTAAGGATGAGGGAAGGAAGGGGAAAAGGACTGTGGAAAGAAGGAAGGACAAAGATGGAGGGAGCAGATTCATTCAAGGAAATAGAGGGATAGAGAACAGATCAGGTCAATTAGATCAAAAGAGGAAGGAAGAAGAAGTAAGGACAAAGGGCTCAATTTGACTCAGAAAGACAACAGGAGAGTTAAGCTTCAACAATATCCTGGGTTGAACACTGGGTGGCAGTAGAGCTTCACAGTCGGTCAGAGCTGCTGAGCTGCAGCCTGTGTGTGTGTGTGTGTGCGTGTCCCTCACATTTGGGAGGGAAAAAATAAAATCAGCCCCTCTGATTCTTGACTGTACAAACAGCTGTGAAGTCCAAAATACTAACACCTGCCAGAAAAAGCTCTACCTTGTTCGAAGCAAGGCATCGATTTGTCTCTGTGCCTCGGTGTCAAAAGGTCAGTGTGGAACAGACAGCCTCTCCTGAGGCCTGAGTCAGCACCGAGAGCACTACATCCCAGAAAACAACTTAGAATGATGAGCAGTTTGGAATCAATCGATAGGAATGGGAATATTACAACACACCGCTGGAGAAGATTTCAGCTCACATGAAACCCAGTCTGCAGGATTTGCTGCAAATGTGATTTGTTTATTTGAACTGAACAATTTGTGAAAAAACAGAAAAAAAAGCTGAACTGAACATTTCAGCACGTAGCCTGAACTCCAGCCTCCTTCACAACAGAAACACGGTTTCAACACAAGCTGCATCGAGCATCATCATTATCCTCCAGTCAGTCCTCTCCTCTGATTACTGGGACTTCATAATCCTCGTCCCCTGTGGCTTTATGCTAATGCTATTACTAAAGATAAACTTAAAATCAATGTCTCATCACTGAAAAATCAAAATGCAATTAACCTAAAGGCACGGGTCTCCTGGCTCAGCATGACTGAACACTAGTTTTCCTGATACGAACACAAGCTGCAACTGCAGCCGAACAAAAGGCGCATCACGGCCTCGGTCCCACATTAACTGTAGAGGAACTGGGAGACAAAGCGCCGCAACTTCTGCCTGTTTTCCAGCAGCTGGAACAAAGAGGCGACACCCAGGAACACGCCTCCCTCCTGACGCTCCTCCGACACAACCTGAAGTGAACAGAAACAGACCAGTGTCAGGACCTGGGACCAGGGCCGTACAGAGGAGAAAGGTGGTGATAATTCTAGGGGCCCAGAGCCCAGTGGGGCCCACAAAACACCCCAGTAGTCTGATTTATTCTGCATAAGACGCTGACTAGTACTCATCGTAATTCTGCATTAGCATCAAAACAAAGTAGGATAAATAAAAAGTGATAATACATACGAGGGCTGACCCAAAAAAACTGAAGCTTAGTTCGTTGCCATGGTAATCGATCATGAAGTCCGTGATCTTTTTTTTTTTCTCCTTTTTTACACCTGTCATCGGCAATTGTTACATGAGTATGCTACTTGGCATCCTGGAAACTTGCCTGATTTTGAAGATATGCAGTGTTTGTTTGCCATTACTTTCATTATTTCCGCTACGATCGCACACACCCCCGCCCTCCATCAGACGTTACGATGGGGCCGTTGAAGCTTTGATTTTGACCGTTTTTGTGTCTGCAAATAATTGATTATCTAAAAATGAAAATTGGGAGGTAACACTTTACACTAAGGTACACAAAATTACAGTAGTTAATGAGGAACTAATGAAGGACTAATGAGGAACTAATGAGTAGTTACTGAGGAACTGAGGGACACAAACTTAGAGTAGTTACTGAGGAACTAAGGTATACAAAATTACAGTAGTTACTGAGGAACTAATGAAGGACTAATGAGGAACTAATGAGTAGTTACTGAGGAACTGAGGGACACAAACTTAGAGTAGTTACTGAGGAACTAAGGTACACAAAATTACAGTAGTTACTGAGGAACTAATGAGGAACTAATGAGTAGTTACTGAGGGACACAAACTTAGAGTACTGAGGAACTAAGGTACACAAAATTATAGTAGTTACTGAGGAACTAATAATTAACTAACTATTAGTTATTGGTGAGTTCTTCAGTAACCCCTGATCAAAAATCAGAGAGGTAGTTAGTAAAGCAGAAGTAAGTGATATATTTGTGTTAATATAAGTCTTAAATAGTTATATCTTCCGACAGCAATCACTTACATAGAGTGTTTGGACCAAAACACGGGTCTGTCAGTCACTCTGCTCTGCTCTGAGCCGAGGAGAAAACATTTATCGTATCCTACAGTTTTTATCCAATGAGGAGAGAGAACGGCATGCAGGGCTGTGTGTGCAGCCAAGGAACGCCGTGAATGTGGCGACGTAGGGACGAGGACTGTTATGGTGCGTTCAAGGAAACTCGTATTTTTCCGACCGTGAAGTGGTACCAGTTCGATCTGGTACGAGTTCACCGGTCGGAAGTTACGAGTGGCTGTTATAGTGACTTTCACCGGTAAAACAGGTCGGAAAAACACGAGTGGGTTACCTGGAACGCTACAAAGTCGTAAGTTGTGACTTGAAGCTGTAATTTACGATTTCAAAAGCCTGCCTGGAACGCAGCATTAGCGAAAACGACCGGACCACTTACTTCTTCTTTAGTAAGGGACTAATGAGTAGTTACTGAGGAACTGAGGTAAACCCAATTAAAGTAGTTACTGAGGAACTATTGATGAACTAACTATTAGTTAATGGTCAGTTCTTCATTAACTCATGATCAAATTTAATATATGATTAATAGATAGTAGTGAAATAGTTAATTCATCAGTATAGAATCATTACTCAATAACCTGTCCATTAACCTTTTTATTTTCCAAAGAAAAGTGACGCCTAATGAGAGGCCATTTCATCATCATCTTTACAATTAGTTCCTTTAAGAAAAAAACACAGACAGCAGGATTCTTGAGATGAGTTAATTCATTTATTCCAGACCACATACACATTGATATGACCATCCATGTTATTCTGTAGGCTATATTAATCAAAACATTGTTCACAGTATAGTTGTTTGAGGTGCACACAATTACCTTCTGAGTAGCTATGAAATAAATTTGGAATGAATGAGGAACTCACTATTAGTTAATGTTCAGTTCTTCGGTAACTCCTAATCAAATTACTGAGGAACTAACTATTACTTAATCATTAGTTACCCTTTTTGTGTACCTTAGAGTAAAGTGAGACATAAAAATGAGTAGGTAATGAGTACTGAATTATTACTTAATTATTAGTTACCCTTTTTGTGTACCTTAGAGTAAAGTGAGATATAAAAATGAGTAGGTAATGAGTACTGAATCATTACTTAATCATTAGTTACCCTTTTTGTGTACCTTAGAGTAAAGTGAGATATAAAAAAGAGTAGGTAATGAGTACTGAATCATTACTTAATCATTAGTTACCCGTTTTGTGTACCTTAGAGTAAAGTGAGATATAAAAATGAGTAGGTAATAAGTTATGAATCATTACCTACTCATTAGTTACTATTTTTATGTAAGGTACACAAACATTACAGTAGTTACTGATGAGCTAATGAGGAACCAAAATAATCATTTGCCTCCATGTGCACCATAATAACTTTTGTCTTCACGGGAACCAAAATAAGATTTTACCTGGTACACCAAAAAAAAAAGCACACACAGGAAAATGAAATAATAGCCTAATAAAACATAACAAGTGTGTAGCATCCCCAGCTCAATGGCGGTCAATTGATGATTCACATTCTTTAATTCCGTAGACCGTATTCAGCTGCAGGGCTATGAGAGGAAGAAAATAAAATTCAGTTAGGCTACCTTTCCTTTTGAAATTACATTCAACTGCTTTTATCACATAAACAATCATGTAAGTTTTTATCTATTTTAATCAAAAGACAACATCAAACTGGAGTGCTGAATTACCATGAAATAAATATTTTTAACCATTTGTTTTTAATCCAATTAACTGTTTTAACCTTACCAGACCTCACATCAAACAGACAAAATAGCTACGTCCTGTTGCATTAATAAAACAACCAACGAGTTAGCTAAGCTAACTGAGCTAGCTGAGCTAAGCTAACTAAGCCGAGCTGCTGTGTCAGTCTAAGCAGCTCAGTCAATGCTAATAATAGCTACCGCTAACCACAACACTTTCCATACATGAGACTATCAACAGCGACCAAACTTGAACCGGAAATGAATATAGCATGAAAAAGTAACAAAAACAAACCTTGTGCTCCTTATTAGCCAGGTGCTAGGGCGTTTCATGTACGTTTTGGCACACTTTTGGCATTGAAGACACTCTTGGCCTTACAGACACACTTTTCCTACTGCAAGTAAAATCCGAAGCACCGGAAGTGTATGAGATCTCGGCGAGACACTTTCAAAATAAAAGCAGTGAGTGTAACGTCGGCCTAATATATGAGAAATAAAGCCTTGACCTTGACTAATGTTCAGAAACTAAACAAATAAACATAAAGATAACAAATGAAATAACGTTCTTGTCATATTAAAGGTAACTTACAAAGTGTCATTTGTCTTTTATTTTGGAAACGAGATCATCATTTCCTGTGTGAGGAGCAGTGAATTGACTTGGCACAAGAGAAGCAATGGACCATGCAGGGAGAAGCAAAAGACAGAAAATGTCGATGATATCTCAAGGACGAGGGTGTGATTGATGGTACAGTGATAAGTATATTTTAATGGTGTGTCTTTTTTATTTGAAGATGTGTAAGATGAAGATGTGTATAGCTATTATTAGCATTGACTGAGCTGCTAGACTGACACAGCAGCTCGGCTTAGTTAGCTTAGCTCAGCTAGCTTAGTTAGCTTGGCTTAGCTCCATCTCACATTGAAGTGAGATGGTGCTAAGCTAACTCGTTGGTTGTTTTATTAATGCAACAGGACGTAGCTATTTTGTCTGTTTGATACGAGGTCTGGTAAGGTTAAAACAGTTAATTGGATTAAAAACAAATGGTTAAAAATATTTATTTCATGGTAATTCAGCACTCCAGTTTGATGTTGTCTTTTGATTAAAATAGATAAAAACTTACATGATTGTTTATGTGATAAAAGCAGTTGAATGTAATTTCAAAAGGAAAGGTAGCCTAACTGAATTTTATTTTCTTCCTCTCATAGCCCTGCAGCTGAATAAAATTAAAGAATGTGAATCATCAATTGACCTCCATTGAGCTGGGGATGCTACACACTTGTTATGTTTTATTAGGCTATTATTTCATTTTCCTGTGTGTGCTTTTTTTTTTTTTTTTTGGTGTACCAGGTAAAATCTTATTTAGGTTCCCGTGAAGACAAAAGTTATTATGGTGCACATGGAGGCAAATGATTATTTTGGTTCCTCATTAGTTCATCAGTAACTACTGTAATGTTTGTGTACCTTACATAAAAATAGTAACTAATGAGTAGGTAATGATTCATAACTCATTACCTACTCATTTTGGTTTCTCACTTTACCATAAGGTACACAAAAATGGTAACTAATGATTCAGTAATGATCTAGTACTCATTACCTACTCATTTTGGTTTCTCACTTTACTCTAAGGTACACAAAAAGGGTAACTAATGATTAATTAATGATTCAGTACTCATTACCTACTCATTTTTCTGTCTCACTTTACTCTAAGGTACACAAAAAGGGTAACTAATGATTAAGTAATGATTCAGTACTCATTACCTACTCATTTTTATGTCTCACTTTACTCTAAGGTACACAAAAAGGGTAACTAATGATTAAGTAATGATTCAGTACTCATTACCTACTCTTTTTTATATCTCACTTTACTCTAAGGTACACAAAAAGGGTAACTAATGATTAAGTAATAATTCAGTACTCATTATCTACTCATTTTTATATCTCACTTTACTCTAAGGTACACAAAAAGGGTAACTAATAATTAAGTAATAATTCAGTACTCATTACCTACTCATTTTTATGTCTCACTTTACTCTAAGGTACACAAAAAGGGTAACTAATGATTAAGTAATAGTTAGTTCCTCAGTAATTTGATTAGGAGTTACCGAAGAACTGAACATTAACTAATAGTGAGTTCCTCATTCATTCCAAATTTATTTCATAGCTACTCAGAAGGTAATTGTGTGCACCTCAAACAACTATACTGTGAACAATGTTTTGATTAATATAGCCTACAGAATAACATGGATGGTCATATCAATGTGTATGTGGTCTGGAATAAATGAATTAACTCATCTCAAGAATCCTGCTGTCTGTGTTTTTTTCTTAAAGGAACTAATTGTAAAGATGATGATGAAATGGCCTCTCATTAGGCGTCACTTTTCTTTGGAAAATAAAAAGGTTAATGGACAGGTTATTGAGTAATGATTCTATACTGATGAATTAACTATTTCACTACTATCTATTAATCATATATTAAATTTGATCATGAGTTAATGAAGAACTGACCATTAACTAATAGTTAGTTCATCAATAGTTCCTCAGTAACTACTTTAATTGGGTTTACCTCAGTTCCTCAGTAACTACTCATTAGTCCCTTACTAACTACCTCTCTGATTTTTGATCAGGGGTTACTGAAGAACTCACCAATAACTAATAGTTAGTTAATTATTAGTTCCTCAGTAACTACTGTAATTTTGTGTACCTTAGTTCCTCAGTACTCTAAGTTTGTGTCCCTCAGTAACTACTCATTAGTTCCTCATTAGTTCCTCAGTAACTACTGTAATTTTGTGTACCTTAGTTCCTCAGTAACTACTCTAAGTTTGTGTCCCTCAGTTCCTCAGTAACTACTCATTAGTCCTTCATTAGTTCCTCATTAACTACTGTAATTTTGTGTACCTTAGTGTAAAGTGTTACCAATTGGGACAGCCCTAATACACACATAGTCAAAGAAAAAAGCGTTAGTACACTTTAGTATTCTTTCAAGGGGCCCAGAATTCCTAGCAACGGCGCTGCCTCTCAGTCGTCTTTATTTGGACGCTGAGAGCGCAGCTTTTCTTATCTTTGGTGGTGCGCTTTGTACAAGGACAAATAAAAAAACACTGAAGTAATAAAGCAGATAAACACAGGACCCTTCAAAACAAGAACACTTCAAATATGAAAAAGAAAAAGGAAAACGTTAGACGTTACATAAATAACACTGAAGCACCTTATTCACCAAGCAGAGTGTGAGATGACTGTGTCGTCTGAAGTTGCATAAACACCAGAAACAAATTCAACTTAAACGCCATCAAGGATTAGATTTATCTGTCAATTCCCAAAGACAAGCCAGATAATGATGATTTCTGACTGATAACCTTGATAGGAAAGTTAATAAGTGCCTCATGAGATGTTGGCAGATATATAGGTCAATGATGCTCTATTTTTAAAAAGCAGAGATTCCCAGCCCACAGACTGAGAGGAGACTAATGGGTGCAGACACCATGTTGTTGAAGAGGCTGAGTGGTGAAATACTTGAGCGCTGAAACACTGATTTTATATATTTATGGGTAAAATAAAATCAAGGTTTATGATTGAGCTTTTCATTTTTTCTGACTTTCTTCAGCTCTTCTCAGTTTTTAAGTTGGTGCCAATCAGTGAGTCCACCCTTCTCCTTTTACTTACTCCTCACTGTTTGCAAAGTTGGTACAAGTGGTGATAACAGATGCTCATATTCCTATCTGCAAGACAAACCATTTACTGCTCTCCTTCTCTGGATGTATGAAAAACAACTTTCACAGACTTGAAAATTGCTGCGGTTTGATAATCCATCACATTAAATTTAAAGCCTTTATCTTTTCCCGTCAGAGTTTCTGTTTAATCCTCAGTTCATTGTGAGAGTGTTTTCCTATCAGGTCGACCCACAGGAGGAGAGAGAAACATGTCACAGAGGAATCCTCAAGAATAAGCTACCTTATAGGCTATAAGGTATCTAATTTATATAGAAGTCATTCACATCCTTTCCTTCATAAAAGTTAGTAAAATTAAAGGGATAGGCCAACATTTTTTTTTACATGTCTCGCCTCACTCCTGAGTCCATGACCAGCAGATAGACACCATCTGCATACAGTAACAAGGGAGATAGAGTCGTATCGCCTGTAATTAGCTTAGCTCAAACACTGGAAGTGTATGGGTAGTGTTAGCCTGCCTCCTCCTAAAGTCATCAGAGATACTCTTCAACAACTCTAAACGGACCGATCTTCATCTCAGAGCTGACAAAACTCTCCAGTAAGACATCTTGAGCGGTCAAATGCTGCTAACAGGATGAGATCGGTCAAAACGGAGGGTTCAAGCAAAGACGGTTTATTTTGGTTCAAGCTAGCTACATCGAGGGTAGGTTAGCTTCCTGTTTCAAAGTAAAAGCACATCTGTATGTAAAGGGTAACGGGTGTTTTATTTTGTAAAAGTAATCAGAAGTGCGTTGGTCACAACAGCTAGCTTGAGTAGCGCTGAATTCAACCAAACATAATTGTAAACAGCCAAACAGACAAATTAACGACACACTGCTGATCTAAACGGATACTTTCTCGCCTAAAAATGTTTGAAATGTTGATAAAGTGATATATTTACAGAGTTTAGAGCTAAAATGCTATTAGCTTCTGACTGCTGATTTCAGTTTGGGTAGGAGGCAGGCTAACACTACCCATACACTTCCAGTGTTTGAGCTAAGCTAATTACGGGCAATAGGGCTCTATCTCCCTTGTTACTGCACACACAGTGGAAAGGATGGTGTCTATCTGCTGGTCATGGACCCAGGAGTGAGGCAAGACACGAAAAAAAATGCTGGCGTATCACTTTAAACTTGCCTCAGAAGTGTAGTGAAGCTGAAGACTGAAGTTAAATGGATGAATTACTATAGTACGTATGTGCATCAGAACTGCGAACACGTACAACACTTCAGCTGCTTTTATTTGGTCATGCCACAAAGCAATTCATTATGTTTTAAAATCTAAATGTAAATCCAGGATGCTTGGAGCTGTAAACAAGATGTACAACAATAGGATGACAGGTCTAGAACACCAGTGTTCTTCTCTAAAGACTCCAATATGAAAAGTAGATCACGTTGCCACAGTTAAGAGACCTTAACCTGCCTCTACTACTCTTTTCCAAATTCTAATTTTAAAGCTCTAGTGTCCTTGGCCCAGTGAAGCCTCTTTATAGACTGACATCTCTGCTTCAACATGATTGGTTATGGCTGGCTCAAGTCAGGCTCACTTCCTTTTCTGTGGCATCAAAATCAGGTTGGATTCCTGTCCACATCAAGAAGGAGGGGCCACCACAGGTTCACCTGAGCACAGCTTAACGTGGCAGCCTTCTGGGAGTTAGACTCTGCCTAAACTCTCAGTCCTGACTCAAGTTTTAATTCTTTGTAGACACACACACATACACACATACACATAGAGGCTGTCACTCACCCCGAGGTCTATTAGTGTTCTAACTGCGGTGTGTGCAGCCTCCTCAGAGCAGCTCTCTGTGAGATATGGCACAAAGGCACACATGAATCAAAAGAACAGACAGATATCCAATATAGAAAAACCGGGTCAAGATAACAGAACAAAGCCATTACCAGTGGGACTGATGGAATTTTTATACTGTGTTTTATTGAGGGGTGTCATTTGGGTACTTTCTGATTGTCTTATATGTTTTTAAGAGGAATAGAGCAGAAGATGTGAGCAGGGGAGCTGCTGGGCTTCTCCTGTTTCTGCTGACTCGCTACAATCCACACAGAGTCAGTGGGATGAGGCGAGGCTACGGGCTTTTCAACATCTTCATGTGTGGGAAGATGTGAGTGTGTGTGCTTTTGAGAAGGAGATGTCAGACTGTGCTCACCATAGTGCTGTTTCTTCTTACTCGCTGTGTCAGTCAGATGGGAGCGTATCTGAGACAGAAACTCTGCTTCTGAGGACGTGGAAATGAGAGGCACAACATTCAGACAGTCTACAAAGTCATTACGTCCTTTTCCATTTGAATTTCTATCACATAAAAATGAACACCACTAAAAGACAACTGCCTCTCTATGCTGGGCTCACACCAAACGATTTCCACAGTCCCAGACTAAAGACTGACAGTCTTTGGTAAATCTGAGGAGTCTTACTAGAGTCTTGGCGTGCTCCTGTCATCTCCATCGTTTAAGGTAGTAATCTGCATTTCATACCAGTCTTTCCCTAGTCCTGGGCTTCCGATAAAATTGAATGTGATATTATCACAAGTCACAGTGACATAACACAATCAACAACCAATAGATTAGCACTGACAAAAGCCCAAACAGGAAACCAGACAGTCAATAACAAACATGGACCAGAGCGACTGATATAACAGCCAGATAATAACATAACAGCTGGCTCTCGGTTGCTGCGAAATGCTAATTTCTGTTAGCCTGTCTATGAGGTTTCGCATTATACGTTAGCATTAAGCTAGCAGACTTTATGTTTAGCTGTGATACTTGAACATCTTTGATGCTTAAATATATATTTAGTCCCGCTTGATATACTGTATGGCTTTACTCCTTTTTATTTTATGCCATTTTTATAGGTAGGTAGGTAATCTTACCTTCTTACCTGTTTTACTTGTTATGAGATTTTACGAGTAAAATAAATAAATACAATAAATGACAAATAAAACCTTGAAGCAAGAAGATTTGCCTTTTGTTTGAGAACTAACATTGATACAGTTATTCAGTAATTAAATAAATAACAGTTGTAAATATACCTTTGAATGTTTATTTTTTGAATATTTTACTGTTCAAAAGCAGCTCACTACTGTCTGTCCCATAGAAGAACATGACAGCAGCTGCCTAGTTTGGAACAAGCTGATTCTCCTCCATTTTTATAACATTTCTGGTGTGCATGATGGGAAAAATTGCACAGTGGGAAACCCCCCCCCCCCAAAATAATATAATCTACTGCAGCTGTAGTCTAGTACATAGTGACCCTATAAGATGTGAGCTGATAGTCTTTTAGAGTCTTTTCTAAATCTTTTCAAAGTCTTCTGGTGTGTGGGTAGAATTAAAGATACAGAACATCTACCTGGCAGAGGGGCATCCATGAGGTCAAGTGCTGTCACGGTCCAGCACAGCGCCCTCAGATGGCCAGCTAGCATACTGCACAGGAAGAAGAGCATCTCCGGACACTGGCTGGGCTGGCTTATCTAGAGACGGAGATCAGACATGGCAACGTGAGGATGAGGGCAGAGCTGAGTTTCCACTACGATGTGCACAACGTGAGGAGTCTCTGTCAGGATGAAATACAGCTGTAAGATGTGGAGGCCTGATACTTCAAAACCTGCTGGACCAGCACGCTCCTCTGTGGGTACCCAGGGTGGATTCCCAGAACTATTAAAGTAGATTTTATGTCAGGCTTTCATTCTCTGGTCCATTAAAAGCAGCGCCTCTATAATACTGAGTCACTGTGGACAAGGACTGAAGACAAGAGTACGTCCTCCATGTCATGTGAAGGCCAGTTCAGCTCAGCATCAATTACAAGCAACATGCCCCACAGGCCAGAGGCTGTTAAGGGCTTAAAGGTATAGTTCAACATTTTGGCAAACTGGCCCATTGCCATAACCCCTATAGTCATAGCAGTAGGTTCGTTACCTTTAATTGTCGGTGCAAGCTATTTTTAGAACAGCGGAGCAGAGCCGTGAGCTGCTCAGAGCTACGCTACGGAGGCTCATGGGATTTCTTGGTTTCCCTCATCAAACTCAAACCTCAAACAAGTTGTGACCTGCTCGTTGTTTTCAAGGTAAATGCAGAAACTACTTGCCGAAAAACTGCCTCCTATGGGAACATGCTCAGCAGTTTTGCATGAATTTGCCTCGAAAACAACTCCATCTTGTAAAGTTACGTTATTATCACATATGTGCAGGTCACAACTTGTCCACCAGAGTGTTTTGGAGTTGTTGGATTGTGTATTTGATGAGGGAAACCAAGAAATCCCACGAGCCTCCATAGTGTAGCTCTGAGCAGCTCACGGCTCTGCTCCGTTCTCCCTTTAGGTGGGTTCCAAAGAGGCTTTATCAATAGATCAATAGATCAATTGTCTGTATGATGAGAAATGTGAATAATTGTCCAAGCCTTGCAGGACAGTTAACATCTTAAAAATGATAAATACTTCACGGAAAATGAAATAAAACATAAATGAAAGGAAGTTCATATACAAGTGTTTAATGGTTGACAATCTAATTACCTGCATTTAAATATAACGTGAAAACATGTATCTACATGTCATGTCTCCTTCTGAGTCTTGAGTCACGTTTCATATGTTTGTTCTACTTCCTGTTTTATCTCCTCTCATTTCAGATTTCCACTTCCTGTCTTCCTGTCTGCCCCGCCCTGATTAGTTTCACCTGTGTCCTGTCGTCCCTGCCACCCTTGTGTATTTAGTCTGTGTGCTCCGTGTCTCCTGTGCCAGCTCGTCTTTGTACCTCAGTGTCAAACGTTCCATTTTTTCCCTGGTGTGTATTTGGTATTTCTGCCTGTTCCCTGTCGGGTTTGTTTGCTCCTCCCTGGACTGATCTCCTGTGTCGAAACTTTATCAGTAGAGACGTTTTGTCCCTCACTACTGTCTCAGAGTTGTGCTCTTGAGTCCATCCACTCCTTACCGTCTCTGTCACTACATAGAGTTACTGTAGGGTTTGGACTCTTTTGTATCCATCCTATTCAACTACATCAACATTAAGCTCTGAGACCTGCTCATTAGACCTGAAGAAAAGTATGTGCTGCCATCCCTCTGACCATACTGTGGAAAGTGTGTTTCAGCTGCTTCTGCTCAGCATTCATTTGTCATATTCACATTTTTCTCATAAAGACTCAGTGAACAGAAACATAGGCAGTGAGAGAATCTATAAAAGTGGGGATCCACAGGGTTCACTAAGATAGTTTAGTAGTATGTGGTGCCATGTGGAACTATACGAGCAGAGTCCACATTATAAAGCAGCTACTTCTGTGGAATCACATGATATTTCTTCATCATTACCCTGCTGTACAAAAAACACCATGAAATGTGAAGCATCTCAGGTGATGAATACCCATGAACCATCTATAACAGATATTATCATCTACATATGAAATCCACAGGCCAGTTTGTACTCCTGACAACCTACCTAAAAATATACAAATCAAGATTATTTAAAGGTACATTGTGTAGGAATTCCTCCATCTAGTGTTGTGGTTGTAGATCACCAGGGACTCAGTCGTATTTTTCATGCTACATTCATGTGAAATTGGGCAGACGGCAGACAGACGACAGCCGCTGCAGGTAACGGCTTAAAGGGACAATGAGGAGTTTTGGAAAAGCGAAGTGTTTTCACGCTGCCTCCGCGCGCACCGTAGAATTCCTCCACTGGCACAAGACGGACTCATGTTTTCATTCATCAAGGATTAAAGTCAGAGGTTCAAAGAGGTTCAGTTACCGTCGTAGTTCCGACCATAACGCCGACCATAACGCCGCCCGAATCGCCGTTATTCTCATTTGCGTCCGCGAAACCGAAAGTAAGGAAACGCTGGTCGGCTCGACCAGCATTTCCGCCACCACTAATAATAACAAAATAATGACAGAGACAAAACGATATATTGATGGAAAATGGAGCCATTAACAAGTGTGGGTAGCGTAGATTCATCCACATTAACGTGAGACTGTTTTAGAACCAAATAGAAACTCCTCGTTGGCCCTTTAAACAAGTCTCTATGTAAACAAGTGTTCCGTCATCACAAGGCAAAACAATACACATGACAATATGTTGTCATGGCGATGTCGTATTGTTGACCTGACCCACGTTTTACCGTCTTTCTCTGGACTTCTGTGACTAAAATGACATCTGGTTTGTTACCGACGGCCGTCTGCCCGACTGCACCTGAATGCAGCATCAGTGTAACGCTCCATTCCTCCTCACTGCGTTACTGCGGTGACTTTTCACAGACACCACCTGGACCTGCAGCAGCGAGCTGACCCGCTCCATGGAGATATGAAGGATATGAACTGAAAGGAACACTTCACTTTGTTGATGGGGGGGTTACTGATGAATGAAAAACACACTCAAGAACCAAATAATCGATTTTCATGAATAGATAACAGAATTTACACAATGTCCCTTTAAGCCTGATTTCTAGACTGGAGCTCATCCAGTATTCAGTGGCAGTTTGGCCAGTGAGGCCAATTCCAACTGTTTTCACAGTCCAACCACCATCGTCTACACTGCTCATTCATGCAGGGCTGTTGTTGGGGGGTGGGGGGCTGGAGCCAATGCCAGGTGGCAGAGGGTAGGGACAGGTCAGCAGTCTACAGTCACAGAGCTGACATGTCAAGGCAAACAACAAACACACACATTCACATCTATGGGCAATTTAGATCAACCTAGTGTATGTTTGGTCTGTGGAAGGAGATCAGAGAACCTGGAGAGAACCAGACCAGCAGAGGGAGGACATGCAAAGTCCACCCAGACCGGCCCGGGAATCAAACCTCCTTGCTGCGAGAGCGAGGCAACAGTGTTAACCACCGAAAACCGAAACCACTTCATCAAATTTTAAGCCAATCATGACACGCAGGATTCAAACCGGGGTCGCCTGCAGTGAGGACTGTAGCCTCTAAATAGCAGAAACGCATGCACATCCATAGACAACACTGTGTGCAGGTGCAGAGCTAAAAAATATAAGACTGAAAAAATGGAGAAAAAGCTGGCACACTGCAAGGGCTCCTATAAATATAATCTAATAGTGACTAGTGACAACATTTCGAGCTATTGCTCTTCCTCAGGTCTGTAGCCTCAACACATGGGGCGGGTGCTCTACCAACTGAGCTAAACACCGCCCCGCCAATCATTATCTTGTCAGTAAAACAACTTGGAGTTTATACTTGGAGTAAAAAGCTTGTGATGACAAAAATGGTAATAGTGTACAACAGGCAGGAGCAAGGCCAGGGAGGCTGCTTAGCACACACCTACTCAATATGGATGACATGTACATATCAAGATCATTCAACAATAATGTGCAATGCTAAAGAAAGTGACTCCAAAAAGATTACTGTCTGAGCTCATTGGGTGTTAAAATTCATTGGTTGGTTAACCATCCAATCAAAATTCATTTATATTTTTGATCAAACTGACATTTGGCCAATAGTCAGTAGCTACTGTAGCTAACAGCAATAATAATCATGATGACAATGACATAAAATGACTTTAAAGGGATAGTTCACCCAAAATTCAAATTTCACCCTCATGTCAACTAAGGGCTGTGAGAATTTTCAGAGTCCTCCGTTCCTTCTCTGAGTTATGGGGGGGTCCATGCAGCATATAATAATAACCATATAATGGTTGTGAATGGATACCACTTTTCTTTGTCCAAAAAGACACCAAAAAACATCCAAATACCTCCATACTGCTCGTCTGTGATGTCACATGAGAAATTGTTCGGCCGGTCAGTGCAAATCTCGACACAGGAAGAGCAGTGAACTGAGACACTGGGAGCTTCTGCTACAAACAAGCTTAAAATATAGACTTATTTAATTTTTTTCGGAACAATTTCTCATGTCAGGGCTTCAATACAAGAGGGACATTACAGACGAGCAGTATGGAGGTATTTGGATGTTTTTTGGTGTGTCTTTTTGGATGAAGAAAAGTGGTGTCCATTCACAACCATTATATGGACAAATACTGCTGCGTGGACCCCCCCGTAACTCAGAGAAGGAACGGAGGACTCTGAAAATTCTCACAGCTCTTAGTCGACATGAGGGTGAGTAGATAATGAGTGAAATTTGAATTTTGGGTGAACTATCCCTTTAAAAACACTATCACATGTATTTCTGCAGGAACCATCACTCAACCTCACAAGAAAAAAGTAACTGTTATTGATTCCTTCTTTTTCTGAGAACTAAAATCAATGCTTTCTAAAACATTGGCAGCCTGCATCGACAACGATCACCTATCCACCACAGCAGAGCCTTTTAGTGTGGAGTTGTGGCTAGTTGCTGGTGCAGGGCTTCCATGTGAGAAAAAGTCAGCCAAGAGCAATGTGAATAAATACGAACCTGGTTCTACGTTTCTGTCAACAAGCAGGATTTCAAAATTCAGGTATTTGAGCAAGAACTTCACAACCTACACAAAAGCAGGGCGCTTGTTGAGAGCTGGACAAAGCTTGACCTGAAGTGAATGCATCCAGGGCAGGCTAACAGACCACTGGCAGTAGAGGAGGTGGGAAGGGAATATTTGTTATTGTTTGGTCTGGAGGTGTGTTCTGTCCTTGTTCAGCACCTGAGCTGTGGGCAGCAGAGGAGAGGTGTGGGTGAGGAGGACTGAGGGACTGGTGAGAGGTAAAAGAGAAAAGTTTAAAAGAGCAAAGCTGCATGAATGTGAGATTGTGAAGTTGAAGTAATGATTTTATGTCATGGTGGTATTCTTCTAACTGGACTGCTGGTAGCTTGTCTTACTCCTTCTAATAAAAATAATGGCTGGGAGCTTGGAACATGGATCATGTACACATGAGACCCAGGTGGATAATGGTGAAGTACAAAGGCTGCATACTCTACAAAAACCTTCAAGGTCACTGACAAGCAAAAAGCCTGTGTGCATATCCAACTAAGATGGAAACGTATCCATCATGCCAGCTGTGGCCCAGGAGGGAGAGGGAGGGAGGTTGGTGGTTTGGACCTCAGCTGCTCTGGTCCACATACTGAAGTGTCCTTGGATCAGGCTGCTTCCCAAGCCCCGGCCAGTGCTGTGCATGCAGGATTGATGCTTGTGTCTGTGTCTGTGATTGACAGGCTAACTGTAAAGGGCTTTAGATAAAAGCCCAATATAATCACACCACACTTACACATCCACACAAACAAAACAGCCCGGCTCAGTCGACACCAGTTCTGTCTCTATCAAAACCTTGTTCACACTCGGGGCAGTGGATGAAGCGGACGCCCCATGTAGAGGCTACAGTCCTCACCGCAGGCGGCCCCGGTTCGAATCCCGCATCGGGCAGCCCTTTCCTGCATGTCATTCCCCCTCTCTCTGCCCCCCCCCTTTCCTGTCTATCTGTACTGTAAACTATCAAAGGCAAAAAGCCCAAAAATATACTTGAAAAAAATAACAACAAAAAAAAACTTGTTCACACTCTGGTTCTGAACCTTGGTGAGTACCGATGTTGAGCCCAGGTTACCTGTAGAGTGATTACTTAAAGGGTTAGTTCAACATTTTGGTAAATTGGCCCATTGCCATAATCCCTGTTGTCATAGCAGTACAGTAGGTTCATTACCTTTACTTGTTGAGTTTGATGAGGGAAACCATGAAATCCCTATTTTTAAGAACGGCTCTGCTCCACCGTTCTAAAAACAGCTTGCACCGACAATTAAAGGTAACAAACCTACTGCTATGACTATAGGGATTATGGCAATGGGCAAAAATGTTGAACTATCCCTTTAACAGATCCAGTCATAAACCTAAGAAACTGTTTGAAGACTTGCAGGGTCTAAAATCAGGATGATTACAATTCTATTTACTATGCATGTTGCCAAGCGACAGTAAACAGTCTAGCTCTTCTAGACAGATTGTCCCTGAGGTCACAGCCCCCCCCTCCCCCACCCCCTCCTCTGTAGAGGCTGAGATACACAATATTTACTTCACAAGAACACATAAAAGTGTAATTTGTGTACAACTGAATGCTAATAGAGGAGGAGGCTGGGGAGGAGGAGGAGGAGGGTGTGACATTTGTGAGAGCCGGCAGCAGAGCAGAGCAGCAGTGAGGATGCAGACTGACTGAGCAACTAATCAACAGTTAGCTTCAAGGGTTAGGTGGAAGTAGCTTCAGTGCTGGCCTGAACCACACAGTCTCTGTGAAGAACGTACCTCAAACTATTATGAGATTTCAACACTTCCACCACTTTTACTGATGCAACAACTAAAGTTGACGCTTCAATGTTTTGGGGAGAAACAGGGAGGATTAACATGCTTCTGTTTGTTAACAATAAAATCTCCTCTGAATACCTTTTGATAAAAATTCTGATCATTGTTTAAAACTCTACCTTTGATGCACTGCAAATGAGAAAATGTCAGTTCATTGATTGATGATGATCTATTTAATAAATCTACATGTTATGACTTTGCAGCGCTCATGAATGATGCACCTGCACAGGCGGTCTGCTCCTTTTGGAAGTGGCTTAGCTGCTTGGTGTTGCTCTGAAACATCACATGTAACTGTCATGACAGTCAAGCTTCTTTTCAAGCTGACACGTTAAGTGCATATTGGCATTCAAGACACACAACTCATTTGCACAGGATCTTTTGTAATGGAGATTTAGTCACTTCAAAGCTCTTTTTCATCTGGTGTTTCCATTGTTTTCCAACCTATAGACTAGTACCTATGGGGCCATCAATCCATCCTGTAATGCAATCTCTGCTGCGACTCTAAGGCCTGTGATGAAGCAGAAGAGTCCAGCACTGCTTTTCTGTACCTTGTAGGAGCGTAGGTCCTGCTCCTCACAGTCAGAGTCACTGTGGTAGGGGTCGTCAGTCGTGGTCCAGGTCAGAGCCCCCTCCTTCTTCCAGGCATCACAGATGGGAACAGCCCTGGGGATCTACAGCAGAACAGACAGCTCTAGATCAGACTTTCTTTCTGTTGTACATTCAAATACATGGTTACATTTTTATACAAAGATTAGAGTTAAACACTGTGGTAGTTAAAGGACAATTCTGGGCAAATTCAACTCTGTATGTTCCTATAGGGTTAGGTAACCCTAACCCTCTAAAAGAAGGAATCTGAAGATTTTCAGTTTAATGTCTCCTGTTTACATGCTCAAACATGCACCAGAAGTTTATTTACTTCAAGCAAGCCGACATGTTTGTAAAACTAGATCTAATTCAAAGTCTCCCAGAGTCTCACTGCCGTGCTCGGTGTGTTCAGGTGCAGTCGGAGCTACTGTTTGTGTCATAAACACAGGAATATCAACTCTTGACTTGCTTCAAGTAAGAAAACTTCTCGGCACATGTTTTAGTAGCCACCTGACACTGTGGAAAAAAATGTTTCAAGAGTTGATATTCCTGTGTTTATAACGGTAACTCCTACTGCACCTGAACACACCGAGCATCAACTTGGGTCTCGCTCCAGACTCTGAGAGACTTTGAATTAGATCTAGTTTTACAAACATGTCGGCTTGTTGAAGTAAATAAACTTCTGGTGCATGTTTGAGTCGCCATCTGACGCTGTCTGTGGCTTTGAAGGATGGAAACAGTCTAAGCAGCAGAACTTCCATCTACAGTACTCCCATTCATTGCTGCCGTGGCGATGCGGGGACAGACACAACTACCGCAAAACAGGAGACATTAAACTGAAAATCTTCAGAAAATGTTAGAAAAATACAGCCCAGAGTTGAATTTGCCCGGAATTGTCCTTTAACACTTTCTCGTGTCCTATACAGAGAACATGTGTCTGTGTCTTACTACCTTTGCTAGTTTTGTTTACAAAACCACAGAGATTACAGAACTATTCCTGAACTATGTACTGTATTAGTGAATTGTGGAATTAGACGGTTAAACTATATTTCACTGTTTCTGAGTGGGAGGGAAGCAGTGACCCCCTCTGTTCCCTCCACTAACAATACAACAGTAAAGAAGCATAGACAGCACTAGCATCAGTGGTTTTCCTGCACATCCTCCAGTTACTGCTTGTCAGATTGTCTGCTTCTCTCTCCTGGATGGACAGTACAAACACTGATGTCTTCAATTTTCCAAAACATGATGAGAAGAAGAATTGGTTTGGTTTTGTGAAAAGCTGAGATGGAATAAAAGTAATCTCACTAACAAAAGCTGCCTCTGCATCCACATTTCTTAGCAAAGTGTTTTTATAATGGCTCAAAAAACTACTGGGATAAAAGGCTGAAGAACAGAGCTGAACCAACCACCTGCTGCTCCGCCAGCATCACGGGCCACAAAACCTTAGCAGCCTGTTCCAGACATGACTGAATATGACTGGTGGCTCAGACACGTCTGGCTGTATTTTACCAACATGGCTGCTGGATGAAGTCATGTTTCCTTTTAGCATGAAGTTAAGTGACAACAGATGTGGTTTCAGCAGACACATCTCCAGCGGGGAGAACTGTTTATTTTTTCATGTTAGAAACATTTTTTATCTATCTATCCAAATTTGGATGAAATTTATTTTATGGACCATTTTCCTGTGTTGTGACAAACTGAAACCAGTCATGATTAACAGAAAGTGTGTAAAAATACAACTAAATTAAATTCAAGCAAAGAAAAGTTACTGTACAAGAATATGAGAAAAAACAAATTTTGTTGATGAAGTGCAGAACAAATTATCCAGATTTTCTAACAATGAAACAAACTGTGGGTAATAAAATGCACCACTCACAAAAGATTAGGGATATTTGACTTAAGGATGAAATAGGTAAGTGATATTATGTCATGAAAGTACAGTAGGTCATTTAAAGGGATAGTTCACCCAAAATTCAAATTTCACTCATCTACTCACCCTCATGTCAACTTAGAGCTGTGAGAATTTTCAGAGTCCTCCGTTCCTTCTCTGAGTTACGGGGGGGTCCACGCAGCAGTATTTGTCCATATAATGGCTGTAAATGGGGCTCACTTTTCTTGGTCCAAAAAGACACACCAAAAAACATCCAAATACCTCCATACTGCTCGTCTGTAATGTCCCTCTTGTATTGAAGCCCTGACATGAGAAATTGTTCAGAAAAAAATGAAATAAAATGTCTAATTTTAAACTTGTTTCCAAGTATTTGCATCATGTGTCATAATGTTACATAATTACATAAATGATCTCATAGCAGTATGGAGGTATTTGGATGTTTTTTGGTGTGTCTTTTTGGACAAAGAAAAGTGGTATCCATTCACAACCATTATATGGACAAATACTGCTGTGAATTTTGGTGAACTATCCCTTTAAGTAGAACTATTGAATGGTAATGTATTGAAACAAAAGGTGACAGACAAACAGAGAAATCTCTGCTTGTCTTCCAGTCTCTCTGTGTCTCTGTCCAACCTGCTGAAGACATTCTGGGACACTCTAAGATCAGAGGACACTCCCATCTGACAACATCCCATCATCTGAAGCCTGGACATGTCCAGGTACTGTTGATGGACTGTTATACAGGTGTGGTCTCATGATGTCAGAATGTGAACAGCAGGCTGAAGAGGACTGTTTCAATACAAACTGTCACTGAAGCAGAACCTGTGCTGGTAGATTCATGGATCAGACACGTGGTGGGATGTTTGTGGCTCATCAGCTTGTTAAAGAACAGCATGTTATGTTCTAAGTACTGAAACATTCAACAGTTGGACATGAGCAAGGTCAAATTAAAGCAGAAGTAAGTGATATATTTGTGTTAATATAAGTCTTAAATAGTTATATCTTCCGACAGCAATCACTTACATAGAGTGTTTGGACCAAAACACGGGTCTGTCAGTCACTCTGCTCTGCTCTGAGCAGAGGAGAAAACATTTATCGTATCCTGGACAGTTTTTATCCAATGAGGAGAGACTGTTATGCAGGGCTGTGGTGCAGCCAAGGAACGCCGTGAATGTGGCGAGGGAAGAGGACTGTTTCAATACAAACTGTCCGACTGAAGTGGAACCAGTTCGATCTGGTAGATTCACCGGATCGGACACGTGGTGGCTGTTTAGTGACTTTCACCGGTAAAACAGGTTGGAGAAACACGAACAGCATGTTAAGTTGTGACTTTAAGCTGTAAACATTCAAAAGCAGTTGGACATGAGCATTAAAACGACCGGATCGCTTACTTCTGCTTTAAGTTCACCTGTAAAAGTTACAGTGCATTTTAGGTGCTGTCTGAAATTCCAATCCGAATGCCCAATATCCCTAACTTTTTGTGCATTTTTAAAGAGACAACGAGGAGTTTTATTTGGTTATAAAAAAGTCTCATATGTTTTAATCTACGTTACCCACTTGTTAATGGGTCCATTTTCGACAAATATATAGTTTTGTATTATAATTAGTGGTGGAAATGCTGGGTGAAATGCTACTTTTGGTTTGCCGGACACTGGCATTCTTGCTTTCGTCCGTCTTGCGTCGGTCCAAGAATTTCACCGTGCACGTGGAGGCTCATGGGAAATGTAGTGTGAAAAGTAAACGCTTCGCTTTTCAAAACTCCTCGTTGTCCCTTTAAGGATAATTAGTGTTTTTTACAATCTGGACCTTATTTCTAGCATAAAATAAGATCATTTCCTCCCCCAGATAACTTTGGTGTCATTACAAGTCGTTGATGAAATGATCTCCAGCCGAGAGCCGTGTATATCTGTATAATGTGAGAACACGGGGCAGCGCAATGCAACCTCTAAATAACACATTATCTGTAGAGAAACTCCTTCATTTCACCAAGATTTAGTTCTGATACACTAGTGCTATTCCCCTCTGAGCCCGGGAAGAAAGAAAATATACAATAGATAATATATGATAAACTACAATGAAACAGTGCTGGAGAGGTTAGAAACCCTAGGAAGGCTTATCGAGAACCTCACCATAAAATAAGTAAGTAAAATTAAATGTATCTTATCGAAATAAAATAACCATGATGTCATCTCCGACCGCTGCCCGGCGAACTTGCTACCTCTAATGCTACGGTCCATTTCTGTGTGTTTCTGACTTGTCAGAACAAAATGAGCAGCTGGATGAAGTTGAGCTTCCACAGCTTCCTCTCCTCAACCTGGACTCACTAAAGCTCTGGATAGTTGAGATAAAAATGGACCTGAATGCTGAAGCAGAATGATTATTATCAGAATGAGCCGGGCAGCGGTCGGAGATGACATCATCCAGGTCAGAGGTCAGTAGGTCAACCTACAGAGATGACATCATCCAGGTCAGAGGTCAGTAGGTCAACCTACAGAGATGACATCATCCAGGTCAGAGGTCAGTAGGTCAACCTACAGAGATGACATCATCCAGGTCAGAGGTCAATAGGTCGACCTACAGAGATGACATCATCCAGGTCAGAGGTCAGTAGGTCGACCTACAGAGATGACATCATCCAGGTCAGAGGTCAGTAGGTCGACCTACAGAGATGACATCATCCAGGTCAGAGGTCAGTAGGTCGACCTACAGAGATGACATCATCCAGGTCAGAGGTCAGTAGGTCAACCTACAGAGATGACATCATCCAGGTCAGAGGTCAGTAGGTCAACCTACAGAGATGACATCATCCAGGTCAGAGGTCAGCAGGTCAACCTACAGAGATGACATCATCCAGGTCAGAGGTCAGTAGGTCAACCTACAGAGATGACATCATCCAGGTCAGAGGTCAGTAGGTCAACCTACAGAGATGACATCATCCAGGTCAGAGGTCAGTAGGTCAACCTACAGAGATGACATCATCCAGGTCAGAGGTCAGTAGGTCAACCTACAGAGATGACATCATCCAGGTCAGAGGTCAGTAGGTCAACCTACAGAGATGACATCATCCAGGTCAGAGGTCAGTAGGTCAACCTACAGACCCCGGATGTTGATAACATGCCACCACAGACTCGAGTTAATGAGTTTCTCTGCAGATAATGTGTTATTTAGAGGCTGCATTGCGCTGCCCCGTGTTCTCACATTATACCGATATACGCGGCTCTCAGCTGGAGCTCATTTCATCAGAACGACTTGTAATGACACCAAAGTTATCTGGGTGAGGAAATGATCAGATTTTATGCTAGAAATAAGGTCCAGAATGTAAAAAACGCTAATTATCCTTTAAAATATGAAGTGTTACAGAGCAAAACTGATACAGTTAAAGAATAATCTGTCTTACTTCCTCCATGACCAGGATGCCACAGCGCACCAGACTGTCGACAGCATCCAGAGCAAAACTCTGGGATGACTGACATGGCTGGAGAGAGAGAGAGAGAGGGGGGAGGGGGGGGTAAGGCAAGGTTTAGTCAGAGCTTTGACCATCAACTGTATGTTAGAAGTGCAGAAGCAGAGCCGCTGACAGAGGGCATGAGGTGTGTAGTATAGATGGAGCAGAGATCAGAGGAGGAAAGATGGCCGACAGGGGTGGGTGATATTTTCAGTGAGAAATGGGGAGAAGAAGCGTAGAGACAAGAAAAGAGCAGCTGCTGAAATGAAAGGTGGCCAAACAGAGAGGAATTGTATTTCTGGCTCAGACTCGGAGCCCTTGAAGTCAGTGTGATGGAGAACGTACGCACACAGCCCACAAAGATACATAGCACACAAACACACAACACAACACAACACAGTCCAAAAAAGCTCTTTCTGCCTGAGAGAGGCAGCAGAGCAGGATGAATGGCTGCTCGGCTTCATTAAACATCCATTGAATGAGACACGCTGGGTGTGTGTGTGTGTGTGTGTGTGATATGAATTCAGACTCACTGGCATGCAGCCTGGAGGCAGGATGTGGCAGAGCTGCAGGGCGCGCTCCGTCAGCTCAGACTGGCACAGCACCACGTCAAACTCCATGTCGCCCCTGACCGCCTCCCCGTCCACGCCGTCCCTCCTCACCCTGCTGCTCACGCCGCTCACCGCCACCTCACGCAGCATGGCCGACACCGCGCACGCTGCCCACACAAATCACACACGCACACCAGCATGTCAGCATTTGCTTGTAGTTTGTGCACATTCGCTATGAGATAACTTTCAAGGGACATTGTGTAGGAATTCCTCCATCTAGTGTTGTGGTTGTAGATCACCAGCAACTCAGTCCTATTTTTCATGCTGCATTCACGTGAAATTGGGCAGACGGCAGACGGACGACAGCTGCTGCAGGTAACAATACATGTGACAATATGTTGTCATGGTGATGTCGTATTGTTTACCTGACCCATGTTTTACCGTCTTTCTCTGGACTTCTGTAGTCTGCCCGACTGCACCTGAATGCAGCATCAGTGTAACGCTAGTCTCGCTCGCCAGACCCTCCTCCTGAGAAGAAGGGTCTGGCTGGTCTGCCTATTATTCTGCGATTAGTCTGGCCTGCCGGAAGTGCGCTGCTGCGATTAGCCTCTGATTGGTCGGAACGAGCCACCCGGCGGAAGTCCCGCCTCCGTGTTGCAGCATTCACAGTCCGCCCGGTAAAGGGAAACATCAACAAACAACAACAGGAACAGAACCGTGGATCTATTATACGTCTGTGTCTTGAATTGAACAGAAGATGAAATGTCCGTCAGCGTTGCCGACCGCCGTTAAACCGAACAAAAGAATAAATACAGTATTTGTCAACGGTTGCCGGCCGTCGTTACATCGCGGACCGAAATCCAGTTTCCAACCGGCAATATTTTGCAAGCGCGCCGTTACTACGGCGTTGCTACGGCGCCGACCAAGGCAATTGTGATTGGTTGAAAAAATTCCAAACGACCGGAGCGTTTTTTTCTCTAATCGCAGAATCATAGGCGGACCAGCCAGACTCTCCTTCTTCTTTGGAGGAGAGTCTGGCGAGCGAGACTATTCTGCGATAAGAGAAAAAAACATTCTGGCCATTTGGAATTTTCTCAACCAGTCACAATCGTGGTCGGCGCCGTAGCAACGGTGCACTCGCAAAACATTGCCGGTTGGAAATTGGATTTGGGTCCACGGTGTAACAACGGTTGGCATTCGCTGACGGATATTTCTTCTTCTGTTCAGTTCAAGACACAGATGTATAATAGATAGGGATGCACCGATATGAAAATTTTGGCCAATACCGATATCCGATATGAATTTTTCTGTTATGGCCGATATATTTTTGTACAGACTGAAAATCATGCAAGCTGAATTTTTGAATGTCGTCCTTTATTTTCAGAATGTATTTTACTTCCAAATAACAAGGTTACAGGCTACCATCCTCCTCGCATTACCTCAACTTTGCAGGTTTTGCATACGAATATATATGGGTCGATATATATCGGCTCAATTTTAAACATCGGACCGATACCGATATGTTAAAAAATGACAAATATCGGCCGATACCGATATTAATGCCGATATATCGTGCATCACTAATAATAGATCCACGGTTCTGTTCCTGTTGTTGTTTGTTGATGTTTCCTTTTCCCGGGCGGACTGTGAAAGCTGCAGCACAGAGGCGGGACTTCCGCCGGGTGGCTCGTTCTGGCCAATCAGAGGCTAATCGCGGCAACGCACCTCCGTCAGGCCAGACTAGTATAACGCTCCATTCCTCCTCACAGCGTTACCGCGGTGACTTTTCCCAGACGCCACTTGGACCTGATCCGACAGCTCCGGTGTCTCCGCTAAGTTCCCGTGGTTTCCTACCGTCACGCTAGCCAGGCTAGCGCCGCCTACTGGTCCCGGCAAATTTCATTTTCCTCAACCATGTAGTCAGGTAACTAGCAATGCGTTTCGGTTTGCTCCGTCCGTTTTGACAAACCAATCAGCGAACAGATGGGTAAGTGAAGGCGATGACGTTGAACTCGAGCGCTTAAGCTAACCTACTGTATGAGCTTCACCGGTGTATAGCACACGTGACCACCAAGCAGCAGCGATTAGTTGAAGCAAATGTAAGCAACCGCCTCCCGGAAGCAAACGAATCCCTACGGCTCGTGTTCAGACGCTATATGAAATGTAATGAAATTAGCGGCTGATGCATCAGGCTACCGTCACGCTGCCACTGAAGGTAAAAACATGGAGACAGGACATGGCAGCCAGCAGCGAGCTGACCGTCTCCATGGAGATATGAATGATATGAACTGAAAGGAACACTTCACTTTGTTGATGGGGGGGTTACTGATGAATGAAAAACAGACTTTTGAACAAAATAATCGATTTTCGTGATAACAGGAGAAGTTACACAATGTCCCTTTAATCCATGTAAGCAGGGTTTTGTCTATATCTACCAAAATATCTCAGAATAACACAGTGTTTGTGTCATGTAGGATTTCCGCCATTTACTCTAATTCTAAAGTCTTTATTTATATTCTATATCCCCATTATCCTGCTTTCATGTGCTGGTGGGAAAGTCCTGACATCCTGATTGCTCACGTCCCCAAACAGAGCTGCCTGCTCCTTTTTAATGCATTTTCAACACAGAACACAAATCATTATAGAGGATATTTGTGGCTATTTACATCACTGCTTTAATATAATTGATGTGATTCTTTTTTATCACTTGAGGTTAGCATCCATGTCTCAGTCTAATACACAGAGGCTTTCACAGCCCACTACCCTCCAGCTTTACTTCCTGTACGACCAAAACAAGTCACTGCAGCTGATGAGTCATGCAGAAACCCAGACTTTAATCCATAGAAAGTTTGTTTCTGTACTTCACAACAGTACAGAAATACAAAACAGTTCTTTTTTCCTCCTCTACCAGTAATGTTAAAGTATGGTGATCTATGGCTTCACCCCAGTCTGCCTGTTAGCATATAATCTAGAAACAAAGTAGCATCTCAGTACAGTTTCTTCAACAGATAGTTCTTGGCTCTGGGGCTCAAGGATGAGTTGATTTAATATCTGGGGAGGATTTGAATTCCAGGCTTTCGGCCATTAGATGATTACCATATATAACTTATATGTATTATGCTGTGTTCCCAACCCTATTACTGTACCAGACAGGAATGCCAAAACTGAGCAACTCTACAAAACCCTGGATTATGTTCAGTGCCAATGGATTTTAAATTCTGGCTTTCCACAATATCTGCACATGGCGGCTCCAGTGCAGCTAAGGCTGGGGAAAGATTGCAGTTCTCAAAGATGACTCAGTTACGGGTAGGTTATATTTGAGTTCCACCAACAAAACGGCTTGGGTTAAAGGGATAGTAGCATTTTTTTAAAAGTGGCGTTGTATGATCTACAAATAGCTCCTAAGTACTTTAAAGGGACTCTTTTGGAGAAGCTACACGCTGCCTCCGTAGAATTCCTCCACAACTCATGTTTTCATTCATCAAATTAAAGTCAGAGGTTCAAAGAGGTTCAGTCCCTTTACCATAACGGTTAGGGTTATTCTCATTTGGTTAAGGAAACGTAAGCAAAACAATAATAACAAAATAACGAGAGACAAAACGATATATTGATCAAAATGGAGCCATTAACAAGTGATGGAAAGATTCATCCACATTAACTGTTTTAACCGATTTAAACTCCTCGTTGTTTTAAGACTCTCTACTCAACCCCAGCCTCTGGATTAGCTATTTGTAGATCATACAACCCCACTAAAAAAATGCTACTATCCCTTTAAGGTTAGGGATAAGTCATGGTTAAGCGTAATAAAACACAGAGGCATCAGGTCTGTGATGGAAAGCTCACTCTGTTTTCAGATTTATGTGTTCATCCTCAACCCCAGCCTCTGGATGGGATTTGTGAGGTGTCTAATATGTAGGCTATAGAACTCCTGGCTGGTGTTCCATGCATTGGTAGAAAGATCCACATTTTCAAAATATAATTCATTTTTTCAGTTGTGTAAATGTAAATGTTGTGTATAGTAGCAGCAACATGTATCCAAGGTGTTTTGTTGCCACGGTAACCCATGGAGCAAGGGGATATGCATCTGGGGTGTTGCAGTCTATTCCTAATGAAGGAGTTTTTCCCTGAACAGGGAGTATGGAGCGCTGCTGTCACTGTGGATTGGAACACAGGGCTTTAAAAATGACTGCTGTACATAATGACATTAATCATAACATCACACCAATAACCAAGGTGAAATAAGAGTTTGTGTTGAGTTCATTACCATGTGTCTTCCAGCTGATTGTAATGTGGTAAAGGACCACAGAAATATGACACTTCTGCACATTTCACAGTTACTTAAAGGGGTAGTAGCATTTTTTTAAAGTGGGCTTGTATGATCTACAAATAACCTCTAAGCATGATCTGATATCACCAAGTAAACAACAGCCCAGGAGCGCTGTTCTAACCAACTGGTTAGGTTAAGGGTTAGGTTTAGGTTTAGCGTTAGTCCTGGGCTGTTGTTTACTTGGTGATATCAGATCGTGCTAACCCCTAAGTACTTTAATTGCAGTAGAAGACTCTCTGCACTCCTCCCGTTAGCAACGCCAGCCCATAGCCCTGCCCAGAGATTTACAACATACATTGTTGTGAATGGACCCAAAGAAACGTCCGCCTATTTTCGCAGACTAAAAGAGGTTTTACCTGAAAAAAAAAAAAAATCCAGGAAAAACACAGTTTTTATTTGGATCTAACCAACTCACGTATCCCTCCGCCCAGGGTTAGTGCCTGCTGATCAGCAGTTGGTTAGCTCCAAATAAAAACTGTGTTTTTCCTGCACTTTGAAGGGCTGGAAAAAATTATATTATAGTGAACAATGGAACTGTGTATTTTTTTTTAGGTAAAACCTCTTTTAGGTCACGAAAATAGGCTGTGGGTAATGCTACTATCCCTTTAACATGAACAATAAGAAATTATTAAGATGTGATCTATCATCACCACAACATCACCATTACCTCCAATGGGGCAGCTACAGTATCTGAACAGAAAGGCACTTAATCAAACATTGACTAACATTAGAATATGAAGTGTTCTGCCTCAGAGGAATAGAGAGGGTAGCCTACCACAGCTTTCCATATGAACAGGTATGCTGCTTCTCATTTGACCTTTTCACTTACAGTAAATGCTTTTGGTAAATGTGCGTAGCTTGAATTGGACGGAACTGAAGGAAATGGCATTCAATTATTTAATAATACACTGTTCTAATAGTATACTGGATTGACACGATGGGTTTCTGTTACTAACGGAGAGCTGTGTAGATGTCAGTGTACTATATGGATTAGAGTAGGAGCTTTGAAGGTTCATGCTCCTGGAAAATGGATTTTTTTGAACAGGGTTTAAATGAACTAGTCTGCAGGTTGTTAAAAGTGGACTGCAACACGGAAAGTGCCTGGTTTGAGGTATCCAAGCCTTCCTGCTCAAGTGCAGCCTCTTCACATCACTCTGCAGCCTGATTTCCATAGAGGACTCTTGTCACGGGTGTTATGGTAGCACTTATTTCATGAGGGTTCACATATGTTGACACAGCTGGAAAATGTAAAAGAACCGTAGGAGAAAAACCACACGTCTCTAACCTCGAGAGCACAAAAATCTGCTGGTGTGTGCACAGCATCCTGGCACCACTTGAAGCTCGGTAAGACTTAAACATTAAACATTCTGAAGTTCTAACACTTTAAAATGTCATGTTTCAAACTGATTTTAATACTGACATGCCAACAGTCTGAGCTGCCGCCAGGCCTCCTACGAACAAGGTGTCTGGAGAACACAGGGTCTCAGAATGATAGTCAGCCTTAAGTTGAACATGAACATTTTGTCAGCTGTATTAAAGCTTCAGTTGCTAAGTTGATGAAGGTTAAAGGGATAGTTCAACATTTTGGCAAATTGGCCCATTGGCATAATCGCTATAGTCATAGCAGTAGCTTTGTTATCTTTATTTGTCGGTGCAAGCTATTTTTAGAACGGTGGAGCAGAGCAGTGAGCTGCTCAGAGCTACAGTACGGAGGCTCATGGGATTTCTTGGTTTCCCTCATGAAACTCATCAAATACAAAATACAAAGACTCCAAAATTCTTTCGTGGACAAGTTGTGAGCAGCACATTCACCACGCCATGAGATAATAATAGAATGTTACGAAACGGAGCCATTTTAGAGGTAAATACAGAGTCTGCTTGCTGAAAAACTGTCCTTGAACGCAACACGCATCAGCGGTTTTGCATGTATTTACCTCTAAAACAGCTCTGTCTCATAATGTTCTATTATCATCTCATAGTGTGGTGAATGTGCAGGTCACAACTTGACCACCAGAGCGTTGTGGAGTTGTTGGATTGTGTATTTGATGAGTTTGATGAGGGAAACCAAGAAATCCCATGAGCCTCCGTAGCGTAGCTCTGAGCAGCTCACGGCTCTGCTCCACCGTTCTAAAAATAGCTTGCACCGACAAATAAAGGTAATGAACCTACTGCTATGACTATAGGGATTATGGCAATGGGCCAATTTGCCAAAATGTTGAACTATCCCTTTAAAGTAAACGCTGCCACTTGGTCGGACATTTCAAGACAATACCGTCAGGTCCCTCCATGAACCTCTGCCAAGCGCCCCACACACACAGACACACACAAAGTAGCCATAAACGCACCCACAGAAGACGTACCGCGTCCATAGCAACCAGAGACTCCAAAGCGATCTCACCTTTCTCTCACTATGAAACACACTCTTCTTGTGTGTGTGTGTCTGTGTGTGTGTAGGGAAGGAGGGTTTTGACAGAGGTGAATAGATGGAGCTCAAGGTGTATTGTCTTGATATTTCGGACCAAGTCGCAGACTTTACTGTCACTTTCATCAGCTTACTACGACGTGTACGAGCTGTGATTGGCTGCTCCTCCTGCTCCCTCTACCTGATTGGTGGAGAATCCTCAGTCGCGGTGGATTTTGGAAAATAGGATTCCAGGCTGTAGTTGGAGCCAGAGGAGTTGGATTTGGTCCTAAATGGTACAGTATGGTGGTAAATTCTTTACCATCAGAAATTAAATCCCAAACAGAATTTAAGAGGTTTACTGTTAAAGGTATAATATGTAGGATTTCCCCCATCTAGCGGTGCGGTTGCATATCTGAACGTATTCTTGATGTTGCGTTCACGTGAAATCAGGCAGACGTCAGACAGACAACAGACGCTGCATGTAACAGTGGTGACAGCTTTAACAGGCGCTACCTGGAAAACTTTCTCCCTGAGCCGACAGCTCCGCTGAGTTTCCATGGTTACCTATGGTCATGCTGCCACTCAACGTAAAAAATGGCGATGCAACATGGCCGCCTCGGTTTGGTGCATTGCTCACTTGTGTGTTTGTAACGACTTGTAACAACTCATTCTAAGGTAGGAGAAAGCTGTCATTTGTATGTGAGTGTGATTCCACTTCAGTGAAAGACGTATTTATGAAAGACAGATTTGATTTTTACTAATAAAAAACAAGTAAGTTACATACTGGGGCTTTAAAGTTAAAGCAGATATCAGCGGCACGGCCGTTTCGGCTAATGCTGCGTTCAATGCAGGCTTTTGAAACCGTAAGTTACAGCTTCAAGTCACAACTACGACTTTGTAGCGTTCCAGGTAACCTAGGTAACCCGTAACTCGTGTTTTTACCGTCCTGTTGCCTGTGAAAGTCACTATAACGGCCACTCGTAACTTCCGACCCGTGAACTCGTACCAGATCGAACTGGTATGACTTCACAGGAAGGAAAAACACAAAGTACGAGTTTCCTTGAACGCACCATGAGTTAGCAGCCCCCGCCCTCGTCAGGCATCTATTGGTCCTCGTGCTACGTCACCACATTCACGCGCACCCCTTGGCTGCACACACAGCCCTTCATGCCGTTCTCTCTCCTCATTGGATAACACTTGTATCCCACAAGCAAAGTTTTCTCCTGGTTTACAGCAGAGCAGAGTGACGGAGAGACTCGTGTTACGGCTGAAACACTCCATGTAAGTGATTGCTGACGGAAAATAGGACTATTTAGGACTTATATTAACAAAAACATTCCACTGATATCTGCTTTAAATGTTGGCTTAAGCAGCAGAAATGTGAACATTAACTTTCCTCAAGTCACTGTCAATACGGCACTTTATTAATGTTGTAATGTTAAATTTAATGTGTGTAATTGTTTAATCTGAATTTTTCAATTGTATTTATTTATTCCTGTTACCTATTCACTGTATCATCCACTGTATTTGTATTATTGCATCATTCAGTATATTTGATCCTATTCTAAAGCCTGATCAGGGACAAAAACTGGAAATTAGCTGAAGCTAGACGTCTTATCTACATCACATTTTCCATTTTCTATGGCAATGTTGTATGTATCATCCCTGTTAAATAAAAAATAAATAAATTACCCATTTAATGTCTATAGTGACAGTTCCAACTGCAGCTTTAAATCCATGCAGTCACTCACCACCAACAGCTTCCAGTATAAAGGCATGTGTGATGACCTGGGCGTGGCGGGCGAGGTGGAGGGTGGCAGCAGCAGAGGGACGGAGCGCTATAAAAGGGTCTTTCCTACGAGGATTGGAAATAAAGGAGAGAGAGGTTTCACTGGGAACTGGGAACAATTGATTATCTGATGAGCTGCAACATTTTGCTGTGTAAATGTTAACGGATTAAGATGAAGATGCTCTACTGTCATTGTATATCACATCAGTGAAAACCAACCCAGATGCCACAGCTGCGATGATGAGCTGAGGGCCGAGCAGAGAGAGAGCGCGGTGGAGAACCTCCTCCAGACTTCCCCCAAAGCCCACGTCTCTGTTCCTGAACAGCAGCTCCTCCGTGAGCCAGGCCACGTCTCCACACAGGACGGACGTGCTCACGCCCTGCGGAGGACAGCGCGGGGACCGTCAGCTCCAAAATGACACGCGAGCGCTCAACCTGGCGGCTATGACTCAGAAAATCACCGTCACACTCTAATAAACTAGAACGAAAACCAATTGTGTTTATGAGCTTGTTGGAGTGCTGATGGATCCTCAGAGGGCAGGGCAGAGTTGAACTGTGATGGTGGCCGAGGGGAAAGACACACACACTCACACAAAGAGTCACCATTCTACATTTTCTTGGTGCGATTATTGTCAGATAAATAATCACGAATTATCACGATTATTATGCATTTATCAACTTCATAACACTCGGGATGTCACCATTACTTATTCATTAATTAATTGATCATTAAAGCCCCAGTATGTAGGAATTCCCCCCATCTAGCGCTGCGGTTGCATATCTGCATAATTTCTTCATTCTTTCTTCATTCTTGCATAACGTATTCTTGATGTTGTGTTTACGTGAACTCGGGCACACGTTGTTTGCAGCAGAAGCTCTTCCTGGTCCGCCAAAGTCTCACGAGATTTGCGGCGGCATCAGTTAATCGCAATGAAGTCGATGCAAATCTCGTGAGATTTGGACGGACCGGGAAGAGGAGCTTCTGCTGCAACAAGATTGAAATATGGACCTATTTAATTTTTTCAGGACAATTTCTCATGTCAGGGCTTCAATACAAGACAGACATTACAGACGAACAGCATGGAGGTATTTGGATGTTTTTTGGTGTGGTTTTTTTTTGTGATGAAGACCGCCGGTGTCCATTTGCAACCGTTATATGGACATGCACTGCTAGGACGAGACCCTCTGTAACTCAAAGAAGCCATGGAGGACTCTGAAACTGCTCCCAGCCCTTAGTCGACATATGAAGGTGAGTAGATAATGAGTAAAATTTCTTTCTGGGGTGAACTATTCCTTTAATACTACGATTAATTGTAGTATTAAAGGATTATGTCAAAAATCATCGCAATATTTTATAAAACAAGAAATTATCTCAACCAAAAGTCATTATACACACTCTACTGTTCTCTGTTACTTCCATATATGACCTATTGTGCCGAGATATGGGGTAACGCGTACAAAACTAACACTCAACCTATCTTCAAATTACAGAAGAAAGCTATAAGAATTATAAATCATTTAAATATTACAGAGTCAACAAACGCTTATTTTGTACAGTCAAAGACTCTTAAATTTTACGACTTAGTTAATTTTAAAATGGCTCTAATTATGTTTAAAGTACATAACCATATGTTTTGTGAAAACCAACCCAGATGCCACAGCTGCGAGATTTGTTGCAGTACTTGGCTGTTTGAAACTCGAGAGAGTCGTTATGAATTGAGAGGATTAGGTGTCTATAAAAGACCAAAATACGAACTAATATAAAATTTTTTATGAGCGGTGTTTCTGTCAGAGGTGTCAATTTGTGGAACAATGATGAGGAATTAAGAATGTGTAGCTCGATTTCTATTTTCAAGAAAATGTTTAAATCCAAGGTACTTAAAGAATATATAGATTTGTTATGAGCGCCAAATGCTTGTTTGATTTAAATTCTAATGTAAAAGTTGCCTTGTTAAAATTGTTTCTGGATTGATTGTTGTTTTTGTTTTTGTTTTTTCTCTCTCTTTACCTCTTTTTTGTTTTGGTAAAAAGGGTAGGCATAATAAGCCTAGGCTTCAGCCTACACCTTTTCGATTAGCACCCCTCATCACATGTACAGTAAGCACTTGTGTACATTTAGTAAATTTTACCTGTGGAGAAGGGGGGCGTGGGTAAAATGCTAATCGAATAAAACTGAACTGAACTAATTGTGAAAACAAGTAATTGTGACATCCCTAGTCACAAGCGTCTAACCTTGCGGTGTTTGTACAGCAAAAGACTGGACAGCAGACTAGTGGACATCACAGCCATGCAGGACGTTGCAGCTGGAAAAAGAGAAGACACACAGATAATGCAGAACAATTTGCATAGCATTAAAACAACAGCTTATAAAGACTCATTGACAATTCAACAGGGGCACATAATCCTGAACCCACAGAAGATGAGGTGGAGGATGATGGCGACGCTGAGGTCTCTCTCTGGATGAGCTGGCTCTTCCTGCTCAGATGCATAATGAGAGGAAGGCAGCAGCCAGGACACACGCCTCCGCCCAAACACACACTCACTTCTGTCAGAGAGAGGAAGTGAAGAGGAGAGAGGGATGTCAGGATGAATTTACAGAGTTTATCTGAGGTTGTCTCAACTCATTTCAACTCCTTAGCCTTTAAGAGTTTCATTTCCTAACACTATTTATGGTCTGGATGTTTTATTCAGTAGTCATTCATGTATTTACATTATTACTGCTTCTCTATAGTTGTTTCAATTGGGACTTGTGGGATCTGCCATACAATCCAGGGCAATGCTATCTGAGCCGCAGCAGCCAGCAGCCAGAGGAAACACGGTGTTCTCATCTCTGTAGTTAATGCTAAATGCTTTACAAGATTATGGTCTGCATCTGTATTTTGTGATATGGTATTAGTTAAAACATTGCGATGGAATGGTGAGATGAAGAGCTGCATGGTCACTGTGCGCTGTGAACAATATGAAATCAGAGTGAATTAGCCACAATGGAAAATGGACAATTTGTTGATTTGATTTTTTAAAGGGACATTGTGTAGGAATTCCTCCATCTAGTGTTGTGGTTGTAGATCACCAGCAACTCAGTCCTAGTTTTCATGCTGCATTCACGTGAAATCGGACAGATGGCAGACGAACAGCTGCTGCAGGTAACGGCTTAAACAAGTGTTCCATCAAGAACCAAATAATCGATTTTTGCGAATAGATAACAGGAGAAGTTACACAATGTACCTTTAAAACAGCATTACAATTGTTGTATTGTAAGATTACAATTGTTGTGTTGCACAGTAAACATACATCAGTTACTCTTTGGTCAAAGCAGCTGTTCTATGAGAGTTTTCTCCAGAACCTAACTTAGGTTATAATTTGTGTTGTGTTACCCTAGCAACCACAGATGCTGCCAAATTAACCAGGACTGAAATCCTGGGGATTACAAATTTCAAAAATTACAAAACAAAAATGTAACATTCAGGAAATAGAAAATAACAATAATGAGACTTTATGCAATGAAATGTAAAAGGCTGAAAAAATTAAATGCTTTAATTTAACTATGGCACATTATATTTGTTTCATTATGATTAATTTACTTTCATTACAATATTTCTGGCCAAGTATGGGAAAAACTGAACTTCAAGAAATCACTTTACAGCCATTAAGAGAGTCCAGCGGTTGTTTTACCGCCACATTTAGAACAATAAAACCAATGTGTGTGTTGGTAAAACAACTCAACACTCAGTCTCAGGTGCACAAAGGATATAAAAATCACAGTATCAGGTGTGTGCAGCACATTTTATGAGCTGCTTATCTGAGACTTTCTGGAGTGATAAAAGTATTATTTATTGTTCTTAGCTGTGGAAGTGAGAGATACTGTATATGATCAGTGTGAACTTTATTAGGAACACTACACTGATGCTGAGAAGGGCCTCTGCTCTCAGAACAGCCGGACTTCTTCGTAGCATCATCTCCAAATCTTGCTTTGAGATTCATGTTGGCTTAATGGCATCCCATCATTTCTACAGAGTCATTAGCTGCACATTCATACTGCCAATCTCTTCTCCTCCCAAAGGTTCTACTGGATTTAGCTCTGGTGACCGTGGAAGCAGCGAAAAGACACTGAACTCACAGTCACATTCATGATACTTTGTGGTGCATTATAATGCTGGGAGGGGCCGCTGGAGGAGGGACTGTTGTCGCCATGAAGGGAGGCATACGTCTGACCCGTCGGACACATAAAATGACATTGTTTCCACATTCTAATGTTCAGTGTGAGCATTACCTGAAGCTGTGTGTGTATCTGCAGGATTTTACACATCTCTCTGCTGCCACGTGATTGGCTGATTGGATAATAAGCAAGTGTAAAGGTTCTCCAATCATGAGCGTATGGTAGTGTAACAGAGTGTCCTGTACCGTATACAGTTAAAGGGATAGTTCACTCAAAACTCAAAAAAGGAATCAATAACAGTTACTTTTTTCTTGTGAGGTTGAGTGATGGCTCCTGCAGAAAGACATGCGATAGTGTTTTTAAAGGGATAGTTGACCCAAAATTCAAATTTCACTCACTATCTACTCACCCTCATGTCGACTAAGAGCTGTGAGAATTTTCAGAGTCCTCCGTTCCTTCTCTGAGTTACGGGGGGGTCCACGCAGCAGTATTTGTCCATATAATGGTTGTGAATGGACACCAACATACAAATACCTCCATACTGCTCGTCTGTAATGTCCCTCTTGTATTGAAGCCCCAACATAAGAAATTGTTCCGGAAAAAATTAAATAAGTCTATATTTTAAGCTTGTTTGTAGCGGAAGCTCCCAGTGTCTCAGTTCACTGCTCTTCCTGTGACTGACGGAACAATTTCTCATGTCAGGGCTTCAATACAAGAGGGACATTACAGACGAGCAGTATGGAGGTATTTGGATGTTTTTTGGTGTGTCTTTTTGGACCAAGAAAGTTGGTGTCCATTGACAACCATTATATGGACAAATACTGCTGTTATATATTATCTATATTTGCTTGCTGTTATATAAATATCTATATTTCTATACTCAGAGAAGGAACGGAGGACTCTGAAAATTCTCACAGCTCTTAGTCGACATGAGGGTGAGTAGATAATGAGTGAAATTTGAATTTTGGGTGAACTATCCCTTTAATACACAAATAGAACAGACAGTGACAATGTGCATCCTATCTAAGAAGAAATAATCAGTGAATTATTCATTCTGTAAAACGAGCGTATGTGAAGATGTTTGATACAGAAACATTCATTCTCCATGTATTTTTATAACATTGCAACAAAAAAGGCTCTTCAAAAGCTGAACCCTCAGCAGACAGGGACAAACAGAATGAGTGAGCGTGGCAGAAACGGCGTTAACTACCAGAGCACGCTAATACTGTAGAAACGCACAAAGGATGAAAACTGTGCATATGCTGATAACAATCCAATCTAACCATCTGTCTCTACCTCTTTTCATCTAACACTCGGCATCTCTGTCTCTCAGGCTGTTTTCCTGCTTCCGCTCTCAGAAGAATTAAACACTTTAAGGAAGAAGCCACTTTGCTCGTCAGAAGCTGAGCACAGACCAAGGATGTTATTTTCTCTCTGTTATCTTTTTCACTGGCAGACTGTGTAATGTTGATCGTAATTGGACCGAGTCTAAGAGGATGAGGACTCATCAGCGCTTGCATCATATCTGTGCCAGATTTCAGGTTTAGAGAAAAAGTTTATCTTCAAAGTTGAAGAGAAATGAACTTTTCAATTTCACAGATGTTAGATAAAACACAATCCAAATCTAAATCCCGTTGTGTTGGTGTGCAGTATCAACACTCCCTTGTGCATACAGGTGTATGTACACAGGTGGTTTGATTACCTGTTGTTGAGAATAACAGGCAGCAACAGGTCCTGTAGAGGGAGCCAGTCATCCACTATGCACCGCCCTGACTCGCACATCTCCTACACACCCACAAACACACACAAAGGATACATCATGTACACATGCTCTCATCTCACAGAGAACATTTCTCTCTGAACCATTCAACAATGATGCGCTGCTTAAGCAAGTTCAGAGAATGATATTAAATCTACATTAAAACACTCAGTTCCATCTCTATTTCTTGCAGCTCCTTCCTCCATTCTTCCTGTTGCATCTGGACCTCGGCTGGTCTCAGTGTGTGATATGCTTAAAATAACACACAATTATAAAACATGGTTTGTTTCTAAAGGTCAGTATGATTTATGATGGGGTTTATTATATGCCTGGCCAACCTTGACCGTAATTCAGTGTTATCAAATATGGCCACTACAAACCCACAAGTGGTTTCAAAATAAATCTGAGGCATCACATAATGATTAATGGGACAGAAGATTAAGGGATAAGATTTCAATCTTTTTTTACAAATGTTTGTTGTTCCTTTTGCTTTCTCTGTCTGTCTATTTTGCTTTCTTTCTTATGTAATTACTGGATACCGATATCTACTGAGTTCTCATAAAATCAGAAATCAATTCAAAAAATTAAATTACTCTAAATTCTTACTCTTTTTTTTAGCAGCCCCCGCCCTCGTCAGGCATCTATTGGTCCTCGTTCACGCGCATCCCTTGGCTGCACACACAGCCCTTCATGCCGTTCTCTCTCCTCATTGGATAACACTTGTATCCCACAAGGAAAGTTTTCTCCTGGTTTACAGCAGAGCAGAGTGACGGAGAGACTCGTGTTACGGCTGAAACACTCCATGTAAGTGATTGCTGACGGAAAATAGGACTATTTAGGACTTATATTAACAAAAACATTCCACTGATATCTGCTTTAAATTTTTACTCTTTTTTTTTTTTAGTTTAAGTTTGAGTGCCATTGACGTATATATACGTCAAATGCAGTTTTCTGCGGCTGGTAAATGGGGACGCTGTCGCACACACTGAGTAAATATGGGGCTTCTGGGATGTGTAGAATGAAGAAGACTGTAGATCAGAGCAAGAAGTGAAGTGGGGTTAGGAGAGGGTGAAGGGGGAGAGGGTGGGGAGGGGCGGGGTTAGGAGAGGAGAGGGTGAGGGTGCAGCAACTGCAGGAGAAGTAGAAGAGTAGGCATCACTCTGCAGGCATTTTTGTACAATGAAAAAACATGTGAAATGAAATGTTCAGATGTCTTACATGTTTTTGAAGCCAAAATTCAAACGGATAAATCACTGTTTTTCTTGAGAGACTCTTTTTCACAAAAATGCATTTTTCTCAGCTTTCAAGAAAAAAAGTGGTCTTTTTGGTGCAACCAGGCTCTATTCAACTCAGGATAAATCAAGAATGGAACAAGGTACAAACAAATGATTTTTTCCTTAGTTAAATAGAGAGTCTACTCTTTCCTTTGAGCTGTTTGGTGTTTTCTTGCTGAAAAACTGTCCCTGAAGGCAACACACATCAGCGGTTTTGCATGAATTTCCCTCTAAAACAACTCTGTGTGGTAACGTTGTGTTATTATCTCATAGCGTGGTGAATGTGCAGGTCACAACTTGTCCACCAGAGCGTTGTGGAGTTGTTGGATTGTGTATTTGATGAGTTTGATGAGGGAAACCAAGAAATCCCATGAGCCTCCGTAGCGTAGCTCTGAGCAGCTCATGACTCTGTTCCGCCGTTCTAAAAATAGCTTGCACCAACAATTAAAGGTAACAAACCGACTGCTATGAATGGCAATGGGCTAATTTGCCAAAATGTTGAACTATCCCTTTAAAGGATTTCTAGGGTCCCAAGACAAAAAACAAAGCAACAACTACTGGTAATGACAAGCAGGACTTTGGTGCTTTGCTCTTCCTGATGTGCACCTTGAGAGAGAAAGGCTGCGCCAGGTGGATCCTCACACTTCCGGCTGGTCTCCTCCAGAAGACAGAGCCAAGCCCCCGCAGCACAGCGCTCAAGCTGACCTGTGTGGATATATCACATACATTTACACACATTCATATTCATTAGAGTGGTACAGATGGTTATGATTATATCTTAATGAGGTCTTAGATGAGCACTAAGATAAATAGCCAGTCCCAGAGTGTGTGTGTGAGTATGAGAACTGTGTGTGAAACACTGCACTGTGTCTGAGTGACAGAACAAAATGAGGAGGCGAGGACCTTATTACTGCAATTAACCAAAAGTAACACCCACTCTCCAGTATCGTAAGTGCAGATAACAGAGGGCAAGACTAATGGAGGCTAACAGCCATCACCTTGAAAATATGAAATGCAAACCTCAACTAATCAACCAACAGTGGCTACTGAGAAACAAGACTGTCCCAGCTGTGTACTAGATCATCACTGGCAGATGAAATAAGTTATGACAAATGTCTTGTCTTACTTCAATTTAGGAGACAAGTATGGAGTGGACAATTCAGTTAAAGCTGTTTGGGGAATATAAACAGGAAGTTCAGTGTTGCTGCTACTTGAGCCCTGACTCTTTGGCCTACATTCCTACATTTGTTTACATTTCAGACAACTGGGACCATTAAAAGTATGCTGGATTAGCTCTGGTCAGTTTGTGTTGGCGTGTTCCCATACATGTTTAGACACATGCTGACATACAGGCAAGAAGTGATTTGTTTGGTTTTTTCTATGACTTCTAATGAGACTTCTAATTGACACTTGAGATACTAAGGAAATAAAACTCAAACTGTAATTGAAATATCTGTATCATCAGTGCACATTCAGATATAAAGGGATAGTTCAACATTTTGGCAAATTAGCCCATATTAACCATAATCCCTATAGTCTTAACAGTAGGTTTGCTACCTTTAATTGTCGGTGCAAGCTATTTTTAGAACGGCAGAGCAGAGCCGCGAGCTGCTCAGAGGTACGCTCATGGCTCATGGGATTTCTTGTTTCCTTCATCAAACTCATCAAATACAGAATCCAACAACTCCAAAACGCTCTGGTGGACAAGTTGTGGCAAATGCAGAGACTGCTTGAGATAAAACTGCAAACGTTAAACACCAGAGTTTTTTAGCATGAAATTCATGCAAAACAACTCTGTGTGGTTTTCGTTGTGTTTTATCATCAAGCAGTCTCTGCATTTGCCACAACTTCGTCCACCAGAGCGTTGTGGAGTTGTTGGATTGTGTATTTGATGAGTTTGATGAGGGAAACCAAGAAATCCCATGAGCCTCCGTAGCGTAGCTCTGAGCAGCTCACGACTCTGTTTATAGCTTGCACCAACAATTAAAGGTAACAAACCTACTGCTATGATTATAGGGCGGCAGTGGCTCAGGTGGTAGAGCGGGTCGTCCAATGATCAGAGGGTTGGTGGTTCACGCCTTGCATGTGTGAATGGGTGAATGCAATGTATGATATACTGTAAAGTGCTTTGGGTTCAGGTATATAAAAAAGCACTACATAAATACAGACCATTTACCATATAAAGATTATGGCAATGGGCCAATTTGCCAAAATGTTGAAATATCCCTTTAACTTGGTCAAATTTTTGATGCAAATAGTAATAGTAAGGCAGTGAGAGTTCATATGAATGTACATTAATTTCCTCTGTGAGTTTTGTGCCACAGCAACTGCTGCTTCCCCAACTGGTTACAGGACGAATCACTGCACCAAACCACAGTAACTGACTTCCTGCTGTTTTTAGAACACAGCCACGCACCGGCTCCTTTCAGCTCCCACTGTATCTTTACTCTACATCTCCTCCTCTTCCTCTGAGGTGCATCACACAGTTGAAAAAACCCACTTCTAAACAAAACCTGTCCCCTTGGTCTGAGGACATTACAGTTACAGATGGCTCCTATTAAGTGTGTGCTTTCAAGCGGTGCGTTTACACATATCCACCTGTATGTTGGTTTTGGGCACGCTGTCGTAGGAGATGCCCACAGGGACCAGACTAACATCGGGCACAGATCCCTCTTTGATGAGCTGTGTGATGCGAGCCAGCCACTGGCCACCTTGGCCAGACTCCGCAGACACACCGACACTTATCACCTGGCCTTCATGTAGCAGCTCACGTACCAGCTGAGGAGGGAGGAAGGAGGGTGGGGTGGGGGGAGAGATGGCAGAGACAAGGTCTGAAAAGGGGAGCAATAAACATAAAATGCCTGCCATGCATTTTTAAAATGTACATAAGCAATACAAAAAAAGCAAAGCAGTGGAGGGCGGCTGAGGGAGGAGAAGTCAGCGTGATAAAGAGCAGGAATAAAAAGGAACCGCAGGGAACACCTCATGACACTCTGAGACACTTCTCTTACCTCAGACACTATTTCACCCATACAGACAAGAATAATTCAATAAGCAATGAACAGCAGCTAAGCAGGCCCACACTCAATAAACAATAAAGGTCTATTAACATTGAAACACAATCAATAAACAAGCCTGCTTTCTCACGCAAAGCCAATTTACTTACTCATATAAACGGTCGAAGAAAAAAATAAGTCAGCATCACTCATAAACAAGCTGTTTATGTGCCGCTGTGGCAGTAGTCTTGTAGATTAATGTCAGACTGAGTCGTTCTATTGAGCTGTACAGCACTATATTGATCTTAATAAAGCCAGTAACCCCTCCAAATGAAATGCATCTTTCCCAAACTGAAACAAAACACAAAGAGCTCCCTTGCTCGATACAGGGACAGAAAGATATTAATAATGATCATTGATAAAAATTAGGGGTGATACTATAATGAAATGAAAATGAAAATATTGATATGGCACTATATCGTGATACTTTATAATGCGATACGATATCGATATTCAATAGTTGAATATAATTTTTTTTATGGCTTTTGATGCCTTTATTGATAGTATAGTTGAGAGAGGCAGAGAGAGGGCGAATTGAGGACTGTAGCCTCTACATGGGGCGCCTGCCTAACCTCCTGTGCCACTCGACGCCCCCCAGTATCAATATTTCAATTTCAAATAATAAATCATGTTTCAGATGTAAATCCAGTGAACACCTCTGAGGTGTCACTGTGTTGACAGTGTGTTGTTCATGCAAATATGTTGTTGTAACTTGCACTTGTATAAAATGGCATGGATAATTTGAATTACATTGTTTTGACTCAGTTTGTCCCATAAATTATCACTATCATCTGATCTACATACAACTCAGATTTTAAGATGCATAATGCCTTTTACATTTTTCAGTGAACTATGTAGAAGATCGCAAATATCGCAAAATTTGGATATCGCAATATCGTATCGTATCGTGACTCAAGTATCGTGATGCGTATCGTGATGCGTATCGTATCGTGAGGTCCTTGGCAATACCCGCCCCTAATGAAAACGACAGGTAAGAAGAGACACTGAGACAAAGGGCTCAAAGGAGGTATAAGAGGAAACAATGATAGATGCAAGAGAGAAGAGGGAGTCGTTAATACAGATCATGGACATTTCTGAAATAAGAACAAACACAAATGACCTAGAAACACATTAAATAGAAACAACCATCTCAGCCCCTATCAACTAACCACCATTATTACTGCCACAACCACCATTACTCTTGTTTCTTGGCCCTCTACTTATTGCTTTGTCACTCCAAGCAACTCGAAAGCTGCAATCTCTGTAGCAAAACTCATGGCCCTTGGTAATTTTGAGAATGAATAGAGAGTGGGATGAGGCTGGGAATGAGGGAGAGGGGGAAAAGACAGGTTGTGTTCTGATTGAGGAGCTGGCTGTGATAACACTCTGCCGGTGCAATAAAAAGTGTGTGTGTGAGAGGGAGAATGAATTGCACCGAATGCACATACACAGCCAAATTGCAAGGACAGGTATCTTTTGCTTACCCTGTAATTTTATATAATTACCTGCTGTCTGTGAAGCTGCGTTTCCCAGCAAAATGCATTAGCATCATGTTTTCTGATTCATAGTGAACAGTCTTTTGGTTAATGAGGAAGTGCTCCAACAGTCAGGGTGGAATGATTTGTACCCAGAGTGTTTTTTATGGTTGGTGACTCTGAGTGGGGTACATGAGACCTGAATTAACTTTGGACTGTTGAGGGGATATTTGCATATGTGAGAACAACTGCTGAAAGACTTGTGTGGCTCCAGGAACTTTATGTACAGATGAAACTCCACTTCAGTAACATAATTGTGTCTGGAGGAGCTTTATGTACAGATGAAACTCTAGCTAAGTTGTGTAATTTAAAGGGATAGTTCACCCAAAATTCAAATTTCACTCATTATCTCCTCACCCTCATGTCGACTAAGAGCTGTGAGAATTTTCAGAGTCCTCCGTTCCTTCTCTGAGTTACGGGGGGTCCACGCAGCAGTATTTGTCCATATAATGGTTGTGAATGGACACCACTTTTCTTGGTCCAAAAAGACACACCAAAAAACATCCAAATACCTCCATACTGCTCGTCTGTAATGTCCCTCTTGTATTGAAGCCCCAACATGAGAAATTGTTCCGCTGGTCAGTGCAAATCACGCGAGACTTGCACTGACACAGGAAGAGCAGTGAACTGAGACACTGGGAGCTTCTGCTACAAACAAGCTTCAAATACAGCCTCATTTCATTTTTTTCTGAACAATTTCTCATGTCGCCAAACAACTCCAAAACACTCTGGTGGAAAAGTTGTGACCTGCACATTCACCACGCTATGAGATCATTTATGTAATTATGCAACATTATGACACATGATGCAAATACTTGGAACTATGTGTGCTTTTTAAGTCACTCCGCCAAGCAGCTGTGTCTGGAATGTAGTTCCAGCTACATCATTTACCTCAGTCTCAGGCGGAGGTCACAACCTGTCCACCAGAGTGTTTTCAGTCGTTGCCAAAATGTTGAACTATCCCTTTTAGTCAGATTTGTAATTTGAATGTGAATAAATTCAGAAAGTTTCAGTTGGGTATACCATAGTTGACTCTTTTGAATGCATTACTCATCCTTCAACATGGTGTAAAACTGTGAGGATATCATTATGCAGTTTCAGAACAGTACAATCGCTGCAGCGTCCAATCACTACCAGATTTCCAGTTAAGTATTAAAACATATGCGAGACTTACCGAGGTCATGACAGGTGAGTAAAGACTGTCCATCTCAGCTTCCTGCTCAGTCAGCATAGACGGTGGCAGGAGGACCACACCCACTTTCTGCAGGATTGATCTATAGAATTATCAGAGGACAGTGGATCTCACAAATCACATAGGAGGCTGTATATATTTTTATTCTTGGCCCAAAAAGGGTGTCATTTGTGAGGATATTATATGTTTGCTGCCTGACAGCTTCTATGTGGCTTTGTATATTTATGACTATACCTCAAGAAGGAGCTGTTAACGTGGAGAGGAATCACAGTGTATGGAACCCTCAGATTGTGACAGAAGAGCACCAGGGGGATGAGAGCACAGTCCACAATGCTCTGACGCACATGCACATAGACCAGCAGAGATCCCTGAATTACACAACACAAGCAGCTATAGATAAACAACATTCTTCACATTGTCATTCATTATGGTAAACAACAGAGGACTGTACAGAGGTGACGCACACATTACCATTGTTTCTGTGCTCTTATACCTAATCAATATTATAGGCTAATCAAGCCCCACAAGCTTCAGATAGTATTTAATGGAGCTGAATAAACACAAGTCTAATTTAAAAACAGTAGAGAAACCTTTTTTTTTCTCACTAAGACAGTGAAAGAGATGCAGGCAGGGATTCAATAAGTATGTGTGAGTATGGTTAAGTGACTGTGTACTGTAGGAGGTGACAGCATGCCATGAGTGGTTTGCTCTCAAGGTCAACAACAGGCCTTTCATTCTGTATGTGGTGTTTTTATCTTTGAGTAGCATTTAATCTTTTTTCATTACAGACATGGAAATGAAGAGCTACTATCGCAAACTCAATTATATATTGAGTGAAGTCGAAGCGGGTAGACAAAACATGATTGCACTTCTGTGGATATGATAGTGTCACTACAATAAAAAATGTAATAAGGTTCAAAATAAAGTGCTCCAATATAAAAACTGAGTAAAAGTTTTAGAGTATTGCTTTTTTTAAGTACCACCTGAAAATGTGTCTATTGATTTTTTTAATATTGATTTATCTTCTTTAAAGGGATATGCCGAAAACATTTTTTTACGTGTCTTGCCTCACTCCCGAGTCCATGACCAGCATGTCCACTGTGTGTGCAGTAACAAGGGAGATAGAGCCGTATCGCTGTAATTAGCTTAGCTCAAACACTGGAAGTGTATGGGTAGTGTTAGCCTGCCTCCACCTAAAGTCATCAGAGAAACTCTTCAGCAACTCTAAACGGACCGATCTTCATCTCTGACAAAACTCTCTAGTAAGGCATCTTGAGTGGTCAAATGCCGGGTTCAAGCAAAGACGCTTTATTTTGGTTCAAGCTAGCTACAGCAAGGGTAGGTTAGCTTCCTGTTTCAAAGTAAAAGCACTTCTGTATGTAAAGGGCAACGGGTGTTTTATTTTGTGAAAGTAACCGGAAGTGCATTGGTCACAACGGCTAGCTTGACTAGCACCGAATTCGTCTGAACAAAATAGTAAACAGCTGGTATTTAGACAAATTAACGACACACTGCTGATCTAAACGGATACTTTCTCACCTAAAAATGTTTGAAATGTTGATAAAGTGATATATTTACAGAGTTTAGAGCTAAAATGCTATTAGCTTCTGACTGCTGATTTCAGTTTGGGTAGGAGGCAGGCTAACACTACCCATACACTTCCAGTGTTTGAGCTAAGCTAATTGCAGTGATACGGCTCTATCTCCCTTGTTACTGCACGCACAGTTGAAAGGATGGTGTCTATCTGCTGGTCATGGACTCAGAAGTGAGGCAAGACACAAAAAAATGTTGGTGTATCATTTTAAGTCTTAGGCAAACTTATCTGTCTAAAAAACCTGCCACCAGAATCTTACTGACAGCCTATCAATGACTGATCTACAGTGTCAGTTACAATGAGCTGAGATCAAACCCAAACTTTTTCTCCTTTCTTTTACAGGATGAGGATATACTGTATACAGTACTGTTCATCATGCTGTGAGGGCCACATGTGTTTTGACATGGAAACAATTCAAATCCATGGGTAGTAGAATCTTTTTCTGCTGGATTTGACTTCATTTCTCTAACATAGTGAGGTCACTGAATTCATCCACACCCATCCTGAACCTCCGCACCAACAGCCTCACTCACTTTTATTTACTTGTTTTTATGTGGTCAACCATGTAATTAGAGTTGTGTAGTCTCCAGTAAAAAAAAAAAACTCATGAGAATAATTAAGTATAACAAGGGAAGTAAGAGAAACTTTTTTCCACTAAAAATAATCACATTAAGTCTCTCACATCATGTTTACATTGATAGGTTTTGTAGATGTGTACAACCAGTACTGTAGATGTTTACTATCTCATTAGATGGCTGAGTGCAACCTCATTTCACATCCTGAGTGAGGATGTGTGGGGCCAAAAGATCACACTATCTATTTCCAAATGTAGAGGATGCCCTGAGTGTTTTGGAGGAAGAGCCGACACATTTCATCAACTGTGAACAAAAAAGTGCATTTCATCAGCACATTGTTTTTAGATACTTGTACCTCTTGTGAGACTCTGTGTAAATCAGCCAGATGGTTGAGGTTAACTTGGATATTGCCAAACACAGAGGCAAACATCTTCAGCATCACCCAGCTCACGAACCTAGTCAGGCGAGGATAGTGTGTGAAGAGACAGATGCAAAGAAGGAAGAAAGAATATTAAAAAAAGTAATGAGTGGAGATAAGTTAAACAGGAGAACAATAGACGGAAATATGATGAAGCTGAGCGAAAACCATCACCTATGATCTGATGTTGAGAAAAAGTGAGGCGCAGCAAACAAAGCAAGGAGAGAGTTAAGTGTGACGACATGTAAATGAGAGAGATGGGTGTGAGACAAAGTGAAGATAAGCGGGATGGGGATGAGAAAGAAACTGATGACACAGGGAAGAAGCGATGCGGAGAGCGATAAAGACGGGTGTGTGTGATGGTGACAGCTGAAGATAGATATGGAGTCTGAAGCTTTAAATGTGGGTGAGAGAGAGGAGAGAGAATAAAAAGATAGAACTGGACAGATTCTGAAAAGAGATTTGAAGCCAAAAAACAGTTTCATGAGAGAAAAAACACAGACAGAAGTTTCCACTCCATTTCACCAGACACACACATTTACAGAATGTCTAACAGTGTCTGTAGCTACATGACCAGGCTCTTTAGACTGGACTGTCCTACGTCCCATTTCAATTTCAAATAAGACACGTCTCTTTGCTAGGAGCTATCAGTGTACTGCATGTCCTCCACTGCCCATGGACCAGTTTACGCCTCAGCAACTGTCAGTCAATTTGAAGAGTGTGATAAATGACTGATGCACCAGTACGTGACAGACTGCATCCTATAATGAAGCTGTATAGTTTACCAGCCATGCAATAATTACCAAATAGAAGACTCTGAAGGAACTTGAAGGGATAGTTCAACATTTTTGGCAAATTGGCCCATTGCCATAATCCCTATAGTCATAGCAGTAGGTTCGTTACCTTTATTTGTCGGTGTGAGGTAGAGCCGTGAGCTGCTCAGAGCTACGCTACGGAGGCTAATGGGATTTCTTGGTTTCTCTCATCAAACTCATCAAATACACAATCCAACAACTCCACAACGCTCTGGTGGACAAGTTGTGACCTGCACATTCACTGTCCCTGAAGGCAACGTGCATCAGCGGTTTTGCATGAATTTCCCTCTAAAACAACTCTGTGTGGTAACGTTGTGTTATTATCTCATAGTGTGGTGAATGTGCAGGTCACAACTTGTCCACCAGAGCGTTGTGGAGTTGTTGGATTGTGTATTTGATGAGTTTGATGAGGGAAACCAAGAAATCCCATGAGCCTCCGTAGCGTAGCTCTGAGCAGCTCACGGCTCTGCTCCACCGTTCTAAAAATAGCTTGCACCGACAATTAAAGGTAACGAACCTACTGCTATGACTATAGGGATTATGGCAATGGGCCAATTTGCCAAAATGTTGAACTATCCCTTTACGAAAGTCTTAACCTTAACCAGTATTTGAATTGGTGAGTTATGGCCAACACATTTTTTTTGTTAAATCAAAGTTCATGAAAAAATGCAGTGGACCCTACAAAGATGTAGATGTAGAAAAAAAGATAAATAGGAATAGTTTATACTAATAGCTACAAAATATAAATTTAGTATCAAAATATACAATATTAGAATATTATTAATAATCATTTCATTGAATGGACTTCTGTTTCTGTTTAAGTTTCCCCAAAAAAAGCCCAAATATACTTTATGAATACATATACAAGCCAACCGTAAGAGGCCAGAGGAGATGCCGGTTTGGATGAGTGGGAGGAACGGTGAGAGGCGGTGGAGTTGCCCTCGGCTGTCTGCCCCCTCAGGTGCTTTCTCCTGGGCTGTGAGTGCCTCCTTCACCCTGAAACACATGGTCACAGGACAGCAGGGTTAACAAAGCCTCTTTGTTCTGCACACAGACCAGCACCCGCCTGCCGCTAAGACAACAACAACATCTTCCCTGACTGAGGAGGTTACATAAAGGTTAAACTCAATTACACTGGAGGAGAGACAACAACACATATGAGCTGAAGACTTGGTGACAGAGATAGGGAAAGTGCGACCACAGAGCCAAGTTATGCCATTTCTCTTCATTTGCTCTGCCCAGACTCCATGATAGCCTTAATTTTCAGTATCTTTGTTTGTGTCTCTTATCTTCTCCCCTCATCTCTCTCTCCCTCTCTCCTGAACTGCAGGAGCCCGTTTCATTTTCTGTATCTCTACCTATCGTTTATTTACTCTCCTCTGGCATCTCCACTCCTCTCCTCTCTCCCCCTCGGGTACCTGTTGCTCTGACAGAGTCGCTCCAGTCTGTTGCTAACAGGACTCGCGTAAACCTTGCACCCACTCACAAACAGAAGGCAGCACACCCTCCGCACCAGCCAGCCTCGATACCTGCAACACAAAGCATTTCATTTCAGAGGCAGAAAATGTGAATATGACTGAGTGTATTCAGACTTCAAACATGCAGTTGACTGAGATTCTATAGCAACCTGGTTTGGGTCTCCTTGACGCTCAACAGGTTGTGGAAGCCCAGGGACGCATCCTGTCCAAGCTTCTTGCGCTATGACAGGACAGGAAATTAAAGAGACAGATGAGCTGACTGTCAACATCCCAGAGTTGTGTTTGACACAACAGCAGTCATTGTACAGGGGTTAGAAGGAGTTCAAGGGTGCCATCAGGATATGGACATCTATGACACGGTAACACTTTGACGGCTATCTCTGTAACGCATTATAACCATTCTTATAATGAGTTATGATGCAGTTACACAGTAGCACTGTATAATTGTAGTAATCACACGCCTCTATTGAATGCTGCTCTCTGATTGGTCCAGCGCTGTGTTCTGCCATCTGTCAAGTATAATGACCATTGCTAGGGACAGCGCTTTGATCAGCGCAGCACAGAAAAGAGAAACTATGCAGGATATTAAAGGGATAGTGTCATTTTTTTTTAAGTGGGGTTGTATGATCTCCAAATAGCCCCTAAGTACTTTAATTGCAGTAGAAGACTCTCTGCACTCCTCCCGTTAGCAACGCCAGCCCATAGCCCTGCCCAGAGATTTACAACATACAGTGTTGTGAATGGATCCAAAGAAACGGCCTATTTTCACGGCCTAAAAGAGGCTCCTCAAAGTGCAGGAAAAACACAGGTTTTATTTGGACCTAACCAGCTCACGTATCCCTCCGCCCAGGGTTAGCGCCGGCTGATCAGCAGTTGGTTAGCTCCAAATAAAAACTGTGTTTTGTTTCAAATTAATTATTTTACTCGTACACCGTGTTCTAAGCGGGATAATGTATAGTTGGTCGGTTGTTATGGAGAAATAAACCCCTTCATGAAGTATGAAACCGTACTCTGGAAGTACAGTACTCCATACTGTTGTGGTTTATTTCTCCATAACAGCCTCCAAACTATACATTATCCCTTACTTATAAACACTCCCAAATGATCATAATGCTTTATAACAATAATCATAACACACTATAAAGCATTTTATCATGACTTATAAGGTCAGGTATTATAATAGTTATAATTGCACTATGATGTGTTATGCTTATTGTTATTAACACTTATGAGTGTTTATAATGATAGTTATACAAGCAAGTCATAACACATTATAACTATACATTATGCAATGTCAGTGAGTTACTAACAGTAACGCATTATAATACCTGACCTTATAAGTCATGATAAAATGCTTTATAGTGTGTTATGATTATTGTTATAAAGCATTATGATCATTTAGGAATGTTTATAACTATAGTTATACAGTGTTATAACTGCATTATAACTCATAAGTATGTTTATAATGTGATAGAGAGATAGGCGTCAAGTAAAGTGTTACCATGACATTTATAAATTCAATTCACAAGCTTAGTTTGTCTTTTCAGTCATCTATTGTAATGTTTATCATAGAATCCACAGCCCTAGATGCAAAGTATTTCATTTGTGGATGATTTGAAAACACAGCCAACCTCTCATTAATCTTGTGCTCTACCTTTCCCTTTCTGTTTTCTCTCTCTAATTTCCTGTGGTATCTAGACTCCACACTCACCAAGCTGTCCGGGGTGCACTGGTGGCAGCACTGGCCCACCACAGGTCTGAACTTGCCAAGACACGGAGGCACAGTAGTCAGCTTCTGTTTGATCTTCAACTCCCATGATAACTAAGAGGGGAGACAACACACACACATGCATGCATGGGGACTTGCAACCTCTTTCACAGATTCACATTTACACTCAGCAGCCATCCAACAAATCTGCTAAATCTGCAGTGCACAATTATACAGAAAGTTATAACGTTCAGTTTGTGTTGAAACTGTTTTTGAGAGGTGTTCCATCAACTCTGACATTTTGGAGTCGCAGTTGGTCCATATTGTTGAATTAAAAGGTTGTTTTTTTTTCTATTAATTTGTGCTCCCAAATTACATACAGTGCCTTTGGACATTTTGTCACATTACAATGTTTATGTGATAGAGCAGCATCAGGCTGTGGGGAGGCTGTTCTTCAGCAGGGACAGGGAAGCTGCTCAGAGTTGATGGGAGAGCTGAATACAGGACAATCCTGGAGGAAAAGCTGTTAGAGGAAAAAAAGAGACTGAGACTGGGACTGAAGTTCACCTTCCAGTAGGACAACCACGCTAAACACAAAGCCAGACACTGCTTTACATCAAAGCAGATCCATGTGATAGAACGGCTCAGTCAAAGTCCAGACCTAAATCCTACTGACAATCTGTGGCAAGACTTGAAAACTGCTGTGCACTGACGCTCTCCATTCAATCCGACTCAGCTGGAGCTGCTCTGTAAAATAGAATGGGCAAAAGTTGCAGTGTTTAGATGTGCAAAGCAGGTAGAGACAAACCCCAAAAGACTTGCAGCTGTTACTGCAGAGGAAGGTGGTTCAACAAAGTATTGACTCAGGGGGCTGAATATGCACACCACACCTTAGATTTGAGAAATTGTTCCGCCGGTCAGTGCACTGACACAGGAAGAGCAGTGAACTGAGACACTGGGAGCTTCCGCTACAAACAAGCTGAAAATATAGACTTTTTTTTTTTTCAGAACAGTTTCTCATGTTGGGGCTTCAATACAAGAGGGACATTACAGACGAGCAGTATGGAGGTATTTGGCCCTTAGTCGACATGAGGGTGAATAGTGAGTAGGGTTGCAAAGGATGGAAAATTTCCAATAAATTAACGGTAAATTTCCGTAAACTTTCCATGGGAAATTAAGCTGGGGAATTTTGGAAATATTCCAAATTGGAAATTTTCCACGGGAATTATGGGAATTTATGGGAATTATTGGGAATTTATGGGAATTAACTAGAAATTGGGGGTAATTTAAACAAACTGTATCCAAAAAAAATCCTGTCTTTAACGTTATTTTGTTATTATTTAGTGGTCGGGACGCCCAGCATTTCTTAGTTTTGGTTTTGCGGATGCTGCCCTGTGGGTTATGGGATGGGAATAATGTCACCAAATCACCGTTTATGGTTCGTCTGTCTTGCGCCGGTCCAAGAATTTCACCGTGCACGGAGGCTCATGGGAAATGTAGTGTGAACACACTTTGCTTTCAAAAACTCCTGGTTGTCCCTTTAAATGAAAGGAGCCATTCAATTGTGCTTTGGGCTCAAAAGTGTGGCCTCCAGGGTTCAAGGAATCATCTGTGCATGTGATGGAGGAATGCACAGTGCATGTAGGGGGCGTGGCCTAACAGCCCTGCAGGAAGCAGTGTGCATGGAATAGCAGAGATATTCAAGTTGCTTGCATTAAATCTGGTTGTTTTAGCCAAGATGATGCTACAATATATTTTCTCCAACTATATTTAAGTTCCCTGTTAAGGGCCAACCTTCAATTTTGTAAATTTCCGATTTATTCCCGTTAATTCCCATGGAAAGTTTCCAACTTTGAAAATTCCCGGAAATTTGCAACCCTAGTCAGCTGACATCAGCGTTAAGGTCTGCTGTTGACTGGAGGAAAGAGGCCACACCTGTCCTCTCATCGGTCAATCTGTGATCAATCTCTGTGGTCGACTGACCAGACAATTAGTTCCACCTGGCTCCACGTTCGAACAACCAATTAAAACTGGATGGATTTATGAGACTTTGTCCAACTTGGCTTTTCCACTTATCCTGAATTTCTTTATTCTACTTTCGAACAACAGGCCCCAGAAGTCCAAATGAATTTGCTTTTCCACACACACAAAATACCATCCTTCTCTCAGCAAGCCACATTTAATTTTTGCAGCTCTTCAGAATGATAAATCGAAAAAAATTGCCAGTAAAAAGTGCTTGGATTCTTTGCTCTTGATTTCATTCTGAGTTTGCAATGATTTTTGTGTTGCTGTGATTGGTTTAGCTCTGAATCCATGGGATCATGCAGTATCTTGTGCTGCAGTACATATTAATACAGGACCCATGTGAGACACAGTATCAAGCAGTCTGTGCACATCAGGAATAAGCAGCTCATGCACAGAAGCACTGGCCAGGCTGTGCTGTGTACTAATCAAGCAGGTCAGACTGCTGGTCAGTTGTATGAATATTTGTATTATGATAACAAAGAGCAGTGATAGCCCCCCATTATCATGCTGTGTGTGGGCTGGTACTGTGCCTTTAAGTGTTAGTTAGGATTCAGACTGATTACCATGTTTAGATGAAAGGAGCTAATTAATCTCTTCAAATCAATGGCACTTTGTGCTGTTGACTGATAATGATGGAGCCAGAAGACTGAGCCTCTGACTGCCTCAGCCCCGCCCACAACATCTCAACTGATTGACGTGACATGTCTGTAATGTAAAGAGGAGAGGTATAAAGACAGAAGGCAGGGGTACAGATGGTGTGATTGTGGGAAACATTTTAGTGTCATCAGATTAAAGGGATATTTCAACATTTTGTCAAATTGGCCCATTGCCATAGTTTCAGAAGTATGTTCATTACCTTTAATTGTCTAACACATCAGAGACTCATGGTATTTCTATGTTTCCCTCATTAAACTAAATACACAATCCAACAACTCTGAAACACTCCGGTGGACAAGTTGTGACCTGCACATTCGTCACGCTATGAAATAATTACATATAATTATAAACTTTACAACACACTAAGCAAACACTCAGAACTACTTTCGCTTTTGAAGTCACTCTGCCGAGCAGCCATGTTGGAATGTAGCTCTGGTAACGCATTTACCTCGAAAACAACTCCGTCTCGTAACGTTCCATTATCTCATAGCGTGGTGAATGTCACAACTTGTCCATGAGAGCATATTGGAGTTGATGGATTGTGTATTTGATGAGTTTGATGAGGGAAAGCCCGGAAAATACTGTGTGCCGTGCAGAGCTTGCGTCTCTGCCCTGCCTATCTAAAAACAGCTTGCACTGACAATAGGCTTTATGCACAGCTCCACTACTTCCTGAACTTAATGCTGCTCCTTTATTCCCTGTCTTACATTATTGGACAAACTGATTAAACCAGGTGTGTTTGACCATTCTGACTACTCGTCTCAGACACACCTGGTTTAATCAGTTTGTCCAATAATGTAAGACAGGAAATAAAGGAGCAGCATTAAGTTCAGAAGTAGTGGAGCTGTGCAAAGAGCCCATTAAAGGTAATGAACCTACTCCTAAAACTATAGGGATTATGGCAATAGGCAAATTTCCCAAATTTTTTTAAATATCCCTTTAAAACCACACAGAAGCCAAGGTTTTAAAGGGAGTTGGAAGAGTCATACAGGTCTCACTGTTCATGAAAAAAATCAGTCCCAATTCACTTGTCTTGGTTCAGGTCATTTGTGTATTGATTGCTTCATAGCTACATAAAAAAGCTTTGTGCTAATGACCCAGAATGTTTTTTTGTTTTTTTCATTTGGCTCAGAGACAGAGGGGTGGAGGGGGAGGCCCAGCAGAGTCAGAGGATGTGTCAGCAGCATCGTCTCCATCTGCTGTGTGGGAGCATGCTGGAGTCAGTGGTATCTGATGGTGATGCTGGGGAAGTGGTGGTAGCTGCAACACATCCAATACATTGGATCAACACACACACACGCACACACGCAGAGTGTGAACTACACTAGGTTACTGTAAATAAGTGTGGTAAACATTTGCAAGTACAGAGAGCAAACCTCATCAGCACCCTGTGATGCTGTAGTTTTCCTTTTAATGACCTTGCAGAGGTCCTGAGTCTGGCTTCATTTCACTGTAGCATGCTGACTTAATCAGGTCATATCCAATCCATCATAATGAAACGCACTGCTTCCATTAGAGGTACTGAGTTGTAACGCCTGGTTTGGAGTGGCCGCGGAAATCGCGTGCGAGCCGCGTCCCTTCCAGTTCACACCAGACGCTGATTTATCTGCGGCGGTTGCAAGCGCCTCTGCTCCTCAGCTGTTGTTTACTCACATTCAGAGCTGCTTTTTTACGTCATGGATAAGTTAATAAACTCATATAATTATAACGCTGTGTGCTGTGGGTCAAACGACTCCCTCCACTTCCAAGATTAATTTCACGTTGTCCTTCACTTGACAACAACTCTCTCTCACTCTTTCCCTGTTTGTTTGTTTGTATGTTCTGACTGATGTTCTGTGAGCGGTCAAATGCTGCTAACAGGACGAGATCGGTCAAAACGGAGGGTTCAAACAAAGACGCTTTATTTTGGTTCAAGCTAGCTACATCGAGGGTAGGTTAGCTTCCTGTTTCAAAGTGAAAGCACTTCTGTATGTAAAGGGTAACGGGTAGGGGTGTGCATTGGCACTGTCCTCCCGATTCGATTCGATTACGATTCAGAGGGTAACGATTCGATTCGATTCGATTCTCCGATGCATTGCGATGCATTGCAATGCATCAAAATTCTACTGCACACAACACGGCAAATTTTTCATCAGTCATGAGATATTGAACAACAGATTTTATCGGCTGCTATGTTAATATTATCACTCTCTTGTATCTTTGACATCAATGTCATTAAATAAAATAACATTGAATGGTACAGACTGAAAGTCTATGGGGCTTTTATTTTGAAGGGCCAGATACAGGAAGTAGTAACACTTTTTTGTTGTTGTTTTTTTTACACTGCACGGCAAGTCGCTCTGTCTCTTTCTCTCTCTTTTTTTTTTTTTGTTAAAGCGCTGTAGCGGGTGCTGCTCCTGCCATGTCCACAGCGAGTGTCACGGAGCAGATCCATGATCGCCTCGCTGCATCACAGACCCCCCAGCCTGAGCTCAGTCACTCACCCTCCTCCTCTAGCCTGGGCTACTGTGTTTATAAGTGATAAACGGGCGTACTGCCTGTAGTAACGGTAAAACCAGACCGGCTTGTTGAATCTCGGACCCAACACGGCCGGACTCAATTAATTCTCAACCCGACCGCCACTGCTGGTGCTGTAGCATGTAGCACAGGCTGCGCATGTCGTTGCGCCGGAAATGCCCTCGGAAATTGAAACTTCAAACAGAGGCCAAAAATAAACAAGGACATAATCGATTATGAAACGTCGCCGCATCGATGCTGAATCGCGCAAGTCCCGCATTGCAATGCATCGCCGAATCGATTATTGTTGACACCCCTAGTAACGGGTGTTTTATTTTGTGAAAGTAACCGTAAGGGCTTGGTCACAACAGCTAGCTTGAGTAGCGCTGAATTCGTCCAAGCAAAATTGTAAACAGCCAAACAGACGAGACACTGCTGATCTAAACAGATACCTTCTCACCTAAAAATGTTTGAAATGTTGATAAAGTGATATACTTACAGAGTTTAGAGCTAAAATGCTATTAGCTTCTGATGCTGATTTCAGCTTGGGTAGGAGGCAGGCTAACACTACCCATACACTTCCAGTGTTTGAGCTAAGCTAATTGCAGCGATACGGCTCTATCTCCCTTGTTACTGCACACACAGTGGGAAGGATGGTGTCTCTGTGCTGGTCATGGACTCGAGAGTGAGGCAAGACACAAAAAAAAAGTTGGCGTATCACTTTAAAGGATAACTTTCGTTTTTTACAACCTGGACCTTATTTCTAGCATCAAATACGATCATTTACTCACCCTGACAAGTTTGGTGTCATTTGGAGTCGTTTTGGTGAAATTAGCCCCAATCGAGCGGCGCGTATATCCGTATAATGCGAGAACACGGGGCACCCAATGCAGCCTCTAAATAACACATTACCCGCCGCAAAACTCGTTCATTTCACCAATATTTTGTGATGATACACTAGTGTTATTCCCCTCTGAGCCCGTGGTGGCATGTTATCAACATCCTGCTCCTCTAGGTTGAGCTACTAACCGCTGATCTGGATGATGTCATCTCCGACGGCGGCGCGGCGCGGCTAACTTGCTATCGCTAATGCTATGGTCCGTTTCTGCATGTTTCTGACTCGTCAGAACAAAATGAGCAGCTGGATGAAGTTCAGCTTCCACAGGCTTCCTCTCCACACCCTGGATCCTCACTACAGCTCTGGCTAGTTGAGCTAAAAAGGACCCGAATGCCGAAGCGGGATGATTATTATCAGAACGAGCCGGGCACCGGTCGGAGATGACATCATCCAGGTCAGCGGTTAGTAGGTCAACCTAGAGGAGCAGGATGTTGATAACATGCCACCACGGGCTCGGAGGGGAATAACACTAGTGTATCATCACAAAATATTGGCGAAATGAACACATTTTGCGGCGGATAATGTGTTATTTAGAGGCTGCATTGGGTGCCCCGTGTTCTCGCATTAGACGGATATACGCACCGCTCGATTGGGGCTAATTTCGTCAAAACGACTCCAAATGACACCAAACTTGTCAGGGTGAGTAAATGATCGTATTTGATGCTAGAAATAAGGTCCAGGTTGTAAAAAACGAAAGTTATCCTTTAAGCAAGACATCTCTCTGGGATTAGTAAAGACATTTACTATGTATGAAAAGTTTTTTCCATTGTTGAAGAGTTTGGAATGTCTGACGTGTAAGTTGCTGTTTGTGAGAGAGAGATGGTCAAATCTGTTACTGTCGACCCAGGATGCTTTGTGGTTCTTGATCACACTGTAAAACGCACAATCAATGACAGCCAATCTGGACCATGAAGCCTGGCAACCAATACATTCTGCTGAAAATCAGACAGTGGCTTTTTTTCACTGTGACAGCTGCCATTACCCACATCCACCAAAACAAATGAGACCAAAGATATAAAATGATGACGAGCCCCTCCTCTCCCCAACACTACCATTCACTACTCATTCATTGCACAATTTTTCACACCTCAAATTGATATCACATACTGACTAAAATTGAGAGCAAGATTTAATTAGACCCATCTTGCAGACATGCAGTTAACTTAGATGATGTTGTTGTCACAGTCTAATCGCCTCCAGCTCCACTTTTCACATAAAGACATGAGATTAAGTCTTTATCTCTTCATTTAGGTATGAACAAGCAGATTTCCAAAAATGGTGAATAGTCCTTTAAAAATTCATCTTTATCCTGATGGATTAGTATGACTCACTGCCACATCATGTCCTGTGATTTCGTAAACATCAAACACAATCAAGCACATGGGTCTGTGCATGTTCTTTCGTGATTGTGAAGAACAAAGAGTTTGAGATTAGTGCTCGTGGAGTAAGTGGGAGACGGCAGTGGGAGTGAGTCGTGCAGGCAGTGCTCTTACCGCTGGTCTATTCTGCTGCTTTGATGGAAGGACCATGTCTCTGTTTATCCCGTCACTCTTCTCCTGCACCATGGTGAGCCACCTGCAGACTTGTACCCAGAGACCTAGCACAAAAAAGATATGAGGAGAAAAAAATGAAAGTGTCATTGTGTTGGGCAACAGGGACTGTTCTCTGAACACGTGAATGTGAGCGGCTACTCATTTTAGGAGCTTTATGAAACAACAGCAAGCTTTGATACAAGCCTTCATCTCTCCAATTTAGGAAAATAAACACAATTCACTTTCTCTCTCACACACTCACAGACTCAGTGTGACACAAATTTCATTTTGTCCTCTGGTTCGTTGCAGGGGAGGATTGGCAGCATTGACCCATCTATCATCCGGTGCCCATAGCTATAATTTTACCACCATCACCACACTCCTTGACATTGGTAAGCTTGCCATTCTTTTCAAGTTAAGGGGAAGTAGCTTATTGCTGCTGATTTCCTGGAGTTGTTTTCCCATCACATCTCTCACTTCGATTTAATTTCAAAATGTTGCACTAACTTCCGAAATAAAGTTAGGACAGGAGCAGCATTAGAGATGAAGAGGAACTCCCAGGCTGTATGTGCTCAGCAACATGCAGGTGGAGCAGGGCAGGCTCTCACTAGTGAATGAATCATTAAAACCAGGGTACATAGGCATTAGCTGAAAAACAGCTCTTATGTAACTGCTGCTGATCCTTTGCCAACTCATTTGTGAGAGTCGGCAACAAATAAAAGGGTGAGAATGCACAGGTGGATGGTGCAGTTAACATCCAATCTCTGTTGCATGTGTGCAAATTGGGAGCAGCCCATCGTGGTGCTCGCTTTGTCAAGATGGTAGGAAAACAAGATCCAAGTGACTTTGAAAGAGGGATAATTGCTGAAATGAACGTGTTCTGATGAGTCAATCTGCTCAATAGTCTTAAAGGGATAGTACAACATTTTGGCAAATTGGCCCATTGCCATAACCAAACAGATAGTCATAGCAGGGACCATTGTCCATGCATATGTAAACACACAAACATTTAGATTTGATTTATTTATTTTTTAAAAATGATAACAGTGATGGACAACATGTAAATATGTGAGTTTGTAGCCAAGTGGCTGTTTGGCAGGTTGATGTTAGACATAAGAAACAATGGAGATAAAAAGTACAAAGGGTAAAAAAGTACAAGAGCAGAACTAGCAATAAAACACATTGACATCTTACGCAAAACATATGAACAACATACATAAACTGTGCAGTAGGATCACTTGTCAGGCAAGGTCTCAATCCTAGGGCCTCCTATTTACTTTAGATGACAAAACATAAAAAGGACAATGTTTGAATGGCAAAAAACTCATCAAAATGTCTGTGTATTTATATGTAAGTAAATACACTGACAAAACGCACATACCAACAACTATACATACATCATATCAATAATCAATAATCATATAACGGTGGACAAGTTATAGATATTAAGACCTGCACATTCAAATGCCAGCTACCTTACTATACTACTGAGCTAAGATCAAAGTACTAATATTACTTAGCAGTTACGTTACCACAACAACAGAGTTGTTTTCTATCACAGAAAAGTCATGGATGTGGAAAATAAGTTCGTAAATTAATACATGCTGTGTAAAAATGACCTCCTGGGTGGTGAGACTTCTGATGCAAGTGGGACAGTAACAGTATACTGCCAGTCAGTGTTGATAAGAATCAAAGGGAAATGCTTGGGGTCAGTGAATGTGAAATATTTTTAAAAAATACAAATGGTCATGTCACAAACATGTTTCATGAGTCCACCAGATTTTGAAGAATAACTACCCGTTCATTTTTGACCCCACTTATGCATCTAAGGGTTAAAGGGATTACAACATTTTGGCAAATTGGCCCATTGCCATTTAGTCATGAGTTTGATTTATTTGTCAGTGCAAGCTGTTTTTAGAACGAAACCAAGAAATCTCATTAAAACTCTCAAATGTCCAACAACTCCACAACTCTGAGGACAGCTCACACCACGCTAATAACACAACGTTACCACACAGAGTTGTCTTAGAGGGAAATACAGAGAAAATTGCCCCCGACGGAAACGCACATCAGCGGTTTTTAATCATTTTTCCCTCAAAAACAACTCTGTGTGGTAACGTTGTGTTATTATCTCATAGCGTGGTGAATGTGCAGGTCACAACTTGTCCACCAGAGCGTTGTGGAGTCCCAACTGGCCCTGAGGGATTTGATTTCATTTGATAAGTAAGATTCATACACATCTAAATTTAAACAAATTAACCTCCAAGTGAGATATAGAACAAACATCACTACTTTGTGCTTCACACCCCTGATGAAGACAGCGTCGAAACCTGTTGGGTCCTTTTTTGTTTATTAAAATCTCTGCTACACCTCAACAGCTCTTTTTTGACTGCACCACCATCCTTCCACAGACAGTCAGTTTTCTTCTCAATTTATTTCCCTTGAAGAGCACACTGAGCCACTCTACACTAGTTTTTTTAACTCTTTTTTTCCTTTGGCCTCTGCAGCACTCACCCTCCCCTCTATTTTTTCAAACATCACTACCCTCTTGAAAAGATGGTGGACCAAGGAGTTAGCAGCCAACCACCATTATGAAATTAAGATGGTGGAATGAGTCCCTCACAGGATCAATGCCAACACACACTGAAGCTGTTCTAGAGGCATCTGGCAGACAAATAACACCTCATGGGTGAAGATTACAAATATCTAATTATCTGAGCTAAAGGTGAATTTAAAGGGATATTCCAGCGTAAGTTTGACCCATGGTCCAACACACCATAACACCGAGTTAGACCCCGCCTCGAGAGATGAAATCTGCTAACTGCTAGCTTCTCTAGTTGTTGCAACTTTAGCAATGACCGCACCATAACAAACAGCGCAGTATACGGATCCACGCGCAACCGATCAAACAGCCACTTACAGCCACAGATAATGCTCAGAACAGCACCAAACGTCATCAACAGTACAAACAGGGTTCAGAGTTTCATGTCGATGGACGCCACTATCAGTTTGAGACCGAGTTTACTGAAGACAAGCTGAAGGAAATGGAGGAGAAAAGTGAGAGAGGGAGAGAGCCGGTGGAGTCTAAATGCCAGAGCTGGGGGAATCAACTGACCAGTCTGGTGGTCAGTGACTGTCGGTGGCCGCTGACACCAGATGTGTGTGCTGCCAGTCGGCCTCGGACTGGGTTGTCGGTAGGTGATAAACTGTTACGCTGTTAGTATGCTGACAAAATCGCTAGCACCGCTTTGACTACACTGGATCCATGGAGGTAACCAAGACAACCGGTTCTTTCTGCAGTCAGGCTGCGCACGCATCCTGATTTGTTGGTAAACAGGTAATCCCTCTATACTGCGCTGTTTGTTATGGTGCGGTCATTGCCAAAGTTGCTACAACTACAGAAGCTAGCGGTTAGCAGACTTCATCTCTCGAGGGTCTAACTTGGTGTTACGGTGCGTCGGAATATCCCTTTAACACTAGAACCGCCAACATTCCATGTATACCTAGAACCGCCAAGAGGTCATTTTGACCTCCATTCACTCTAATGCAAAAAGGGTAAAATGACTGCATTTATGTAGCCATATATATTATAAACCCAGCCAGACACACAGTTCAAAACACTTTATAGTAATTCTTCACATTCATATTCACACACATACTTTACAAAAAATAACAATAGTGGTTGCTAGGCAACCAGTATAGACTACTCTTTATTTGTCTATTTTTTGAACAGTGTGTGTACATAAAAAATTTCAAAATTGTTACAAATTTCTGAATTCATGTCCATTTCTCATGAGAACAAGGGACTGTCATTGTTATGTTCAATGTTTATTGGCAGTGTTAATTCTTTATCTGTTTTACCCGTTTTGACATTTTTCTAACGTCTGAACAGGTGTTGTGTTGTGGGATGAGGTCAAAATGACTAACTAACTATGACAAACTGAGTGACTAAATGAACATTATTTGGCCCAGATTGCAATCATTGGAAAATTAATTTTATACATTTTTATATATACACACTGTTCGAAAAATAGAAAAATAAAGAGTCAGCTATACTGGTTGCCTAGCAACCACTATTGTTATTTTTGGTAAAGTATGTGTGTGTACATGAATGTCAAGTATTACCATAAAGTGTTTTGAACTGTGTGTCTGGCAGGGTTTATGATATATATGGCAACATAAATGCAGTCCATTTAGCATTTTTGCATTAGAATGAATGGAGGTCAAAATGACCTGGCGGTTCTCTTTTTTTCGCTCTCTTTCATACTAGAATCGTGAAAACGCATACGATGATGTAGAACACACTTTTAGGAAAAGTCACCGACTGGGAGACATAGGGGTTTTACGTAAACAGAGTTACGCGCATTTTAAGACGCGAGAGAGGTCAAAATGACCTCACGGCGGTTCTAGTGTTAAGCAGCTGTGCACACTCCCCTTTAGTTTTATTGGAGGCCTGGCCTCAACATCTCTTCTCATTGGTCTATCTAGAGTCACAGCCATCAGATTCAGGAGTCCTATTAGGTTGAATGGAGACTTTTACTTGGCATTTGTCTTTGCATTACTTTGCATTTACATTGTCTCCCTCTCTATTGATCCCACTCTACCCCATGCATTTTGCTAATTAAAACTTAAGCCTTCCCCATGGGGACATGCTCCATTTCAACTCAGCTCAAGTTCCCACATTCATTACCAACTCTGGTGGGAATCAAGACAGTGATAAGAGGTTCCCGGGGCTCAGTGATTGTTTGCAGGTGCACAGGGTGATGGAGGAGACAAGACAGCAAAGCGGAGAGTAAAGGGTGTAAAACTGTAAATTACACAGCTCCAGAATCAGCCAGGGCTCTAATGGGGTTACATAAGCCACTCAGGGAGAATGCAAGACCACATGGAAACAGCTAAGGACAGCAGAATGTTAAGGCCAGACCAGTGGAACACTACAGCTTCATACAGCACACTCCCCCTCACACAGCCTTCTCTGGCTCTATACAACAAAACAATACACACACTGATGATCTAGAGACAAACAAACAGGTTTGAGGCCCAGCTTCCTCCTTACATTGCTCATATTTATGTTTGCTTAGTTCTTCAACTCATCAAAGGTTAATTGATCAATTATAGTCTTAAATTAAAATGCTGTAGTTGTCCTAATGCAATATCCTGAACCCAAGTGGCTGCAGGATGAGACACGATTAAAAACCAGAAGCCATTATGAGCTGCCAGGTCAGATTAGACTGAGGATCACTTTAGAGCAGCAGTCAAAGTGATGGCAGTTGGTGCATTCATGTCTATTCCCCAAAGTGCTAAATGATTTGTCTGAGCTGCAAATACTCTTACTGTCAATTTGATGTGGAGAGTTCTGCCTTTTGCAGTCTGTGTGTGTGCAGAGTGGACTTCCATGAACAACACAAAGACCTCAAGGTCACAGGACAACAAAAAACATTTGTCTGAAATAATATGGCAATACATTAAATACAAATATATAAAATACGGTTTCAAACGAGTGAAAAACAACCCTCTCCCGTCTGGAACACAGGGGGGTCGTCTGCTGCTGTTGGGGACGGTTCCCCATCCCTTTGTCTCACTTTGCAAAAGAAATCCACTTCTTCTCATATCACCATCCCTCTTGAAAAAAAAAACAGTGTTAAAGGGATAGTTCACCCAAAATTCAAATTTCACTCATTATCTCTCATGTCGACTAAAGGGGTGTTCACACCAAACGCGATGGATCTTTATTCAGAGCCTCTATGAAATACGCGGTCCTAGACACTCCAGTTTTGACGCTGGTCCAAAATATAAAAACGCCTTGTGAATGGATACCACTGTTCTTTGTGGTCCAAATACAACATCTCTCCCACTATTTCATTCTCTGTAATGACCATGGCTGGAATAACCCTTGACATGACTTGTTCCTGACCCTGGAGATTAAATAAGTCATATTTTCAGGTCTTGACTGCAGCGGAGACAGCTCCCACACTGCTGTGTGACTGACCGCTTTTTGTGATTGGCTGCGGGGAGGCCTTTGAAAATTCTCACAGCTCTTAGTCGACATCCCCGCAGGGTGAGTAGATAATCACGGAGCTTGTCTCCTCCGCTGCAGCCAAAGACTATCCACTTTCCTACTCCCAACTTATGGAGGAGCAGGAAAACCACTAGTGCTATAGCTTTATACGTTTGATTGTAATATAAGTATATATATATTTGCCTTGCAGTACATTTGACATGCTGTGTGACTGACCGCAATGTGAGTGAACCAGGGCTGACTGCAGCGTGGACTGGCTCACAGCCCCCGCTGCCAGTTTCCACAGTGATAATGGCATTCAGTCCAAACATTCAAACCAGAAACGTTTGTAACAGCACCGGACAAACAACACTGAAGAGCTGTGGCAGGCAAAAGTCTGATGGGGATCTGAATAATTGATCTTAAAAACCAGATAAATGATGCAGCCAGGTCAGTGATTCCTGCCAGGTTTACACAAGGACACTTCCGTGGGAGCCCGGGGGTGAGGATCTCAACGCTGATTGGCTGTCGGACATGACTCTGCACGCGATGTTGCGCTGGTTCAAAAATTTCAACTCGGCGATGACGTTGGAATTTACTGTTAATGCCGTCAAGTGACCACGAAAATTCTAAATAAATATTGCACAAGCCTGCGTTCATAACGTAGCCTCCAGAAGCTGAAGGCCTATTCTCAGGCTGCAAAAATAAACTGCCTCATTTCATAATAACGCAGCTGCTGGCAACTTGACATAATAAAAAGTCCAAACTGACTTTAAATAAAAACTAAAAATGCTAGCTATTTATATCAAAGTCAAGTGTCTCATTAAGTTTCTACAAAAGTCTGAGTGACAATAACTTATTATAACTGTTAGAAAACCTGGTTTTTGAAACAGCTCATTTTGCATTGAGGCATGTACTGACTAGTGTGGGCGTGGCAGATAATGCTTATGATTGACAGCTCCCTAGATTTTGATTGACAGCTGGCTTTTTAATAAAATTCAAATTGGCAACACGGAATGGCGAAGGAATATTTTCAAAACATCCTCACCGGACTGTGCATCGACTTCGATTTTACTGGTCAAAGCTATCTAGCTAACTAGACTATGACCAGCTATCGTTTGGGAGCGATATAACCGTCTTTTGCCCTTGTCGCCCAGAAAAAAATGCTTCTAACCGTCACTCGCGCCCGTGTGTCTGTGTTTCTATACTGATGGGCTGATTGACACAGACAGACATGATGAGATAGAATTTAATTAATGCTAAAGTTCAGCTAATTACTGTCAAGTTATTTTTTTTGAGGAATATATGACTGCCACCACCGCCACCCCCCCCCAAGTCCCAAAAAAAAAAGCTGGGTGTAGATGAACAGCTCAGAAAAGTTGTGATGAGTTGTGGCCACACAACACAACACAACACAACACAACACAACACAACACAACAGGCAGACAGAGACAGACACGGCAGGTCGAGCTAGAACGCTAATAAATGCTAAAAGCTAATCGCCGATTTACCGATTTTTGGCATGTGATTAAACTGTAATGGGCTTCTGGTGGTATACAGTATGATACAAAATGAGATTCCACTCCATCTCCTCACTACAATACTAAAGACTAACTGGTGGAGAGCAAATATCATCAATATGAGCCAAGTGAGCAGTGATCCAATCAGAGACAGAGCCTTCAGTCTAATGCATGTCATGTCCTGGACAGGGACAAACAGCTGCTTTGTTGTGAGGAGAGATTGTTTGCCTTCATCTCAAATCCAGGATATTACCACACATCATCTGTATTAGTGGTTGACAACAACCATTCACTTATTACATTATGTGGTAAAAGTCCAGAGTACAAAGCCAATCTGTGACTCTATCAATCAGGCATGGGCCAGTTACCGGCTCAGGGAACACAGTAGCACAGTATGAAAATCCACTAGGGGCTCAGTTGGTAGAGCACCCGCCCCATGTGTTGAAGCTACAGACCCCTTTGTGGCCTACACTGTGATGTTACGACGTCCACTGGAGGCAAAACAACTGACCCAGCATCTGTTTAGACAGGCGTCTACTGTGTTCAGGACAGGTTTTTAATTCATTTTGAACAAATGTTATGCCCAGCAAAGATGGAAAATATATAATTGGCTCTGTTTAAAAGTGTAATAGAAGGAAAGAGTCGGATCCAGAGCAACATTCATTTACAAGCACCGATTAAACTTCTTGTAATGTATAGCCCCCGGCTCTCCTTGTGTCAGTCCCAGTTCTTGGCCCGGACTGAACAGCACGACCAGACGTACCGGAATCAGGATGAATGAAAACATTTAGGCTAATAGCTCGGGTCACGGCGGATCACTGGCTTTTTTTCTTTTGGTCTAGAGTTAGAGCTTGTGACATGAGTCCGGGGCCGCATCCGATCCAGGCTTCAACACCTGTGGATCTGACCGTGAGAACAGTAGCAGGACTGAATTGACCCTTCGCGAAAGCCCCGCCCCCCTTGGTTATTGTTGCTATGCTGGGCAAGCTGTCACTCCCAGCCATGCACCTGGCAATATAAGGAAACATCAGCAAATTTTGCACCGGAGTATAAAACATTATATTCAACAACACGACTGGACAACGTACAGAGCAGCAGTAGGGCTGGTAACTTTACCGTCTATCAACCCACCAAGACTTAGCTCATCTCACTGGTTGTCAAACTAAAAGTTTTTGGGCGATTGTGAACCACATACGGCTTTCGCTGCAGTTTTTTGTTCTCCCATCGCTGTATCAGTCAGTGTCAGTCAGGCAGTCCCTGCTGGAGGATCCCTGGCCTGAAAGCCCAGGTAAAAGCCCTAAAGTACAGCTGTCATGTCGGAGGTGAACGTATGGTTTTCCCCATATTTACACTTGCTCAAGTCGAAAAAAAAAAAGTCATCTCGTATCTGAACATCTCTACATTGCTGCTGTAGTCGCAGCAGCAGAAGAAGCAACAACAGCCTTCTCTACAAACAAATGTTTTTTGTCCCAGTAAATGTAATCACTCACAGCTGGAAGCGTGCCAGGCCTACGGTTTCTAACGTTGGATTGGACAATAGCCATTTGTGGGAGGAGTTCACGAAGGGTCAATTAAGCAGCTTAGAAACTGCAACAGGCGATCGTGGGCTTTCAGAGGTTTGGTACATTTACAAGAAGTGTCAGAAAATAGAAAAAGACCTGGCCGGTGTCTGATTGAGACTCAGCTTTTATTTGAGAAGTTACGGTAGCCTACGGTCTGGAGTCACCTTTTTAAAATAACAATCACAGTCTCGGAGAGTATTCACTAAAATATGCCTTTTCCTCATCCAATCTTGAAAAAGTGGTCCATTAAAACATGCTAACCAGCGTTTACAAGCTACCGCGTTTGAGACAAAGACCTTCCATGAGGAGTCAGCTTCCTGTATGCATGTCACATGGGCTTCTGCACGGCCACGCCCCTTTAGGGAGAGGCAGCCTGGAGTGTGTTGACTCCAATGGGAAAATTGAACGTGAACACTGATTATGGTCGAGTCTTTCAATTCAATTTCAGTTTATTGAATTGAATGACTCGACCATATGATTATGGTAACATAATCATAATGTCCCCACTCTTTCCTCTCGTGATTTTGACTCATTTTCCAGTCGCCACTGCTCTTCCCGGAACAGTTTGACAGGAAAATGGCAATTTTCAGACAGATCAGGTCAGGAGAAAAATCCACTGCTGTTCAAGACCTGTCTCTGGTCCTCGGTCGCACTCACAAGACTCTGCACTCCTCCCAAACAAATGCCGGGGCAAACTGACCCCAGACTTCGGATTTAAACTATGACTTTCTGTGATGAAAAATATTAGAACTGTTAGTCGTGCTAAATATTTAATGTTAAAAAATCAAAATTTTTCAGCTTTACTGATATGGCTTGTTGGTTGCCACACAATCACAGACGAATGCTAATTACTGTTATCTATGAGATTTTACATGCATTAAGCTAGCGGGCTTTATGTTGAGTTGTGATACTGGCTGTGTGCGTTTTGAACGTTGATGGAACTGTGTGGGTTTGATTGAACATCTTGCTATTCCAGCTTAATATATTGCTTTACCCCTCTTTTTATTTTATGTATGCCATTTTTACTGTAGGGCTGGCTAATCTTCAATTTGGAAATAAAACCTTGAAGCAAAAAGATTTTGCCTTTTGTTTGAAAACTGACATATACAGTAACAGTTGTGAATATACCTTTGTACGGTTTATTTTTTAACATATTACCATCCAAAAGCAAGGTCACTCCTGTCTGTCCCATAGGAGAACATGACAGCGGCAGCCTAGTTTGGAACTATAGTGAACTACATGAACCACGTGACCACGCTGGCGGCGAGATCAAAAGCTGTCGCCACTCTGTTATATCAACCGCTCTGGCCGCGCCCATTTAGAGAGACAGGAAGTGTATACAGTTTCTAACACTGGAGCAGCCTCTCATGGAGTAGCCTATCTTTCCATTTATTGAATATCTTTGTTTGAGATGTTTTGCCTCCAGCTAAGCCCCGCCCATCCAGATTTACAACTTGTGAAGGGGTCTATTGTCCTCACAGCAGGTAACCCCGGTATCCTGCGTGTCATCCCCCCTCTCTCTGTCTCCCCATTTCCTGTCTCACTCAACTGTCCTATCAAATAAAGGCATGGAAAGCCACGCATAAGTTATGGCTAACATACATAAGCTGTAGCTAACACGCATAAGCTATAGCTAACACGCATAAGCTATGGCTAACACACATAAGCTGTAGTCAACACGCATAAGCTATGGCTAACACACATAAACTGTAGCTAACACGCATAAGCTATGGCCAACACACATAAGCTGTAGTCAACACGCATAAGCTTATTTAGAAAACTGCTGTATTCATAGATAACAAATTATAAAGATAGTAACACATTGAAGATTAGAAATAATATAACCTGTTGTCAACCGCATTTGGCCAACACACGTGAACACCATGAACTATGAACACAGTCTGCCACGCATAAGCTATGGCTAACACACATAAGGTGTAGCTAACACGCATGAACTATGGCCAACACATAAGCTGTAGCTAACACGCATAAGCTATGGCTAACACACATAAGCTGTAGTCAACACGCAGACTCTGCCTCCTCCCAAACAAAGCAACACGCAAACTATGGCTATTAAACTGTGACTTTCACGCATAAAAAATATTAGAACACACATAAGCTGTAGTCAACACGCATAAGCTATGGCTAACAATCACATTTTTAACTTTAGCTAATACGGCATAAGCTTGGTTGCCAACACACATAAGGTGTAGCTAACACGCATAAGCTACTGGCCAACCCGTCTATGAGATTTTATATATGCATTAAGCTAGCGGGCTTTATGTTGAGTTGTGATACTGGCTGTGTGCGTTTTGAACGTTTGATTGAACATCTTTTATGCTATTCCAGCTTAATATATTGCTTTACCCCTCTTTTTATTTTATGTATTTACTGTAGGGCAGGCTAATCTTCAATTTGGAAATAAAACACGAAGCAAATTTTTCATCAGTCATGAGATTTGAAAACAGATCATAGATGTGTATATCAGTAATTCAGATGTCATTAAATAATAAAATTAAATGGTACAGGGTTTGGATTTTTTGAAATCATTTCTAGGGCTGCAAATAGTCGACCAAAAACTTGTTGTCCCACTCAAAATCAATGTGACTGAACCATAAAGTCTATGGGGCTTTTATTTTGAAGGGCCAGATACAGGAAGTCATGACACTTTTTGTTGTTGTTAGTTTTTCTTTTACACGGCACGGCAGGTTTTCTTTTCTTTTCTTTTTCTTTTTTGTCAAAGCGCTGTTTCAACCATTAGCGGGTGCTGTTTAGCTGTGTCCAGGAAGTGTTACAGTTTCTAACACTGGAGCAGCAGAGACATGGAGTAGCCTATCTTTCCATTTATTGAATATCTTTGCCTGAGATTTTTGTCACTAACCCCGCCTCCTCTAGATTTACAACTTGTGATAAACGGACTGATGTCTGTCAACAGGTAACACCCGGCCTCCGTTGAATCATCCCAACACGGCCGGACTCTGTCTCCCCATTTCCTTATCAACTGTCCTATCAAATAAAGGAAAAAGAAAGATAGCGGCAAAACTTATGGCTAACACACATAAGCTGTAGCTAACACGCATAAGCTCCAGGGGTGATTGAAACTTCACAACTTTATTTGAGGCTAAAAATAAACTGTGACAAATCGATAAGCTATGGCTAACACACATAAATGCTGAATCGCTAACCCGCATAATGCTATCGCCGCGATTAACACCCCTAATAGCTAACACGCATAAGATATGGCCAACACATACTGTATAGCTAACACGCATAAGCTATGGCTAACACATATAAGGTGTAGCTAACACGCATATGGCTAACAGAAATAAATTACAATTTAGGCCAAATATTATCAGACTACAGGACAGGAATTACTGGAACAATGTCAAATAATACAAATTATCCATCAAATGATATGAAATCCAACTTACACTCCTCAGGAACGCATACAGGCTCTTTACAGGTCAGGTGGAGAGTCAAACTGACTCTGATAGATAACACGTGGGATTAGAAACATTTAAAGGGACAGTATCACAGGTAACCTGAAGGGGGCACTGCAAGATACTGCCGTGACCTAGGCTGTGTTCGAAATCATCCACTCATTCACTCACTCCCTATCCACTACATCATGTACATCATGTACACGATGTGGGGAACGACGGGAGGACACTAGCCTACACGGTCATTTTCTGAACGTGGTTGCATCAGCAGATGCGCCAGGTGTTGCTGTGACGGAAGCAGACACGCAGAGGACCATGTACACAAACCTAACACAGACCATGGCCGTATGAAACAAACTAGACACATGCAAAATAAAATAAGAAAAAACTGACACTTGTGGGAACATTTGAGGATGTGATTCTGTGTGGCTGTGTTTCTCGGACACTGAAATATCCGAAGTTTGGTTTGGTGAACTGCTGCTGTGTGTCCCGATCGACAAAAAGAAAACTAACTCTGGGTCACTCATCTAACAGACGATTAAAACTTTGTCAAAATTCTATTTTTGAGTTTGGTTTGTATTTTCTTGTTTTTTTTTCCCGCAACAATGCAGGCTTGTGCCTGCTCACGATTCAAAAGCCACTGATATTGGATCTGTCATCCGTCATTCAAACGTCTAAACACGCACACATACACGGAGCTCTGTGGCTAAATTCCCGCTTAGCTTGTTAAATTTACTCGGGTATTTACTCCACATTCTACCTTTAACGGCTTTAGGCTTTTGTTAACTTATTCTACAGTTTCTTTATTGTTCTGATGCTGCTGCCCAACTCCTGCTCCTCAGGCGAGGCAAACAGAGCGAAGGAGAATACGTCTGAGGGTTGTTTTTTTTGTAAATTGCCTAAATAAATCGTAGCTAACATGCTAATTAGCTTCCTCTATTTCTCTTCTCTCTTCTCTGGCAAAACACGACCGCGTTGCATTGTGGGATATGGGAGTTGAAAGTAGTGTACATCGCTTGTTCACTCAATTTTGCGGTGCATTGTGGGTGTTTTGTCATCCACTAGTGGATGAAACACTACAAAATGGCAAACACACTATATAGTGCACTACATCCGTGATAGGGGGTGATTTCGAACACAGCCCTAGTCACACTTTCATACAATTCCTCTCACGGTGTGTAATTCTGACCGACTCGAGCTGCTTGGATCCTTCCCAAGTTCCCGAGTTGGAGTCCCGACTTCAAGGGCCTTTCTATTGCATCTTTCCGATTCGGAGATCGGATCTTTCTGAGTTCCGAGTGCAATCGAATGCAGCATCTATAATGGTTTTTGTGTTACATTACTTTCATATGGTGCACTTTGAGGACCTACCTCACCAAGTTGTACTTAAAGTTTTTTTCTTTTGTGTATTTTTACCTTGTTCATACTAGCTGTACTTTTACTTGTTCTTCATGACCACCCACAATATCTTTGACCAATATAGTTTTCTACTTACATAACAGTAGTCTACATATCTTAGGTTTTTTTTTAACGTATTTATATTCTGGTAGTTAATCCTTTATATTTTATTCCTCAATTAATTTTATGTCTTATGTTTTATGAAACAACAAATTAAATGCATCTAATGGTGCGCCTCTCTTCTGCTCAATACATCTCATTTGATGCGGCAGTGGTGAAACGCATCATTGGACAGTCATTTATTGAAGACACGTCCACCATGAGTTGTTCCAGATTTGACAGACTTGAGTGCTCAGAGGACAGGAGGACTTGGAAGGTGTCACAACTTCAAAGTAGGAACCTCCTCCTCCTTCGAGAAAATCAAAATCAGGACATTGCTGAATGAATTCTAATGTTGCAAAAAACAAACACTCATGCCCCTGGACACATCACTTTTCCCAGTTTCAAAACACACAAACACACACACACAGAAGATCAATTTGTGAATCAGCAACCGTGCGTCATGGAGCCAGAGAGTATCATTGATTTTCCCAGAACAAAAGGAATTCTTTACCCTTAGTCTCTGCTCTCTTCCTGTCTTTAGCCTCACACTGTTTTTGCTTGAATGTTGGTGCTTGTAGAAAATCTTATATAAACACTCTGACAGCCTGCGATCCAATTTTCAATCAAGGTTTTCACACCATTGCAGAGTATTGTACTGCTTCATGATTAGACACAACCTATCCATATTTTTGGCTAAGCTATATTTTATTTATCTATATTTAGAAATTCAACACAAAATAGTGAATAGCGGGCTTACAGGACAACACTGTTAATGCAAGACGTCTTCAGTTTCTTTAGAGGACCATGTAATCCTCCTTTTAAATGAAAACCAGCTCCAGCTGCATGGTAAATTCATTAAATAGCTTCATTCTGGGACACTAGCAGCATCAAAATGCCTGACAAAGGCTGAATGCCTTTGTCAGGCATTTTGATGCTGCTAGTGTTCACTGTCCCAAAATGAAGCTGTGTGTTGGAGCACATTCTTGTTACCTTCACTTAACCCACACATGCCTGTAGCATAATACTGTACTTTCAATTTAAAATGGAGATTTTGGTTTTGGTCCTTTAGTGTGTCTGACGACATGGTAGAAGCTGCTTTGTGAGAGAAGGGTCTCTGTCTGTCCTTCTCATCAGTTTGATGGTGGGGAGAGGAAGAAAGTAAGCGCCAATTTAGGGTTCAGGTTAGTCCATGACTGAGTCCTTGCTCTGAGCGTCTATAGTGCCATGTGACTGATGCCAGATCAGGGGTCGCATTTTTCAACCGTGCGTACGCACAGATTTGTGCGTAATGAGTGTGTAAGAACATTCCCACGCAAAGTATTATCAACTTGTACTTGTGTTTAGGAACGTGTGTAAATTTAAGCACAACTCTGACCATGCGTAGGCTACACACAAAATCTAGTGGTAGCAACGTGAAACTACAAATAGAACCCAGTGGAGGAGTCACAGTGTTCTCTCAAACTTCACACATGTTCCCTGTTTCCTAATTTAAAAAAAAATCTTAATCAATAATAGTAGACATTTTGAATGATTGGTGTGACAAGCTATAAAAGTATGCAGATAGATTTGTGTCATTATTATTCAATCAAAAAAAAAAAAGGTTGTGTCAACCAAAAAATATATATAAAAAAAGCAAAACAAAACAAAAAAAACACTTTTCTTCTTTGATTGAAAAGGTTTTTTTTGTTCATTGAAGTGATTATTTTTATTGAAAATATTTTTTTTTAATTGAAGAATAAAGACACAAACACACAAACTTGTTTTTGGTGTCCATTCACGCATTATTAAAGGGATTGTTGCTACCATATGGTCATTTGGAGGCGTTTCTGAATGCAAATGACCCTAACCATGGTAGTTAGGAACACGTGGGATTTATCATCACTGCTTACTTGATGATTTTCCACGCCAAGGTTGTGATCTATAAAAAACAAAATTGACAGGAGAATGTGCGCATCCCTAAGCAAACTGACCAATTAGTGACACAGACGGTGTGGTGGTGAACTGAAGTCTGACTCAGGAAATAAGAACAATTATGTTTTTATTATTGGCCGTCACACATTGAATTTGAACCCGTATGCGTTAGATCCATGTTGCCACGGTGATTAAATTCAACAGCGATATTTTGCATTGGACTGGTGTTTCAGAAACATCTTATTAAAATCTACCGGTAACTAAAAATTAAAAATTAAAATTCCTTCTTTATATCCGTCATATTGTCCACTCCCAGAGTGCAGGAGGAGGAGAGGATGGTGCTGCTGCATGGAATAAACACATGGTGTAGCCTAAATAACTGTATGTTCCTACTGTGAAAATGTGATCAAGAGTCAATTAAATATCAAAAGCCCCACGGTATTTGCATGGGATTAGTATTAGCCTACCTGGGGACCTCTGGTAATTAGTAATAATTGTGGTGATCTTCATCCCGTGCGAATCCGCCATGTCAGTAAGTATTTATAAATAAGTAAAAATTCCCCCGCAAATTACCTACTATATTTCACCAAAGACCGACGTCCGTTGGTAAAACTACAGTAGTCTCGTGAGGGGCATTTCTTGTTTTTGTTGTTGTTATTGCACACCTTTTCTACTTCTTCCCCGGGTGAAATCATACTGTACGCGTTGAAACATGGAGGCTGCGGTGAAAATTATGAGCGGCATTTTCGAAGGTGTCTTATGCCTGAGTTCCACTGGATCTATTTTACTCTAATTTACTGACATTCAGGCTCCGATGTGACGTCAAGCACGCCGTAACATCCACTGCTGTAGCAAATGGGCTGAAATTGTCTGCCGCCGTGCAGGAATCTTGGTTCAAGGGCTGCGTTTGCGGGTCGCAAGATGACGTTGTCAGGCTGCTCATCGGGGCTCCGCTGCGTTCAAACGTTGTGCTGAGCGTGAACGCTCCCCACCGGCGCAGAGCGTGAAGAGAGAGAGGAGACGGAGGGGTGTATCTACTGTGAAACCAGTTCAGTGGGTTAGCGAGGTATGTTGAGTCTAAAGCCAGGCTCTCCTGTAGGCTACTACAAAGGTAGCTCTCTTTTAACCCGACCAGATCACCGTGGTAACTTATGCTCAGAGTTTAATAATAAAATCGGCTATAAAAGCACCGCTGTTTCACTATTTAACTCATTTTCAGCTGGCGTCACCTTTACTCTGACAGTGGATCTGGATCAGAACGGAGGCAGAGATCACGCTGCTCCGCTGCTGTTTAGGCTTCTCTCTCTGAGCGTCTCCGCCTGCAGGTGTTCAGCTGAGGGGATCCGCTGCTCAGCTGTTGAGCCGAGCGTCAGGAGCAAGTTGATAAGCTTGGTAGTAGCCTACAGTGTTAACTGCGGGGGGGGCCGCGGGGCTAGAGGTTTTGTTGAGCTAGAACATGAACACAAACCTGGATGTTGAGCCTCCTTCGCAGCGCAGGCCGGAGGAGTCGGTGTTTTGTTTTGGTTAGTTTTCCTCTGCCTTTATTTTGAAAGGACAGCTGGAGAGAGACGGGTAGGCTACGTGGAGATAGAGTGAGGGGGGGTTGACGCGCAGTTCCATTATTATCTGAAGCTTTTAGGCAACATTATCACCCAAAAAATATTGGTGAGAAATGAAGGAGGAGGAGGGAAAAAAGGCGTGTAAACGATTATTGATTTTTCTAAACGGTTATGCTTTGTTATCTGTGTATCCGTTTACACGTGTAGATGACCCCTAATTTGCACCTGTCACAATCATAATTTCCACCACAGCCTCCATGTTTCAACCTGTACAGCATGGTTTCAACTGGGGAAGAAGAAGAAAAGGCACGCAATAAAAACAACAAAAACAAAAACTGCCCCTCAATTACTGAGATGCAGATTCACACAGGACTAGTTTTACCACAGGACGTCGGTCTTTGGTGAAATATAGTAGGTCATTGATGGGGAAATTTTTACCCTACAAATTACTGACATGGCGCATTCGCACGGGATTAAGATCACCAACGTCCTCCGTAATTAATACTAATTACCAGAGGTCCCCAGGTAATACTAATACTAATCCTACTTAATGCTATGTATGGCAGGGCTTTAGACTTCTGGGAAAATACCAGTAATCTCAACAAGTTTTTCCACTCTGTTTTCTTGTTATCAGTCCCACTTAATGCTATGTGGAGGAGAATAAAGAAAAGGTCTTCATGGACCATTGACTGGTTAATAATTGTTTCAGATTCCCTAAACTAATAATCATATTTATTTAAAGGATGGAGGAGGATACCACTAACTGACTCAGCAAGTTTTATCGATCAGTCTAATTACTACACATTGATATAACAAAGACAGGGACAGAAGGATATTCACAGGTAAAGAGACAGAGACAAAAAAACACAAGGCAATGTAAACAACAACAAAGCACACGGGAGGAGAATAAGGACAGAGAAGGTCTTCAGGGACCATAGTGACTGGTTAATAACTTGTTTCAGATTCCCTAGAACTGTTGTAACTATTATATGTGCCCAACCGGGTCCAGCATTTGAGAGAGTAGCGCATCCTCATTTGAGAGAGCCGCTGACGCCGTTAAGAGCTGCAGCAACGAGTCACGTTGTCACTTCCACACCTGCAGCCAATTCACAACAACGACAGGACAAGAGCACGTCAGGCTCATTTACATGCAGATCACATGGTGGTTTGCATTGACCATATATGGTTAAAACAGGGCGGAACATGAAGCTGATTCAGCTGAGCACACTTGTAGGAACTCTGTGATTTATAAAGAGAAGTTTGCTTACAAGTGTGCGTACGCAGGGTTTTATAAGTCTGAAAAATTTTTGGCGCACGCAAAACTTGGCTTTTGGCTGTACATACGCTTTTAGGAACGATCCTACGCACAGTTTTATAAATGAGAGCCCAGGTATGTCTGCTCCACCTGTCTGTTGACAAGTGAGCAAAGAAAGCTTTTGTTTCTGCAGAATGGTCAGTCACACTGATCATATCAGTCATGTGCAGGTATTAATTCATTACCCCAAAGAACAACAGTGCAGGTAAAGTAGGAAACAGCTGAATACCTTTGTCAGTATGATGCAGCAGGTGTTGGTCTATCCCGGCTGTCCTCCACCAGCTTCATACACTACAGGGGCTTTAGCTTGGTTAAACACTGTGACTCCACCCACAGCTGCTTCCACTTCTAGGCTGATTGGTCTTCTTCTCAGGAATGTGAGGCAGCGTTTGCAAATTGAACTGGAGTGGAAAAAATGCCTAGGAAGCTCAGACATGATACTGTGCTTTTCAGATTATAGTCCTATTTGCACGGGATTAGTAATTAACGGGAATATACGGTAATGACTCAATAACTATCACAAAATTGAAGGGGCAAAGTCCCATTTTTTTGGAGAAAATATATTGACATCATCTTGGCTAAAACAACCAGATTTAATTCAAGGAACTTGAAATCCTGGGTGGACAATTCCATGGTCACACTGCTTCCTGCAGGAAAGCTGTTAGTCCAAAACCCCTCTTCCTGGGTCATTTTCCATCACATGAAAGATGATTCTGTAACCCTGGAGGCCACACTTTTGAGCCCAAAGCACAATAGGAGGGCTATTCATTTGGGACAACCAGGAGTTTTGAAAGCAAAGTGTGTTCACACTACATTTCCCATGAGCCTCCGTTGCAACGGTTTTAAGATATCACCGGCGCAACATCCCAAAAAAGACCATAAACTGTGATTTGGTGAAAATTATTCCCATAACCACTTTATGGAGCATCTAAAACCTAAATGTAATGCTGAAAGCCCGACCACTAAATAATAACAAAATAACCATTTGAAAGACAAGATTTTTTTTTGATCTTTGTTTCAAAACCCCCACTTTCTGTTAATTCCAATAATCTTCTCTCTCTATCTGTTCATTTTGGGGAAAATTTCCAATTTGGAATGTATTCTAAAAATGGGGCCAGTTAACATGGAAAGTTTTCACTATAGGTGTTGCATTGTTTGGAAATTTTCCATCTTTCCAGTAGCTACTAGAAATGTTACTGGACTTTTCAAATTATAGTCCTATTCGCTAGGGATTATTTTTATATATGTTTAGGTATAGATGTTCTCCAAAACTCCCCCCAAAAATAATAATTTTCATGAGATTTGTCAGTTTGGTTTCAACTGGGAAGAAGTGAAAAGGCACGTGAATAAAAACAACAAAAACAGAAACTGCCCCTCAATTACTGAGATGTCAAGATTCTCTCTGGAAATTTTACCAACGGACGTATGACTCTTTGGTGAAATATAGTGGGTAATTCATTTGGGAATTTTGGACCCCAAATTACTGACATGGTGCATTCGAGCATGGGATTAAGTTGACCAGGTTGTCCACCCAGGTTTTAATCCTTGAAGGTCCTAGATATCATTTCTGGTGGACAACCTTTTACAACGCTCCGTGTCTGTTTTTTTTCTTTGCCCCCTGGGTATAATGAGTTTGGTGATAGTAATAGTGAGTATAAATCACGGCTTATCCACACATGAACCTGAGGTCTAATGACCCCCCATAGTGAGGACTAGTGCAGACTCTTCCACATTTAAAGGCAGACATGTCATTTGAGTCTGTGGGAGGAGCTGTCTCACATTCTTCTATCTCGGTATTGTGCGTGTTTGGCTCACTGTCACACAGTGACGACTACCACTTACATAAGCCAGAGCCATTGTTAATGTTATTAGTAATGCTTGTGCTGCTCCTACTTATCTCAGCTGATCATGGAAGTGAACTGACATGGTAGATGGTGGAAATATCCGGATGTGGTTGGATACAATCTTGTCATGAGCTGATTTGCTATGACCACAGTTCACAAAGGTCAAGACCAAGACGGACAGATACAAAGATTACACTGGGAAAAAGAGAAGACCAGAGGGGCAGAGGAGAGCCAACATCCATGACTTTTGATGTTCTTTTATAAAATCTACATTTAAAGGGATAGTTCAACATTTTGGCAAACTGGCCCATTGCCATAATTGCTATAGTTTAAGAGTATTTTATGTTTTAGAGATGGGCAATGATTTTCATATGATGGAATAGTCATTCAATGAAAAAAAAAGTTGATGATACTATAGTCCTACAGACTCCTACCGCCATCAGAAAGCTGTGAAACTTTGTCAAATAAAAAAAAACTGAAACTGCAGTGCAAACTCTGCAACATGTGGACGAGAGGAGAGTGGGAGACTTCATCCTCGTTTAGATGTGCTCTCATTACGTGACGAGGACTTGAATGGCGCCGCTGTGAAGAGAAGCGGGACTTGGGACTGGACCGCTTCAGTACAGATTGTCACAACAGTCCGTTCTTCATGTTAAATGATGGACGGTTGTTTTTCAGGTAGTGATCTAAAACGACGGGCTGGCGCTACCGCTTCTCCACGTCTCATTTCAGAGACAGAGAGAGAGAGGAGGGATCAGATTGTTTTGGGCCAACAGGATCTGTTAATAATTACACTGATCACTGACTGGCTTCCATCTCAGACTGTCAGATAAAAAGCTTTCCACCTTTCACTGGATTCACAAAAAATGAGAGCGCTAATCACATGTCAGATACCCATCATCTCTTCCCCTGCACACATACATATCAGCGTTTTCATCTCTCCCTGACAGCCACCATGTTTTATTAACTACTGGGGGGTGCCAGACACCTGAGCCGACCCACCAAGCAAACAGATAGAGAAACAGATAGAGGTCAGGAGATGAAATACCTGCAGCTATATGCGTCTCCTAAACTCTGGCATACTAGCCACAAAAACACCATCACACATCAAACACAGATGCATTTGTGCAAATACTGTATGTGGACCAAAAGCTGAGCAGCTATATTAGGAAAGATCCTTCCAAATGTGTTCCACAAACACAATGATGTAACCTGCTGTCTTATGCAACCGGCCTATTTGGTAATTGATTCATGAACCAAAACTGTTCAAGCAGCCTTGGCAGCTTCCATGCAATACTTGAGAATAAATTGTGTAAACATATGTTAATATGTCTGCATGGATGCTGCTGCACAGTCAAACATCAGACGTTTTCAAAGACAGCGCTGATAATGAACAATACGGGTTTGATCACCACCAACTGCCCTCTAACATCCTCTTACATTTACATCAAAGACACGTTTATTTAATCTTTGACCCAGAGCTGTCCTCATCCTGCAGTAATAAAGACAGGCTTCAAAACATGTGCTGCAAAGAAAGCAGAGAATACTGATCCTATTGAGAGCATGGCTCTGTGGCAAGCCTGCTATTCATGCTTATTATATGTCTGTATTGTACAGTAAATAAAATTCCTCAGCGGCTGAAAATAACTCACTTAAAGAATTGACTCAATTTGATCAAGGTAGGCTCACAATGACTGACTGTGTCCCTGGCCTCCTTCAGTCAAAATACAAAAGTAAACAGATTCATCATGAGTAGATGTGCTACAATAACATTTTTAACCACAACATTCTCCAGCTGAGACTTCATAGAAGATTGTTGTCCTGCATGCCTGAAGTTATTCTAATTAGATTTAAGAGTTAAAGGGGAACAAACAAAAGTGCATTTGGGTTGGAGGAGGAGAGGCAACTGAAGCTTTACACTCACTTAAAGGATAACTTTCGTTTTTTACAACCTGGACCTCATTTCTAGCATCAAATACGATCATTTAATCACCCTGACAAGTTTGGTGTCATTTGGAGTCGTTTTGACGAAATTAGCCCCAATCGAGTGGTGCGTATATCCGTATAATGCGAGAACACGGGGCACCCAATGCAGCCTCTAAATAACACATTATCCGCCGCAAAATTTGTTCATTTCGCCAATATTTTGTGATGATACACTAGTGTTATTCCCCTCCGAGCCCGTGGTGGCATGTTATCAACATCCGGCTCCTCCAGGCTGACCTACTAACCTCTGACCTGGATGATGTCATCTCCGACCGCTGCCCCGGCTCGTTCTGATAATAATCATTCTGCTTCGGCATTTGGGTCCTTTTTAGCTCAACTAGCCAGAGCTGTAGTGAGGATCCAGGCTGAGGAGAGGAAGCCTGTGGAAGCTGAACTTCATCCAGCTGCTCATTTTGTTCTGACATGTCAGAAACACGCAGAAACGGACCATAGCATTAGCGATAGCAAGTTAGCCGCGCCGCGCCGCCGTCGGAGATGACATCATCCAGATCAGAGGTTAGTAGGTCAACCTGGAGGAGCAGGATGTTGATAACATGCCACCACGGGCTCGGAGGGGAATAACACTAGTGTATCATCACAAAATATTGGTGAAATGAACGAGTTTTGCGGCGGATAATGTGTTATTTAGAGGCTGCATTGGGTGCCCCGTGTTCTCGCATTATACGGATATACGCACCGCTCGATTGGGGCTAATTTCGTCAAAACGACTCCAAATGACACCAAACTTGTCAGGGTGATTAAATGATCGTATTTGATGCTAGAAATAAGGTCCAGGTTGTAAAAAACGAAAGTTATCATTTAATCTACCAGGTAACCTCCATCATTGCTCAGTTAAGAAGAATCAACCATGCTGATCACGCTGCTGGAAATGTATTCCACTGTTTCTACAATGGTTAAATGGATAGTTCAACATTTTGGCAAACTGGCCCATTGCCATAATCCCTGTAGAGTGCCGAAGCAGAAGCAGGAAGTAACCCACTAGTTCCACTGGATCCGTCTCCGCTCCGTTCCAACACCGGAGCGATTCGGACTCATTAAAATCAATTAAAGTTATTCCACCCCGTGCATTGCAGCTCCCTATCAGCTCTGTCATAGTTCCGGTGTCCGGAGAAATACGCAAGAGGTCTATTTTTGCCGGGTGACGGAGCCGTCATGCATCAATCCACGGCGATTAGATCGCACCACACAGGAAGTGAAACGCACAAAGCATCTGGTAAATTTCTAAATGAAACACAATGCTTGTAAACATCACGTCACATCCGATGCCACAAGCCACATGTCCTGAGACGATGGATGAGGAGACAGACGCTGATCATTGAGATGGAGAAATATTTGATATGACACGACACATCACTACAAAGACACAAACAGTAGTTCTCCCGTGATCTCGCAACTCCAGCTCTTCTGGTCTCCGCTAAGCACCGGAGACGGACCAGAACGGATCCAGTGGGCGAGGATTTGCTGCGTCAGTAGGAGCTAAAACGTACCGGAGCTGGAACGGAGTGAACTCAGATCCAGTGGAACTCAGGCGTAACGTCACCATGGGACCTCAAATCGGAAAAAATCTCCATGTAAGTGAACGAGAGTCAGCCAAACACTGGAACTTTTACATTTTCTTTTACACTTTTACTTTTTATTATGTCCATTAATGTGCATTGTCCTCCTCAAAAAAACAAAAAAAAAATCTGACCTTAACTACTTGTGTTTCATGCCTTGTGTTTATCGTAAAACGGCAATGGAAGAATGTATTTTGTGACAACGCTCTACGAACTACAGATCTGGTGTCCCACAAAAAATACGTCATAACTGACACGGGAAAGGGCGGCATTTGATGTGTGACGTCACCTACACCACCTTATTTTACAATAGTTTTACAACAAACTGCTGATTTCTTGGCCTGAAACGTGATGTTTTAAACAGATCGGTTCAAACAATCGGTTCGCGAAATAAAAATTTTGACTCCCGTTCACTTACATGGAGATTTTTTCCAAATTGAGGTCCCATGGCGACCACTACTTCCTACTTCTGTTTTGGCACTCTATAGTCATAGCAGTAGTTGCCTTTATTTGTCGGTGCAAGTTATTTTTAGAACGGCGGAGCAGAGCCGTGAGCTGCTCAGATCTAAGCTACGGAGGCTCATGGGATTTCTTGGTTTCCTTCATCAAACTCTCGTTTTTTTTAATCATATTTTATATGTTTTGTTAATTTGAGAATAATTTATTGGACTTATTAGGCAGCACTTTACAACAGTAAATATTTTTTTTCATATTTTGTATAGGCTAATGCTTTAAGTAGCCTAAGTTTATAAGTTAAATTTAATAAGTTTATTTGTATCAGGGACAATGTACCTACAACATAACATTAGTAGGTGAGTAAAAAAATTACATTTGACTAAAACATGTATATTTGGTTTCCTAATAAACAACAAGCAAAATCATGTTTTGCATTTGGTTCTCTTACTGTACCGAAAATGAACCGAACCGAGACCTCAAAACCGAGGTACATACCGAACCGTGACTTTTGTGTATCGTTACACCCCTAAAAACAGTTAATGCGTGTTGCCTTCAGGGACAGTTTTTTGGCAAGCAGTAGCTGCCTCGAGAACAACTCTGTTCAATTTGACAAAATATTGAACTATCCCTTTAATAAAGTATTACTGTACTACTGCAAGTGAGCATCATAAACACCAAACCAATGAACAATGGCTTCATAAAGCTTGACTTGTGGAAATGTTGCCAGATACTAAATGAAATGATATGTTTACCTGGTAGTCGGGGCTTCTGCTAATTATCTGCCCAGCAATTTATTTATCATCTAGCCTATAGCATAAATTTGCTGCTAAACCCAAAGTGCATATAATGATACATGATAAAGAAAACTTTGACATTTCTAAAGCTGGATTTTCATGTAAACTTTTCTCCATCAGCTGATCAATGAACAGACCTATAGGCTATCAGTTCTGGTCTGGGATGGTGAAGGTTCAGTTCAGGTGGACACTCAGTCTTTTCATCACGTCTTTAATTCAATAACGGACTCATTAGTCAGACATACAGCTGGTGAAACGCTTCACCATGATGATAAGAGTGCATTCAACTGCTGTGTCTACAATGACCTAGGGTTCAAGTAGGCTACAGTGTGACAGATATGGCAGAAAGATTGCACTGTGATATACTGTACAACTGAAAGAAATCTGCAGGGCCATGTGTGTTCTGTCTTTGTACTCTTTTTGTTGGGCAAAAAGAGTCAACAGCAGCTTTAAATTCCAGTCAGTCTGTTTGTACAGACAAACACAAAATACTTTTAAAAGAGCAAGGTAAGGTAGTTCAAGTTGAGAGATGATAAGGCCTTGAAGGCTGAGATCAAGGTAGAATGAGCACCAAACTGAAAATTACTACCATTCACAAAATAGCACACTGCTAAATGAAATGGAGTGAAATGTCTGTGTTTCTCTTTTTTTTTGGTTTATGTGCCAGATTGTCATGTAACTTTTCCCGAGTGTGGTCATGACAATAAACAGACAAATGCACCAAGGGTGAAGGATCCTCATTTATGGGGGATTTTTGTTGCAAGTTTACAGCTTTTTAAAACGCTTTACATTGTTAGCATTGAAATCTTATATCAGTTGTTGTGTTATATTAATTGTCCATTTTTACTTCATCTGACTTTTTGTTACCAAAAGAGAATTTAAATCAAAAGCGACTGGACCTGGTTATTTGTCTAGGAAGGCGTTTCACCTCTCATCCAGGAGGCTTCATCAGTTCATGTAGCATCTGACCAGGCTGGGACTGGTCCAACTACTGGAACCTTTTGTGCTCCACTGGATTGGATTAGATTGTTGCTCTCTTTCAGCAGGCGACATGCGCAGTAGAACTGATAATCCCTCTATACAGCAGACCTATGGACGGGTTTGCGTGTCACGTCATGGCAGATGGGGGGCAGAAAGCGGGACATTTCTCATTGGTTACAAGCGGAGTCAAGCAGCAAACGAAAAGGAAAAGGAGTTGTTGTGCTGTTAACTGCACAAACCGGCAAAAGGATGGATGTAAATTGTATAATAAAAACAAACAAATTGTTGTTTGTGTACACACTAGGCTTCTCTATGACATAACTGCTGATGTCGAGCCTTATGATTGCTAGCCAGTTGGACACATCTGAAATCCATTCCTCACTGGGAATATCATTAATGCAATTGCATTACTGCCACAGATTCATCAGATTTCATCAATGAGACTAACATTAATCTCCTATGAAGAGTTGAACCAGCCGGCGGTATACCTCTAAAAACCTGTGGATAATGTTACTTGGCTCATTATCTCCAGCGGGAATACGGCGCAGTCGGCCCGGCGATCAGTTCAGTAGAGCGGCTACTGCCTCTGAGACGAGCCGGTAGCATGGATGTAGCCTATACTAGCCCCCGGTTGCTGCTCCCTGTGCATTTCTCGTACAACAAACGGAGCAAATTCCCTAACAGGTGATATCTGGTTAAACTGACCACAGACTGGGGATTTAACGGTGACTTTCTTGCATGAAAAAAATATTAAAACTTTGAGCAGCGTTACTGCTATCACTGTCGGTTGCTGCTGAATGGCGATAGCGATGCTAATTTGTTAGCCCGTCTATATACGTTAGCATTAAGATAGCGGACTTTATGCTTGGTGATACTGGCTGTGTGTCTTTTGAAAGTTGTTTCAAAGTATGTTGGTTTGCTTGAACATCTTTGATGATTAAATATTGCCGGTTAAACTGCCAACGAGGACTTTCTATTTGGTTACAAAAAAGTGTCACGTTAATGTGATTGAATCTCTGCTACCCACACTTGTTAATGGTCCCATTTTCAATAAATATATATAGTTTTGTCTCTATCGTTATTTTGCTATTATTAGTGGTGGCGGAAATGCTGGGCGAGCCGACCAGCGTTTCCTTACTTTCAGTTTCGCAGATGTGCATGAGAATAACGCCGCAGAATCGCCGTTTATGGTCAGGACTACGACGGTAACTGAACCTCTTTGAACCTCTGACTTTAAAGCATAAGTCAGTGATCCGGTCGTTTTGGCTAATGCTGCGTTCAAGGCAGGCTTTTGAAACCGTAAATTACGGCTTCAAGTCACAACTACGACTTTGTAGCCTTCCAGGCAACCCGTAACTGGTGTTTTTCCAACCTGTTGTCTGTGAAAGTGCACTATAACGGCCACTCGTAACTTCCGACCCATGAACTGGTACGACTTCACAGGAAGGAAAAACACCAGTTACGAGTTTCCTTGAACGCACCATGAGTTAGCAGCCCCCGCCCTCGTCAGGCATCTATTGGTCCTCGTCCCTACGTCACCACATTCACGCGCATCCCTTGGCTGCACACACAGCCCTTCATGCTGTTCTCTCTCCTCATTGGATAACGCTTGTATCCCACAAGGAACGTTGTCTCCTGGTTTACAGCAGAGCAGAGTTCTATGGAAGTTTGATAGGACTATTTAGGATTTATATTAACAAAAACATTCCGCTGACTTATACTTTAATTCTTGATGAATGAAAACATGAGTCCGTCTTGCGCCGGTCGAAGAATTCTACGGTGCGCGCGGAGGCTCATAAATGTAGCCTAGTGTGAAAACACTTCACTTTTCCAAAACTCCTCGTTGTCCCTTTAATATGTCTTATGTAGGGCATTTTTACAGTAGGCTAATGATTAGCCGCTAATCTTCAATTTGGAGGGTGTGAAATAAAACATTGAAACAAGAAGATTTTTTGTCAGAGACCTGACATTGAGATATACACAGTAATTCAGTGACGGTTGTAAATGAACCAGTATATGGTTTAGTTTTAATATTTTGCTGTTCAAAAGCAAGCTCACTCCTGTCGGTCCTGGGCCGTTTTGTCATGCCATGGGGGCACCGCATGCCATGGGGGCACCGCCCCCGCCTGTTAAGCCGGGTTTCCACCAAATCAACGGTTGTTGTTTTGTTTTTTTTACACGGCAACATATGGTTCATGTCATGATAACTTCTTGTATTTTGGCCATTCAAGCTTCCACAGTCCATAGTTCTCTTCTTTGTTTGATATTTCAAGAGACTTTTGGTTAAGCTATCGCCGATTCGCGGCCGTACGGTTCCGTTACGGCGCTGTGTTGGTCCCATTGAATAACATGACGGCGACAGCTGACTGTTAGTCGAAATGACAAAACCCGAAAGTATCAGGAATTAAAAGTGAATAAGGTGAATAGGGTGTGGGTAATCATGTGGTACAGGAACAGATGTCAGAGTCACTGGCAAAACTTTTCTCAGGTTTTAGAACAGAATAAGAGGAGATCATAATTCAAATGGCCACATCTCGAAAACCATGACTTTGACTAGGGTTTCATTTTAAAGCTTATTGTCTAATCTTTCCATTGATACCAAAATCTCAACTTTGAAATTTGGGTCAATGTGACTCATTTTGATGGACCAGGTCACATATACTGTATGGCAGTTGTGTATAGAAGAAATCAGAGTAAAGGCATCTTTGTGTGTAACATACTGCTACAACATAATGTTACTGATACCAATCATGTCTGTTTACACTTTGTTCCTTTAGTGTGTTTGTTCAGCCACTAAAAGGGTAATGTCAATGTGTATGCAATTTTACCACATGGTCTAGAAGCCTTCTGAGAAACAGCTAAAGAAGGCAATTTATTGAGGTCTCATGATCACAACTCTAACTGCAGATGAATGTAATAGAATCAAGGCTAAGCTCTGTGGTTGTGTCAGAGTGAGAGAGCGAGACATGTGAGGGTCATTAGGTGAGCTCAATGAGGAGCCTGTGGGCTGACAAGGGTGAATATTCTATGTGAATGCCCCCCCCCCACCACTCCTTCTCTTTCTTGCTGTGGGTTTATGGTTAAAGGAACACAGTGGTGTCACTGTTGCCAAGCCCTATCACTATTCTGCAAAGTGAAAAATACCAAAAAATCACTCCAAGGCTCTTTCTCAAAACAATGTACAATTTATTTGAGTCTTATGAATGCAAGACGACACACACCCGACAAAAACAATTTCAACCAGAGGACGAAGAGGACAGACCAAGTGATAGGAAGTGAGACAGCAGCAGTTGACACCGTTTAAAAATACATTTCACAGCCTTAAAGGTACTCCAGGTTGCCAGATAGCTACACTCTAACCTCTATCCTGCTCCAGCTTTATGGATGGTACCACAACACTCACACAGTCTCTACTACGGTCGTCAACCATCCCTTAAAATATGGAATTGTCCCGTATTTGGAAACTAAAAGACGTGTCCCTTATTGAACTGACGAGGGAAACACTTTGTCCCATATTTCTGAAAATCCATGTTGGCTAATTGTTATTTGAGTTAAGTTCTGACGGCTGCTGCTGACTCTACCTGTCTGGAATGAGCTTCTCATTGACCAATGAGACACCATTGTGGTGCTGCGTTGCTGTTGCCACGACAATGCAGATCTCTTGACAAATAGAAACAGTGTTGCTAAGATACGCCTGCGACACCACTTTCAGAGACATGACTGAAGAAGTGGGTACAGTAGTAACGTGCTACATTTACTTGAGTAACTTTTTGGATAAACTGTACTTGTTAGAGTAGTTTTAAAGGATAATTATTGTTTTATACAATCAGGACCTTCTTTCTAGCATAAAATATCCATGTGAGACCACGGGGCAGTGGAATGCAGCCTCTAAATAACACATTATCTTAGAAACTCCTTCATTTCACCAAGATTTAGTTCTGATACACTAGTGTTATTCCCCTCTGAGTCCAGGTTAGCTGTTATCAACATCCAGGGTCTGTAGGTTGACCTACTGACCTCTGACCTGGATGATGTCATCTCTGTAGGTTGACCTACTGACCTCTGACCTGGATGATGTCATCTCTGTAGGTTGACCTACTGACCTCTGACCTGGATGATGTCATCTCTGTAGGTTGACCTACTGACCTCTGACCTGGATGATGTCATCTCTGTAGGTTGACCTACTGACCTCTGACCTGGATGATGTCATCTCTGTAGGTTGACCTACTGACCTCTGAGCTGGATGATGTCATCTCTGTAGGTTGACCTACTGACCTCTGACCTGGATGATGTCATCTCTGAGCACCGTGTGGCTTGTTGCTACCTCTAATGCTATGGTCCGTTTCTGTGTGTTTCTGACTTGTCAGAACAAAATGAGCAGCTGGATGAAGTTGAGCTTCCACAGCTTCCTCTCCTCAACCTGGACTCACTAAAGCTCTGGATAGTTGAGATAAAAATGGACCTGAATGCTGAAGCAGAATGATTATTATCAGAATGAGCCGGGCGGCGGTCGGAGATGACATCACCACCATTCTGACAAGCATTCGTCCCATCATTCCAATAAGGCTTTCAATATAAGGTGTTACTCAACAGGTAACTTGTATGTTACCGAGTAATTGTGATAGTTAACTACATGACTTGTGAGTTGTTATGAGTGAGAACGGAGGCTCTCTGTCTTCACCTGGCATCTCACGGCTGAAAACCAATCTTGCAACATCAGTGTAGTACCTGGCCGCCGCCCCGGTGTCCCAGCTCTCGTCTCTGCAGCACCGCGACACAACTGTGCACGCGCTCCGTAACTGTAATCTTTTGTTTATGACAGTCACGTCATCCACCATTGATGTTTTTGCTGTCCCCGCATCACCATGGCAGCGATGAATTGCGGCGGATGTAAGTTCTGCTGCATAGGCTGTTTACATCCCTCAAACCGCAATTTTTGGCGACTCAAACATGTACCGAGAAGTTTATTTACTTAAAGGGACAACGAGGAGTTTTGGAAAAGCGAAGTGTTTTCACACTACCTCCGTGCGCACCGTAGAATTCTTCCACCTCGCGCAAGACGGACTCATGTTTTCATTCATCAAGGATTAAAGTCAGAGGTTCAAAGAGGTTCAGTTACCGTCGTAGTTCCGACCATAACGCTGCTATTTCCGCCACTATTCTCATTAGACAGAAAACGATATGTTGAAAAAATGGAACGATTAACAAATGTGGTCGGATTCATCCACATTAACAGACTGTTTTATTTCCTCGTTGGCCCTTTAAAGGAGTCATCACCAGGAAATAATAATAACAAAATAACGACTAGACAGAAAACGATATATTGATCGAAAATGGAACTGATTAGTGTGGGTCTGTCCTTCCTGCGCGAATCAACGCGATTCATCCACATTAAAACGTGAGACTGTTTTTTGATTAACCAAATCCAGAAACTCCTCAGTTATGACTCCTTTAAAGCAAGCCGGCATGTTTGTAAAACTAGATCTAATTCAAAGTCTCTCAGAGTCTCGCACAAGACCCTGTTGGCGTGCTTGGCAACAGGGTCTTGGAATATCAGGAATATCAACTCTTGACTTGCTTCAAGTATAAAAAAAAACTTCTTGGTGCATGTTTGAGTCGCCACCTGACGCTGTCTGTGGAAAAAGGTGTACACTTCAATCAAGTCAGGAGTTGATATTCCTGTGTTTATGCCACAAACGGTAGCTCCGACTGCACCTGAACACACCGAGCATCAACTTGGGTCTCGTGCGAGACTCTGGGAGACTTTGAATTAGATCTAGTTTTACAAACATGTCGGCTTGTTGAAGTAAATAAACTTCTGGTGCATGTTTGAGTCGCCATCTGACGCTGTCTGTGGCTTTGAGGGATGGAAACAGTCTAAGCAGCACAACTTACATCCACTCCCATTCATCGTTGCCGTGGCGATGCGGGGACAGACACAACTACCGCAAAACAGGAGACATTAAACTGAAAATACGCCGCATGTGTGTCTGTGTGTGCGTGCAGTGCTCATATTTAAATCTCCAACATAAAGAAGGCAGGCAGGACCTGGAAGATGCTGACAGTATAAACCTTATTTAATGGCTTTGAAGAACAGTCCAAGACAGGTTGAGAGATGATCTTATTCTCATGTGATTTTATGAAAATAAAACATGAAGAAGGCACTTTCATTCAAAGTCTTTTACAGAACATGCATGCATTTTCAAGTCTGTGACAAATGGATTCTTTTTTTAAATGAGAATGAAGTTGAACAAACGAGTAGCCTCATCTGAATGCATGCTGTCATAGTGCACCCTGCTGCCTCCATCAACATTGGAGAGGACTGTGAATTGGTTTTCCTCTGTTTGCCTGTGCATTCATCCAACACACACCACTGATCAGTGTTTAACCAAAGCGATGATGAACCTCAGCTCTCCGCCCGGTCCCATTTGTTGTGTTAACCTTCATTTATACACAAACCCAATTTACAAACTAATTTGAAGCTTCAACTGTGTATAACCAATAACAAAACAAGTCCAAATGATCCAGTGACGGTAGCTGTGCCACACAACACACAAGTTGAAACTTGATTTTTGTGGAGGTCATGGTGCTGAATGTGAGATCTGCATTGTCAAGTGGGCTTGACATCTCAGGACTTGGCTTCCTATAACAGCATGAGCAGGACAGGTAGCCTAATTATTCTAAGAATGCAGAGGGTTTTTATATGAAATAAGCAATTGATTGTTATAATTGACAATGATAATAAAAGTAACAAGACCAAATTGAGAAATGTATGACCTAATGTCTGATATGTGTAACAGATGAAATGCATTTAGGCAATTGGAGGTCTGCAATGGAAAAGTACCCAGCACTCTAAAAAATGACCATATAAAGTCATGTATCAGTTAAAAATGATGTGAAGAAATCTAGGACAAAGGGAGCTATTGATCAGGGATATAAAAATAACTGTCAGGAGTTTTTAAAGAAGAACTAAACCCCCAAACTATGAGAAAAAAATCTAATCTAAAATTTAATTAGACTTCCTCAGGTCAAATGCCAGATTATGTGCGAGGAGATACTACTCTCGGTTTTAAAGAGCAGTAAAGCATTAAAGGGATAGTTCACCCAAAATTCAAATTTCAATCATTATCTACTCACCCTCATGTTGACTAAGAGCTGTGAGACTTTTCAGAGTCCTCTGTGCCTTTTCAATGGATACTAACTTTATTCATCCAAAAAGACACACCAAAAAACATCCAAATACCTCCATACTGCTCATCTGTAATGTCTCTCTTGTATTGAAGCCCCCACATGAGAAATTGTTTCTTTTTTCTTTTTTTAAATAAGTCAATATTTTCAGCTTGTTTGTAGCGGAAGCTCCCAGTGTCTCAGTTCACTGCTCTTCCTGTGTTACGTGATTTTCACTGACCGGCGGAACAATTTCTCATGTTGCGGCTTCAATACAAGAGGGACACTACAGACGAGCAGTATGGAGGTATTTGGATGTTTTTTGGTGTGTCTTTTTGGACCAAGAAAAGTGGTATCCATTCACAACCATTATATGGACAAATACTGCTGTGTGGACCCCCCCGTAACTCAGAGAAGGAACGGAGGACTCTGAAAATTCTCACAGCTCTTAGTCGACATGAGGGTGAGTAGATAATGAGTGAAATTTGAATTTTGGGTGAACTATTCCTTTAACCAAGATGGAGACTGTATGGTTTCAGTACAGTTTAGAGACACTGGAGGGCTTGTTTCCCTGTATAGACTGGGACATTTTTCATTGTTTGGGTTAACAATGAAGCTACTGACACGATTACAGAGTAAATTCTGCGTTGATTGTGTGGCTTCCAAGAAGGTTATCACAATTTAGCCTGACAATAAGCCATATATCAGCAGAGAGTTAAAAGACTATCAACTGGGAAAAAATGACTCTTAGGAATTATGACAGGATGGGGTTCAAATCAATGCAAAGGGAGCCTTATCAGTCTTTAAGGGAGGCAAGAAGGAAACACAGGGATGGCGCAGAACAGAGTTTTGCCTCTATGGACCACGACCAACGTGACAACACATAGAAAGTGCCTTCCAACATGTAATGAGCCGAGTAAAGCAAATTAACTTAATGATTTCTTTCTCAGATTTGACACACAGGACTTCTCTTTGGAATGCAAACATGTAATATAGGCAATTACAACAGCTATGGAGCTAGAACAGTCTCATAATGAATAAATGCACACAGAAATTAATAAATGCACAAAAAAGATTCACAAATGTATTTTCTTAGAAAAAACACATTTGTGGATCAGAGTCACGTCAGAGGAGTCTCAAAACTTTCACACACAAATGGGGGGAGGTTTACAAATTAAAAGCACTTTGTAAATACAGGTCCAACAATTCATGTATGAATGTAACAAGCCCCAAATGTGTATTTGATGAAGATTGCAAATACTTTAACATGCATGTATTTGTGAAGAAACATTTGTGTGTGCATTGAAAATGTATTTGTGTTTTGAGTCACATGTATAAAATCCCCAAATACATTGGTATTGGTACATCTTTTTTGTGCATTCATCAATTTCTGTGTGCATGTATTCATTATGAGACTGTTCTAGCTCCATAAACCGCTGACCCCTATTCAAGGTTAGAAGTTGATCCCCTCAGAATTCAATCACTTTTCAGCCAAGTACGCAAAAAGAAGTCTGCAGGCCCTGATGGCATCTCTGCTTTTCTATTAAAGACCTCTGCAGCAGCAGAGCTAACCCCAGTGTGGTGCCCTGTGTTTTCTTCCCTCTGGAAAAAATCTACCATTATTCCCGACCCAAAGAATCCTTGTCCTACAGGAAACAACTATTATAGACTGGTGGCTTTAACTTCTATAATGCTGAAAAATATGATGCTCGTGAATGTCCCAAGATGGCCGCCGTTCTGACTACGTTGTGTCATTGGACAGCAGTGGCGGGTGAGTCATCTAGTATCTATTACTCCTACTTACCTACTTTATTTCATGTTTCTAGTCGAGTCCTCAGAGAACAATTACCTAATGTTACACACTCGCACACTTCCTCTGCCACCCAAAAATAAAGCTGCGCTCAACGTCCAACACATCAAATCGGGGTTTGAGGACACACATTCACATTAAAGGTCCCATATTATGCTTTTTTTCATCTATTTCACATGGTTCTAAGTTGTCCAACCATATTGTATTCATAGTGTATTGTCCCCAAATCAATCTGCAGCTCTAGATCTCAGTAATCTAAAAGTGTCTCTCCAGAGCTCTCCTGAGAACGAGCTGTTTCTGTGTCTGCACCTTGAAATGCAAATGATTATGTGTAAACCACGTCCACTCCACAGCTGTCACTGTGTCAGAGGGTGTGGTTTTCACTACAGGTACATGTGCCAATGTTGACATTGGGACAGCAGGGGGGGCATTGATTTCCAAAAAAAAAAAAAGTTTATGAGACTCGCATCTTGTCTGAAAAAATATTACTGTTTCACTGTGACAGAAGGAGATCGCCTACATGGTGAGGCTCCTACAGCCATCAAACTGTCAAATAAAAACTGTAGCTACACTGTTATGGACTGATGAGAAGTTACCGGAGAATATTGACATGGTTTTGCGCCGGGAGAGGAGACTTCCTCGTTCAGATCAAGTTTAGATGTCTCTCACTCCGTGATGAGGACCGCTGCACCGCAGCGCTGATGAGAAGCCGTATCATTACAGTATTGTCTGGTCCGCGGTTTCATTTTTAATGACGGGCAGCTGTTTTTCAGTCAGTGATTCAAAATGATCATCTACCGGCCGCGGTAGCGTTACCGACCGATGCTCCCGTATCTACGTTTCATGTTCACGGACGAAGGGGGGGGGGTGGAGGTGGTGCGACTCTCGCTGACCAGGAAATGGCTCACCGGGCGGAGCTCACGTTTTTCCAGACTTGCCCAGGGGGAGGATAAGGAAGTACCGGGAGGTGGAGTTACTCGAGTTCAACACATCCTGACGTCAAGTCTCCCAGCACTTTCAATTCGCCCGTTTGGAGACACGATCTCAAAAAAGTCTAACAATCAATTACGGGAGTGAACAGACTTTTTTCACCTTTGGGCGTCATAGAAAGGCCCCGGGAACACATAGGACCACTACAAAACCTCTAGAAAGTGGATTTTGCATAATAGGACCCCCTTAAGGTATGTTCCCGAAGCTAACAACAATCGCCAGCTAAGCTCACAATTCAGTCAGAAAACATCAAACGTGTGTGTGTGTGTGTGTGTGTGTGTGTGGAAGGGCATTTAGACAGGAAGAGGTAGGACAAATGACAAGAGAGAAGCTGTTACTCAAATATTATTTTTTCTGGCTAAACTATTGAAGTGAACATTTTTTGCTGATCTGTTTGTCTTAAAGTTTTACTGATCACTAGAGAGCAATGACTTGGAATGAAGTTGGTTTGATGTAAAAAATAAATAAATGAATAAATAAAGCTTTGATGTAGCCTACCTAAGATACTTTTGTCATTTAGCTTGCTACATTTCTCTGGTGGGTAGCTTCAGTGTAGTGAAGCCCAACATTGCTTTTACGTAAGCTGATGGAGCGAGCTTTCACCAGAAATCAAATAGCCGTGTACCATATAACTTGATAAAATAAGACTGCAGGCTGATCAGTTCATTGTAAAACATTTATTTATTGATGTAAATGTGGTGATTTCTGTACGTACAGAACCCAAAGGCAGCGCTTGTCTGATACACACATGAAGCTTCACTTTTCATTCAAATAAACTAATGCTCCTGCCACAATTGTTAGATTTCATCAATGAGACTAACATTTAAATGCTAAAAAGAATTTAACCAGCAGGTGGTAAACCTCTAAAAACCTGCGGGTAAGTTAATTAGCGACCGTCTTTTCTCCCGGGACGAGGACGTAATGTAGCCGGCAGACCAGCGCTACAGACCGGCTGCTGCCTCTGTGAGGAGCCGCTCCTCCCAGAGCTTCACTTCTCCGAAAAAACGTCGAGCAAACTTCTAACCAGCTGTCATTTGGATAAACTAACCGCACATTTGGGACCTAAACAGTTATTTTCTCGCATGACAAAATATTTAAACTTAATAAAATGACTTAATAACAGCGCTACAGCAAGAAATAAAACAGCTTTTCATTTTACAGCCACCGCTGCCGGCTGCCGCAAGATGCATTCTGGGAATCTTTTCATACCCCTCCGTTTGAAGTGTGCCTCTGAAAAATCTCAGTTTGAAGGGGTATATAGGCCTAGCCCTACCCCTTCCCCCTGCCCCTCTGTCCTGACAAGAATTGGGACACCCCTACCCCTACACGTGAACATGCAAAACGGAGGGATAGGGGTGAGGGCTAGGGCCAAGGGGTGAAATGGGATTGGGCCCAAATCTGTCTTTTTTTTGCTTTTATTTGATTGCAGCACACAGTAGAGATAGACAGGAAAGGGGGAGGCAGAGAGAGGGGGAATGACATGCAGGAAAGGGCTGCCCAACGCGGGATTCGAACCGGGGCCCCCTGCAGTGAGGACTGTAGCCTCTACATGGGGTGACCGCTTTACCTAAGTTGCAAGGAGCAGAGGGTTCTGTTGGACCTGTCCCACATCCTTCAAGAGGAATAAACTGAACTGTTTTGAACCCACATCCATCAAACTTTGAAGGCGGTGTACGCTGAGGCCTGGGAAGTGTGCAGTAACTGGTGTTCTGTTCTTTTATTGGATGTGTCATGTGTGTGGGTGTACAGTACATGTGTGTCTCTAACTGTCATATGTATTTTATGTATATTTATTGTTGACAAGACAGCTAGCCTACTATGATGCACTTGAGTCCATGACAAATTTCCTCTAGGGAACAATAAAGTTTATTCTATTCTATTCTGTTCTATAAATACTACATTTAAAAAGACAAGATTGAGAGTTTTGCCATTGTAATACTAAGGAGAAATTTTGCGATCATTAGAAATACTAACAAGGAGGTCAATTCTGGGATTGGGATAATTTCAAGGTTTTTCAAAAGGCAAGTGCATCAGTTTCAGTGGAGCAGGAGCGTACGGTGGTGGGTGTACACTGTACAACCACATTTTGTCTACTGCAAAAAAAAAACAGAGACAGGTACAATAATACCACAGTTTACTTAAAAGATCTTTTTCCTTTGACCTTTGATGTATCTTTTTCGTGCTCTGTTCTGTAGTGATGTACAGTCATGTGGGTCCAGGACAAAACCCACACAGAGACTCTACACACTGGCCTAAAATAATACTGGAGACATGTGCACCGCTGCTGACTACAGTTCACTGTAAGAGATTATCATGAGTGATTATTTAATGGCATTTTTCAGTTTTGTGTTTGTTCTCTATTATTGAAGTATTGAGGTTTTGCATGGACTGTATTGAGTTTGTAATTCTGTTTGGGTACAGAGTGTATACAGTAGATGGAGGTCAAAACACACACTATGGCCTCATTCACTGCAGTACAACCTTTGTGTGTTTCAACTAGATCAATAAAGTGAAGTGGGATTTTAAATGAAAATGGCATCCTTAGCCTTAATCCATGACGTAAAGGTTGGGTCTGGAGTTTTGTGCCCAAAAATAGACTTTGTACCTGAAATCCATCTTAATCATCACCTATGGGCTTCTAGTCCACCTCCCTGTATTTTGGTCTTCTGCTTTGTTTTGTTGTTCACGTGGACGTTTCTAGGTGCAGAGCGAGAGAGTCGGTGTTTTCTCTCCAGCCAATGACGGAGCTCAGGTGTTTTCTCTCCAGACACTGCTAACAAGTATGAGGGCCGTTGTAGTGAGCTAGCTCGATGCTAACTTCGTCTAGCAGTAGGGGTTAGCATGCGCCGCTAACACCATCTTCCCAGCTCACCACAAAACAACATTACACGGTAGGGCTGGGTATTGATTCAAATTTCAAGAATCGATTCGATTCTTAAGATTCAGAATCAATTTTTTTCGATTCAATCTGATTTAATCCGATCCGATTCGATTCAATCCGATATCAATTTGGGTTAGTGTCATTAAAACCGTTTTTTGAGCTGTTACCTGTTTGTCTAGTTATGTAATATATTAATACTACTAATAGTTACTCTTTTGTTAAATTGGTGGATGGATCCTTTCAACCCAGCCCTATACTGTAACACGGAGGCTCACAATGTTGGTGATGTTCGATTATCGACCCACAGGTCCAGCGCTTCATTCAGACTGGATTTCCTTGTCCTGACAACTATTGTCTGGGACAGGAGTGCAACCTCAAAGCATTATCACTTATTTAAAATTGAATATCTACTAATCCGTTTCAATATTCTGTTTGTTTTGTAATTGGCTGTAGATTATCTCAGTTTTCTGTTTGCTTTTCCACTGCTAAGGAGCTAACGTTAGGTCAGAGCCACACTCCCCATACAGAAGCTGCTGCTGTCTTTGCTGCTGCTAACTACAGCTGACGGACCTGGACAGTAAAACCTGGTCCGACCCGTGGTGTTAAAGACCTGGATAATTAGTGATCATTCTCTGATTAAACCCGACTGAAAAATAAAAGAAAACATGAAGCCGTCTTCATTGTAATCGCTTTAGTAGACAAGTTGTGACCTGCACAACCACCACGCTATGAGATAATGCTATGTTTAATACGAGCGTTAGCTGTTGTTAGCCGTAGCATGTAGCTCGGCTAGTTAGCTTCAACTGTGTTTACATCAACTATACACTAGTGTAGATAAACTAACTTATAATGGCATCGATAATGTGTCTGTATATCTCGCATCAGCGGTTTTGCACACTGGTCCTGTTGCTCATGTAACCCCGCTCCGCCGCCAGCCCCTGGAGGAACCAGTTCTTATCTCTAGCCCAGCATGGTGTTGGTGCAGCTTAGAAACAGTTTTAAGAACCAATAACCGCTCTTAAACGATGGAAAAGCAAAGAACCGGTTAGTCAGGCTTTTGTATTTGATGATCCAGCTCAGTGGAAAAGGAGGGGAAACTTTACAACCCCGGTATTTCACAAAACTATAACGTGCCCCATTGAGTTACATTGACGTCCACTGCTCTTTTGCCGTCCATCATGGCGTCCGGAGCTACCGCGAGTGGAGCGTGACGTCACGTGCAAGGGGTCAATACTGTAACACGGAGGCTCACAATGTTGGTGATGTTCGATTATCGACCCACAGGTCCAGCGCTTCACTCAGACTGGATTTCCTTGTCCTGACAACTGCTACTGTCTGGGGCAGGAGGCTGCACAGCTTAGCCCCAGTTTTAATGTTTTGTTTAGAAACTGCAACAAACAAAACTCCAGACAAGTAAAGGCTGCGTTGGTTTCTGTTGACTTAATCACAAGCTGCACCAGAAAGAAAGGGAGACAGACGACAAGAAAAAAGACGATGAAGAAGTCGTCACTCAGTGTTTTTAGTTTCCCTGTTCAGTGCACTCCTTCTCTGAACCTGACACTTACTTTATCACAGCCCTCTGCTGCTCCTTCTACTTCACTACCAGAGGAGATCTTTTTTGTTGTTGCTCCCTCTTGCTGAAAATGTATGGTTTGGCTCCGGCTCATGATGGACTTAAAACTGATGATGACTACTTTGTCTTCACTGACCAATTCAAAGTCAAGTCACTTGTAAACCTTGAAATTCAGGCAATACTTCCACTTGATGGCCACATTTATTGCCTCATATTTTAGTTTCCACAGCATGAAAGTCAGAAAAAGGTAGAAAAAAAAAATCCCCAACCATATAAAGACCTGGACAGCAAACCACAAGAGCCCTTCACAGGTTCTGAAGTGAGACTGCTGAGATCACTCTATTGCTAAATGTTCACCGTAACCTGTAATTTATGTATACCCACAAACATGAATAATAGAAGCTGAATATAACATCATCACAATTATAATTATGGTTACTTCAGTTTTATCCCAGCACACAGACACTTGTAGTAAAGAATGCTGATACAATTATGTAAGACTCCTTGTGCAACTAGTACTTACGCTATTGCATAACTCACATATGACTATAGCATCCACACTTGGTTGGCTAAAATGAAAGTGGGGGCAGAAACACACAGCTGCTTACCTGGCCTTTCACACTTCATCAAAAGATATCTAATGTGATGGTTGCAGATGTCTGCAGCGAGGCATGAAGGGATGTACTGTAGCTACCTGCAGCTCAGAGGCTGAACGGAGCTGAACGGGGGTATGAGCAAAACATAGGCTGTGTTCCAAACCGCATACTTTCCTACTACTCATATAACTCTGATGTCATGTTGAGAATGCCAGAAGTTCCTGGATGGCATACTAGATTCGCCAGGATGTTGAGTATACATGAGGAGCTTGCTACTCACACTCAAATTACCCAAGATGCAACGTAATGTGACGTCATGGATCGTCTTTTCCTTACCGCGAACAGGAACAAAAAAAACAGGACAACAGGAAATTTCCTGCTGAAGCCTGTTATTACGTGACTTTATTAACTTTTAATATTTTCATGCAAGAAAGTAACTGTTTGGAAGTTTGCCCCAATGTTTTTCGGAGAAGTGAAGCTCCAGGTCCGAGCAGTGACCGCGACATCACAGAGGCAGCAGCCGGTCTACCGAGGTGCTCCGCTGGCCAGCCTACGTCGTCACCCCGGGGGGGAAAACGATGGCTAATTAACTTACCCCATGGCTTTTAGAAGTTTACCAGCGGCTGGTTAAACTCTTTTTAGGGGATAAATGTTGATGAAATCTAACAATTGTGGCAGTAGCATTAGTTTGTTTGAATAAAAAACCATGCTTAGACAGAAGAGCAGCGCTGCCTTGGGGTCTGTAGCCTACGCATAGAAAACACCACATTAATAAATAAATGTTTTACAATGAACCGGGCCGATCTCAGAGCTGGATAGACTCTCCGGTAAGGCATATTGAATGGTTAAATGCCGTCAACGGGACGAGAGCAGTCAAAACAGCGGTTCCAAGCTAGTTACATCGACGGTAGGTTCGCTTCCTGTTTTCAAAATAAAAGCACAAATTCTGTCGTTAAAGTTTTCTATATGATAAAAGGCAACGGGTGTTTTATTTTGTGAAAGTAACCAGAAGTGCGTTGGTCACAATGGCTAGCTTGAGTAGCGCCAAATTCGTCCAAACAAAACTGTGAACAGCTGGTATTTAGACAAATTAACGATACACTGCTGATCTAAACGGATACTTTCTCCGCTAAAAATGTTTGAAATGTTGATAAAGTGATATATTTACAGAGTTTAGAGCTAAAATGAAATCAGCTTCTGACTGTTGATTTTGGCTCGGGTAGGACCGCAATGCATTATGGGTTATCATGTAGTATGCTGCAGTGTAAACGCTCTGCATACTGTCTCATCAATGAGTATGGACAGTATGCAGTATGGAGGTATATAGTATGGAGTATGGACAGTATGCAGTATGGAAGTATATAGTATGGAGTATGGACAGTATGCAGTATGGAAGTATAAAGTATGGAGTATGGACAGTATGCAGTATGGAAGTATATAGTATGGAGTATGGATAGTATGCAGTATGGAAGTATATAGTATGGAGTATGGACAGTATGCAGTATGGAAGTATAAAGTATGGAGTATGGACAGTATGCAGTATGGAAGTATATAGTATGGAGTATGGACAGTATGCAGTATGGAAGTATATAGTATGGAGTATGGACAGTATGCAGTATGGAAGTATATAGTATGGAGTATGGATAGTATGCAGTATGGAAGTATAAAGTATGGAGTATGGACAGTATGCAGTATGGAAGTATATAGTATGGAGTATGGACAGTATGCAGTATGGAAGTATATAGTATGGAGTATGGACAGTATGCAGTATGGAAGTATATAGTATGGAGTATGGACAGTATGCAGTATGGAAGTATGGAAGTATATAGTATGGAGTATGGACAGTATGCAGTATGGAAGTATATAGTATGTAGTATGCGGTTTGGAACATGGCCATAGCCTAACCCCCAACAACTCACAACAAGATGTGGCACAACATATTAGTAAGTCGTCTCCACAAGGATGTGCATGTTCTTCAAAAACACGACAGACCGACACCCCCCCTTCCTCCGTCTCCACTTGTTTCTCCCCCAGCTCCCTTCCTTCTCTCAGCCAGCTGTGATAAATAATAAGGAGCTCAAGTGGAGAACAGAAACATCCCCAACGGCGCCCTGGGGTAAGAGCCCTTCTAATTACACTGCAAAACACTGCTGTTGCTTCCTCCGTCTTACTGCCATCCCACTCTGTGTTGTGCCCATCCTAAACCCTCTCCGGCTGCCTGCTCTCTGCACCGCTCCTCGCCTCTCTGTTGAATTTTTAACAACCGTAAAAAGAGCTAAAGAATCATTTTTCTGCTCTGCTTTTGTGATGTAAAACCACTCTCCTTCCGCATCACCACCCGTCTTCTCTGATTCCATAATCTTCTCTTTGCTTCTTTCATCATCTGCTGTCTTCCTTTCCATTACACTTTTTTCCCCCTTTGTCATCCTGGTCTTGCCCATCATTTACTGTCTGGTAATAACAATCCTCTCCACTCCTCTTTTCCATCATCTTTAGTTTGCGTTCCATATCACAGCAACCAGGCGGGGCTGTTCTTTCAGTATCTGTGCCTCCCTAAAGAGGATACTCCAATCAGGCTTTTAGTGCTGATACTGATCACCATTTTCATGTCATTAGGGCCAGCAGATCCAATATCTGACTGGCTGACTCTTGTTCCTGAACATTTCTCAGAAACACACACACAAGATTTACACAATACACAGTTTTTGACAAGTGAATGAGAGCTGCAACAAGCACTTCATCAAAAGAAAACTAACCTGTGACAACTTGAATGATTGGTTCATTGTTTTCAGCCTCTGAGACTTGATGTATACTTGCTGTTTATGACTGTCTATGTCAGACATGGGCAAACTACGGCCCCCGGGCCATATACGGCCCGTTAGGCTTTTTAATCCGACCCGCTGAACTTGTCCAAATTATAGTAAAAACCCATGCATGTGTAAAAACCAAAACCTCATTAATTTCCCTTTCCCCTGCAATACCCTCGTTTCCCCGATAGATAGCGCACTAGTCTAGACTAGAGACACACTGACCTTTGTTGGAGTCAAAGGTTGGAGTGCAACTTTCCAGCTGCCATTTCCCCCCTTCGGTAAAAATGAGCGGACCAAAGAAAAGAAAAGTGGACACTGAGTGCCGAGTGTTTAAAAAGGAATGGACAACAAAATATTTTTTTTACTGATGTCCGATCAACGGCTGTATGTCTGATATGCCAAGAAACGGTTGCAGTTTTCAAAGAGTACAATATCAGCCGTCACTTTGCCACAAAGCATGCTAACTACGCTAACAAGCAGTCGACACAAGAACGGGAGGCTACTGCTCAGAGGTTGGTAGCTAATTTACAGACTCAGCAGAATTTTTTTCACCGACAAACTGCGATTCAAGAGTCAAGTACCAAGGCAAGTTTTTTGCTGGCATTCAAGTTAGCAAAGGCTAGCAAACCTTTCTCCGAAGGCGAGTTTTTGAAAGAATGCATGGTAGAGACAGCAGATCTCTTGTGTCCGGAAAGCAAAGGCAAGTTTGAAAATATCAGCTTATCACGCAGGACAGTAACTCGCCCGCCGTGTGGAACTGATTGACGAAGATATTGTCAGCGAGTTAAACAAAAAGGCGGAGTCCTTTAAGTTTTATTCACTAGCACTGGACGAAAGCAACGACGTGAAAGACACTGCTCAACTCCTCATTTTTATCCGAGGGATAAATGACAGTTTTGAGATAACGGAGGAGCTTTTGAGCATGGAATCGCTGAAGGGGAAAACGCGAGATGAGGACTTGTATGAACAGGTGTCTGCTGTCATCGAGAGAATGAAGCTGCCTTTGAGTAAACTTGCCGGTGTCACCACGGATGGATCGCCAAATTTAACCGGAAAAAACGTCGGGCTGCTGAAAAGAATCCACGATAAAGTGCAAGAAGAAAACCCTGACCAGGATGTCATTTTTCTTCACTGCATCATTCATCAAGAATCTCTGTGTAAGTCTGTATTGCAGCTTGATCATGTCGTGGATCCAGTTGTAAAACTTGTTAACTTCATACGAGCAAGGGGACTTAATCACCGCCAGGTCATTACGTTCCTAGAGGAAACCGATGCGGATCACCAGGACTTACTTTACCACTCTCGTGTCCGCTGGTTAAGTTTGGGGAAAGTGTGCCAACGAGTGTGGGAGCTCAAAGACGAGATTCTGTCGTTTTTGGAGCTAATGGGGAAATCCGACGGATTCCCTGAGCTGAGCAATGAGGACTGGCTTTGTGACTTTGCGTTTGCTGTGGATATATTGTCACACCTGAATGAGCTGAACGTTAAGCTGCAGGGGAAGGATCAGTTTGTGCACGACATGTACACAAATGTGAGAGCATTCAAATCCAAGCTGATTTTATTCTCCAGGCAAATGGCAAACAAATCTTTCACTCATTTTCCCACACTGTCCACGCAGAAGGCCACCCGAAACGTGAAGAAATACTGCAAATCACTGGACGACATGCACAGAGAATTCTGCCGTCAGTTCACTGATTTTGAAAAAATTGACAAGTCACTTCAGCTGGTGTCCTCTCCCCTGTCACAAGACCCCGAAACAGCACTGCATGAGCTGCAACTGGAGCTGATCGATCTCCAGTCTGACTCCGTCTCAAAAGAGAAATTCAAATCTCTTAAACTGAATGACTTTTATGCGTCACTTAACAAAGCCACGTTTCCAAACCTGCGGAGGACGGCACAGAAGATGCTGGCATTGTTTGGCTCGACTTACGTGTGTGAGCAGACTTTCAGTGTCATGAACATCAACAAAGCCCGTCACAGATCCCGGTTAACTGACCAACACCTCAGATCTATTCTGAGAATCGCCACAACGAAACTAACTCCAGACTTTGATGCACTGGCAAAAAAAGGAGAACAACAACATTGTTCCCACTGAAATGTGAGTTTCTCTACTGTGTTAAAAATAGCAACTTGCGCATTTACGCACAGCAGTACAGTTACAGTAGCTTAATTAACATGCCGCACATGCTCTCAATTTAAAGACCCCTTTCTTTCGTTGGGTAATAACATGTTCTGAATGTTGAAAGTGATTCCATTGATCTTTTTCCAGTAAATTTCTTTAAATTTGCACCTTCAATTGTGTCTGTTTTTCATACATTTCAATCCCCAGGTTTGATAAATTACATTGAGTGTCCAAATGCTCCTGGCCCGGCCCCTCTGTCAAATTTTAGAGCCCATTCTGGCCCACAAGTCAAAAAGTTTGCCCACCCCTGGTCTATGTCAATCAGTCAGTTAATTGAAAGTAGCATATTCTTCAATGATAAAAAATATCACTACAGTCATTAGGTAACTATCAACATCATTTTACAGCAAGATCCTTACCTTAGAAATGCTGCTCAGGTCTCCTGTCCCTCCTGACTGATCACAGAACAGCTTGATGATTTCAAACACCTAGAGAAAAGTCAAGGCAATAAGTTATTATGTGACATAAAAGAGGGGGGGGTGCAGTGCAGCGCCATGTAGAGGGAGAGCGGAGCACGGAGCAGCATGTGGGAGCGGAGCGGAGCAGGTGAAGAGAGCCACGTAAATCGACAGTTAAGTAACACTTTTTTCATAATAAGGCACTTCTTATTATTTTTTAGTAGAGTTGAGACAGATGCAGGGGTCGAACCAGGGCCGACTGCAGCGAGGACTGTGCCTCTGTACCGGCCCCGGCACTTGTTATTTTCATAAAACAGCTGAAACACTTGTCCATGATATTTTTCTCAAAGTTCTCAAATCACTCGCAATTAACCCTTTAACGGGCATTGTAACCGCGCGGTTGAGCTATATTCGCGGTCGAATTACCATAATAAAACATTGTCAAAACCATTCTTTGGTCATTTGCCCTCATCCCCCTCCTTGACTAGAGTGTGTAATGCCAATTACATCCAGTGGGTGGCAATGTAGTAAAATGACAGCCTCACAGAAAGTCAAAACCGGAAGTTGATTGACCATTAACATTTTTGTCCTTCCGTGAGAAGGAAAGTTGAGGTAAGAAAAAATCTTATTGTATTTCATGTTCCTAACACCCTAACAATTATATTTTTGTTGAATATCAGAAACTAGACCAAAATATTAATCGTTGTGGTCTCCTTGAAAAAGTGTGTGACCGCTTGGTTGAGTTGCCCGTTTAGGGTAAGTTGAGGATGATGCTGACACAGCGTAAAGTGTAATCACTATTCGCCGTGCTAGCTTGCATTGTTTGTGTTTTACCTTCAGATTGGCATTATCTATAAAGCCATTAACTCACATAATAAGATCATAATAATATCTATACATTGTAAGAGAAATAATGAGGTAGTGCTCATTATTCCTGTCATATAGATAACCCTTATTGAATAACACTGTGCATTGAATAGGCCTATAGTTCCAGTTATCTAGAAACCACACAAATTAAATTTTACAGCAGCAAATATATATAAGGCTGCAACTGGGGGTGGACATACTTTATTCAGCACAAATTATTATTTCACTTTCTTGTTTGTAGGTTTGAATTATGGGGGTGTAGTATAACCAGATCCTATTTGCTTATCCAGTAGCGCAGTCCTGACAATGATTTTTTTTAATTTTTATGACTGGATAAATATATAGCACTAAAGCTGATTATTATATCCTTCTTTTTCAGATCTCTACTCACTGCGTGGACACCATCAACGTCTATATACCCCCCCATGCATATACTGTACAGCTTGTGTTTGTGTTTTTATAGCAAAAAAAAAAAAAAGAAGGAATACCACAGGATTAAATTGTCCCGTTCATAGGCTAAACATAATGTCTTATGACGGCAGCACACACTTCAATAAAGGAACCATTAACATTTCAGCCTAAATAAACAGTCAAATATTGGCGGACACATGTTTTGAACACAGAAGGAGGTGGTTGTCGGCAGCAGAAGCTCAAAAGCTTTCTCTTCGCTGACGCCGTCCATCCGTCTGAAGACACGGCCAACCAGTGCGCTGCAGTGAGCCCGAGGTGTGAGCAGGGGCAGAGCGGTGTGTGTGTGGGGACAAAGTATTCTAGACCCACATACACATACACACACACACACACACACACACACACACCCTAGCAAACCCTCATTTCTGTTCAAACACAGATCCACACAATGCTGAACCAGAACCAAAGACACTATCTACATACAGCAGCAAAGACGATGGCAGGTGTGTTACCATAAGTTCCTGGTAAAGGGAGGGGGTAGGAACTACAGGAACCGTCCCACTGATGGCCATGTGTAACAGTCACCGCAAGGTCGTTGGGCAGCTTTTTTTTTTTTGCTGCTCTTGTTTTTTTCCAGCAGCAAAAAAAAGATTGCAGTCTCTTCCTGCAGTGGAAGCATACATGCTCTAGTCTAGACAGATTCACATCCTGTCCTGCTCCCAATATGGAATTAATGGATAAGACAGGACTCTATGGTCTATAGGCTCAAAGCCTGAGCTAGGCTGACTCTTATCTTTACCATTTATTCAGAAGTGAGAAACATAGACTATATTAAGAAAACAGCTCACAGAGTTTGATTTTAAGGTTACCAGTGTTTTCAGTATTAAAAAGATAAAACCCCAACTAAACCACCATTGAAAGACTATTAGAATGAAATTATAAAACTTTTACTAGAAACGCAAACATCCACATTCAACTTCTCATTCACTTCAATTAATGTTGTTTCCAAAAGGGGGAAACTGTCAAACCTGGCAACGCAGCATGCGGCTTTGCTTACACCCTGACCGCAGTTAGTGACGTTAAAGAGGAAGAAGCATATGAAAGAAATAGTGATATTAGAGAGGAAGCAGCATATGGAAATCAACATGAAGACTCCCCCCACTCCCCGAAAACAAACAAACAAACAAACTATAATTCACACTATGGATATAGTAAGGTTGGAGGTTTTCAAGCCCTGCATATAAAATGTAACTATTCAGGAAGTATCCCTGTGGAGTGCTGAGACTCCCCAAATCTCAATTTGCAGAATGGAGAAAAGTTGTGCTTTAACAGTTTATTTGTCAAGCAGATGTTCTGGAAAGTATTGTGGGCAAATTATCTCCATTGTTTAGTTTTTTCTGGGAAGAGACCAGCACAAAATGCACACAGATAATTGGCCTCATTCATCAATTTCTATCCAATAAGTATTTTCTTAAAATAATTCTTTTAAGTTTTTTTGTTTTTTTTAATTTATATCATAATAAATAAAAGAAGCATGGCATATTATTAGTCAATAATAAAATCTGGCTTTCAATAAAACACACTTGCATTTTATAACCGATTTTGTTTCAAAACAGAAAAACAGACCCATTTTTCTGTTGATCTGATTTTGTTCTGAAACAGAACAATGAAAGAACGAATCATACAAGGATTCTAATGGGAGCAGACGGATCTAACAGCTGAAGTACACTGGGAATGTAGGAAGGTTGTAATTTATCTACTCACACTGGTTAAGTGAAAATCTATAACGTATGTCTGTGATGTATCTGTGTCCATTTTTATTGCATATTTGTTTGTCTCTGTCAATATGGACATTGTATACATCTATTTTTATATACAGGTCAATAATCAGAGGCAGAAAGAGAAATCTATGTCTCAGTGAGACTATATGATATAAGAAGTGACCACAGATCATTACTGATGCATTTTTTGTTTTTGTTATAGTTTTACTAACATGTTATCCATCAGTCAATCAAATTGTAAAAATTGCCGTCAACAGAGCTGATGGAGGAACTGGACTCAAGGCCAGGGGCCTCGTTTATCAAAGAGAGTGTAAAACTGCTACTAAACTTTTGCGTACGGCGAAAAGACGAAAATGGTGTACACCCAAAATATCCACACGTTTTTCAGATCTATCAAACTGTGCGTACGCACAACTCTCCGCAATTTCACTTTGATAAATCACAACAGACCCGAGAATTGTGCGCACATGAACACACCTCATACTCCGCCTATATACGCCTATATACACGCCTATATACAACCATTTAAGGTCTTCACGTGCATAATTAATTAGCCATGTGCGCTCTGTGGAGCTGCTACAAAGTGACAGCGAAGACAACAGGCATCCTGATCCCGACATGGGAAACATGCCACTATTCACGACATCCCTCTATCTAGACATAAATCATCAGAAAAATGATTAATAAGCTATTCTGAAACAAAAACCTGCAGCAAATCTCAACCTGGAGCAGAAAGAGGAAAATTGATGTAATCTGACAATAAAATGAAAATTATAATTTTTTGCTGTTCCTTTTTGAACATGATTTTAAAACAATCCTTTGTTTATATTGGTTTCAGGATAGTTCCCATTAAACAACACTTTGAAGCCTTTCCACTAGACACAGTGAAGCTCTGCTGGTCTCAGTAGCTGCAGATCAGTGTCATTTCCTGCAGCTGAGTTCTTCAACTTGTTGTTGGGTTTGATTCATTTACATCACACTAGAGTTTGTTTTTTTCTTTCTAACAGGCAAGGTGTTTGTGAGGAGAAACAGTGTCTCAGATGCAAAAAAATGTAATCAATCAATGACAGGAAACTTGTTCTTTTTTCTGTTTGAAAAAATTTTGTTGTTGTTGTTGCTCCTGTCAATTAAAAAAAGTCAGAACAGTGGGACGCTCTGGTAATGTGATTCCGCTAATCCAACAATTAGAAGTCAATGTCGAAATCCACTGTCACCGAATAGAGATGTAACCGGAGGGGTAAGACAACGAGCTGGAGGCCATGGTGAATCATGTTTTCTTTGTTCCATTGATGAGGGCAATAAATCAGTCAGAAAAAGGGTCAAGTTACTCAAGTTGAATGAACTAACTGTTATCACCTGTTCTGAAACCCACAACTCTGAGTTTCAGAAAGAGTAGATCTGATGTCATCAGAGTTCAGGATTTGACTCAGAGTTTATTGAACCTGCTTTGGGAAACAGACCCCAGGTCTACCTGTTCAGCTCAGACAGGGAGCTGCTGCTCAACACTGATCAGAGCAGCTCTCCCTCGTTTACCGAGGTTTTATGTTGTTCCTTTTGTTTTTTGCCCTATAGGCCCATCTCCTCATCTTCTCTTCACTTCATCTCTTCTCTTCTTGTTTTAGTTCCGGCCCAAAGTATGTGCATTACATATAGATTAGAAGATGAGATGATCAGACTTGCCAAAATGATGCAACTGTTAAGCCCAAGTTATTGTGCAGTCTGTGTCTGATGCTAGTTAAAGGCCGATGGCTTGTTGAGAGCGCATAACACAGGGTTTGTTAGCTATTACTGATGAGAACGCACACAACGTGTCGCTATGTTTTGCACTAGTTCACCCAAAATTCACCCAAAATTAAAATTTCACTCATTATCTATTCACCCTCATGTCGACTAAGAGCTGTGAGACTTTTCAGAGTCCTCCGTTCCTTCTGAGTTACGGGGCCGACATGAGAAATTGTTCCGCCGGTCAGTGCAATTCACGCGAGATTTGCACTGACACAGGAAGAGCAGTGAACTGAGACACTGGGAGCTTCTGCTACGAACAAACTTAAAATCTAGACTTATTTCATTTTTTTCAGAACAATTTTGCATGTCAGGGCTTCAATACAAGAGGGACATTACAGACGAGCAGTATGGAGGTATTTGGATGTTTGTTGGTGTGTCTTTTTGGACAAAGAAAAGTGGTGTCCATTGACAACCATTATATGGACAAATACTGCTGCGTGGACCCCCCCGTAACTCAGAGAAGGAAGCTAGGGAAGGAAGGAGCTCTTAGTCGACATGGGGGGGAGGAGATAATGAGTGAAATTTGAATTTTGGTTGAACTAGATAGATTATTTTGAATGTTTGTGGAGGTGTAATGCTCAGTTTGTTTTAAACTTGGCACACCCAGCCTTTTCTGGTGCACACCCAATGTCTTTTTTCTGGCTAGGCCACTGGATCATAAGTTTAGTTTAGTGTCACTGGCCTTAATCTTTGACCAGAACATTCTGAGACATTTTGCTTGAGTCCAGGTGAAGGTTTGCTTTGTTGTCATGTGATCAAACGTCCTATCAAGTGCTGAAAGGACGATCGGCGATCTGTTGTTTTCTTGGCGATTGTCACACACATCACTCGCTACTTTTTTATTGATCCAATGCGCAGTCAAATCTGTTTGTTTTGTTTTCAACAAACTTAAAATATAGACTTATTTCATTTTTTTCAGAACAATTTCTTTGTGGTAAACAGAGGGACACTACAGACTCAAATTTGAGGAAACACGTTTGGATGTTTTGTGGCTGTGACCAGGAAAAGTGAGCCCTGTTGTCAACCATTATATGGACAAATGTTGGCTGCGTGCAACACAGTAACGTCAGAGAATTGATCATAGCTCTGAAAATTCTCACAGCTCTTAGCTCTCACACACAGGGAGAGAGAGATAATGAGTGAAATTTGAATTTTGCATGAACAACAGATTATTTTGAATGTTTGTGGAGGTGTAATGCTCAGTTTGTTTTCAACCGAACACGTGGAGCCTTTGCTGGTTCACACCCAATGTCTTTTTTCTGGCTCGGCCACTGGATCATAAGTTTAGTTTAGTGTCACTGGCCTCAATCTTTGACCAGCACATTCTGAGACATTTTCTTGAGTCCAGGTGAAGGTTTGCTCCAGATGTAATGAACTTCTCTCCAGGCATTACTGATATATCATGTTTACAAGAATGGGACGGATGGATATAGAGACATCCAGCCTCCAGCCACCTCAACACTTCTTTACCACTGCTTACACATTTGTTGTTTTCCACAGAATTCAAATCTTTTTTAAGTCCACAGAAGACACACAACCCAGGCCAAGCCACTTCCTTTCTTCCCTCTCACTCAGGTCCTCCCTCTTGACTAATAACTCATTTTGTTTGTTCAATTATTTTGGTCATCCTTTCATATCTTTCTTTTTTCTCCTGGCTTTTTTTTAAAAATCTTTCTGCTGCCTACTCTGCCCGTCTCTCCTTCTACCCCGTGCAGGTTATCTCTCCTCCAGGAGCCAATCTAGCTGTGATTGATCCACTCATTTCTTCTGCATTAGAGCGCCTTAGGAAGAAAAACCTAGTATTAACAACACCAATAAAACTGATGATGGTAATAAAGAACCACACTAGCATTATCTGCGCTGCCGATAGAAGAAATGGAGAGCGAGTTAACTTGGCTGGATCTCACTTTCTAACTCTCCTTCTCACACACAAACACAACTCTGGCATACACATCGCAGAGGAAGTGAAATCTATTTAACCGGTGATAACCAGGACATCACTTTCTCATTCATGAAGCTTCCTTCTGGAAACCAACAATCAAACTAGCCTGAATCATTGTGGCTTCCCAGCATCAGCAAGATTCCCAGGATCCCACTGCTGCCGACAAAGAGCTGACAGGCAGGGAAACAGTTGGAAAGAACTACTGTTATTGAAATTTGGTCCATTCCTCTTTCCTCAGCACATTTTATTCATGGGGACTTAATCGATAGGATCCGAGCCGTGGTCAGAGTAAGCCCCATCATCAATCTGTCTAACTGACAAATGAATCCCTTAACTATTGGCAGTAACAACTACAGCCTTAAGACAAATATGTGTACACTGTATGTTCTGTGGGAATGTTTCAATGGAAAAGCACAAGAGAAAAGTAGTGGAAGCAGTCAGTTTAATGCCGTATTGTCCATAAATGCACGTTCTGTCTCATGTAATTCACAATGTGCACTAGGGCTGTCAACGAATACTCTAAATTCAAATATATATTCGAATATAAAAAACAAACCCAAGATTCGACTGTGAAAATTAATATTCAAATATTAAATAAACAGTGGGGAAAAAATCAATCAAAACAGCGGCTGCTTTGCGAGTGGGCGCAGTGTGTGACAGCTGGGTCAGGGACAGGTCACATGGGGACGCTGTCCCCGCGGCGCATCGTGTCAAGCCGGGCAGGAAGTCAAACCACGAGAGAATCCGGTCAATTTTCAAAATAAAACACATTCGGAGAAAGTGGTCTGGACTCCTACCAACTTTAGAAGCTCCGGTTTGGAAATTCTTCGGATTTTGGGCAGACACGGAACAAATACTGAGCGAGGTAAAGTTATATGCAAGCAGGGTGGCGCACCGCAGCGCTGGAAAGAGATGACCATGTACAAACAAAAGATGACGATCAAAAACACAACAGCTGATATCTGGAAGTTTTTAATAACTGGACTTTTGCAAACGAGTTCTTCATGTGGATGCTGTGGATGACTTCAAACTGGTGGGTGTTTCAGGAGTTTAGTCCCGCCCCGTTTCATCTGGTCACTGCAGCCCCGTAGAAATAGAGGTGGTCTCTGGGCCAAAGCAGGGGCACCAGGGACCCGCACAGAGGAACCACCACCGTGGAGCCGGTGACATCACCACAGGAGCCATCAGTTCCACGAACAGCCTGTGACACGGCAGGTGCGTCTGTGTTCTTGTTCTAGGAGTTGGTCACTTGACTCAAAACTTTGGAAAGATCACTTTAATGAGTTAGAAACCAGAAAAATTCCAGGCAAATTCAAATATGGGACATTTCATCATTTTAGTCCAAAAGATGGATTGTGAACTTTTCAGTTTAATGTCTCCTGTTTCCATGCGTTGAGTACCAAAATCGTAATTTTACTTTCTTTTTTTATTATTATTATGAAAATAGACACTTAAACACACCTTATGTGTAAATTTGGGGGCTCTACGACGAGCAGAACTGAAATAGATGACGATTAAAAACTCATGACAGCTCATGATCTGGAAGTTTTTATCATAACTGGGTTTTTGCAAACGGAGTTCTTCATGTGGATGCAGCGCAAACATGCCGCTTTTTTTTACTGAAGCAAGTCAAGAGTCAGAAACTGGGTGTTTATGACACAAAGCAGAATTCTCACTCCCTGAATGCCCGAGCATCTTCATCTGGAGCAATTACCTAGTGTCCTCCCGTGGTAAAACATGGTGGTCTCTGTTTGAGTCTCCATCTGAGGTCTGTGGCTTTGAGGGATGGAAACAGTACCACAGAGGAACCGCCACCACCCATGGAGCCGGTGGGGCCGGTGTTCCTGACCTGCTGTGGCCCAGAGACCATCAATTCCACGAGAATCTGTGACACGGCACATTGACTAAAATGTAACATTCTTCAGTCTCAGAACAAATACTTGTGTATTTCTGCCATTTGCTTCAAAATTTTGTCCAATGGGGTCCGTGGTCTAATTTGTGTCAATTTAGGGTCCTTGATGTAAAAACCTTTGAGAAGCACTGGTCTACAGCACCTCTCATCTCGTGTGAGCGACTGCTGGAGTTCTGCTTCCTAGGAAATGCTTGTTTTGTGACTTAATCCAACATTCAGTGACCAAGAGTATAACATCATTTTCTATGCAATCATAATAGAATGTAGTTTTTAGTCAACAAATAACTTACAATAACCTGCGCTGGATGTGATGACATTTTTTCTCCCTGAAAACCAGGAAAGTGGAAGAGAGAGAATGTTTGGAGGTCTAAAACCATACACACAGGACAATGGCCAGAGGTCTAACTGTATGTGTCTGTATGTATAATGTGTGTGTGTGTGTGTGTGTGTGTAATCTTGTGGCCAACTCTTAGAGGAGGATGTTGTAACACTCCTCCTGCCCTGCAGGTAGACAGCTTGAACACCACAGCCACTCAGATTGATTTCACCAATAATTCCAGCAACAACTCCTTCAGGTGAAACCAATGTTCCACCCTCACCGTCTGTCGCCCCTCCCTCACCTCTGTCTCTCTACCTCGCAAAGCGATGACGTTATGCTCTGGCTGGTGGACGGCACAAACAACAACCAAGAATTCCAGGAAATCATTACAGCAACAGGAGATAGAAGCACACAGAGGCTGGCTCACTCCACACTAAATGATGCTACTAACGCAACATGCTACAGTATGTGTGTATTACTGAGTGGAAACACTCAGCCGGTCCTGTCCATATCCCCTTCTCTTGGCTTCACGTCACTGTTCCACTGGTAGCTTGTTAGACTGCCTGCTTCATAAAGCATGAGGACATGGTCTGGGAGGATGGCTGTGTTCGTTCTGTGCATGCTCAGGACTTGATGCACATACGCACCAGTGGCAGCTCGTGACAGAAAAAATTGGAGAGGACAGGAACACCAGCCCACGGCGTCACATTATACTAGTTGACTACTTAGCTTTACTTTCTTATTCAATGAAAATTAAACAGTAAAACAATGTCTTATAAGATTTCTCAAAAACAACAATTTTATTCAGTCCTACTGTTTTCAGATGAACACAGGCCTAGTGAAAAAGACGGGGCATTATCATGGATGTGGGATATAAAAAGAAAAAAAAAAGTTAATATATTACTTGTTCTGACTTGGCCTTGGACCCAATTCCCCCGCACTGTTGGCGGTGATGCTACTGCTACACCAAGAGCCTATGCACGTTTTACTGTGGTTAGCAGGTCTTTTACGGGTGAGTAAGTTTACCGTTGGTACAGTACCACTAACCACCACACGCTGTCACTTCTCCTTACTGGTATCTCCTGACTGCTTCTCTCTGATAGGATCTTATCCAGAAATCTGCTGATATTTCCTTTCAAATCAATGCCATTATCTCTGAAAACTGGTATTTCTTATGCTGGGAGCAGCACGAGCAGCACGGCTGGGAGTGAAGGTTGGGGAAGTGTCATTGGACCAACCTGATGACAATCTTGTGTTCTGGTTGCTGATTGGTAAGGGAGGACGTCCTCCCTTAGAGCGTCATTTTATGTGTCTTAGCCAATCATAGATCAGCATGAAAAAAATCATAAATGCATTGAGTGAATGGGAGGAGATCCCGCCCCGAGGCGTCGAGCCCCCACCTTCCTGCTCCCTGCTCCTCACACAGACTACTCTGTCTCCTCTGCCTGCAGGCGGCGCTGTTGAGCTGTTTTAAGTGGATTTTCTTCCATAAAAGAGATTAAAAATATATTATTAATGATTTGGTAAAGGTTTATTTCAACCAGTTACTCTTTCTTAAAAATATGTTGATCTTCCGCTGGCCTCTCAAAAATAGAGGAGGACCAACCTCTTCTGCCTCTATGGACCAGCCTCCACTGATACGCACGCACGCTTGAGCATGTACAAGCCTGGCTGTCACTCAAGTCTGCTCTGCTGTAAACCAGGAGAAAACTTTCCTTGTGGGATACAAGTGTTATCCAATGAGGAGAGAGAACGGCATGAAGGGCTGTGTGTGCAGCCAAGGGATGCACGTGAATGTGGTGACGTAGCACGAGGACCAATAGATGCCTGACGAGGGCGGGGGCTGCTAACTCATGGTGCGGTCAAGGCAACCCGTAACTCGTGTTTTTCCGACTCGATCTGGTATGAGTTCACGTCAGAAGAAGTATAGTTATAGACTTTCACAGACAACAGCAACAGGTTACAGGAAAAAAAGTCACGTGACTTGAAGCTGTAACGGGTTTCAAAAGCCTGCCTTGAACGCAGCAGTGCCAAAACGACCGGATCGCTGATATCTGCTTTAATACAAAAAATTATAACCAAAACCTTTTGAAACCTATTTAAAATCAATCCTGTAACCATATTTAAACTCACGGACCCAATGAAACATCAGTAAATCAAAAAGAAAATCTTAAACCTTAAACTTCCACTTCCCCAATGAAACACAGAGTCAAGAGATGCTGTTGAGCAGTGACAGCAGCTCATGGACAAGTTTAAGGACTTCAAACCTCTTCATACCTGATCACCACGATATTCTTGAAAGTTTAAGTTCTCTTGGAAAGCTAACTGGACAAATCTAAACACACAGACTTGATCCACAGTTGGATCCAGTGTAAGTTACACTTAGAAAGATATTATATTTGCTCAAATAATTCATTGAATTCATAATGGTTTTCCATTTACTAAATACAAATAGGGCTCAAATTGTTGGACAAAAATGGAAATGAATTCACTGTAACATTCTGCAGGTATGTGGTAATGTGGTATGTGCAGGGCTGTCGTATAGGCGAGAAAGGTGATGATAATTCTAGGGGCCCAGCGCCCAGTAGGGCCCACAAAACACCCCAGTAGTCTAATCTTTGTATGACTGAATTATTCTGCATAAGACCCTGATTAAAGCCATGGACACACCAGCCTGACCGTCGGGCGCCGTGCCTTGTCGGACAGCGTCGGGAGCTCGTCTGTTTGGTGTGTTCCTCTCTGTCGGGGAGCGTCGGGTCTCGTCGGGGCCGATTCAACATGCTCAGTCGGGACTCGTTGGCCGTCGGGAGAGTAGACTCGTCGGGTACTCTGATTGGCTGTGTGCTAGCTATGGCGATTCTGATTGGTGGTGCCCTAAGCAAATCAGCGCGGACGGGAGTGACCACAGTAAACAAACGGTGTCCTAGCCTGTCCTACAGTAAAAATGGTATACAAAATAAAAAGAGGAGTAAAGCAATATATTAAGCGGCACTAACGTATAATGTAAAACACCATTTAACGGGCTATCAAAATGTTCAATCAAACCACAGCAGTCAGCTGATAAAAACTGTTTGAAACAACACGTGGCTGCAATTCTTTTTGGAAGAATAATGTTGGTCTCATTGATGAAATTTAACAACTGTGGCAGTGGCAAATGAAAAGTGAGCAGGACTATAACTGAAATCACCACATTTACGTAAATAAATGAATGTTAAACAATGAACCGATCAGTAATACATTTTAAAGTCAACATGGTTACTGGCTGTAAAGATACAGAAATTCAGCATTGAGCTCGGTCGCATTTTCAAGAACATGATTTTGCTCGTTGTTTATTAGGATTTTTTCTAAACCAAATGTAGTTTTAGTCAAACGTCAATGTTATGTTGAAAACTGTTTTTATAAACTTATTAAACTTAACTTATATAAACTTAGGCTACTTAAACCATTATACAAAATATGAAAAAAAAAAATTACTGTTGTAAGGCTGTGCTGCCTAATAAATTCAATAAATTATTCTCAAATTAATTTTTTTTTACATGTTGGTCTCATTGATGAAATTTAACAACTGTGGCAGTGGCGTTAGTTTGTTTGAATGAAAAGTGAGCAGGACTGCCGCTGGGCTACGGACTGAAATCACCACATTTACGTAAATAAATGAATGTTAAACAATGAACCGATCAGTCTAATACATTTTATTTTGTTAGGTCAACATGGTTATTGCACATGGCAAAGATTATTACTACAACTTTATGACTTAGAATTGGTCTGTATTTCTCTGGGAGTTCTCGCCACTCAATCGCTCTGGTCGGCAGCCGGGGCGGTGTGTTTCACTGTTTCCTTTCTCCCAGCGAGAGGCGACAGACTCGTCGGCCAAAGCCGTCGGCGTCGGGGCGGTGTGCCCCTGGCTTAATACTCATAGTAGTTATTTATTTATTTATTTAACCTTTATTTAATAAATAAATAAAGTAATAATATAGTAATGCTGCATTAGCATCAAAATAAAGTAGACTAAATAAAAAATGATATGCGTAGTCTAAGAATAACAGTGGAAAAGTCAGGGGCCTACTTTAGCAGTCTTTCAGGGGGCCCAGAATTCCTAGCAACGGCCCTGGGTATGTGGTTTGTTGCTGTGGTGATGGTGTGCAGGTATTTGGTCTGACTGGGCAGCCAGGAAGCAGTTCTAGTACGTAAATGAACAACGACAATAACATTATAGCAATGACTGCTGCTTTAACCTATATATTTATAACCCCAAGTTATTTACGAAAGGGGGATATGGAAAATAATATATCATCTAGAAGGGGCCATGAAGTTGTACGAAGAGGATACATTTATAGATCTATGTGCTTACTCTGAATCATTATGAAAAGGTTCACATGGGAGCAGAGTGTCACTATGATCTACACACTTTAGCCCCAGCTCAGCCAATGCCCTAGCTGAGGGTTCCCAACCTTTTTTGGCTCGTGATCCCATTCTGACATCACAATTTTCTTGCGGCCCCATGACCTCGTGACTGCGGCCATCAATCAAGATGCCCCAGCTCACTTATTTCTATATGCTGCATTTTATTGGAACTTGATTCATATTATAGAAAGTGAATACAGTTGTTTTAGATTGTGTGTGGTGTCATCATAATTAGTTTAAAGGGACAATAATTCAGTTTTTCATTCAAAAGGGACATTCCAGCTCTGAATGAGCTTCTCCTGTCTCCATGGACTATTGCAGGTCCAGGTGGCGTCTGAAAAGTCATTATTTCATTCAAAAGACGTCTGATTTCATTTTAGTCATTCAGAGAAAGATGGTAAAACAGTCACCATTGTTTTACCTCGTGCTGACAGAACACTTGTTTACATAGAGGCTTGTTTAAGCAGCTGTCGTCTGTCTGCCGTCTGCCCAATTTCACGTGAATGCAACATGAAAAATACGAGTGAGTTGCTGGTGATCTACAACCACAACACTAGATGGAGGAATTCCTACACAAAAAAATTTATCACTATTTTTTTTATTTTTTTTTTAATCATTACTAGACCTTTCAGGCAACCCCATTTGAATTCCAGGCGAAAAACACTGCTCTAGCGTGTGTGAAAAGGGAAATATTGAGTGTGTGACAGACTTGCTTTGTGAGTCTGTCAAACATCAAACTCCTCCTGACAGAGAGAGTATGGTGACGAGACCAAACTGTACAATATCACAGGCCACAGCTGTGAATTAAGTGTTCCTAATTTGTTCTTTGCCCTTGTGTTTCTAGGCCACAAGAAGCAGGGGACGGCCCCCTCTGACAGTGGAGTGAATAAAATAGTGACTGTGAGGCGGGGGGCACGACATCAAACAGCAGCCTGTGGTCTACTGAGAAGGTCTGTCCAGCTGTCTGCCCAAGATTGATTAATTATGAATTTGCTGCTTTCAGCACCACAGTACTCCTTTCCCCAAAAGGCCACAGGCCAGTGACCTTATTACAAACACATGTACATTCAAGAATCTGTCCACACACTGAAAGTCACAACATACTGTACATACCAAGTTTAGGTGTGGTATTTATTCATCCTCTTAGAACCTTGAGAAACTAAAACTACTAATAAAATGTAAATTACAAAAAAGCCTCTTGCATTGAATCGACCATGTGGTGGATGTTTACTTCACATTCTTGTCTCGGCACCACCTGTCCTGATCAGCTGTGCAGTAAGGAAGTGTCCTTGGCTATGATAAGGGGGGGTTGAAGTGTGGCTGAGGAGACAAAGAAGACAGGGGGAGAACCTGGGACCTGTCAGCGGGAGATCTGGCCGGTGTTTCACATCCCTCCATCAGCCGAACCATATCATCGGTGCTGATGGTCATAAAGTCGTGTTTGCAGCAGTAATATGCCTATATGATTCTCCTCAATCACTTGTGTTTAGTAAACTGCAGGAGCATTTCATGAGATCGCTGGGTTTCCTGACGTGGTCGGTGACACGTGCGTTTGCAGCCTCCATCCACCGGGATGACGCTTATCAATCACAAAAACTATCAATCTATCAATGTCCAGATATTTCATGTTGCCGCCCTCTCCCTGTTCAACGCGGTAATGTCAATAAAGTCCCTCTTCTTGGCCGTCTTCCGTGTCTCCATGTGGTAAAAGGGGCGACGCCTCTAAAGCAGGAATATATCGGGGCGGGACATTTAAATTACGCTCGTTTTCAGCTGCTGGATTTATCACCACCACGCCGGTTCTACGCCAAAATCGGCAGTGTACACACTTTTAGTAAATCACACGTGACACTTGGCTACACTGATATTTACACCAGAATCTACACCAGATCCTGCGCAAGTTTGATAAATGAGGGCCATTGTGCCTACGTACTGGTATTTTGTAAGTCACTGTTTCTGCCAATCAGGGGCGTAGCACCAAATCCAGGGCCCTGTACACTTGTAATGTCAGTGGGCCCCTATCTCTATCCATGCCAGTGCACGAAGCGCAGAGTTGTTTTTGAGGTAAATTTATACAAAGCCGCCAAAGCGCGTTTCCGTCAGGGGCAGTTTTTCGGCAAGCAATCTCTTTTTGACACTTTACTGGCTTTGCATTTACCTCGAAAACAACTCGTAACGTTCCGTTACTATCTCATATCATATCTCTGCCCATCTTAAAATAGTTTGCACTGACAATTAAAGGTAACAAATCTACTCCTAAAACTATAGGGATTATGGCATTGGGCCAATTTGCCAAAATGTTGAAATATCCCTTTAACAGCTGCTGCCCCTAATTCTGCCTTCTTTCTTTTTCTTTCCACTCTTTCTTGTTCTGATACCCCGATCTATATTTTTTGGGTGGCATGATGAAAGCTAGCCTCATTCAATCTGGGCTCGGTCTATGGGCGGGCTAAACCATTTTACGCCTCCTAGAGGGGGCCCCCAGAACGTCCAGTATGTTGGGAGGACTTTGACACAGAGTTCATTCTCTCAGTTGATGTTATCAATATATTTTAAATAAATTATGGCACCAATTAATTGGGGGGAGGGGGGGATATTCATTAAAAATAAAAACATCACAAAAAAAAAAGAAAAAAAAATTCTGGATTTTCATGGGCCCTCTCCCTACTCGGGCCCTGGGTAGTCCGGTCCCCTTTTCCTCCCACTACCACGCCCATGCTGCCAGTCAGTTATGAGGTGAGACAGAATTAAACAGTTATTATATGGAAAATACGCAAAGGCAAGTCTTAAACAAACAGGACTATGTGACCATTATTTGGGTATTAAAAGACAGACAGAGGCGCAGATGTTTCATGGTCCCAGAGCACCTTGTTAGGTTTACACCATCATCTGTTGCTCTGACTGAAGATACCAAGTCAAAGGAAAGAATCACGGTACACCAACAGTTTATCCACTGCACAACACAATCTGCTGGGGTGGTGCATCGAGTATCAACACAAGTTGATACGTTTTGGAAGCTTTAGCATCATATCCTCTGTAGAGTCAAATACCTTTCCAGGGAGTGGTCCTGCTCTATACCATTCATTATGTTACATTCAAATATTGACAATAGTGCTCTTTTCCCTCTCCTTCCAGTCTACCAACTATTTCTTCCCCTACCAACCAACAGCTTATTAAAACATGTTTCTGTGTGGAAAAATCTAACTTTTTCTGTCTGAGTGCACAGGAAGGTGAGAGGATCCTGTTGAACTTGGAATGTTTCTTTTTAGGACAAATGACTCACTTTATTGGTCACCTAAACTATGGATATTTTCAGGTAGTTGGCTGTAGGCTGGCCAATATGGTTAGATAGCACCACTTAGAATTGTTCAGAAACTCAGCCACTGTCTGTGTTTTCACTGAGTGGCACGCAAATTAGTATGATGATAAAACAAGACACACAAGAAAGCCTCTGTGATCAATGTCAAACAACCAACAGGAAGTCTGCCTTTTATGTGAAACTTTGGAATGAAAATCAGAGGTGAGACCTTTCTCTGGTCCCTAAATCTCAGAAAAATGATGGTGTTCATTATTGAACTAAACTGAAATACGCTGGGAGGACGGGTTTTGGTTGATTCGTGGGATGGAAACAGCTGGATGTGAATTAAGCGGAAACATCTCACGCTATCTGAGCTCCCGTGTTTACAGTTCATTCACAAGACAACATCAGGGTTTCTGGAACACTGAAGTCCGCCCAGTGGAGGTGATGTTACTGCAGTTCTTCATAGTTCATAGTAATAAAGTCTGTGTGGCAAGATCTACCACCAAACTGCTCACAGACCTGGGAAATAGAGGACAAAGCCTGACGTTCAGCCATCAAAGCTGCAAATCAGACAGTCGGGGGAAGTAGCCAGTGGCTTTTTTTTTAGGAAAGATCCCAGCTGGGCCCCGACTTGAGATGGAAACCAGATAGGTAATTCCGTCATAAACAGTGATTCAGGGAATTCCCATGACAGGGCCCTGGGAAATTGAAAGTCCCATGAGATATCATATTTTATCATTCTTATAAAATATATTTATAGAAAATGGACCCATTAACAAGTGGTAGCGTAGATTCATCCACATTAATATGATACTCGTTTAGAACCAAATACAAACTCCTGGTTGTCCCTTTAATGGTCATTAGTCAGAGAGTGTGACTGTGGTAGCACTGCCCATTTCAATCATTCACCATAAAAATTCAATGTGCTCTTATTCCAACACACACAAAAGAACAGGTTGTTTGTGAATCACCTTCTTCTAAACTTCAGGTCTTGAAGATGATGTAGTGTTATATTATTATGATGAGTATTACTCCAGTCATGTGGCTGTTGGGGGTGCCACATTCCAAACAGGAAGTACCCTTGGCTCTATACATTGCTTCCTGTGTCTCAACTTCAGGGTCACATAATCCCTGGAAGGAACAGTATTCATGTGTGGAAAACAGCCACACAGATAACGTAATGTTTTCTCGAGTCTGTCGGCAATTCCCAGTGAAGACTGACGGAGAGGGGATCGTTTTTAAAGGAACTTTCAACTCTAGAAAACACAATCTAGACACAGGGCTTTCCACAAGCGCCAGCTGCCGGCCATATAGCTGACTACACAATTAAGTCCAGCTGGCTACTTTAATGACTATTATTTTATAGCCTATAGGCTACAAATATTATTTATAGACTGACAATAATGTCTAACTGGACCGCAATCATTAAAGTTGTGATTGGCTCTGCTTGTAGTGATAATAACCACAGATTACTCTGATCACCGCTGACTTCATTGCTCACAAGTGAGAGAAGATGTGTGTGTGTGCGTGCACGCTCAGCACAGTCAGTGTGTCGGGGCCTTGGAGGCGACAGAAGCAGAGTTCTCCACAACATGCTTCTCTTGTCCCCATAGAAACGGTAGTCCATACTCACTCAGGCTATCCACTTCAAAATGTCATCAGTTTAGCTTCCGCTACAAACAAGCTGAAAATATGGACTTTTATATGGAATTTTTTTCAGAACAATTTCTCATGTCAGGGCTTCAATACAAGAGGGACATTACAGACGAGCAGTATGGAGGTATTTGGATGTTTTTTGGTGTCTTTTTGGACCAAGAAAAGTGAGCCCCGTTTGCGACCATCATATGAAAATGCAGTGCTGCGCGGACCCCCCTGTAACTCAGAGAAGGCACAGACAACTCTGAAACGTCTCCCAAACCTTAAGCCTGCCACACACATAAAGATAATCGGGCTGATTTTGCCCCGATTTTCCCCCTTCCGACCAAAGACAAAAGTCGGCCGATTATCTTAAGGTCTTAAGATTATCTTATAAGATTCTCTTGTAGTGTGTGGTGTGTTAAAAGTCAACATTCCCCCGACAATCGGCTCGGAAAGCAGTGAGAAAGCCAGACCCGGGTATTAAACATGTTCAATATTTACGTGAATCGTCGTTGAGTGTTACGTGACGCCGTTTTAATCAAAAGTCATCTTGTGTGTGGTCTGTTGTGCGGAGGAGAAGCAGCGCCTGCTCACCGGGCTCTGCTCACCAAAGCTCTGCATGCTCTAGAGACTGGGATTAAAAGATCTCCAACAACACTGAATCCTAAAAGCAACTGAAACCCTGGCTTTAATGAGGAAAAGAAACTACAGTGTGTTTAACTCATAGATAAGGGTTTAACTGACGTGTTGTGCGGCGGACCGCTAACAACATATGGCAACCATGTTTAAACGTGACCGCTCTCCCAGCGCGGTCCAGGTGCTCTGGAGGCCGGCCAGACTGCCTCGTCTGCCTCCGGAGCCGACAGACACACCGATGGGATCACACCGCTGATGAGAGTCCCGGGCATCAACATGGCTGCTCTTGTCTGTCTCCCTGAAAGAGTAGCCAGACTACGGATCTCTTTTGAGTTTTCAATGGGAAAGGGGCCAAAAATCGTTATGTGTGTGGTGTGTTGTGTTTGGAATATCGCAGCACACCAAACAATACGATCAAAACTGTTCAATGACAGATTTTTTTATCTTCATGTGGGAAAATGGCTTCAGAGATAAAAAATCGGATAACTTTGAAAATCTTTATCCCAAACCATGAGGGTAGTCAGCAAATAAGTGAATTTTGAATTTTGGGTGTACTATCACTTTAAGGACATTGCTTATTCAGAGGAGACAGGTCTGTGGTGGCTGACATACATAGAAGGAAAGGGGATGTCCAATAAACAAGAAACATTCAACTTCTCAGCCTCCTTCAATGTGCCATAAAAGAACATGCCATATCTAATACACACAGGGAAACCTATCTGAAAGAGATGGAGAGAAGACATTCATTGGCTGCTCAGTGTCAGTCTGCAAAACAAGTAAGAGACACAGTCACAACCAACTCTGTCCTTTCCATGTATCTAATGCACAGGCAGATGTGTGCCTGGTTGATACAACGGACACAACAACTGACCCCTGCCATTTGTCCCTGCAGGTCAAGGCCTGAGTGAAGTCCAGCAGTCGCTACCATGTGCTTTTGTAATTGTGTGATCTTCAGCTTCTACCAGGAACAACAATGGGGCGCTTTTCTGCTCAGCTGGTTTAGTAAACTCAATTCATTGGGTGCTTTATGGATCAGACAACATCTTCAGATGAATTACCTCTGTAATGATACGGTGTAAAACTAAGGACATCAGCTGCCTTCTCTTTGGCAGGACGTTGACAGAGCATCTTCTCCACAAACATCTATTTAATCCTCTCTCCCTTATTTAATTCAACAGTAAAGTGACTCAGTCAAGGAAATTACCCCGTAAAGCAGAGGGGGGAGGGGCAGAAGCATAGGGTAACAATCCTAGCAAGGAAACTCATTATTACACAGCAGCTGAATAATAATAATGGACTCTTGCATTGTCCTGTTCTGTCAACCATAGGAACCAGACTTCTGTTAAAGGGATAGTTCACCCAGAATTCAAATTTCACTCAGTATCTACTCACCCTCATGTTGACTAAGAGCTAGTGTTGGGCAATCTGCGACCGGAGCGTTCCACGTGTTCGGCCGACGGGGGGGGCGGCGGCAGCGTGTGAGTTTCGCTTTTACCATGCACTGCTGTCATGCATGCGTGCTTCTCTGTCTCGCTCTCTCTCTCTCTCTCTCTCGTGTGAGGGCTAATAACAGAGATAGAGCGCTGTGACCAATGAAAGGAACGATATTGTGTTGCAGAAAGCCGAAAAATCCATTTGTTACGGACGTAATTTATTTGTGGCATATCAGTGAACACCTGGTCGGGCTGTGACATCACAGGGCTGGCGTCGGCAGCCTGGTCACAGCCACAACACCAGCTAAACCTGTTTCCTCAAATTTGAGGCGGAGTGGCCACTCTGTTTACCACAGAGATTTTGTGTGTGGTCATATGACTACCTGGCTCCGTCTGATTGGACGTCACCAGTGGCTGCATTTTATTGGTGAAACACTGTCATTTGACAGAGTATCTGTTGGAAGCAGCCAGAGACGCGGCTTCATTAAAACAAAACAAACAGATTTGACATTGGATCAATAAAAAAGTAGCGAGTATGAGTGTGTACAATCGCCAAGAAAACAAAAGATCGCCGATCGTCCTTCCAATCGCCGATAGACGATTCCATGCAGGTCCACACAGCAGTATTTGTCCATATAATGGTTGTCAATGGATAGCTTTCTCCGTATTGAAGCCCCGACATGAGAAGTTCTTCTGCCGGTCAGTGCACTGACACAGGAAGAGCAGTGAACTGAGACACTGGGAGCTTCCACTTATTTAATTTTTTCAGAACAATTTCTCATGTGGGGGCTTCAATACAAGAGGGACATTACAGACGAGCAGTATGGAGGTATTTGGATGTTTTTTGGTGTGTCTTTTTGGACCAAGAAAAGTGGTGTCCATTGACAACCATATGGATAAATACTGCTACGTGGACCCTCCGTAACTCAGAGAAGGAACGAAGGACTCTGAAAATTCTCACAGCTCTTAGTCGACATGAGGGTGAGGAGATAATGAGTGAAATTTGAACTTTGGGTGAATTATCCCTTTAAAAATACAAAAATCGGGGCAGTGTTTAGCTCAGTTGGTAGTGGTGTAGTCCTCTGCAGGCGACCCCGGTTCGAGTCCGTGCCGAACCCTATCCTGCGTGTCATTCCCTCCTCTCTGACTCCCATTTCCTCCCTCCTCTCTGACTCCCATTTCCTGTCTCTCTCAACTGTCGTGTACATTTAAAGGCAAAAAAGCCCCTAAAAATATATATACATGAAAAAAAATGTAAACAGCACTTGTCTACATGCATTCCCCCAGGGATTATGCAGCAACTCGGCTTTAAAGTCAGAGGATACACAGGAAGGAAACATCGGCTGAGGAAAGATTAAAAAAGATCAGGTAGAGGCTGAAATATCAAATGAACAGAAAAGTCCTTTGCACATGATCCGTTTGACTCCAAAAAGGATTCACCTGGGATCTGAGAGACAACCAGGTATGAAATATCAACAGAAAAGTCCTTTGACGGATTCACCTGGGATCTGAGAGACATGACGTGGGAGGCATGCCTTAGGACAGTTTAACGCACCTTAGCAACTTTTTCTCAAACTGGCCAAACTCTCTAATCAAAGAACATCACTCCTTTGAGTGGGATATGAGTGTTCTAACAAAATCCTTCAGCAGCTCACGTGCTGTTATCAAGTTACGTAAACCCTTTTTCTTTACATGAAGAACTAGGCCTACATATTCTACACATTGCCATTGAAAGGAATGTTAACAGGTTAAAAATTGATGCATCATAATACTCTACAAAATTCAATAGTGGTATCCAAACTCATTATTTGACATTCAGAAGACTGTCCCATGCACTCACTGCCAGCTGAATGGCCGAGTACTGCAGTGCGTCAGGCAGCTACTTCTGCATACTGTGTTTTAATCGCATTTTGCTGAAGTGGAAGAGATTCTATTAGTGACAGATACGTGGACTGGCGCACTTTGCCCACTTTCTTTTATTAAAAATCTATCCAAATCAAATTACTACCATCAGGAAAGCTTCTCTTAAAAGTCACAGTAATGCACCTGGTCTTTAACTAGGCTAATGCTGTAGGTCCTTTCAGTTTCAGTCTATATTTAATAAGAATGAAAGGGCAGAATGTTGTGTGATCCTGTTGCTTTATGGATGGCTTCCTAAATGATCTAACTTGCTCCATTAGCCCTTCAGAGTTCTTAGTGGAATCATTAAGAAAAATACAGACTGCATCAAATGAAAACGTTTTTTTTTTCCGAGCTCTAATCGTGTATCCACATGTTAAATGTTCATTTATCTCTCCATATCAAATTCATGTAAAAAAAAAACAACAAAAAAAACATGCACTGCTGTCATGCTGTCATGCATGCGCGCTTCTCTCTCTCCCTCTCTGTGTGTGAGGGCTAATAACGGAGGAAGAGCGCTATGATCAATGAACGGAACGATATTGCTTTGCTAAAAGTCGAAAAATCAATTTGTGGCGGACGTAATTTATTTGTGGTACAGGGCTGGTGTCGGCAGCCTGGTCACAGCCACAACACCATGTGTTTCCTCAAATTTGAGGCAGAGTGGCCACTCATGACTACCTGGCTCCGTCTGATTGGACGTCACCAGTGGCTGCATTTTATTGGTGAAACACTGTCAATTGACAGAGTATCTGTTGGAAGCAGCCAGAGAAGAGGCTTCATTAAAGGGATAGTTCACCTAAAATTCAAATTTGTTAACAGGTTAGAAGGATCCTTCACGACTGCAGGGGTACGTCACTGCAAAAGCCACAAATTGCACATCATGTTAAAAGAATAGTTCACCCCAAAATGATATTTGAAATTGTTCCGCCGGTCACAGGAAGAGCAGTGAACTGAGACACTGGGAGCTTCCGCTACAAACAAGCTTAAAAAATAGACTTATTTCATTTTTTCCTGTGTCAGGGCAGAACAATTTCTCATGTCGGGGCTTCAATACAAGAGGGACATTACAGACGAGCAGTATGGAGGTATTTGGATGTTTTTTGGTGGGTATTTTTGGACGAAGAAAGTTGGTGTCCATTGACAACCATTATATGGACAAATACTGCTGCGTGGACCCCCCCGTAACTCAGAGAAGACACGGAGGACTCTGAAAATTCTCACAGCTCTTAGTCAACATGAGGGTGAGTAGATAATGAGTGAAATTTGAATTTTGGGTTAACTATTCCTTTAAGATGTTGGTTACATTCCACGCTATTGGCTACTGTAGATGTCAATCAAGCCCCTCCATACCAGAGAGACAGGCAATGAGGAGGCCGAGACATGCATGTGACTGTCTGGCATTCTGAGAGCTGCTTCAGGGAGTTAAACTCAATACTTGAATTCAAATAAACACATTAACGAAATACCATATTTATAATTGCTGAAGTCTATTTGAGTAATACTTTTCTATTTTAACCAACTAAAATGTGGTCTTGAAGCACATGGCTCAACAGAGAGGATGTGAGAGGAGTGGTAATGGGTGAAAGGAGCCACCACCTGCAGGGCAGACATCCAGCTGATGTGTTTGAAACAGCAGCCTCAGAGCCTGCAGGCTACAGGCTCCTGAGCTGAGCCTGGACACTTGACAGCACTGTTAAGTTGGTCATGCTGTAGCTTTTATCAATCCCTTACAGACATTGATATTTCTTCTTGTTGACAGACACATCATCTTTTGTTGCTGCACATATTAGGGTCCAGCAGTACAATGGCAGCCATGAAACATTTCAGACTGATTTGAACGGGAGTGTTTTAAGTGCTTTGTGAATGACTCTGACTAAAAGCAAGTTCTTTCTATGTTAGGTCCAATAGAGCTCTTACTCGTAGGAGTCACTTTTAAGTCAGTCAGATGGGATAAACTCTAGCCTCATGCTTCATGAACACATGACAATTTCTGTGGATTTTAACATGGTCAATGCAGTTTCAATTTCTAAGTTCTATAACATGTAACAACGACTGAAGGTGGATATAACTTTCATATGGCTATTTAGAGCAGCGTCTGACGCAGCTCTGCTTATGACCGACAGATCAAAATATTTATTTTTAGAATGTTTTGAAATGATTAGAAAATAATAGTGAGGCTTTCTAATTTATAAAATATTAAATACATACTGCATAAATGCTTATCCACAGTGGATGAAAGCAAATACATTGTGTATTTATAACAGAAGCAAACAGTGTAGGGTTATGGCTGGCAGCTGAGGTGTCGTATTGAGAAAAAATCCATATGTCGACTATTGGGAAGTATTCAGTGAATACTAAAATCCAGTATTGGTCAATGCCCTAGTGAATAGCATTAGATAATAAAATTCTAATTTGATGTTAGCAGCTGAAACTGACATTTTCCCTTTTTCTTTTTATTTGCTTGGCTAGGTGTCGCCATATTCCACTTGCTCGACCTGTTGTTCTACCTGAGCCACACACACTGAAGAAAACATTTGGTAATATATTTTGGGTTGCTGATGAAGACATGCTCCACCTGTGACCTTCCTGGGGACACATAGTAGAGTGATTTATCTTCTACCAAAGGTTTTCATGTCCAGCTGTGTCTGTAAACTTTTCAGACAAGAGGTGGTGAGTTAGGGCAGTCCTAACTCAAAGGTACAATACTTAAAGGTACAATATGTAAGAAATCTAAAGCAACTGGCTGTAAAATCATCAAAAAAAACTCAAAGGGAAACACTGCACTCTATCCAATTCATAATGCAACAGCCAGAGTCTGTGAACAAACTAAAGTTTCAACATAAGACTTTTTACCTCCAGTAATTAAATCATTTGTTTGGCTCCCTGTACGATACAAAACCCTTCTCATCATCCATAAAGCACCTAATGGTTTGGTTCCTAATTACGTCTCTGACTTGCACACAGATTACAGCAGTAGTCTCTACCTGTACCCGCATTCCATCCAAGCCTGGTGACCACGCTTTAAGTCACTACGGGCCACAAAACTTTCCTGTTCTCTCAGGCTTCTGGATGATTTCTGCGGTGTGACTTTGTGTAGCAGGGGCTTCTGTTTGGTTTTGTTGGGGGTATTTACTGCTAGCAACTATTCTCTCATCTCTATGCCATTTCCAGTGTTAAGCATATTGATTTCACCTGTAATGAAATGTGCTATAAAAATGTCATTGCCATCTGCACAGATGCTCATGATATTTGTTACAGGTAAAGTGGAGGCATAATGTGGAGCGGTGGGCACTGCTTGTGGCTTCTGACTGCCAGATACAACTGGCCCACAGCCCATTACTATTATGCTGTCTGCAATTTTACAAAAGCTCTGTCCTTTAGCTCCAAACAATTTGAGCCATCAGAACGGTAATAGATCAGCAAAGTCTGATGAATATGTTTCTGCCTTCCAAATGTGACAGCTGCACATATGTAAAGATATTCTATACAGCAAGTAAAGATGAAGATGAAGGGCTAAGACTGCAGAGCAGGTTTGGCCTGTCAGATTATACAGCACACAACCATTGGTCTGTGAAATCTCTCACACCTACGATGCCTGCTCCACTCCACAGATAATTGTTTTATTCGGGTGCCATTAGGTACAGAAGAAGAGTTTAATTTTTACTACAAAGAGTTTCTTCCACCGTTAGAGGTGAGTTGTTCTTGATTAAGCAAGGTATTAAAAGATGCTGCTTCTGCACTATCAGGGGAAAAATCTATTTAAACCATGTGCCATACCGGAATTTCAGTAGTCGATACCGATACCTGTGTAGTCGATACCGATACCTGTCGATTTCCATGACTCTCGATACTAATTTGAACAGAACCCATGTACTTTTAGATTCACTACTTATTTTACTGTTTCAAACTGTCAACATAACTGTGCTTCAACATCTTTTTGCACAGAATTTAATAAGGCTGCCCCCAAATAGTCAACCAAGCAAAAAAACATGGAGCCCCGTCTTGTCAAAATGAAGTCCAAATCATGACTAACCTGTAGGTCTATATGAAAGGCTACAGGACTTTTAATTACAGGTGCCAGATACAGGAAGTCGTGACACTCACTCGCTGTCAGTTTTTGTTATTGTTGGTCCCTCTCAAACTGCCTGTAATAACTGTGAAACCCGACTGCCTTGTTGAATCTTGGACCCAACACGGCCGGACTTACAAACCTGACCGCAGGCAAAAGCAATACAAAGAGTGTGTGTGTGACCCCCATCAGTTCCACCAAGAACCGACACGGCTCGCCGAGGGAAAAGTTGTACATTCGGTTCTTATGGTACCAGAAAAAAGCAGATATTGATTAATTTTTTTCCGTGTTGGTATCGAATTGGTACCGGTAGTATCGGTTCTTGCGACAACCCTAAGGTGCCACTTTGACAACAATACTATCAGGCAGTACAAAGAAACTAAACAATGATGTACACACAGTTCAGTATCAATGCACAGGCCAGGCCTAGTCTCCTCTTTTAGCGAGTCAAGTCCAACTCATTAGTGTAATGTTCAGATTTGACTATGAGAGCGGTCAGCGATCAATATCAGCTGTTTTTTATGACAAATGCAGGACAGATTGGGATTAACGCTTCCATTCAACAATCTCAATATAACTAATCACTCCTTAATCTGGGTCCAGTTGTTCAAAGGTAATCTGATTGGATCAAATCTTGAAAATGGGTTGGTTTAACCAAAAATGGATTCTGAGATCAGATTAGATCACGTAATCCAGTCTTGGTTTTGATCTGGATCAAACCCTCAGGTGTGTTGTTCAAAACTTTTCAGCAGGATCGGGATAACTTTGATCCAAAAAAACAAATAGACTATACTGTGAGTGAGCCCATGCTGCTGTTCTACCTGTTGGTTACAGACCAATCAGCATTCATTGTGATGCACAGTCTCATCTAGGGCACTCATCCGGATTTGGTAATCTTGAAAATTTGGATTTGGATCAGACTGAACAACTGGGATAAAAGTAAGACGGATTATGTGATCTTGGATAGAAAAAAAGGGATTTCAAAATCCGGATCATTTTTATCCAGATGACACCTTTTGAACAACTGGGCCTGGTGCCTGCTGCTGGGAGAAGCTGTGTGTGTGCCAGCATGCCACGGGTGCGACACAGGAACAACGGAGCCCTTGTTGAGTGCAGCGTCCAACAGCGTGGTGGAACACAGCAACACACTCTACAGCTCCAGATCTTTTCTGTCTCCGTAGCATCGCTAACCAACCAGTGGGCGGGACGATGGCCATAACTCACACTTACTCCAGCCTGTGTCTGCTGAGACCGAGGGGCTGTACATCTTATATAAACCCATGACATACAGAGATACCACAAGGAACCAAGTTAGTATGCCTCCCCAGGCAATATTGACTCACTTTTTATAGATCATGCACAAGGTCTTAAGGTCCCTCTCTCTCTCAGGGAATGAGTGTTTACTTTGATAATAGTAGTGTTTCACTCTCTTGCCCTCTGCTGACTGCTTCTGGCAGCCATCCATTGGTGCTCTTTGCTATCTTTGATAGACTGCAGGAGTTGTTGAAATTGTAGGGCTGGGACACATTTGAGAATTACTAATGGCTAGCTATTTAGTTAGCATAGTCAATCCTCTGGCTGGAGGCGGGCCTAATGTGTTCAACTAGGCTACAAGTTCAATTTATGTGGAGCTGTTGTTTACAGCACAGCATTCACGTTTTAATTTTGTTGTTTCTTGTTGCAATGACACCAGATCCATGGACAAAAGCATAAACTTTACCAAGCCAAGGGTTCAGCACAATAGAACATAAAGTATACTTAGAGATGAATACAGCCTTTGATTTATGTGATTCGCTCCACAGAGCAGCCAGTGAGCTCAGTGGTCTGAAGAAAAGTAAAAGGTGTTTGATTTTGTAGGCCAGAGGACTGCTTTCTATTTTCTCTCAAATTTGAAGTTTGTTGTTGGTGCAGGTTTTAACAGAGGCACAGCAAAGAGACAGCGTCCAGCCATCCAATAAATGCAACTCAATTTAGATTTTTACATGACAGCTTATCTATACCTTACATGGCATTCACTGATTGTCATTTTAACATAGAACAGTTTCTACAGAAAATCCAATAACATTTAATGCCAAAGAAAGTGGCTAAAACATTAGTAAAAGACCTTAAAGGAATAGTTCACCCCAGAATGAAATTTCACTCATTATCTACTAATGTCGTCTAAGGGCTGGGAGGAGTTTCAGAGTCCTCCATTCCTTCTCTGAGTTACAGAGTTTTCCCTTCCATCTTTCCACAATCCTTTTTCCCTTGCTTCTTTCTTCCACTTTTGATCCAGTTGAGCTGGTCTGTTCTCTTCCTCCATCTTTCTTTCCTTCCCTTTTCCCTTCCTTCTTTCCACAATCCTTTTTGCCTCCTTCCTTTCCGTCCTTCTCTACGTCCTTACTTCTTCCTTCTTTTTTGACCAAATCTGTTCCCTCGCTCCATCTTTCTTTCCTTCCTTTTCCCATCCTTCTTTCCTCCCATCGTTCCCTCCGTCCTTCCTTCCTTGTATCCCTTTATCCTTCCCTCCTTCTTTCCCTTTGTCCTTCCTTCCTTCCTTGACCCAGGAGGACAGCAGGAGGGTTAAATACTGCAGGTGGCTGTGCAGCTCTGCTTTGCTATTGCCTGGACCAGAGGCTTTCGGCTGTTTTAGCACTAGACTAAGTGTTAGTAAATAATATTCTGCATATTAGATTAAAGCTACGGTTGGCAACAGTTATTGGTCATATTTGCTGGAACTGTCGTGTACTAATATCAGAATATAGTGACAGTTCCAGCAAAAAGGACCAAATAACTGTCATTACTTCACACACAATGACATCCTGAAGCTGTTGCACCGTTCAGTGTCACACAACTTAATGATTCAATGAGTCTACACAACATGAATGGAACATGCACATTCCTCAAAGCTGATTCTGACTGAGCTGCCTGTGCAGTGATGAGCAGCGGCTGCAGCAGTAGAAGGTTTGCTACTGTTTACTTACCAGTCCTGCTGACACTACAGCTTCACTAAAATTCCTCCATCTAGTGTTGTGGTTGTAGATCACCAGCAACTCAGTCCTATTTTTCATGCTGCATTCACATGAAATTGGGCAGACGGCATAAACTTTACGACAGCCGCTTCAGAACATAAAGTAACTTAGAGATGAAACAAGCCTCTATGTAACAAGTGTTCCATCAGCACGAGGCAAAACAATACACGTGACAATATGTTGTCATGGCGATGTGGTATTGTTGACCTCTCTCAAATTTGAAGTTTGTTGTTTTACCGTTTTCTCTGGACTTCTGTGACTAAAATGACATCTGGTTTGTTTTTACATGATAGCTGATCTGTCTGACTGCACCTGAATGCATCATTCACATGCAGTCACTGACAGTAGTGGTGACTTTTCCCAGACGCCACCTGGACCTGAGCCGACAGCTCCGGTGTCTCCGCTGAGTTTCCGTGGTTTCCTCAACCAACTGAGCACGCTGCCACTGATTGTCAAACATGGAGACAGGACATTCAGCCAGAAAATCCAATAACATTTACCGTTCCATGGAGATATGAATGATATGAACTGAAAGGAACACTTCACTTTGTTGATGGGGGGGGGCAAATAATCGATTTTCATGAATAGATAACAGGAGAAGTTACACAATGTCCCTTTAATACACCCAAGACAACTGGAAGAAGATTGTAGCAAATAAAAGAATTAAGTTCATGCAGAACTTGATAATGTTTCTTCTTGTGTGGCCTGTGAACAGATGTTAGCACAATGCTCAAACAAACTTACAACTAGCTCCACTAAAATCTACACAAATTCAACAAATTTCAAACTAGTATTAGGCTAAAATACTCACACACAACAACACACTCAGACTGTTCTCTCTGTACAACACAGTGGGAAGCTCTACACAGCAGGACTCAAGCAGGCTCCACCATGTTGTTGTCCTTTCCCTCTGTCACTCCCAGACCTCATATAGGTGACCTCACCCTGCAGGATGCTGTTAAAATACAATAATGCTCAATTATCTGGTCAACATTTGCTAACCTTTGTATTCATGAGAGCTTTTCATGAGGACAATAGTCGCTGAGTATTTTACATTTTGGGCAAAGCAGTTTGTACAGTTTTAACTGTCCACTTCAAATGCCCTCACACATCTGTTCCCTGTCACTAGAGCATTAAAAGGCTCATATCTGGTCCTTATCAACACTCACTATCTTTATCCATTGCGACGACCTATATTTCATGCCCTTTTATTAATAATTGGTGGACAGGGAGACTATCCCTATTGTGGCCAGAGGCTCCATAACAGAGATGCTGTCTGTCTCTTCATCTTGTTCTCCGGCACCAAAGAGAATAGGAAGTGAAAAAGTAGGCACCTTAAATTCTGCATGACTGCGTGGCCTCTTGAACTGTATTCTTTCAACACACAACAAAGCCCTGACACCTGGGGCCGGTTTGAGCAAGGTTTTTTATGCTGACAACTAAGAAAAAGTTGCACGCAGCCAACGCAGATGTCAGATGCCCTTGAAAATCCATGAACTCTGCTTTGGAAGTAATTAACCCAGGTGTTGTGTAGACCATTCTATTGAGATATACACAAACACCTTCTCTCTCTGAGGCACACCTGCTGATTGTATGTGCATTAAAAATGCCTTAATAAAAATAATTTATTCAGCTGGTTCACGAGTTGTTGCAAAACAAACAGCCGTTCCGGCCCCACGATGCAATGGACCCGGAGTCTGGAATCTCACACGGTGATTAGAATTAATACGTATCAGCTCCACCGCCGTACCGGAGCAGATCTGCGGCCGTTCCACAGTCAGTGGAATTTCCCCGTTAGTGGCACATGAGGCCTCCACAGAGAGCTCCACTCCTCCCGCCCGCCCGACAGCAGCTGTTGTTGCTTCGGCCCATCATCTCTTCTCTTTCTTTCTCCACTGCACATCTCCAGGTGGTCTTTGGTCTTCCTCTACTTCCTTTCCCTTCAGATGCCCAGGGGCCTCATGTATCAATGTTGCGTACGCACAAAAAAGCGGCGTACGTCATTTTCCACGCCAATGTTCAGATGTATCAAAACTGAAATGACCGTGGAAAAGTGCGGTGTTCCACGCCAACTCCATGGCTGGCGTACGCATTTTTCTACAGCTATTGTTCCTTTGGCGACACTTAGAGGTGAAGCTGGGAAACTGTTAATAATGTGAAAACCATTAGTCCTCCTCGGAGTAATGTGCACATCAGACACATAATGAACAACTAACCCATCCACGTGTTGCTGCATTGCGAAGTGCACACGAGTCCCGGAGAGTTTTTTTTGTTTTGCACATTATGACTCTTTTTGTTTGGGCAATTCTCAACTTCTCAACAATTGGAACTGTGCGCCGTGCGCTGCGACCGGCCTGAGAGCGCGACACGGTGGGGAGCCATGGGTTGACTGTATCCATATGAGTGCTGACCACACTGGGGAAGACAGGAGCCAGAGACAGTTTTCCTTGGAGCAATCAACTTCACAGACGTTGCCAAACATCCTCATGGGATGGATTTGTTTGTGTGAACAGGGAGTATTTTATACTATGAATGTACAGATCTATGTGGTACGTATGCATCACATATTAACAAACGTGGCGAAATGGCTCGTTCAGCGCACGATCATTCAGCATAGGCTGGCACTGTACGTGCGCAAAGTAAATGTATTTGTTTCATTGTCCTATAACCCCCCGATGCACATTAAGCATGTCTGCACAAATATCACACTGCAGTGAGTTTCTTTTCTTTTTTTTACTGGTTAAACGACACACGCTGTGAAGTACTTAATGTCAATAAACACGTCCGTAAAGTTGGACATGTGTCTTCATCAGCCTCCCTGGTGCACTTCTCCATTTATTTACTACGCGATCTGTGTACAAGAAAAGGCAAATGAAAATCGTAAATCCATTTCACATAATTTAACTATCGATTGCATTGTCTGCTTTCATTCGGGATGACAGCGGTCGTCGGCTTCACGTTCACCTTTATATCACACACACACTCGCCCACTCTCCTTTGTGATGGTGCCGGAGGACAAATCAACTCAAATTTGATCAAATTGCTGTCTCTCATAGCTTTTCATGGTGTTATCTGTCCATGAAGAGAAGGAAATCTTTGGTACGGACCTAATTTACATTGATCTGCATATTTAAATGGAGGCGTGGACAGGGAGGAGTTCGGCACGTCTACATGTGGCTCAATTCCAAGTTGATTGGGATGTACAAAGGAAAAGTGCTTGGATCCATGCGTACGCACACTTGATACATACATCTGATTTTTTTATGCGTACGACAGTTTCTGGATTTTGGCGTACGCCATGATTTAGTATGAAATCTACGCAAGTCTTGATACATGAGGCCCCAGGCCATTGCAATGTTGTTGTTGTCTCATTTATTCATCTTCCATGTTTCACATCCATATACTGTACAGCACCAGCACCAGCAGCATTTTGTACAGCCTCAGCTTTGTTCCTGATCTTTTTCAGTTTGATAAATGCACTTCTTGCCTTTGAAAGTCTGTTTTTCATGTCCCTCATTCCTCTTCCACCTTACTTACTGTGGCTGCGAGGTAAGTGAACTCATCGACACCTTCAATGTCTCTCTACTACTAGGGGGAAACATGCAGGGAAAAGGATGTGACGTTAAAAGCATTTAAATAAATATAGTAAACGGTGTAGTCCCCCCTCACAGCTGCTGCACAATCCTGATTGGATGCTGCATATTAATGCCCACTCTGGTAGTTACCATTCTGTGTGACAGCAGACACTGCAGCGCTCAGCAGAGCTGGCGGTCCTGTGAGACTTGGCTCTGACCAGGTTCTAGCATGCCTCCACTCTCTGCTGGCTGCGAGCAGCAAGCGGCCCTGAGGGCTTTATCAGACAGCAACACTCACAGGGAGTCAGGCCCAATTACCAACCCACTGAAGCATTAACACTGTGTGACTTGCACGCTGATGTTAAGATGGCGCTCCCAGGTGTACGACGTCGTGGAGCTCTCCGAGTCAGACTCCTGATTTTATTTTTTATTTTATTTACGGATCGAGCTAAGCCAACAGAAAGTGCAAAGGTTTTCTATGACCGAGTCACTCTATTAAAGATGCCAGAGAGCAGTCATTAGGGCTGTCTTGATTATCATATTTTGATAATCGAATATTTGCGGACATAAAATCAATCAAAATCTAAGCTGCGACAGCCGGGGGGTGCACAATCGTAGCGGAAATAACGAAAGTATTAAGCAAACAAACACTGCATATCTCCAAAATCAGGCAGGTTTCCAGGATGCCACGTAGCATACGCCTTTTAATGTAACAATTGTCGATGAGAACTGGTGTCAAAAAGGAAAAAAAAATCGATCATGGACTTCATGATCGATTACCATGGCAACGAACGAAGCTTTGATTTTTTTGTGTCATATGGGACTATTCCAGCCAGGTGTGCTTAACTACTACAACAGAAGGCTGTGGGAGGAGTCGCATGGAGGCTCCGGCGCTTGGTTAGCAAAGTAAGGCTGACTCTCCTGGGGCCGGTTGCATCAACTGGTCTGAAGCCTGGTACTGCACTTTCTTTATGGAAACGTGCAAGACAGTGGAAGGTAACAATGTATCCTAGCAACGCACGCTACTGTAATTACACTGCATCGCTAAGACCAGGCATAAGTCTGGGTGGTACGGCCTAAAGTCTTATAAAACCAACTTAGCAATTACAACCAGGCTCAGTTCATTCAACCCTCCTGTTGTTCTTTTGGGTCTAATTGACCCAATCTGCTCCCTTCCTCCATCCTTCCTTCCTTCCTTCTTTCTATCCATTCATCCTTCCTTCCTTCCTTGAACCAGGAGGTCAACAGGAGGCAGGGTTAAGACCAGTTGGTGCAGCCGGGCCCTGGTTATGCTATTCACAAATGTTCAGTCCCTGGGAGATAAAGTGGACGACCTCCAAGCTCAAATCTGCCCTCGAAGGGGAGGAGGCACAGCTATCTACAGCAAGCAGTCCTGGGGTACAAACAGTAAGACCATCTCTAAATCTTGCTCTGAAGATGTGGAATATTTGACCTTGCTTTGCCGGCCGTTTGACCTGCCCAGGTCATTGTGTGGGTTGTGTACATCCCCCCCCCTCGGCCAAGGAGGACGCTGCATTGAAAGGAGTTGCACAACATGATCAATGCAGATGAAAACCAGTATCCAGAATGCTGCTTTTATTATTGTTGGGGACTTTACTGTAATATCAGGAAAAATGTACCTAAACTGTATCAGTTTGTACATTTTCCCTCAAGAGGACATAGAATATGACACCATTGCTACAGTAACATCAAATCTGCCAAAACCTCATGCTGGGAAAACTGTCCAGGCATCCTGCTAAAGCCCCTTTACAGCAAAAAGTCCTGAAAGGTCACAAAAAGTAAACACCATCACCTAAATCTTGCTCTGAAGATGTGGAATATTTGACCTTGGGACTCAACTCTAAAAAACGGTCCATTCAAATGAACCAGATCAGATTTTGTGTGTTGTGTCATCTGATTGAATTGACGCTGCATTGAAAAAAATTGACACAACATGTTTAAAACATGCAGATCCGAAAAAGTATCCAGAATGCTGTTTTATTATTGTTGAATAAAATTCTAAGAATCTGTAACTCAGGAAAAATGTACCTAAACTGTATCAGTTTGTACATTTTCCCTCAAGAGGACATAGAATATGACACCATTGCTACAGTAACATCAGGCACTTATACTGCTGAACCAAAACCTCATGCTGGGAAAACTGTCCACTTGGCAATCCTGCTAAAGCCCCTTTACACCAAAAAACTGAAAGCAGTCACAGCCAAAACTGTAAACACCTGGACCAATAGGATGCCTGAAGCCACAGACAAGAACATTAGTAAGATAGCCATCAATAATATTCATGAATACACAGAGACTGTCAGGGATTACATAGGGTCCCCACTAGGGATGTAATGATGCATCGTGACGGTACAAATTGGATCAGTACAAATGCGTGACGATTCGCACCGGTTGACAGAAAAAATGAATGGCGAATGCGAGAAAAGTCAAGTCACGTGACTTCCGTTGCTACGTACGGGCACAGAACCGAAGACGTGGAGACAGTAGGCAACGACTTTGAAATAGAGGATGCACCGAGCGGTTTTAAATCACCTGTGTTTACAACGATCTTACAACGAGCTTAAAGGGATAGTTCAACATTTTGGCAAATTGGCCCATTGCCATAATCCCTATAGTCATAGCAGAAGATTCGTTACCTTTAATTGTCGGTGCAAGCTATTTTTAGAACGGCGGAGCAGAGATTTCTGAGCTTCTCATCAAACTAATCAAAAAAATTGAACTATCCCAACGTTTACAAGTTGTGAACAAAACAAGGGAGATAATGATAGACCTCTGGAAGAATGCCCCCCCCCCTGCAGCCTCTCTTAAAGCAGATATCAGCGATCCGGTCGTTTTTCATCAATGCTGCATTTACAGGCTTTGTCTGACACCGTAACGTTGTGATATTATATCATAGACTTTTTGTTCCAGGCAATTTTTGTTTTTCCGCCTTTGCCTAGATGGACAGTTCACTATAACGGAAATGGGAGGCAGAGAGTGAACTCGGATGGGGCCAGATCAAACTGGTACTGACTTCACCGTCTGCAACCAAGGAAAACACAAGAAATTGAGCCTCCCTGCATAGCTCTGAGTAGGTCAGGCACCCGCCCCATAAATTAGCAGATAATTAAAGGTAACTATAGTCCCCGCTGCAGGCTCTCTTAAAGCAGATATCAGCGATCCGGTCGTTTTAGCTAATTCTGCGTGTCATTCCCCCCCATCTCTGCCTCCCATTTCCTGTCACACTCTCAACTATCCTATCAATAAAGGCATAAAAGCCAAAAAGAAATATACTTTAGAAAAACACAAGTTACGAGTTTCCTTGAACGCACCATGAGTTAGCAGCCCCCGCCCTCGTCCCTACGTCACCACATTCACGCGATGCATCCCTTGGCTGCACACACAGCCCTTCATGCCGTTCTCTCTCCTCATTGGATAACACTTGTATCCCACAAGGAAAGTTTTCTCCTGGTTTACAGCAGAGCAGAGTGACGGAGAGACCAAACACTCTATGGAAGTGATGCTGACGGAAAATAGGACTATTTAGGACTTAGATTAACAAAAACATTCCGCTGATATCTGCTTTAATCAAAGGGACTGAGGTGGCGAGGACTGACAGCCACAAGTTTCTGGGTCTGCAGGTAACATCAACCCTGAGCTGCACCACACACACTGCTGACACAGTGAAGGCCCCAAAATGGATGTACTACACCAGACTGCTCAGGAAGGAAGGGGTGAGCTGTGGTCCTCTCAGCCTAGCTTATAGAGGACTAATAGAGAACATTCTCACTACAGGCATCACCGTACGGTACAACAGCACACAGGCAGAGAGAAGAGCTCTCCACAGAGTCATCAAGACTGCACAGAGAGCTACTGGGAATAAACTTTCTTCCATGGAGAAAAAGAGCAGAGAAAAATCATGAGAGACACTTCCCAGCCCGCTCATCCTCTGTTCAGACACAAACTATCTGAGGCTCAACTGAGCAGACAGCATTATCACACACCCAACATGTTTCTACAACAGCTTTTCCCCAGCCACAGGGACACTCATGGCAAACACTAAATAAATACGACTGTCACACTACAGACATCACTGTTGCACTTGAATTGAATATGGATACATATTTAAATTTCTGTGTATAATATATATTTTGGTAGCTTTATCTGTGTTTTATTCTTCAGTGAATCAAGGCAGTTCGTCTAGTCTGCAAAGAAACAGTGGCTGTGTTCAAAGAATTTAACATTTGCAGACACTGTGAATACTGGTTGTCACTTTGGCCCATATCATTTCTTGTTAAACTGACCACTGTCACACTGAAAGGAAATCACTGTTGCACTTGAATTGAATATGATTTACAGTGTTTAAATTTCTGATGTATCCCCCAAAGGATCATCTTGGTAGCTTTATCTGTGTTTTATTCTTCAGTGAATCCATGACCAGTCTGAAAGAAACCATCCTTTCAACTGTTCAAAGAATTTAACATTTGCAGATATGGGCAGAGCTGGCAATAGCTGATTGTCACTTTGGCAAACACTGGATCATTTCTTGTTATCAGACTGTGTTAAGAATTCTTCAAGGGCAGACAGTTTTGTGTTTTGCTGCTTTTATTTGTGAGTGGATTATTTCCAGTGCAAATAGAAAATTACATTCAGTCGCATCAGTGTACATGTACCTATCCTACACCACTGAGCAGTACTTTGTGATTATAGTGATGTGGAATGAATGTGTGCATCCTCCAATTACCCTTCGGAAAGTGATGTAATCAGTCCAATGCAGTGTTTAACAGACACGTGACCACACCGTTGATGAATGCAGCAATTAGCATGAATGAGCTAAAACACAAAATGGAGAAGGTGAATGAGTTTGTATGACTGCTAGGGAAAATAATACATTATTTTCAGAAAACATATGTATGGTTCACAATCAAAAGGTTAAAGCTGCATTCAGGAATATTGAGTGATTGACACCGAAGTTAAAGGTGCATTAAACAAATACAGCAGTAATGGCATAAATGGAGGAGCTGGAATCCGTGGAAAAGATGGAAGGGAGGGGAATTATTAACTCTGAGTGGGAAAAAGTTTTTAAATGGTTGGTGTTTAAAGACGGCAAATGATGTGTAAATGGTGCCTTGCACACCCTAAGTTGGCGGGGAACAACACATTTCCGGGACACGCACAGCTGAAGTGGGACACCGTGAGGAAGCACGCCATGTCCCGAAAACACGAGAAATGTAGGGACGCCTACATCTCAAGTCAGAACAAAGTCCTAGAACACTTCTCTCCACGCCCAGATGTCTTTCTTCAGTTAACCAAGAGACAAAGAGCTTAAAATAAAGTTCAACATAGCATACTGTATTCCGTAAGAAGAAATCGCTTTCACAAAATTCCCTAAATTCCCTAAACTGTTCGCCCTCCACAAGAAGAATAGCATCGACATAAACCCGACATACAACAACGACAAACGCTGTGCAGAGATGATCGGCCAGATCGCAGATGTCATGAGAGAAGAGAAGATAGAATCAGCACTCTACCTCGGAGTTCTCATAGACGGGGACACAGATGTACCTGTCAACATCCTGGTGGGACAACAGGCCCTCGGACATGCCCATGCCCTTAAGTCACAGTTAGTGTGTTTTAATAAATACAGTTGATTGAAGTTGTATCTGATTATTGTAAGAATGTTTCTGTCTGTCTGTCTTTTTTAGGGAATGATGCTGAAGGAGAGCGTGGATGGGCTGACACATTCAGGGCTGCTGTCCAGATATGCCTGGATGCGATCAATATGCTGCCGCACTTAATCCCTCTCTTTATGACCAACGTCTCAAATTCCGAGATGAGTTTGATCTTTTGTCGACATCCAAGGTTGAAACAAAATTGTTAAAAACAAAACAACGGTATTTTGAAATGGAGATCAGGCTAGAACTGCAGCTCTCTCGAGACTAATCCCCAGGATAGAACTGCCATCGGGAGCAGTGGTCACTGACCCCAAATTGGTAAATGAAGCGTTTTTGAATTTTTATTCTGACTTGTACACATCCGAGTATTCATCTGAAATTTGGAAGAGCCATAACCCCTTGGAGATGTTCTCATATCCTAAAGTCAACAGCAATCTGGCTGACAAATTAGGCGCACCAATCACAGTGGCTGAAGTGCAGGAGGTGATTGGGCAGCTACAAAATGGAAAAATCCCCGGGCCCAGATGGGTTTGTGGTAGAATTCTACAAAGCGTACCCAATCCTAATAGCCCCACATTTGGTTAACGTCTACAATGAATCCTTTAATAGCAGCAGATTGCCCCCAACCCTATCAGAAGCTAACATATCTCTTTTATTAAAAAAAGACAAAGATCCCCTTGAATGTAGCAACTGCAGGCCCATCGCACTCTTAAATGTGGCCCAAAAGATTCTCGCCACGGTCCTGGCCTCTCGTTTGCAACAAGCCCTACCTGCCCTACTTTCCACAGACCAGACTGGGTTTATGGCTGGTAAGAACTCTTCATCTAACACTAGAAGACTTCTCAACATCATTGGCTCCCCCAACCCTGTCACACCGGCAGTGGCTCAGGTGGTAGAGCGGGTCGTCCAATGACCAGAGGGTTGGCGGTTCGAATCCCGCTCTGTCCCGGTTGCTGCCGTAGTGTCCTTGGGCAAGACACCTTAATCAGATTGCTCCTGAATGCAGTGCTTCCATAACAGACACGTGACCACACACGCCATCAGTGATGAAATGGAAGTTCTTTTCAGAGTGCAGTAAGCAGTCACCTGCTAATCACACACATGTTTTGGTCCTGCCTGAAACTCACTGGTTCTTGGCGCCAGAGTTTTGATACACTCACAACAGTGCTTGATATGGACCTTAACCCTGAGCCTTGGAAAGTTTTGTTGGTTGGTCCACTTAAAGACCTCAACTCCCCGCATCCAAGCGCCTTGCACTGGCCTTTAACAACTCTGTTGGCCAGACAGTGAATTTTGTTTAACCCTGAGGGGCCATGATCATGTCCTGAAAACACGAGACATATAGGACCTCTTCATCTCAAGTCAGAAAAAAAAAAAGTAGGTCACCAGAGCGCTGTGATCAACTTTACTTGGACCAAGAGACAAAGAGCTTAAAATAAAGTTCAACATAGCATACTATATTCTGTAAGAAGAATCGAAAATATGATCATTTTCATTTGATGGTTTTAAACTTTGTCCACAAAAGAATTGATCCGAATAAATCCGACATACAACAACGACAAACGCTGTGCAGAGATGATCTGTCTATATCTTCGTCATTTTTGTCATTTTAGAAAACGGAAAAAATCAGCACTCTAATCTGCTGAGTTCTAATCTAGACGGGACGCAATGTATCTAATCCGAGTGTGAAATGGTGTACGTCCAAAATCTTGTGGAAGCTGGAAAACCTGGGAGACATCCTGAGTTACAACAGGCCCTCGGACACGCCCATGCCCTAGGAGGAATTAAGTGTGTTTTGGAAAAAACACAGTTGATTGAGTGTTTCTGATTATTGTAAGAATGTTTCTGAATATCTGTCTCAGGCTGTTTTATGGGAATGAAGACCCCAAGGGTGACGTGATTTCATCTTCAGGGCTGAAGAGATAGTGGAGTTGAAGATGAGATCAATATGACTGCCGCACTTAATCCCTCTCTTTATGACCAACGGTCAAATAATCAAGATTTTGATCCTTTTGTTTGTTTACTGCTTGAAAAATTGTTATAAACTAAAACAACTAGTTTTGAAATGGGAGATAAGGCTAGAACTGTATATGTGTGTAGAGACTAATCCCCAGGATGAAACAGGCTACAGAGATGGATAAATGTTCAGCGTTTTTGAATTTTTCCCTTTCCTGGCCTCTCACTCATTTCCAAGTATGTTATACTGATTTTCATAAGGTTTATTCAGTGTTACAGTTTTATTATTGTTTATTATTATTAATTTAACAGCAATCCTGTTTATTACATGTAAGGTTTTCTTTTGTATTCACATGGCTGGAAACCAGAGAATTTAGGTCCCACATTTGAAAAATCAGATGGCTATTTATCATGACATGTGCATGTGAACACTAATCTGAACAGTCTCTAATTTGGTTTAATATACATTAATGTCCTGTTATACAGGTATGAGATAATGGACCCTACAAGGCCAATCAGAAGGACATGGGAGGAGGAGGAGGAAAAAAGACAAATGATCCAGATCTCCAAGGCCAAGCACCATCAGAGCCCTGGAAAACTGTGGACAATCCTTACTGGTCCTATTGTTTGAAGTATTTGTACTGTGATTACATCCCAATTTTATCTTATGTTACATTTTTACTATTTTATACACTGGGAAGGGAACACAAAGCACTGGTCTTAGCTCTCTGTCAATTTTGCACACTGTTTTGAAGAGCTGCAGCTGACAAGGTAAAAAACGCCTATACAATACAGAGGGTTTTTATGGTAAATATTTATATTAAATAATATTTTATTTCAATTTTACACTAATATATTCATATTTGCAACCTGATTTGCTTTTTCAAGTTCCAAAACAGTTCATTGAGCATGTTTGAATGTTTTTTTCATTGAAATAAACAATAATTTTTTGGTCAACTCCTGAAACTAGTAATTTTTGGTATTTTGGGCTCAATTCTGATAAGAAAGTAAGTGTTCAAGTGAAAAATTAATCATCAGGTCAAATAGATGAAGCCCTGTGCTGAAAAAAACTTACCAAGCATGGGCATGTTAAACATTTTTTTATGTGGTATATAAAGGCAAAATCAAAAGTATTCAAAAACGGCCAAAATAGGCTTGGACCCCTAAGGGTTAAATGGAAACAAGTTCTTCCACCTTCACACAGTAGCTGGCTCAGAGAGCTCCTACCTCATATCAAGCTTGAGAAGGTTAGATTTCCACTGGCAGGGTCAGACAATGCTTTTAACAAAACCTGGCAGCCTTTCTTGGAGTAATTGGATAAAACTACTATGCCCACCCCCCTCTCACCTCTTTCAATTTTTCCCATTATTTAATTGAATTTATTTATTCATTTTAATATGTGATTTCAGTTAATAATGTCTTTGTTTTTCTTTTTTGTGTATGTTTTTCTTTCCTTTCCTTATCTAACAGTGGCTGGGACGGGATAAGGATTAATAATGGTTCATAGGAGCTGTCCCGGCTCAGTTTAAGTTTGTTGTTGTTTTCACATACATTGTGTAAGACAGAAATCTCTTGTAAGATTTACACTGTATGTGTGAACTGAAAACCCTAATAAAAAGTGTATTAAAAAAAGAAAAAGAAATTTGTTTTCCCCCTAGAACATCTTAGAGTTGGTGATGATCATGCTCGTGCTGCCCATATCTGCAGCCCAGTGCGAGAGGGGTTTGTCAGGCCAAAACCGCATTAAGACCTAACACAAGAAACAGCCGGGCCGTGTCCACAACAGAGGACCTGATGCGCATCAGCCTGGAGGGGCCTCCACTGGAGAGCTATGCCCCAAGTCCAGCCATAGAGAGGTGGCTTAGCTCCAAGCGGGTCAGGAGACCAGACTACGTTGACTGCTGGAGCAGGGACATTCTTCCAGTTTAAAGTCCCCCCCTCCCGCCCCGTTTTGGTTATTATTGGTTATATATGCACCTCTAGAGGGTGGGCAGAGACTGTGCTTCCCCGCCCAGCCACCACTCCCCGCCCCCCACCGCTCTCTGACAGCTGGACGTTGTACAATTACCAATTCAGCGCATTTAGTGTAAAACTGGACTGGGATTCAATCCCAGACTGGAATATAGTCCTCACTCACAATACAAGCTGCTCTACCAGGTGAGCTATACCTGTTATACCTTGACAGCTGCACCGAGCTGTCCAGCCTTTCACCTCTGAGCCAGATGCAGAGCAGGGCGGGAGCTTGTAGCACTAGTGCCCTCCCCTGGGGTTGTGACACGTCAACCCCAGTCTCCCTGAAACTGCCAGTTTGCGTCTGCTATTGTATATAAACTCAGAAATGCCATTTCCTTTTCTGCTGATACTTCCTCTAAAATGCCACAGGAACATGTGAAAAGCAGGAAAAACACGATTTTCATGTGAGGGGGTCTTTAAATGGTTTTAGCTGGACCTGGATTTAATGATTAATGAACTTTCCTGGTTGGTTGTAATAAATGCTATATTTTCATACACACATTTGCATTGTTTTTCTTTACTGGTTTTTGTTAAGGCAAAGAACCAGTTATAACACTAAAAAATACTGCAGGGTTAGGATTAGAATAAATAAGTACTTTATTTGTTTGAAAATAACGTTTTTACCAAAATTGCTGAATTTTCATTGTGCTACTAAAAAATGTTGTGTGCTACCAAATTTTTCAGCATGGTAGCACAGTGCTACCTGGAAAATAGCTTAGCATCATGCCCTGCATTACCCGTAGACGTCCAGCGTTTGAGCTAAGCCAATCAGCTGTGCGCCAGCTCTGCCCGCATCTCCCTTGTTACTGCACGCACAGTCGAAAGGATGGTGTCTATCAGCTGGTCATGGACTCGGAGTGAGGCAAGATAAATATATAAAATGTTGGCATGTCCCTTTAATAAGAAACACTGCAGATATCACTGATGTACATGTTTTGATACTACACGATTATTATAAGGCATCAAATTGTCTTTACAGCAACTTTTATGTTTTACAGACAACAATCGAGTGTTTTAAAACACATCTATCAAATAGTCACGAATCACAAAATGTTATTGGTCACAGGATTAAAACACCGAGTGGGTGGATTCTGTCACTTAACCCAAAGGGTGGGCATTCCTGCACCCTCCTCTCCTGGGAGACCCTTGCCTGTACTTTTTCTCCACTAAATGGAATGTCCCATGCATTTGTGCCCTCAAAAGCTTGACCCCAGTTTACTGTTTTATCTTAGTCCATTTAATGCATTAAAGGGCAAATAGATACAATTTACTCTTGATAGAAAACATAGGCTGTCAAACCAGAGGGAGCCAATACATCTGCAGGGGCAGAGTGGATTTTACACACAACCCCATTTAACTCAGTTTGAACAAGCATCTGGGTCTCTGAACTTGGCTTCCATTTGTTCAGAGATGACCCTCTGCACTCAGATGGAAAAAAGAGCATTAAAGCAATCACATAAACTGATGTTGACTTTTTTCTATACACAAAGCATTTTATTGCACAAAAACATAGCATTGAGTGCTTTGCCCTGCAAAATTAAATGAATGTAGGCCTAGTTGTGGGCTGAGAATGAATTTTATTTTTGATTGACTACATCGAGAGCTCTCATTAACTCTGAACATGGTGTTCTTGCACTTACTCCCGCTCTTTTTCTAAAAGCGCCCAGATAATTAAGCCAGGTTTAAATCCTGTTTTATGTCATCTCCTTCGCTTTCCCTTTTACTTTGGCAGCTGAGAGGAGAATAACACAGTGAATGAAGATGAATGTTAAACACGGTTTTGTACATTTCACTGAGTATTAATGTGTGGATTATTTATGTATCTTGCTTTTTTGTTTTTGTAATTCTTAGCTTCCATTCATCTTCCAAACAGGTGGAACAAAGAGCCCAGTCTAATCTCTCTCTCACTTGTCTGTAGTAATGTAACAGCACCCTGAGATATTCAAAGTAGTTGCAAAATGTTTTCTGTTTGCCTTGTTTACAACTGTGATGTAAGTACAGAATCCCCAATTTATCTCAGCAGCTGAAAAATGACACAATAAATGAAAAAGTGTGCAATGCTTTGGGTTGTTTACTGAGGAAAACTCAGCATATGATTGGGTGCATTTGGTGGAAGCTGAATTGCTCTAGCCGTGTCAGCTTATGGCATTTATTAAGCTGTCATTTTGTTGTTTGGCTCCAACATCTGAGTAAATTCTACCAAGCACTTCCTATTTTGAAGGCGTCCTGTTGTAAGCCAGGCGGCTGACTGACTGCTGCCTCTGTAGCCTCCAGCCTTTCTGACAGATGTCAACACTGCTGTGTGCTGAGATTTTACTATGCCACAAAATCAAATTGTCATTCACTTTCACAGCCCATTTTAGGAACATCCATCAAAGCTGGTGGCAGGAGTTCGACTGTATTACAGAAAACCTGAGTTAAAGGACAATTCAGGGACAATTCAACCTGGAGGTGTATTTTCCAAACATTTTAGGTCTAAAAGAAGGAATCTGAAGATTTTCAGTTTAATCGCTCCTGTTTTGTGGCAGTTGTGTCTGTCCCCGCATCGCCACGGCAGCAATGAATGGGAGCAGATGCAAGTTCCGCTGGTTAGGGTGTTTACATCCCTCAAAGCTGCAATTTTTTTCCACAGACAGCGTCAGATGGTGTGATGGCCACAACTGTGGCCACACAGCCATGACAATGGTAGCCTGCTGCACCTACACCCACACTACACTTTGTTTCTACATTTAAGTTAAACATATTTTGTTTATGCACATTATCAATTAAGTTGGTTTATTAGTTTAACATTAAGTATTGAAATGAATCACAAGCAAGCCGACATGTTTGTAAAACTAGATCTAATTCAAAGTCTCCCGGAGTCTCGCGTGAGACCCAAGTTGATGCTCGGTGTGTTCAGGTCCAGCCAGAAGCTCCCATTAGTGTTATAAACACAGGAATATCAACTCTTGACTTGATTCAAGTAAAAAAAACTTCTTGGTGCATGTTTGAGTCGCCATCTGATGCTGTCTGTGGAAAAAAATGTACACTTGAAGCAAGTCAAGAGTTGATATTCCTGTGTTTATGACACAAACGGGAGCTTCCGACTGCACCTGAACACACCAAGTGTCAACTTGGGTCTTGCGCAAGACTTTTGCCCAATTCCAATTGTATTTTTCATCCCTACCCCTACCCCTACCCCTTAACCCTTGCCCTTGAAACGGAGCTACAAGGGCTAGGGGTAGAAAGTCAACCCCTACGAACTGGGACACCACTTCAACAGTCACATACGTCATCAGTGTCTCTGCTTTCATATGAGCTTTTGCCACAAATCCTGTATTCAAAACCACGTTAACTTAATAAAATAAAATAAAATTTAATCAAGACTGACCGGTTCATTGTAAAACATTTATTTATTGATGTAAATGTGGTGATTTCTGTACATAGGCCCCAGAGCCCCAAGCAGCGCTGCTCCTCTGTCCAGTACACACATGAAGCTTCACTTTTAATTCAAACAAATTAATGCGACGGCGACAAGCCAAAGAGACCAGCATTTATCTCCTAACAAGAATGTAACTACCCGGTGGTAAACCTTTAAAAACCTGTGAGTAAGTTAATTAGCGATAGTCTTTTCTCCCGGGATGACGTCAGGAGGTTGGCGTCTCCGTGACAACAAGCCGCTGATCTGCTCCACAGGTGGAGGCTCCACCGCGGAGCTTCACTTCTCCGTCGGAAACGTCGGAGAAAACGTCTAAACAGCCGTCATTTGGATAAACAGACCGCACATTGGGATCTAAACAGCTACTTCCTCGCATGAAAAAATATTAAAACCTAACAAAATGACGTAGTAACGGCGCTACAGTGAGAAATAAAACAGCTGCCGGTTGCCGCAAGATGCATTCTGGGAAACTTCACAGCCCTCGGTCATAGCCCTCGGTTTGTAGTGTGGCCCTGAAAAATCTCCGTTTCGAGGGCCAGATAGCCCTACCACTTCCCCCTAACCCTCGTCTGAACGAGTATTGGGACAGCCCTACCTCTTCACGTGAACGCGCAGAAACGAAGGGTTAGGGCCGAGGGCCAGGGCTAAGGGGAGAATTGGAATTCACCATTTGAATTAGATCTAGTTTTACAGCAATTAAAAGATTAGAAAATCTTCAGATTCCTTCTTTTAGACCTAAAATGTTAGGAAAATACAGCCCAGAGTTGAATTTGCCCAGAATTGTCCTTTAAGAATATGACCCACTAGTCGTCTTTGTGTGAGAACAGTTGTGGAGAGAAAAAACATGACCCAAAACAAGCATTCCTTATACTATTTATTAAATTAATACTTTTATGTTTCTTTTGATCACAAACAATTTTATGCTGGAACTAATATTGTTTTGTGTTTTTCAGCCTTTCACTATGAACCCTACTGTAAACAGAGCAATGGAGGCTGTGCTACCTCCATCTCTGCTCTCCTATTATAAACCTGTGAAAGTCATGAGATGTGCCACGGGGAGGGATGTGTGTGAGGTCACAGTGCCCACCCAACCAAAGGAGCATTTTCCTTTTCCCCATCCCGTGGCAATAAGTGGCAAAGGAGCCACACAGAGAACAAGCTCAACACTGGCTGTCATTTCCACTGAGAGTGACAACTGCGTCTAATCATGACTTTGTGGTAGGTTCGACTTCTGCCTATTCCATTTTCCCTCGGTAGCAGAGGCCTGACTACATCTCCCTCTTCTAAATTGGCCACTAGTTATGTAGTAAACAAGTTATTCGTCAGACATACATATTTGTAAAAGCAATATGTTATAGCCGACTTCTGGTGATAGTTTTCTGCAACATACAAAGATGAATTTCAACTTTTCAAGTTTGGTGAGAGAGTTTATTGTTTTTCAAAGTTAATAATTCACTTCAGGGTAAACACTGTCACCATCCTTTAGCTCCAGTATACTTGGGTCTGTATCTCACTACCATTACCAGTAGCAGATAATGAGATTATGTATTTGGACACAGAGCTCCATTCTACTGAGATCTGCATCCAAATAATCCCCATAATAACCCTTACATAATATAATCACAATGTCCATTAGGACCTTTTGTTGTCATGATATTCAATTCCATCCATCCATTGTCCTTTTCACTTGTGGAGATGTGCAGACTTGTGAAGGGGGTGGAGCCTGTCCCAGCTGACACAGGACAAGGGCAGGTTCAGAGAGACAAACAACACACACACACTTTTCCACCAGCGCGACTCGGCTCGACTTGCCACAGCTCATTACTCAGGAACGTTCTTCTAAAGAAAAAACAGCACATAACCAGGTGATTCTGGTTCACACTCCAACACAGCAGGTGGCGCTAATGCACCATAAGGTTGGTGCGCCCGCCATAAATACCAAAGAAGAAGAAGAAGAAGAAGAAGCAGCAGCACAACACGAGTAGAGCCAAACAGGAGCAGCAGGAAGTGCTCACCGATACTTCCAGGGTCACCGTTCAACAACCAACATTTTTCTCATAGACAATAATGAGAAACGAAGCGTTTATAATGATGGATCTTTTTTTTGGAGCATCACAACCCCACGAAACGACTGGTTTCTCCTCCAATTAGATCCATTCAGTCCAATTACGTTTAGAAAGTCTAGAAGAGCCGTACAATTAAATTATTTTATTCCCGTTCTAGTTAGCTGAGAGCTAAAGAGGAAGTTAGCCGGCTAGCTCGGCGTAGCACTAGCTCAGCTGAAGTCATAGCGCCCACTTTCGCTTTCTTCCTGAATATGAATACTACGTTTTTTTTTAAAAGTCTGAATCCGAACCTGAATACAAAAAATCTGTTGCCTCCGATGTGTGTTGCTTTTGTCATCGGGGCAGACCCATTTGTGTATTTGTGTACTTGCTCATGTGTATACTTACTCACATCTACATTTAAACAGTGTGTAGGTTTGTGTGCATTTTCAGTTCTAAGTCTATGACAAGTTGGGTGGGGTTTGGGGGTTGGTGAAGTGGGAGAGCAGTGTGCTGTGCTTTGTGTCTCTGTGTGTTTTGTATCATTGTAATAGTATGTCTTGTTTGTGTATTGTTTGCATTGTTTCTGTATAGGGACCCCCTCGAAAACGGGAACTGCCCATTGGTCCGACCTCCCAATGGTCCGACCTCCCGTTACACCGACAAAATACCCATTGGTCCGACCTCCCATTGTTTCGACCTCCCGTTATTCCGACAAAATCAACCACAAGTCGGACCAATAGGAGGTCGAACCAATGGGTGGTCCCGTTAGTCCAAACTGTCATCACTACTTTCTGACAAGCTCTTCCATTCATACGAGCATGCAGCTTTCTCTCTCCCCCCACACGCGCGGCCCAGAATCTCCCCATATGATGACCCCCAGAGTGCAGAGTAAAGTAAATACACTTTTTATTCTCTCCCCGCTCCGCGAGCCTGCTGCAGCCGCTGCGCCAGCTGACAGCAGACTAAGAGAGGGAGAAAGAAAGAGAGAGTAAATTTGGCTTTGGTTTGGTTCAGGCAATGAAGAAAGGAGTTGGTTAAGTTTAGTAAAAACGCCAGGTAGAGGCTAGACAGGCCAGAAGCAGAATGAGCGTTATATGTCATGAAATGCTTGTTTTGCAGTTAATTATGCACATGATCCGCGCAGCAGTGCGTAAAAGTCGTGCGTAATGACAGCTCCTCGTTGGTGTAAACTGCACCTCTTCTTCCACGTGTGTCTTATTGACAGACAGGTGGAGCCTATATGAATAATTATATAAATGCATGGTGAATGTTGGGAATGGAGAGTTGGTCTAATACTAGTCCAGTTCCAACTAATGAGGACCTCCCATTAGTTCGAACTCTCATTACTCCGATTGTCGGACCAATGGGAGGTCGGACTAATGGGTGGTCGGACTAATGCCATGGACCCTCGAAAATGAGATGCTGCATCTCAAGGGGCTATCCTAAATAAAACTTAAACACAAATAGTGCATTGGCTGTACACCCCTAGTTGGTACTTGGTACTTTTTTGGTTTTGGCCTGTAGATTCTAAGCAAGCCGAGCCGTTACTAAAACACGACGTCAACTGACTGCTGACCACTGAATGTCTTAAAAACACAGCGGCAGCTGCGCCCACTGATCTGTAGTGAGACTGCTGTTATTCTTTCTCCTGAGTTCAATGACTGTCCCAAGATATGCACACAAGATTGATTGGTGACTCTAATGGCCCTTTTCCAATTCTACTTAAAGGGATAGTTCACCCAAAATTCAAATTTCACTCATTATCCACAATCTGTTTACCCTATAACTGGTATAGTACCCTAAACCCCACAACTAAACAATACATATGATCTGGTTTTGCATTGCTGCAGCCCACTCCATTTACACCCTCCCTTTCCCCACCATCCTCCGTCTCTTCCCCTAACCCTTTTTTTTTCTCTGTCTGAGATATGGCACTTTAACTCTAAACCTCCAGCACTTTAATCGTAACCAGCACTTTAAACTGCTCTAGCACTTTACCGTTTTATTTGTAATGACTAAAATGTGAAACTATGTGTGTAATGTATATGATATTGTAATGTATTGATTGATATTGTTGTAGACCAAAATGTTAGGCTGCTCTTCTGTTCCCCTTCTAAGAAGCAAAATAACCTTGTTGCACTTTTGACTTGTACTTATTTTAACTTGAATCTCTGTAACTTTTACTTTTTTAGCCGGGGGACAACCAATGGAAATTAGCTTGCAGCTACAATTGGGTACATTTGCATTTTTATGTAGAAGAATGTACATTGTCCCTCTCCAAATAAACTTTAATTGAATTGAATTGAATTGAATTGAATCTACTCACCCTCATGTCAACAAAGAGCTGTGAGAGTTTTCAGAGTCCTCCGTTCCTTCTCTGAGTTACCTCCATACTGCTCGTCTGTAATGTCCCTCTTGTATTGAAGCCCCGACATGAGAAATTGTTCCGCCACAGGAAGAGCAGTGAACTGAGACACTGGGAGCTTCCGCTATAAACAAGCTTAAAATATAGACTTACTTAATTTTTTTTCTGAACAATTTCTCCAGCTCTTAGTCGACATGAGGGTGAGTAGATAATGAGTGAAATTTGAATTTTGTGTGAACTATCCCTTTAAGTAGAGCTGGAGCTGTGTAGTGGAAAAGGGCCATTAGAGTCACCAATCAACCTTGTGTGTGTATCTTGGGACAGTGGGAGGAAGCTGGAGAACCTGGAGTGGACCCATGTAGGCTCAGTGAGAACACACACACTGCCCCCAGAAAGGTTCCTGGCCCTGGAATCAGACCCACTGAGAACGCTAGCCACTGAGCCACTGAGCCACTGAGCCGCCATGATATTTATTTCAATTCATTTAATTATTTACTTAACCTACTTATTGACTTACTTTCTTAGTAATCTTATTTTTCAGGGACGACTGACAGTTTGCTGTAAACATTGAATTATACATATTTGACCTTGAGTTACACCTTCTGTTTGTTCTCTATCACAATAATCCTATTAATAGCAGTAATCCACACAGCCAAGAAAACCACTTGGGTATAGATGGGATGTGCTTTTACATCTTTGTGGTTTATTCCCTGTTTTACTTTTTGTGTTGTTGTTGTTTACTCAGCTCAGCTCTGATGATAGTGCTGAAACAACTGTGTATCTGTAACAATGGAGAGACACATTGGGATTTGCTTTGAGCCAGAACTCGGTTGTATTTTTGTCTGTGTGTCAGTGGTTTGATGTCTGTTTGTCAACAGGTTTACACAAAAAGTACTGAACTAGTTAGTTTGCATCAAACTTGATGAAGTGATGAAGTCTGACATTCAGAGTGCTGAGATCTGACTTTCTACAATTTGCTGCAGATTATGACAGTTATTAAAAATTAAATGAAAGGATAACTTTCGTTTTTTACAACCTGGACCTTATTTCTAGCATCAAACAAGCATTTAAATACCCTGACAAGTTTGTGTAATTTTTTTCAGGACAATTTCGCATGTCGGGGCTTCAATTCAAGAGGGACATTACATATGAGCAGCATGGAGGTATTTGGATGTTTTTTTTGCCAATTTTTGTGATGATACACTAGTGTTATTTGCAACCATTATATGGACATACAGCCCGTGGTGGCATGTTAGCAACATCCTGCTCCTCTAGGTTGACCTACTGACCTCTGACCTGGATGATGTCATCTTTGGGTGAACTATTCCTTTAACTTGTGTAACTGCTATCGCTAATGCTATGGTCCGTTTCTCATGTTTCATTGTCAGAACAAAATGAGCATTGGATCCCATTCAACTGATAGGCTTCCTCCTCCTCAGCCTGTCCTCACTGACAGCTCTGGCTAGTTGAGCTTCAAAAGGACCAGAAATGCTCCACACGCGAATGATTATTATCAGAACGAGCACCAGATTAGATGACATCATCCAGATCAGAGGTTAGTAGGTCAACCTAGAGGAGCAGGATGTTGATAACATGCCACCAATGGGAGGGGCACCTCCAGTGGAGGAATAACACTAGTGTATCATCACAAAATATTGGAAAAATGAACAAATTTTGCGGCAGATAATGTATTATTTAGAGGCTGCACTCCCAGATGAACTCGCTTATAACATCTGATTGGGGCAAAGGCAGGTAAAAATGACAAAACTTGTCAAGATGTTGAGTAAATGTTTCATCTGATGCTAGAAATAAGGTCCAGGTCGTAAAAAACGAAAGTTATCCTTTAAAGCTAGATTTGGATGGACCAAGAAGCGGAGCTTCCTCTGCAAACAAGCTTGAAATATAGACTTATTTAATTTTTTTCAGGACAATTTCACATTTCGGGGCTTCAATACAAGAGGGACATTACATACGAGCAGCATGGAGGTATTTGGATGTTTTTTGGTGTGTTTCATTGTGACGAAGACCACTGGTGTCCATTTGCAACCATTATATGGACATACACTGCTTACGCCAAGACCCCCTGTAACTCAGAGAAGCCACAGAGGACGCTGAAACTTCTCCCAGCCCTTAGTCCACGTGAGGGTGGGTAAATAATGAGTGAAAATTTCATTTTTGGGTGAACTATTCCTTTAACTTGTGTAACTGCATGACTGCCACACTTAGTAGTATTCCATCCCATTCTGATGAGTGACCTGATTTCCTTGTTGTCTTTAATGACATCATTTTTGCTTCTTGCACTTCATGTACACCAGAAATCCTCCACACGCAGAGGGAAAAAAAGTCATCTGCTGAGTAATGAAAGCTCAGATTATGATGACTGCTGTGTAATAACTTCTTCTGAACTCTCAGTGACCTGGACTCAACTGCCAAAATGTGGAGGGGCACCTCCAGTGGAGGAGTTTCTCTTTACGACCAACACCTGTAAGTGGAACAAATCAAAATACAGAAACTGATACTGGACTGCACTCCCAGATGAACTCTCTGGAACATCTGCCAAAGGCAGGTAAACATGACAAAGAGCAAGATGTTGACACTAAATGTTTCATCTGGAGGACAGAGGTCTGCTTTGACAGCCAAAAATTCATCATTTTTAGTAGACCTGCCCCCAAGTGATTCTGAGGCATTTCCAAAAGCAGACAGAAGAGAAACTGCTCTGACACCCTGCAAACTCAACAGCGCTTCTACTTAGTACTAGTCCAATGACAGTGGCAGGCTGGGGATGTTAGACTGTGTATGACTGTGTGACCTCCGCTCCGCCATCAGACACAGTATTTAGGGCTGATTTTTAAAGGAGTCATCACCCGGAAATCGCAATTTCTCTTGTTAAAACATGCATATTGGTGTTTGACCTCAGTTGAAACTTGCCTGAAAAGCTGGACTTTGAAAGCGGCGCCGTTTTTTCGCTCTTTTTTCATGCAGGAATAGCACACAAGGGTGTGCCTTCCTAAAGCAGGAGATTTTGATTTGCTCCTAATAACCTCACCGTGGAGGCTATTGTTCCTCTTTCACCACCCAACCCCGCCCCGTCCGCTACCTGAAATCGCACGAAGCGGTACCAGGGGGCTGTTTATGTTTTGGAGTCTGCATGCAGGCAAGCCCCCCCGGCTCTGTCCTTCCTGCGGCGAATCAACTGTCCTCCTCCCTAACAACCAACTTGCCGGACCAGATCCGGACCAGTTTTTCAAATCCTCCATAATGTCCGCGTGATAAAGTCGCGGTAGGAAAAAGGGTCAGAACAAGCTCAATGTTTGATTAAAATTATTATTTTTTTTTCTAATAAGTTTTACGAATTGATCCAAAACGATCCAAGGAGGGCTGGATACGTAAAAAACCAGGTTATGACTCCTTTAAAGGATCAGTTATTTTGGGGGCATTTTATTCACCATCCACAGCAGCACAGAGAAGACAGGAAAGATATCCATGAGCCCAGACTTGCCTCAGGAACGTTGGGCTTCAGACAAACGCAGCTCGAGTGATGAAAACAGCCTTTACTTGGTCAGACAGCGTGTTAGCTGCTGTGCACCAGGAGAAAGTAATGCCCACTGAAATCATCCAGTAATTAATCTGTTCAAATATACACTTCATTTAGAATTTGTCCATGGTCAAAGTGAAGTTTGGCTCTTTCTCATTGACTTCACTGACCTGTGGTAGGGCTGTTGGTTATTGATCCAATACCAAGTAAATACAGGACCAGTATTGCCGATACCAGTACCGATACTTTTTACTAGTACCTGCATCATCTATATGCAAATTTGAATAAAAACTTCAATTTTCATTATTACATTTTTTGTAAGTTTTCCTTTAATTAATCATGTCTATGATGATAATAAAATACAGGACAAAGTTTTCTCATTCTGTTAATCAGTCTGCCAAATTACTGTCATGACCAATTACACTGAAAAATAACATTAGCTGTGAAAAAGCATCCAAACGGCCGAACCGCTGATATCTGCTTTAAGAATCCATCTCATCTCACAAGTATCAATCAATACCCAATACCAACGTTAGTATCAATACTATTGATATTTTAAATCGTGCACTGCTTGCCTGGAGTCAGTGAGTGACTCCAGTTAGGGAGGGGGGAGTGGAGGAAGATAGATATAAAAGGGTAGATGGCATTCCATACTGCCGAACTAATTTTAGGCAGGGCATAAGTTCTAAGAATGAGAGAAGAGTAACCCCAGATTTGATTAAATCTACTTGTGGAGGCAGCCAGTCGGTCACTCTGTAGTTGTACAGAAGAGAAACTGAAACTTAAGAATCCATCTCATCACACAAGTATCAATCAATACCCAATACCAACTCGTTAGATCAAACTCCAGGAAGGAAAAACACAAAGTACGAGTTTCTGATTGATATTTCTAAATCCTCGTGCTATCCACATTCCCACCAGCCCTTCATGCCGTTCTCTCTCCTCATTGGATAACACTTGTATCCCACAAGGAAAGTTTTCTCCTGGTTTACAGCAGAGCAGAGTGACGGAGAGACTCGTGTTACGGCTGAAACACTCCATGTAAGTGATTGCTGAGCCTGGCACTATTTAGGACTTATATTAACAAAAACATTCCACTGATATCTGCTTTAAGTAGTCAATTAATCGTGTTAGTTGGACAAAGATTGTAAATCTGTGTTTTTCCTCTCTTTAACCAGCTGGTTTTTAAAATCTGGTGCGCACCTGGGAGTGTCCGAGAAAAAAAAATAAAAAAGGCAAAAACACAGACGTGATCCCATCTTGATGTCCTCCTTGCAACATAGCAACTTTTTATGGTTCACCGGGCACTCAAGTCACTCACTCAACTGTCTCAGCTGATGCTCTGGTCCTGACAGTTTGTTTGTTTTTTGATTTGCCAGCAACATGGTGAATGCAGTTTGTTTGCTTTTATTTGCAGCATAATGCAGTTGACGCTGAGGCTGCCTGTGTGTATCCATACGGTAGTCCAGTACTTAACTACAGGTGAAACAGAAGATACCACGCTGAATATGGATTACATGAAGTGTGTGCAGGACGCTGATCCAAATCTACTTCAATCACTGTAAGAGCTGGCGGATTAATATGAAATATGTGGTGAGAAAAAAGACTTTTGAAGAAAACTCTTAGAAGAAGATGCAGATACTTTTTTCTGGTGAACAGTTATGAGTTGCAGTTATAAGTTTAGAATAATAACATTTAACATTCATTATCACTATCATCAGAAGGCAGCAATAAGGCACCAGAGTAACACAAGTGATATATATGGGCTTTATTTGTGCATCATTTCTAAAATGTTGTCTTAAGGGGTTGCATATTAAGTTTATTCAATCCAATTAAAAGAATGAGTAATGTTTAATAATCTTTGAAATGCAACACTCACCCCTTGAGCACTTCAATACTTTGTTAGCACCACAGAACCAATTAGAGAAAATGAACAGTGCTCTAAATTGCAAAATGTCTATTGAATTGGTGTGATAATAAGAACAAGAAGAAGTGCTCTTAAAGAAAGGTTAAAAAAATATGAATAAAGCAAGTGCAGCATAATGTTAAACACATGAGTTCCATTATGTCTTCGTTAACACTGATAAAAACATTTTAGTTATGTTACAAGCTTGTCTTACAATGCTGGAAGACAAGATGGGAGAGGGGAGGGTATAATAAGCATACCATATTTATTTTGTGTGTGTGTTTAGTTGTATATTATTTGGACCCAAATATTATGATTTTAATTATTTGTGTCAATAAAATTAACTATATGACGTTGTTTAAACTAATTTCAGCAAATCTTACAAAGAGTTTCTCAATTTCCTCCTTTGCATCAATCAAACATGTGCCATGCGTCACTGTACTTAACAATTACAATGACAACAATACTCAGCACCTTTATGCTGTGATTCACCAATCAGCCTCAAACATTTGATAGAATATCAAAATGGCACATCAGTTTACAGTAGGGCTGTCAAACCATTCATTTTCTAATCATGATTAATCACATTTTTTCCATAGTTAACGTGCAATTAATCTCTATATTAACAATCTAATATATGGGGGGGGCTGTGAGGTTTCTGTGACGGCAGCAGCAACAGCTCTGAGCAGCTCACGGCTCTGCTCCGCTGTTCTAAAAACAGCTTGCACCGACAATTAAAGGTAACAAACCTACTGCTATGACTATAGGGATTATGGCAATGAGCTAATTTGCCAAAATGTTGAACTTTACCTTTAAATAACGTGTTACGTACACATATTTCATTGTGCTCCTAAAGTAAAGTTGTGTGTATATTGTATATTTATTTCCATGGAGGATGTATTCTACCATATATTTCCTTTGTACCCTATTTATTTCCTTAAGTTATTTTCTTTTACTTCTGGAGCGGCCTGGCCAAACAATTTCCTTCGGGATGAATAAAGATCTATCTATCTATCTATCTATCTATCTATCTATCTATCTATCTATCTATCTATCTATCTATCTATCTATCTATCTATCTATCTATCTATCTATCTATCTATCCATCTATCCATCCATCCATCCATCCATCCATCCATCCATCCATCCATCCATCCATCCATCCATCCATCCATCCATCCATCCATACGAACAGTAGAGCTCAAGCAGTGTTCAGCTTCTTATGTTCTGAACAGAGCAAAATTTAGGTTCTCAGGAAAATCGTTAATCAATAGACAAGGTCAACCAAATTAATCGATAATTTGCATTCCTAAATGTCACATATCTTACTTTTGGAATACTGAAGTGAAAGGTTCTGGTTTGTGAATGGAAATGCTGATTTAGTGGCATGTTGTGGTGGTTGATCCTGTAGCCTGAGCAGTGGTGCAGCTAACAGCAAACAGGAGCAGCTAGAGAGGAGAGAGCTCTACTGCCAGAGAGTCCAGATGGGAAACAAGGCAATTAGTAGCAGAGAGAAGGCCAGGCACGAGGTCCTACTTTAAACAGAAGCTCTTTCTTTTTTGCGTGTGTGTGTGTGTGTGTGTGTAGCACTTCCACCCTGCCCAGGAGTTATAAAGCACAGCAGCGGATGGGATCCAACTGAGAACAAGGGAAAGTCACACACATCAAACAAAGTGTCAAGCTTTAGACAAGAGCATTTCACCAGGCAATTAATTAGGACGGGAGGGAAATAGCCTGTTGTCAAGGCGTCCATTTAGAGCCATCAGCTCTATTGTTTTAAGCTGCCGCTCACTGCATTTCTGCTCTAATGAAATGTGCTCTCATGTATCTCTGCACTTAAAGGTCTAGTGTGTAAAATGGGGGGGGGGGCTGATATCCAGTGTTCATATTCTAGATTCTAGACGGTGGCTTCCAAGGACAAAAGCTTGTTTACCACGACTGGGCAACTGGGAGTATTTCAGGAGCATGGAGTGATGCTTTCTACCATATGTCTGCTGTTTCCTCCTCCTTCTTCATTGATTTATTTATGAACATGAAATTCTTCTTTGTTCCTCCATCCTTCCTTCTTTCCTTCCTTCCTCCTTTGATCCAATTGACCCTCCATCTTTCTTTTCTTCCTTCCTTTCTCCCTTCCTTCTTCCCACAATACCTTTTCCCTTCCTTCCTTCCCTTCGTCCTTTCTTCTACTTCCTTCCTCTTTTGATCCAATTGACCCATCTTTCTTTCCTTCTTTTTCCCTTCATTCTTTCCTCCCTTCTCCCTTCCTTTTTCCTTCCATTTTGACCCAATCTGTTCCCTCCCTCCATTTATCTTTCCTTCCTTTTTCCCTTCCTTCTTTGCCCCCATCCTTCCTTCTTTCCCTTTGTTCTTCCTTCCTTCTTGTGGACAACAGGAGAGTTAACAATTGTGTTGATTATTTATTTGTTAACCTGGGACAATGCACATTCATCAACATTTCAGTTTGCACATAAATGTAAATGTGCCAGATTTATCTAAACTAAGCTAGGCAGGTTGTTACCATAGACTGTACAAAGAATGGACGTAGCACCGTGACGTCACCCATTGGTTTGGGGGGGTCTGTTTTGTGCCGCTACTACAGGGGTTTGAACTGCACCATGATGGATTTGACTTGCCATATTTGGAATGGACGTGGCCTGAAGCACCTCCGGACCTGTCACTCAACGTTTCCACGCCCTAATTGGCTAGAATTTTAAACTTAGTAAGAGTTTAAAAAAAATTCACCCCCCTCAGAGTGTGTGCGGGGGTAGAAACTATCGATTGAGACCAAAAAAATCAAATGTACCAGGCTTTAAATATGTTTTTTTAAGCTGTAAAGTCTGTGATTTTAACATGGGGGTCTATGGAGAGTTGCTCCCTTCTGGAGTCAGCCCCCAGAGGAAGCAGAGGGGATTGCAGTTTTTTGCACGCGGAGGTGAGCTTCACTTCTCAGACCGACAACTGCCCCCTTGGTTGTTACAAATGTTTTAGGTTTTAAAGGGACAACGAGGAGTTTTGGAAAAGCTAAGTGCTTTCACACTACATTTGAGCCTCCGCGTGCACCGTGAAATTCTTTGACCGGCGCAAGACAGACTCATGTTTTCATTCATCAATAGGGATGTAACGATGCATCGTGACATGATTAAAAATCGATACAAATGCGTGACGACTTGCATCGGTGGAAATAAAGAAAAACACAGTGTGAGAACAGAGTCTGTGGTGAGAAGTAGCTTACTGTACATTATCTCAAAAGTCCCTGGTTGATTCATCTGTTCGACACCAGACGCTGCCGCCTACCACGCACACATAGCTACTAATTCACTCTCTTTTCTCTCTCTGTCTCTCTTGTCCCTCAGTGCTACCCCCGCCACCAACTATATTCAACTACTATTCGTAAATAAGACCAATTTTACTTGTGATAAAAGGTGATAAATGGTGATGTGCAGTGCATCTGTGATGAAAGGTGAATTTTTCAGACTATCTTTCTCCATAATTTTATTAGATCATAATTTGTCTCTAGTAGGGATGCACCGATACCGGTATCGGGTATCGGCCCCGATACCGGTATCGTCGAACTTTACCGATACCGCGAACCGATACCAGTGCATGCCACTGCTCTGCATGAAGACCACGATCAGAGGGTGGCTTTGCATCTTTGTTGTATTTATTTTTAGATCAGAGGCTTGTTACAACAAATTTTTTGTAACAAGCAGAGAAGAAAATAAAACTTGTCTTCCAATTCATTGCATTTTGCCTAGTTGTTCGTTTTTTTGTTGTGGTAGAAGGGTTGGTATCGGTACTCGGTATCGGCAAGTTCTCAGATCCAAGTATCGGTATCGTATCTGTTTTTAAAAAAGTGGTATCGGTGCATCCCTAGTCTGTAGCTCATTTTTGATTTAAAAACAATCGTGAGAAAATCGTAATCGTGAACAAAAAATCGTGAATCGAATCGTGAGTTGAGTGAATCGTTACATGCTATTCATCAAGAATGAAAGTCAGAGGTTCAAAGAGGATCAGATACCGTCGTAGTTCTGACCATAAACAGTGATTTGGCGGCGTTATTCTCATGACCCGCCGGGCAGCGTCCGCGAAACCGAAAGTAAGGTTCGGCTCGCCCAGCATTTCCACCACCACTAATAACAAAATGTGACCCGATCCAGCAAAATGAGTCACAGTGACCCAAATGTCAAAGTTGAGATTTTGGTATCAATGGAAAGATTAGAAAATGAGCTTTAAAATAAAACCCTAGTCAAAGTCTTATATTTTATAGTTTTCGAGATATGGCCATTTGAATTACGATCTCCTCCTCTCTCCTCTTCTCAGGTTCTAAAACCTGAGAAAATTCCATTCAAAGTTTAGCCTGTGACTCTGGCGTCTGTTCCTGTACCACGTGATTACACGCACCATATACGGTCCCTTGTTGTCATCGATGCACCATTCAATGACCCTCGGAAAGCAGAGAATCTCACAATTCAGATGCTGTTTACAGCTCGTCTCTATCATAAACGGTTCAGAAGTTGTCATGTTTTGTTGATGTTTTGTAAAATATGTGCAAGCGTTGTGTTGACCGCGACGTTCGGTTTAGCATTTAAGCTACGTTCGATTTATCATCGTTGCTACGTTCTGTTTAGCATCGACGCTAGCTCTGTTAGCGTCGATGCTACTCGGTTTAGCATCTGTTTCTGTAGCCGTCCCTGCTTATCATAGAAGCACCATTCAATGACCGTCGGAAAGCGGAGAATCCAGCGAATCAGAAGCAGATTACAGCTCGTCTCTATCACAAATGGATCAGAAGATATTTCATGTTTTGCAACGATGCAACACTCATTTTCAGAGGGTTTAAGTAGCAAGTCAACTTTAATCATCATTTACTGCTTTTTCTCAATTATCTGGACTGTGAAACTTTGGGAGAGTGTTTTTGAATGTCATTGCTTTGAAATTAGCTAAAAAGAAAATCGATTTTTTATTGATTTTCCATGTTTACAACTGATTATCTAAAAATAGAACGTTGCGACTTCCGACTCATTTCGCCAGAGCGGGTCACAAATAACGATAGAGACAAAACAATATATTTATTGAAAATGGAGCCATTAACAAGTGGAAACGTAGATTCATCCACATTAATGTGAGACTTTTTTTATTGTCGCAGAATGTTTCGTTCTACCGGTGGAGAAACTCCTCATTGCCCCTTTAAATGGTCAAAAACACTCACTCAAAGATGTTGATTCAACTCACAGTTCATGGTCGTGTTGCAAAACATTACACTGCTATACAATGTACGACTGTTTGTCATGAAATAACAATGAGCTTCACTTTAGGCTATTTTGCACTTCCCCTTTGTGGTGTTTTTTTAGTATGATTGCAAATATGGTTTTTGAAATCAGTTTCTATTACATTGTCGTATACTGTTACCACACAATGAGACAGGAAGGGTTCCCGAGGTGCTGTTGTTAATAAACTCGGTGTTTGTGGGTTGTTCAACACAACAGGAGCACCACACAATGGAATGCAATCCTATCTAGTATTCCCTTTCCATTATCACCCCACAGTTGATTCAACAGCTCTCACCACAACCGGATACTTAACAGCTCCACAAAGGTGATGCTTACATATCACACTGAACTGCATAATAGAGAAATGGACTCACACAATACAGTCCAATGCAGTCATTATGTCTATTCTATTACCGAGGCCCACGCTAGTTGATACAAACAGCTTTTTCAGACTCTTCTGGGGGACGGGAACAACACAGCCCATTTTAATTACTCAATCAGACAAATGATTTGCTTAATTGTGAATTCTGAGTTTGGGGAGTTGTTTAATTATTCTGAGAGCAGGGTTTAACAGTAGAACCTTTCAGCTTTTAGTTGAGAGGACATGACGTGATCATAACAAAAAGCTGTTTGTTTTGGTTTAAAAAGGACTCGGTGCTAAATGTCTTCATCACCTCACCTTCTCCACGCTACGCTACACCACAGCAGCTCTCATGCTGCAGCCCCCTGATCACTTCCTGTCAACACACAAGACAAAAAACTCAACTATGAAAAATGTGCTGGCACCTCTGCCCCCCCCCCTTTTTTTTTTAGATTAGTGATAAGGACACAGCTCCCTTTGTTAGTGTGAAGTGATAAAATAGCAGAAAATAGAAAGAGGTGGGGGATTTCAACTGATGTGTTTCACTAAATATTTTTAAAGGGCCCGCATTCTGCAAAATCCACTTTCTACAGGTTTTGTAGTGCTCCTATGTGTTCCTGTGGCCTTTTGCCTGGAGGTGAAAAAAGTTTTTGGAAATCAATGCCAAAATGTGTCAACATTGGCACATGTAGTGAAAACCACACCCTCTCCCCGTGACAGCTGTGGAGTGGACGTGGTTTACACATCTTACTTGCATTTCAAGGTGCAGACACAGAAATGGCTCGTTTTGTAGAGCTGCAGATTGATTTGAGGACAATACACCAGGAACACGATATGGTTGGACGACTTAGACCCATGTGAAATGGTTGAAAAACAGCATCATATGGGACCTTTAAAAAACTGGTGAGACCGGGAGGAAAGAGAAGAGGCAAAGGAGTGAGAATGCATTTGGTGAGTCATGGTAAATTGTGTAGAGCTGAGCATTTTGGTGGAATGGCACAATGAGACAGACAAACACCATGATGTCTTTGTATGACGATAGGAGTTAATGTGAGGCCTCTGCAGCATTTCACTATTGAATCTGTCATTTTCATTAGGACGTGTCCATCGAAACCTTCCTTTATATGTGTCCCTTGTCTTCAGTGCTTCAGTGCTCTGTTTAATAACAAAACCTGGTATTTTCAATGTGGTTCTCAGTTTCACAACTGCAGACTTTCTGAAAATGACTCACAACAATCCTTTCCTCCCTTGACAACACTAGGTGGCGCATTTACATGCAGTGTTTGTAAACAATCGTATTAAATGAATCGTATGCGACCTGTTTACATGAACACTAAATAATGTGATCCACATTTAATCCCCGTATACATGGACCCAGCTGAAGCCGGTTGTAAACAGCTGCAGTGTCGCTAAATCTGGCAACTTTCCAAACCCTCTTGCCCACTTTTTTTGTCAAAAGCGACTAGGGACAAATCTAGCGACTTTTTGCAGTGATATTACAAACGTTTCTGGACCTGAAAGCACGTTACAGCTGTTTTTTAACGAGCAGCGGTGCCGCCTCTTGGTTGTCAGTTGCACTTATTTTCTCAGATGTAAATAACCCATTGAACGATTGAAGGCTAAAACAGCGCTTGTTTGATGGTCACAGTGACCTTGGATGCATGCACGCTTCTATCTTTAGATCAAACTGAATGTTTGATCAATAATCAAATACTGTTTGGAGGTAACACCTGTAGTTTCACAACAGGGCTTGGTCACAACAACACCCGCTAAACGTGTTATATTTGAGGCGGAGCGGCCACTCTGTTTACCACAAAGATTTTATGTGCATATTTCTCCATCTGATTGGACCAGTATTTATTGGTGAAACACCGCCATGTGACAGAGTAGCTGTAGGAAGGAGACGGTGCAAAACAAACAGATTTGAATTGGATCAATAAAAAAGTAGCAATCGCCAAGAAAACAACAGATCGCCGATGTCCTCTCTGAATTGGATCATGCACAACACTATGTCACAGAGTTGTCTCCTGGATGCTTCCCACCACACCATTAACACATGAAGATCGTCACCCCCTCTTCTTCCCCTTTCCCCTCATCGACAGAGCGACTTCTAGCGACTTTTACTGACTTTGCTTACTGAAGTTGGCACACTAAACTCCGCCAGGTTGCACAACGGCCGGTAATGAGAGTATGAGACGGTCTAGTGATTATTTCCGACTGTAAACAACGTCCTAACGTTAAACATTTGAAAGTGGCGCTTGCAACGGCTCCTGTTCCTCCGCTCCTCACCTGAGCCCGGTCCGGGCGGTGGAAGAGCGAGGATACGGCGGGAACCGCTCATGCTAGTTGCCAATCAACAACGCACGCCCAGCAATATGTGATTAAGTCATGAATAATCCACTCTGTCAACTGAATCCCCGACATGCGGCATGAATCTGATTATCAATCGGCGTAGACTACAAAATCCGAGGCCGGGTGAATCGGATCCGGTCCGGTGTTTACATGAGACATTTACAATCTGATTGATCTCTTAATCTGATTGTAAATGGGATTTTTGGACCCATGTAAACGCACCTAATGTTGAAGATATCCAGGAAACAGAATCCTACACTTTGGGAGCCAAACCTCCACCCGCCTCTCTAGTTGCACTTATTTAATGTAAATAACCCAGTTAAGGCTAAAACAGCTTGTTTGTGGTCACAGTGACCTTGGATCGCTATCTTTAGATCAAACTGAATGTTTGTATCAAATGTTTGGAGGTACTGTAGTTTCACTAAGTCAAAAACAGGTGGGTGATATATATCGCATCTATATATGTGCAATTTCACATCATCCAGTATTTATACTATTGGAAAAGGAGAGGTGCATGAAAGCCCTTGTTCTCTGAATTCATGCCTCACCCTGGATTTCCACTGGGACGTCAGCACCGTAGCTAAACACTGCCACACTAATCTATAGTGATGCAGGACAGGACAGCTGTTCGACGGCCCTGACGGTCCCGGTGGAAATCCGGGGTCAGAGGCCAATCAGCGAGCAGGATTAAGTCATGTGTTGATGACGCGATCACCCACAAACAGGCTGGGCGGCAAACATAAGGCGACATCGTCTGGTGTGGTGGAAATATGAGCCTCTCAGTGTAGACGTGCGTCAAACACGCTCACTTGTCTTTCGTGACTGTCCGCGGCGCACAGCTCGGACCTGCTTCTCCTGTCGTGTCCCGGTTCCCCCTCACCCAGCTGTGTCTCCACCTTGCCCAGAGATGTAGAATGTGTTTTATAGAAGAGAAACACACAAGTCCTGTGACTTTCAGCTCCTCCTTTCATATTGAATAGCAGGGGACAATAGCTGACAGTAATACTCTCAGCTGCCAGTGCCACCTTGGTCTAAAGGTGGTTCCCAACCCCCGCTCATTTGGTAACGGGCCGCAGAAAGAGATTGAAAGAAATATAAAAAAGTTTGTTTTGTCTATTTCACACTTCCAGTCGTTTTATTTTGGAAATCTTGCCACTTCAGTTTGTGCATCTTCCCAGCGCTGCACAATTGACAGGCAGGTCCACAAACATAAGAATGAAAAACGCACGTCACCGAGAAAAACTCAATAACAGACAAAAGACACGACGCCTGTCAACAAGAAGAAAGTTGTTCTAAAAGAAAAAAGACGTGTCCTGTTTAAATAACGGGTTCATTGCAACAGGTGATTCACATGCTCCACAGTGTGTAATACATGTGTAATACATGGGACCGGCTGGTTCTCTGCTGCTTCATCACTTCACAGAAATCTTACCCTGCGTTCTGGATTGAAGCAGAATATCCTGAGATCGCCACAAAAGCACAGAAAGCCTGCTTATATTACAAACATATTATGTTTGTGAAACTGAGTTTTCTGCAGCGCCGGCAGCAAAATGAGATGACAGAGTAGACAGGACCCCAGACGACAGACGGAGCAGCACCCCCACATGACTGACTTTATTATTGTGATCCTATATTATGGCGAGTTGTAACAAAGACCGTATAGAACACCATGTGACCGTCTACAATCCTGTTTAGTATGTGCAATGTAAACAGGACCTGCACTACTGTCTGCATGTTTTGCAGTATGAAGCATTTACCAATATTAAGAAATGGTGTCATCTATTTGCTCATGCACAATTGATGTCAGAGCAAAGAACCTGGATGTTTCCACACTTGAGTTTAATTGGGAGTATCTTGAATACTTGGGTTTATTGAAAATAAACAAGAGATGTTACTCTGAAACACTGTGTCCATCCTGGGGGGGGGGGGCATTGCCAAGGACCTCACGATACGATAAGCATCACGAAACTTGAGGCACGATATGATACGATATTGCGATATCCAAATTTTACAATATATTGCGATGTTCTACGATATTCTATATAGTTCACTAAAAAATGCATCTTAAAATCTGAGTTGTATGTAGATCAGATGATAGTGATAATTTATGGGACAAACTGAGTCAAAACAATGTAATTCAAATTATCCATGCCATTTTATACAAAACAAAAAATTACAACAACATATTTGCATCCCTAATCAAAATCTGTCTGAGTTGTAGCAGAACAACACACTGTCTGAGCAGAGATGCAGTGACACCTCATCTGAAACATGATTTATTATTTGAAAAAATATCCATATTGGGGGGTGTCGAGTGGAGCAGGAGGTTGAGCAGGCGCCCCATGTAGAGGCTACAGTCCTCAATTCGCCCTCTCTCTGCCTCTCTCACCTATACTATCAATAAAGGCTTTTTTTTTGTCCAGATTGCCCACCTCTAGCTCACAGTTGTCTTGACCTTTTAACCTTTGACCAGATGAGATGGAATCCCTCCGGGTGTTCCTAATATGTCATGATGATGAGGACCTGAGACCAGCAGCTCTCCTGCTGGACCAAACAGATACTGACAGACTCTGCTCCCACAAAATGAATGAAAAACACTGTGTTGGCAAATCAAGGCAGGTGATAAAGTACATGAGCAGTTAAATGATGTGGGATCAGGGGAAATCAAAATTCAGTCTCTGCATTAACTGTGTTCTGCCTCGGCAAGCTGGGGGAGTGAGGCTTCTGGGGAGAGACTGGCAATGAAACAAACAACAAATCCCTTCTCCTTCCATAGAGGGCATTTGGTATGGATCACAGGACGGTTTAGCATGATCCGGGCCTCAGTGTTTTAAAAAGCGGGGTGTTCTGGTGGAGGCATTGTGTGGGTGGGCAAGCTGAGCATTTGTTGATGTAGTGGCATTTTGATTTTTTCTTTTTTCACCACAAGGAAAAATTGAGAGGGGGATAAATCAAACTGACAGGATAAAGGCAATAGAAGACAAGAGGAAACAAAACAAGAGTATACAGACTTTTGCTGCGTCACAGAGGGACGAAGCTCTTTATCCACTATTTAGGAGAAGAGAGGAAAGCTAGCAAGGTCTTCTGTCCATTACATAACTAGAAGTTGTCTTTTCCACAATGCAAGGTCTTTGGCCTTTCAACTCTAAATTGTAAGTGGGCGGCATCTAGGGATGCACTGATATGAAAATTTTGGCCGATACCAATATTCGATATGAATTTTTCTGTTATGGCCGATAACCGATATTTACCGATATCGATATGCGTTGGGGTTTTTTAAGTTTCTGAGATGATACATTTTTGTACAGACTGAAAATCATGCAAACTGAATTTTTGAATGTCTTCCTTTATTTTCAGAATGTATTTTACTTCCAAATAACAAGGTTACAGGCTCCCATCCTCCTCGCATTACCTCAACTTTGCAGGTTTTGCATACAAATTGGGCAACATATCGAATTAAACATCGGCCGAACGATGCCGATATATCTTGCATCACTAGCGGCATCACAAACACATGTTACACTCAGATCAAATATCTAGTATCGTCCAGTCATTTTAAGACAAAAAAGGGGTCAGCGTTAAACAAATTGCAACAGAAGTAAACTGAACTGATTTTGTCTCCTCAACATGTGCTGAATGAGGGAAAAAAGCCCTGAAGAATCCCATTAGGGGAAAGTTTAGAAAAAGACCCAAATATAGTCCATTCATACGCCTAGTCATTATTTTTCTCATGTGAATAGGGTAAAATTTTTAACCTTTAGATATCTCCATGAAAATTACTGAGTTGATTACTTACATTAAGACAAACAAAAAATGTAAGTTTTTTGAAATTCTTTGTTAACATAATCAAATTTGTATAAATTTGCATAAATTCCACCGTTTTGATGGCACATGTACATAAAGGTGCTGTGGTGGAACCAGCATGAAAACTGGAATGAGTCGACTCCATCGGTCAACCGACAAGAAACCACTTTAAATTTCAAGATGACTGCAATTTTTCAAGAATCCGTCGCTGCAGGAAGCACTGGTTGTCCATGGTAGCCTAGCAACCTAGCTCATTAAAGCTACAGTTGGTAAGCTGACGAAAGTGAAAGTAAACACAGGTCCTTCATGAACCTCTGGAGTCGACTCATTCCAATTTTCATGCGGGTACCACCACAGCACCTTTATATGTGCCGTCAAAACGGTGGAATTTATGCAAATCTATGCAAATTTGCTCATGTTAACAAAGTATTTCAAAAAACCCGTAATACATTTTTTGTTTGTCTTAAAGCATAAGTCAGCAGAATGTTTTTGTAAATATAAGTCCTAAATAGTCCTATTTTCCATCAGCAATCACTTCAATAGAGTCTCTGGGCCGAAACACGGGTTACCTGGAACGCTACAAAATCGTAAGTCGTGACTTGAAGCCGTAACTTACGGTTTCAAAAACCTGCCTGGAACGCAGCATTAGCCAAAACGACCGGATCGCTGATATCTGCTTTAATGTTAGTAATCAACTTAGTCATTTTCATGGAGATATTTAAATAGGGATGCACCGATATGAAAATTTTGGCCGATACCGATATCCGATATGAATTTTTCTGTTATGGCCGATAACCGATATTTACCGATATCGATATGTGTTGGGTTTTTTTAAGTGTCTGAGATGATAAATGTTTGTACAGACTGAAAATCATGCAAACTGAATTTTTGAATGTCTTCCTTGATTTTCAGAAAACTGTATTTTTTTTTTGTCAAATAACAAGAATGTTACAGGCTAAATATCCTCCTCCAATCACTTCAACTTTGCAGGTTTTGCAAACACGAATTACCTGGAACGCTACTAAGTCGTAAGTTGTGACTTGGACCAATACCGTTATGTTAAAAAATGACTAACATCGGCCAAAACGACTGGATCGCTGATGCTTTAATGTAAGTAATCAACTTGTAATCCCTATATTTAAAGGTTAAAAATGTTACCCTATTCACATGAGAACAATAATGACTAGGCGTATGAATGGACTATATTTGGGTCTTTTTCTAAACTTTCCCCTAATGGGATTCTTCTGGGCTATTTTTCCCTCATTCAGGACATGTTGAGGATACAAAATCAGCTGAGTTTAGTAGTGGATACTTTGCTTTTAACTCCCGCTGTTGTGAAGTGAGAATGGATTTGATTTCCATCACTGAAGACAGATTTTCTAGGTTCCATGAACCTTGTTCACAAATCATGACAGATGGAAATATACATTAATCTCTAGTAAGAAAAAGGGAAGAGACAGGTTCCCCAAAGTGGAAGAAAAGGGTAAAGACAAACGACCAAGACTCAGGAGCTGGAACAACATAAAACAGGCAAGAGAAGAGACAGAAAAGCACACAGGGAGGATGGGATGGGTGGAGGATGAAGATAAATGTGATTTTGTGGTGGGAGGAAACATGAGGGAGGGAGAAAAAGCTGTTTCCAGTTCAAACAATCTGATACGATACAAGATCTGAGGCGACTGCTGTGTTTACCCGAAACAGGAGAGTAGGATGAAGAAATGTGAGGAGAGGCAGGAGCTCAGGACAGAAAGGGGAAAGAATACACACAAGAGGAAGCATGGCTGAAGCTGACATCTCTGATAGCCGTGGAAGATTGAGATGGAATGATATGATGAAAGAATGAGAGTAGGGGAGAGGAAGAAAGACTGGGATGTGGGACTGGTTGGGGACTGATGGAGAAAAAGGACAGGCAGGAGGATAAATGGAGGGTAATAAGAATTCATGTAGGCAGCTGATGGACAGTTGAATGTCAGTCTGGCAGCAGCGTCACTGTGTGTTCTCATCTCATCTCTCTCCTCTGAATGGAAGACAATGTACGGCAGCAGCGGGACGGGGACGGGGACGGGGACGGGGTGGAAGGGAGCGGAGCGGAGCGCGTCTGACTGAATCAAAGACAAAGCAGCAGTCACTGAAGCAGTCACACTTGAGGTTAATGTTGTAAACACATCAACCCACGAGGTTCCCTGGCAACACACAGCAGGATTGTAAGTAGGATCACTCTGATTCAGCTGAGGTGACGATGACTCATCAAATATTAGGGATGCACTGTAACTATCAGGAAACGATCACGTCATTTCAATAAGTCCGATATCATAACTTATCAGCCCGATAAGATTGATCTTTGTCAGCCCTGCGGTGTGGGTCGGCCTGCAGTGAATGCTGCGTTCAAGTGGCCTCGGTATAATCGGAAAAACTACTTTCTGACTGAAGGAAATCATCAGAATACTCCCTCGTGTCGGAAAACAACTCGTCAACTCTGTCATAATTTTGCTAGCTGCCGAATTGACTTGATCAGTGTTTTATCCACAGTATTTTATCCATTACCCATGTTACACATAAACCATAGAGATATGAACATAAAAAGGTCGGACAAACCGGGAATTCCTGTCCAGTGTACAACATAACATCTTTTTCTTACTGGCCCGCTTGGCCAGTAGATTTGAGTTTTACAGGCCCCTTGTGTATTTTCACTAGCCTGATGCATCAGCCGCTTATTTCATTACATTTCATAGAGCGTCTGAACATTTGCTTCCGGGAGGCGGTTGCTTACGTTTGCTTCAACTAATCGCTGCTGCTGGTGACGTGTGCTATACACCCGTGAAGCTCATAGGTTAATCTTGAGCGCTTGAGTTCAACGTCATCGCCTTCACTTACCCATCTGTTCGCTGATTGGTCCAACCGCTCTGGCGAACAGAGCAAACCGAGAATGAGTCCACCCTGGCCGTATTACTAGTTTCTGGGATGAAACACATGGTTCCTCCGGGCCTACCGCCACGAGTGAAGCCTCTCTTTCCTCAGAAGGAAGCAGGTTGAACACTTTATTAATGAATTCCCAAATCAACTCGGGTTGATTTGAGGATTTAAAAAAACGGCAGGTCAGAGTGCAGTCTTGTCGGATCAGACTACATTATCATGCCGTGGTCCAGCTTTTTGTACAGTTTGCGGATCAAGGGTGATTTTCTGATGTGTAAAGCGTTTTTGGATCGAGGCTCGGACTTTCAAACCTTTTACAAGAATCTGTGGTGGTTCCTCCTCCTTTCTTCCCGCTCGGGAGGTTGTGCCACATTGAAAGTAGTCTGTGGTCTGGTTAAAATATGATTTTCACTTTACAAAAATCCCATTTTTTCCTGAAACGATGTGAGGCAGAGAGGACCAGCCCTAATGGCACCAACATGTGTAGTGTGGACTAATAAATAAACAGCTAATGATTTAAAAAACATGCATTCTAGCGAAAAAAAGTTTTCTCCTCCAGTGAACAACCAATCACTGATTACAGTGGCACTCGGGCGCTCAGTGACTGCAGAGCAGCGCAATTTGTTCCCCGGATGGAAGATGGACATCTGCCTCATATGTGCATCTTAAACTCCAGTCTCTACTCTTATTATCCACCTGACATTGTGTGTGACAACGCTGTGTGTCAGATAGATAGATAGATAGATGACGGACAGAGCGCATTTATAGATAGCTGCGCTCTGTCCGTCAGACATGACGTCATTTTATTTTTATTACAGTACTCGATTACCTGATTAGTACCAGCTTCGGTTACTCGATTAGTAAACTATTCGAAATGCCCATCCCTACTAGTTTCCTGACTACATGTTTTAGGCAAATGAAATACAGGTGCAGAAGTGAGGGAGAGGAGTGGACTGGCTGTAGATATCTGGCTGTGGTGCCAGTCGGATCAGGAACATGGAGCAGAGGACCGACATGAGCCCTCCGCATGACACATCTCAGATCCGGATGCCCAACTGTGAAATTCCAGGACCGCGGAGGTCATGTTTAAGACCGACAACTTGAGTCCGCCCTGGCCGTATTTACAGTAATGTCTCGAGAAACACATCGTTTCCGCCGCCTGCCGCCACATTACTGAACTACTGTATTTCCACAGAAGGAAGCAGGTTGAACATTTTATTATTAAATGAGGTCCCAAATTCAGTTGATTTGACAAATTTATGAAATAAAAACAATCTTTAATGTGAATTTTTAGTTGACATGACCTCTGCACCCTCCAGTGGCCAAGAGTTAGAGTTGCTACATGGTGGGGTAATTAGTTACCAAGAAAGGTAACTATGCCATTATTTTTATTAAATAAAATGCTCAAATATGTTAAATTACTTGAACTTCCTCCTCCTCCCCATTTATCTGCAATTAACCAACTTGCTCTTAACACAGAGACAGAATGATAAGAGTTGTTGCCACATTGAAAGTAGTCTGTGTGGCCGCTTACAGTTAAATTAACGATTCTTCGAGGCAGAAAAAAATCTGACCATTTTTTGTAATCGAGGTACTCGAATTACTCGAGGAATCGTTTCAGCCCTAATGCAGAGAACTAAACAGACTCTCTATGGAGCTTAAAACAAACAGCTGATCACATGAAGCATTTTGATTGTCCCACGTGCATTCTAGCGAATCACGACGCATGTCGTTGTACGGGCCAGTGAACAACCAATCACTGATTACAGTGATTATAGGGCAGTGGGTTATGTCGAACCCTGCCGTCAACACGTGAACGCAGCACAACGTGGGTTTTGAAGGTTTGAAAACAGAACGTGACGGCTCTAATGTGGGACAGTAATAAAGAAGACAGCTCACTACACTGTAGATATCTGGCTGTGGTGCCAGTCACAATGAGCCATGGGTCAACATGGAGCAGAGGAGACACGACATGAGCCCTCCGCATGACACATGCACATCACACAACACAACACAACACAACACAACACGGTCTCCGGGTGTTTAGAGGACATAACACATGGACTGAGTTCTATATGACCAGCTAGACAGTGACAGAGTATTCATCACACAGTCTGTCTGTATCCGTTCTCTGCTGCTAAAGCCTGCTGTTGTAACTCAATTGTAGGCATTGATGTATTGATGAAGGCTCTCCTCCAGGCCCGAGTGGCTAATCGGGCTGATTTCTGGGCCGCGAGGGCCGGTGTAACTTTTTTTTCTTTTTTTTTTGGGCCAGTGTTCAATCCTGGTTCAATCGTAGCACTGGGTTGAAACATCACGTAGCCTTGCCTATGCAGCTGCTGCTCCGCGCCGGCCGACAAGGCTTCTGCCCCTCAGCTGTGATTGACAAATTGAAGGCCTATAAACACACTCACGTGTCGTAGGCTACCTATTTGTCAATCGCAGTGTTTCATTAAAATTGTTTCAATTTTGAAAATTGGCCGCATTCTCTTGTTTCATGTTTGACTTCACTTCCTGCCCGGCGGCTCGCGCGCTGAGCTCCGTCTCCTTCAATATCATAACATCATACCGCACACGTCACAATGAATGTGAACATCGCGTATGAGCGGTAGCCTGCGTCTCTAACAACTTCAGCATCGTTGACCGTCGGAACATCATTCTATCAACTGTTTTCTTACTGCTGTCATCAGCTCCAGGCCGAACATTCACTACTTTAAACCAGTTTGTATCAAAGTTGGGATCAGATGAAAAACAGCGTCATTTACAGTCAGTCATCTGTGTCTTGGGAGGATCAGCAAGACTTTAGCAGGGTTTCTACATTATGTACAGAAGTAATAATAACAATAATAATAACAAACAATAATAATAATAACAATACTTTCTTTGCTGCATTAAACTGCAGTTCATTCATTCACAATTCTCAGTGGTAGGTAATGTGTGTGTGTGTGTTGTTGTCTGTGTGTTATGAGACTGACAGCACCCCCCCTGCTCTCCTCCGTAGCCGTACTTAGCGTGCACTTTCTATGCAATACATTCTATCCAATGAATGAAGGGCTGTGGGACACACGTGCTTTTGTTTACAAAGTTGTTTCACCATCTCTCCTCTCCGTCAGTCAGCCCCCCCTCCTCCTGTGAGCACAGATCACTGGAGCACTAGTAAACACTAAAAGCATTAAATCACTAATTGATTGTGACCCCCCCCCCCACCACACACACACACCACACCAATAGTTGAGTGTCTCACAACCGTGACATCGGGATCTACCATGTGAAGAAAAAAAACTAAACAACTGACAGTGAGTGAGTGTCACAACTTCCTGTAACTGGACTTTCAAATTAAAAGTCCTCTAGCCTTTCATACACAGTTCAATCATACAGATCATGTCTCCAGCTCCAAATGGTTTTGTTATTTTTTCTGCAACCAATTGGCCAATGAAATTTTGGTCGACTATTTGGGAGCAGCTCTGTAATTTCAACACATTTTTTGTGGGAAAGACATTACTGTCAACTATCATAACCGTCAGAATCAAGATATTATTTACTGTCAATATCACACATGGCTACTCTGAACTATACTGCTTCCAAAAGATATTGATACACGGAACGATTGATACACAGAAATTTCCTCATAAACGACACAAGCTTGAGCCGTCAGATTTCGTCACTACCTTCAGCTCTCAACACCGACCAATCCCAGGAAAGCTCGTGAAATGACGTCACGCCATTCAAAAGTTATTAGCGCGGACTGATTTTTGACTAGTAGTAATCTTAGCAGTAATCTCATGTGCGGTAGTTTTTTGTCATCAAAAGTTGTATTGTGTGTTTCATGTAATAATAATCTGACCCAACAACAGATGAATTGGTACATAAACAGGTCCTAATGTATGCAATGTCATGGTTTTGAAGTTTAGAGACAAAACAGGTTTTAGTGTCAGTCGTCGCTGGAGGGACGATTGATACAGCTGTTTAAATGTCCCTCACGCCGCCGTGCGTAGTGATTGTGGTCACATTGCGCAAAAACCTGCTGTTTCAACCGTCCCTCCTCTGTGTTTCAAACCACCTGCATAGGTGGGGCGTTTGAGACAAATGTCAACTTACATTCAAAGTCTGAAAACAGCGCCATCATCCAACATATGTGTTAAAGCAGATATCAGTGGAATGTTTTGTTAATATAAGTCCTAAATAGTCCTATTTTCCGTCAGCAATCACTTACATGGAGTGTTTCAGCCGTAACATAATAAATTCTTGGGAGTCTTATCCAGTCACTCTGCTCTGCTGCAAACCAGGAGAAAACTTTCCTTGTGGGATACAAGTGTTATCCAATGAGGAGAGAGAACGGCATGAAGGGCTGTGTGTGCAGCCAAGGGGTGCGCGTGAATGTGGTCACGTAGCACGAGGACCAATAGATGCCTGACGAGGGCGGGGGCTGCTAACTCATGGTGCGTTCAAGGAAACTCGTACTTTGTGTTTTTCCTTCCTGTGAAGTCATACCAGTTCGATCTGGTACGAGTTCACGGGTCGGAAGTTACGAGAGGTCGTTATAGTGACTTTCACAGGCAACAGGACGGTAAAAACACGAGTTACAGGTTACCTGGAACGCTACAAAGTCGTAGTTGTGACTTGAAGCTGTAACTTACGGTTTCAAAAGCCTGCCTTGAACGCAGCATTAGCTGAAACGGCCGTACCGCTGATATCTGCTTTAAATTACACTTGTAACTAAAAAATCAACATTCATTATTGTTTCAAATCAATGTAGAGGGCAAACAGGCTGGAAATGAGCTACATCAAGGCAATGTTAGCTCATTGTAAATGGCTCTATTAATCAGAAAAAAAATATTGGCCTGATCTGTGTATTAACATCATGCCAATAATTATCCGTGCCGATAGTTAATGTGCATCCCTAAGTATCACTTGAAAAGCCTTTTGCTATCAGGATTTTCTTTAAATTGACTTGCCCTGGGGCCGCATTCACAAAGCCTTTTATCTTACTGCTCCTAACTTGCGCTAAAAGTTTTTACGTAGGGTTTTTTTTCTTAAAGGCTATTCACAAAGCCGCTGAGACCTACTCTTACTAAGGATACATCACTAAGAGCAAACTAAGAGTGACGCCCTGGTGACGCCCCGTTGCTATGGATTACGTCAATTCTTGTGCACAAATTAGAGGCGCTCAACACGGTGATTGCTTGTTGAGTGCCGGCGCCCCCAGACTGACAACAATTCTGTTTTACTGGGGGAGCTGCCCTATCACGTGAGCTATTACTAGGCCTACTTACTGTTATATGTGTCTAGGGTCCTTCAGAGTTGGCCGGCCGTAAGACAGCGGGCACCCACCAACTTTTAAAAAAATATTTTGGCTCACATCAGCACGACTGTATCGCAGCAGTCACAGCCACCTCGGTCCGAGCTTTGTGACGTCTATATTGGACAGTCCGTCACCGTCACTACTCCCGCTTTATAACGTAAATGTTGTAGATATTGTTGCTGTAGCAAAAAAGAAACACTGACAAAAAGGCACTTTGGGCATCAAAGGGCAAAGGGGCAGGTGCTGCAACACCCCCCCTCTGCAGCAATTCACAGTCCTCCATTGTCTCTAAAACATTTACCTGCTGCAGCCGTTTCCGATTCTTTGTGAATAGGTCTTACTGAGTCAGTCCTCATGAGGACTTTTAAGCTCTAGGAGCTACTTTAAGGCTTAAAATACTTTGTGAATTAGTCCTAAATGTAACACGCCCACTTTTTTTAGGGGTTGCTCCTAAATTCGGCCGTTAGGAGCTACTTTTAACCCTAAGATTGTGAATACGGCCCCTGCTCAGCAAATGTAGACTTATTTTGTACTATGTACCTTGAACCACATTCATTATGTCTCTCTAAATGCATCATCAAAGAAGTCATGGAATATGAACAGACATTTGGGACAGATGTTGAGTTGCCAGCCAAGTGCAATTCTGGGAGTTTTTCAGTATTTTGAAAGACACATGGAATGCTGAATAAATCAGATTACAACTTAGTGTCAGTGTCATTTTAGAAAATAACCTCATATCAGTGCCATAAACCAAATGTCTGTCAAGGCATTTTTTATTTCCCCGAGCTTAAAAGTGCAGTGTAAAGAGAGAGATCAAAGCTCTATTTGTCCAGGAATGATGTGGCCTGAGGTCATAAAGCGATAGCCTGCTGGGTTCACCCTTTTCCTTTCTGCAGCCCAGCACTGCACCAGAGTGGGAGAAATCTGTGGGAGTGACCTTTGGTGAGGCAAAGCACTTCACTCCCTGTCTGAGTGTTTAAAGGTTTTATGTTAAGGTCAAGTGTATGAGACTCATATCAACTGGGTCCCACTGGCAGGGGCCGGAGAACTATGTGCTGCAAGGTTGTTTTTACAACATCTAAAACTGTTGGACACTACATAACAGATAGACAAGGACTGCTGTACAACATTACACAGCTAAGTGTAAACTGATTGGGGAGAGAAATCAATCATCAGCTAATGTAATAATCAAATGTGACCCGCTCTGGCGAAATGAGTCGGAAGTCGCAACGTTCTATTTTTAGATAATCAGCTGTAAACATGGAAAATCAATTAAAAAAAATCGATTTTTTTCTTTTTAGCTAATTTCAAAGCAATGACATTCAAAAACACTCTCCCAAAGTTTCACAGTCCAGATAATTGAGAAAAGGCAGTAAATGATGATTAAAGTTGACTTGCTACTTAAACCCTCTGAAAATGAGCGTTGCATCGTTGCAAAACATGAAATATCTTCTGATCCATTTGTGATAGAGACGAGCTGTAAACTGCATCTGATTCGCTGGATTCTCCGCTTTCCGACGGTCATTGAATGGTGCCTCTATGATAAGCAGGGACGGCTACAGATACAGATGCTAAGCCAAGCATCGACGCTAACAGAGCTAGGGATGCTAAACAGAATTTTGAAACGATGCTAAATCGAATGCTTAAATGCTAAACCAACGTAACACAACGCTTGCACATATTTTACAAAACATCAACAAAACATCACAACTTCTGAACCGTTTATGATAGAGACGAGCTGTAAACAGCATCTGAATTATGAGATTCTCTGCTTTCCGAGGGTCATTGAATGGTGCATCGATGACAACAAGGGACTGTATATGGTGCGTGTAATCACGTGGTACAGGAACAGACGCCAGAGTCACAGGCTAAACTTTGAATGGAATTTTCTCAGGTTTTAGAACAGAATAAGAGAGGAGGAGATCGTAATTCAAATGGCCATATCTCGAAAACTATATAATGTATTACTTTGACTAGGGTTTCATTTTAAAGCTTATTTTCTAATCTTTCCATTGATACCAAAATCTCAACTTTGACATTTGGGTCACTGTGACTCATTTTGATGGATCGGGTCACATATAATGACTCTAAAGAAATACTGCCTTTTGGTTTCAGCTTCACAAATATGAGAAATTAATGCTTTTGTTCATCATACATAATTGTTAACAGAACAGACTTTTTAAATTGATTTTAAATTGTCCACTAGAGGCTACAGGCATACGGGTAATGGAGAAAATGACTGGTGCATTTAAGGGATAGTTCACACAAAATTCAAATTTCACTCATTATCTACTCATCCTCATGTCGACTAAGAGCTGTGAGAATTTTCAGAGTCGTTCCTTCTCTGAGTTACGGGGGGGTCCACGCAGCAGGATTTGTCCATATAATGGTTGTCAATGGATACCACTTTTCTTCATCCAAAAAGACACACCAAAAAACATCCAAATACCTCCATACTGCTCGTCTGTAATGTCCCTCTTGTGTTGAAGCCCTGACATGGGAAATTGTTCCGAAAAAAATTAAATAAGTCCATACAGTATTTCAAGCTTGTTTGCAGCAGAAGCTCGAGACCCCCTGTAACTCAGAGAAGCCACGGATAATTCTGAAACTGCTCCCAGCCGTTAGTCGACGTGAGGGTGAGTAAATAGTGAGTGAAATATCATTTTGGAGTGAACTATTCTTTTACGTTTGTTTGTAACTCAGAGAAGGAACGGAGGACTTTGAAAATTCTCACAGCTCTTAGTCGACATGAGGGGGAGTAATGAGCGAAATTAGAATTTTGGGTGAACTATCCCTTTAACACAAAAACAAAAGCTTCAGGTTTACTTTGTCAACGTTTCTGTTCAAAAGGCACATGTAAAAAAAAAATACGATTCAATAAAATTCATAGACTATTTAATAGTGCAGTCTATTTCCATGAGTCCAAGAGGGACAAGTCTTCTATAAAAGACATACTGCCCCTTTAACTGTCAAAGTGCAGTTTCACTCCCTGTTACCTGTGGCAACATCAAAAAGCACATTGTGACATTCTTCAAAGCTTCAAGATGGACTCAAAGAGACGATGAACAAAGAGAAATGGAGTGTAAAAAGAGAGAAGAGAGGAGTGAAAAGACAAGAGGAAAAGTAAGGAGTGAAATGTTCTCCTTTAAAGGATTGTCCTCTGAAACAACTGTGACATTTCAAAAGGCCAGACTTCCTGAGAGGCATTGACTCTCCCTCCATTAGAGGAGAGCACTCCATGATTACACATATCAATAACATCTGACCACAGACTGTGTGTTAGATAATGCTATGTACCGTATATATGTTTATGTGTGTGTCTGTGTTTTGTATGTCTGAGGTCCCTGCAGCTCAGTCAGTTGACATAACCACATTAAATCAGACAGACAGGATGTGTCTTTACTGGCATTTAGTGTTTCTGAGAAATTTAGCTATAACTCACAAACACGTGTCACATTGTGTCTGTGTTTGTGAGCTCAGCTTTTGGATGATAACTAGCAGCCAGCCCAACACATCACACACACACACACACGCACGCACACAAAACAGACAAGTGGAACAGTAATTTAATTGGCCGGTGATCAGTGTTTTTCTGCCTATTTTCCAGGGACAGGTGTGGCCTTAATCAAGATGACACCAGGCTGAGTGCTTTACAACTGGCTTCAGTGTCACAAATGCTGCACAGAAATCGTTGGCTACGACAAAATACAAAAATAATCATTTTTAAAAGGGACAATGAGGAGTTTCTCCAGCAGCAGAACGAAGAATTCCACAACAATAAAGTCTCACATTAAAGGTTGACTATGTAGGATTTCCAGAACAATAACGTTAGACCGTTGCTAGGTAAAACGGGCCGTTGCTAAGGACTCCGTTCTGATCAGAGGACACAGAGGAGGAGAACGATGCAGGATTTACCTTATTTTTATTTTTTTACCGTCATTAACAGCATAATAAATGACTTGTAGCTTGTTCCAGAGAGAGTGGAGGCTCTCTGCCTTCCACACCGCTGCTGGAAACCAAACCTGCGATCAGAGCCTCCGCTGTCACTGCTCAAGTTGAAAAAAAAAAAAGCTCCGTGGCACCGGGAATCGGCGACAGTAACGTGTTTATGACAGATTAGACTACACAAATACACCCATCCTAACATGTAAATGATAATCCATTGATCCACCGATTGATTATTGAAAAGGCTTAGTTGAAAACAGACGCATACGACCGGGAGGAGGCAGGAAAACAGCTGATTAGTGATCCACATGTCGGCTACAGACAGGTACGAATGTAAACACAACGTTGACAAAAAGTCATTGTCGAGCCCATCAAAAAAATTTTAAAATATTAATTCAGACTAAAAAAAATTTTTTTGTGGAGAAGCAATACTTTCATTCTGTTCACCTCAAAACGCACTGTGGGTGTATTATTTTTTGAAAAATATAGCTTTTAATAAAAATTCTACATATTCAACCTTTAATGTGGATGAATCTACGTTACCCACTTGTTAATGGCTCCATTTTCAATAAATATATCGTTTTGTCTCTATCGTTATTTTGTTATGTTAAAGCAGATATCAGCGGCACGGCCGTTTCGGCTAATGCTGCGTTCAAGGCAGGCTTTTGAAACCGTAAGTTACAGCTTCAAGTCACAACTACGACTTTGTAGCGTTCCAGGTAACCTGTAACTCGTGTTTTTACCGTCCTGTTGTCTGTGAAAGTCACTATAACGGCCACTCGTAACTTCCGACCCGTGAACTCGTACCAGATCGAACTGGTATGACTTCACAGGAAGGAAAGACACCAAGTTCCGAGTTTCCTTGAACGCACCATGAGTTAGCAGCCCCCGCCCTCGTCAGGCATCTATTGGTCCTCGTGCTCCGTCACCACATTCACGCGCATCCCTTGGCTGCACACACAGCCCTTCATGCCGTTCTCTCTCCTCATTGGATAACACTTGTATCCCACAAGGAAAGTTTTCTCCTGGTTTACAGCAGAGCAGAGTGACGGAGAGACTCGTGTTACGGCTGAAACACTCCATGTAAGTGATTGCTGACGGAAAATAGGACTATTTAGGACTTATATTAACAAAAACATTCCACTGATATCTGCTTTAATTAATGGTGGAAATCTTGGGGAGCAGACCAGCGTTTCCTTACCTTCAGTTTGGCAGACGCTACCCGGGTGGTCATGAGAATAACGCCACCGAATCGCCATTTATGGATATATGGAACTACGACGGTATCTGATCGTCTTTGACCTTCTGACTTTGATGAATGAAAACATTCTTGGCAAGATGTCTGTCCAAGAATTTCACCATGTGCATGGATGGGAAATGTAGTGTGGAAACACTTTGCTTTACAAAACTGTAACTTGCTATGCAATCCAATCCAATCTACTTATTTATATAGCACATTTTCACAACATAAAAGTTAACCCATGTGCTGCGCAGTGATTTGCATACAAGATACAGAGTCCAAGATGGTAAGAAAACATAATGAGTAGGGATGCACTGAGTAGGATTGTGAAATTCTGGGCCGATGCCGATGTTTAAAATAACAATTTGGCCAATGCCCATGTTTTTTCTTTTTGTTATTTATTTCATCTTTGGTGCCACAGAAACATTACTGAACTATGTTAAGCTCTTCATCATATTATTATTTAATGAGCACTTACAGTGGCCTAGAGTTAGTAATAGAGCCGCTACATGATAAAAGAAATTAGTTACCAGGAAAAGTAACTATAGCATTACTTTTTTTTTCTTTTCTTTTTTTAAATAAAATGCTCAAATATGTCAAATTACTTAAACTTCTCTCCCTAACCCGCTTTATCTGCAATTAACCAACTTGCTCAGTAACACAGAGACAGAATGATAAAAGGTTTTTTTAATGTAGCCTAGCCTCCACTAAAAGAGGAACTAAGCAGGATTTCTCCCGTGGCTATGCTACATTTTACCTCAATTAAAAAGCCCCAGAGTGATTATGATAGTTAACCAAATGACTTGTGACTGGTTACAGTGAGAACGGAGGCTCTGCCTTCACCTGGCGTCTCTCTGGTTGTACATCAGTGTAGTAGGCCACCTGGCCTTTTCACAAATCAATCCATGGATCACATGTGTACCGAACAGCACATATTGATGTGAATAGATGACAGCCTTCTTGCGGCATTAACTTTTTCATCAAAAGGAAACATTTTTCAAAAATAATGCATCCACAGAATGTCTAGGGGGGTGCAGAATAAAAGTATTCATTTTACTGAATTTTTAAAAAAATAGTATATAAATAATCATTTAGTAAATTTTGTCGGGTCCAAAATATATAAATATTTACATTTGGTTGCGTTGGCAACTTCGACATGGAATGACGTCTGCGCCATCAGCATTCGTATGTTGATGTCACCCGAGGTGAAGCTCAGGGGTTGCCAGACCGCAAGATACCGTTGATGCGCAGCTTGTCCCATGCTGCTTGTGTCCGCGGTGCTGAGTGTAAACGCACCTCACGGCGCAGAGCGAGAAGAGAGAGAGAAGCAGACGGAGGGCTGCAGCTACGGTAGCGAGTTTAGTGTGTTAGTGAGGTATGTTGAGTCAAGCCAAGCTCTCCTGTACTACGTGGCTCTGTTTTAACCCGGCTAGATCTCCATAGTATTTTATGCTTAGGTTATGTTCAGAGTTTCATCCAAAAACTGGCTGTAAAAGCGCGGCTGTTTCACTATTTAACTCATTAACAGCTGGCGTCAGCTTTACTGTGAAAGTCCAGTGGATCTGTATAGCGGAGCGTGTGGAGAGATCAGCTGATCCCCGCTGCTGTCTCCGCCTACAGACGCTGCTCAGCTGTTGATCAGACTCGCGTCAGGAGCCTGTTTCACTTTTATATACAGTCACCGCTGAAAGAAATTGTCCGCTTGCAGCAGCACAGATAATCAGCCCCCCCACCCCTCCGCCGCGGCCGCCTCAACTGAATTTTTTTTTTGTCCAGAAAAAACCCTGAGACGTTAGAAGACGTTAGACGGCATTCGTCAGTCAGCTGTTTTGCCGCGGTCAGTCAGCTGTTTGGCTGTCGATCTAAACATTATTATAAGGCGATTGTTGCAGTGAGTGATGGCGTTATATAAGTCAGGCACACAGAAATGATTCATGATTAGGCTAAATGATTAATATAGACCATGAAAGACTCCTCGCTCAACATCGTTCGTCCACCTGCAGGATTTTGCCGGGCAACCAGTAGACCAGAACGTTGGAGTGAGAGCGGGCGCGTGTGAGTGCGTCACCGAACGGCCGGGAAGAATTAAAGTTGTAGCTATCACCTTTAAATAAGTCTATATTTTAAGCTTTTTTCTTATTTTAAGCTTTTGTGTCACCGGCGGATCAATTTCTCATATGGACGGTGGTGATTACTGAACATTGGAAGAGAAGACTGGATTCCACATAGTTTTGGGCTAGACTCTCTAGTAGTAGAGTAAGGGGCCGTGTCCTCTCTCTCTCAGAATGCTGCCGTAACCAGGTTACAAACCGAGACGAGCGCTCTGAGTGCCGTGACAACAAAAGGAAGTGCAGAGAGCGCTGTGAGTGCTGAGCTCCATAGTATGAATGGAACGTAGACGTCCAGAGCGCTAAAAGCACGTCGGTGGACACGGCCCCTGATATGTGGTTATTATCAGTCACAAGTTCAGTTAACTTCCACATGTGTATTTTATTGACCTCGCCTGACATTACTACAACCCCCCCCCCCACACACACACACACACAATAAGGTGCCACGCTGGAAATCCATCACCATGCCGGAGAACTTCAAGCCCTGCCTCTTTGTGACATTTTGCCTTGAGCAGTGGATGAAAACAGTGTTGTATGTAGTAGTTGTGCCATTAGTTCTGCATCTGTAATAAGCCCTTCAGACCAGCGCCCTTGGTGACATACAGACAATAGTGACAGAAGTGTGGAGAGAAGAAACACAGCAAGTTTAATTACAAAGACAGGGAAGGAGATTAAAGGAGCATGAGAGACAGACGTGGTGGGATAAGCACAGGAAACAGCATGATCAGAGCAGAAACTGGATTTCTGAAAAGCATCTTTGGAACATTGGCATTAATGTGACACCACTGGGATGCAGCTCCTAAGAACCTCTCTGAAGCCAATCAACAAAACCACTGAATCCTGAATCTCAAGTCTTTTCTTTCTTTCAAATGCATTCAACTCAATGTACAAGTCAACTAAAAGATGACCGGATTTCAAACGGGGTGATAATATTATCTCAAAACAAGATAGCAATACATGTTGGTCAGTAAAGAAGATGATCTTCTTCACATTAACTTGATATGATACTGCACAAATAAGCATGACAAAAGCATGCCATTCTGTCAGGTCTGACTGGCATGAATACGCCCACCTCCTAGAGAGCATGGCTTGTCTGAGATGGAGAAAGTTGCAGGCAACGGAAGAAAGATAAGGAAGGTTGGAAAGAGGGAAGAAATGAGTCCAAAATTGATGGTGAACTTTTGGGATGGAACTGTTCCTGAAATATAATCTGTCCCGCTCAGTGTTCATTATTGATTTATTACCTTTCAAACTTCATGATCTTATGACAGATTTCTACTAGGGCTGGGCGGTATGACCTGAAATTCATATCACGGTATGAATCAAATCCCTTCACGGTAACGATATATATCGTGGTATAAATGTGTAAGAAAAAAAAAAGAAAAACTATAATGGACGTGTTTCTGAATTGGTTTTGTAGTCCCTTAGCTATATATATACAGAGAGAAAACTAGTGCTCCTAAGTAGAGAAGTAGAAAGTTATCGTTTAAATTTTTTTTTATCGTGCATCCCTAATATCAGTGTTTCCTCTACATTCATTTAGCAGTGGCGGCCCGCCACACCTAAATCCTCGCCGCCGCTCCTTCAAACTTCTTGTTTGTTTTTTTTAATTGTCGCTAATCCACCACCGCCACAGGCCTCCACCTTCACAGCAGAGTCCTACTGCACCTCGCCAGTAGCTACTAAGGTAAACTACAGATAACTATCTTGCTCAGTATCTCCTCTTTGCACCCCCTCTGCACCTGGATGACAGACCACAGCGTGTTTTTCACCAGAATCATTGAACTCAGGTGACAGAAGGACAACAGACTCAGGACAGATCAGTGGTCGCTGTTGCTGGTGTGTTTTTAGAATTAGCGGGTTTGATTCTGGCGTCGGACGTCGCGCTCAGTACTGGTGGAAAAGAAAAAAACCCAACAAGTGTGTGTCAGTCCGCTGGGCTTCTAATGATGTTATTGTAGCGCATACAGTAAGTTTAACAGGACATAGCCTCTACTGCGCCGTAACATAAACGTGCATAAACTCCCCCTCCTCCCCGCGGCCGTCCGCTGGTGTCTCGGGGTGCGAGGAGGAGGAGGGAGGGAGGGGGGGGTAACGGCGATGACGGCGGCGATGACGGCGGCGATGACGGCGGCGACACCGACGACGACGAGACGGCAGAACGATCCTGTGTAGGAGCTGTCCGTGCTGTTCAAGTGTCTTGAAGTGGCCCAGGTTATCAAACTAAGAGAAATATGATCTGTGGTCGTTTGTTTGAATAGCAAGAAGTTATCATGACGTGAGGAAAAAAGAAAAAAAGATGTTGATTCGGTGGAAACCCGGCTTTACAGGCGCACGCGCGGGGAGGGGGGCTGCTCCTTAACAAAATCCTAGAGGATATACATATACATATATATGTAAAAATAATATTAGATATATAATAGATATAGATATATATATCCAAGAGCTGGTACTTGTGCACAGCTGTAGCAGTATCAGACTGCTAGAGCTGATTCACATAGCTGGGATGTGGTTGGTGGTGGTGCCCTAATGGGAAACATGCTGCTGCCACACAGTCTTTAATTACAGACAGAGTCCTCTGACAGACCCTTGTGTGACCTGGCTCATTCTCTACAGCAGGCATACACATGCATACTCAATGAAGGCAACACTCTGGTAAAATACTTGACTGACAGACTAAATCAATCTAATCAGCCTACATGATAGAGACTCAATGGCAAGAAGATCTGTATTAATGATAGAACAAATCTATCAAGCTCTCTCTGTACCTCTTAGTCCTCTCCTCAATCATGTGTTCATTGCCACCCTCCTTTCAAGTCTAATTTATGATTCAAAGGAGAAGATTAGCGAGGTGTCTGGCACTGTCACTGGTGTTGCAGATATGCAGAGCCATGCACAGCCTCAGGAATGGATGGGGCTGCATAGCACAACACACAGGCCTGAGTGGTGGATAGCCTCACACACAATTGTGACCCGATCCATCAAGATGAGTCACATTTTGGTATCAATGGAAAAATTAGAAAATAAGCTTTAAAATGATACCCTATAGTCAAAATCATACATTTGATGGTTTTCTAGATGTGGCCATTTGAATTAGGATCTCCTCCTCTCTTATTCCATTCTAAAACCTGAGAAAATTGCATTTAAAGTTTTTGCCAGTGACTCTGGCATCTGTTCCTGTACCACATGATTACATGCACCCTTTACGGTCCCTTGTTGTCATAGATGCACCATTCAATGACCCTCGGAAAGCAGAGAATCTCACAATTCAGATGCTGTTCACAGCTTGTCTTTATCAAAAACAGTTCAGAAGTTGTCATGTTTTGTAAAATATGTAGGCCTACAAGCGTTGTGTTGATTGCTACATGCGGTTTAGCATTGAAGCTACGTTCGGTCTAGAATTGAAGCTACGTTCGGTTTAGCATTGAAGCTACGTTCGGTCTAGAATTGAAGCTACGTTCGGTTTCGGTTTAGCATTGAAGCTACGTTCAGTTTAGCATCGTTGCTATGTTCGATCTAGCATTGAAGCTACGTTCGGTCTAGCATTGAAGCTACGTTCGGTCTAGCATTGAAGCTACGTTCGGTTTAGCATTGAAGCTACGTTCGGTTTAGCATTGAAGCTACGTTCAGTTTAGCATCGTTGCTATGTTCGGTCTAGCATTGAAGCTATGTTCGGTTTAGCATTGAAGCTACGTTCAGTTTAGCATCGTTGCTATGTTCGGTCTAGCATTGAAGCTATGTTCGGTCTAGCATTGAAGCTACGTTCGGTCTAGCATTGAAGCTACGTTCGGTTTAGCATTGAAGCTACGTTCGGTCTAGCATTGAAGCTACGTTCGGTCTAGCATTGAAGCTACGTTCGGTCTAGCATTGAAGCTACGTTCGGTTTAGCATTGAAGCTACGTTCGGTTTAGCATTGAAGCTACGTTCAGTTTAGCATCGTTGCTATGTTCGGTCTAGCATTGAAGCTATGTTCGGTCTAGCATTGAAGCTACGTGCGGTTTAGCATCGTTGCTACGTGCGGTTTAGCATCGTTGCTACGTTCGGTTTAGCATCTGTTTCTGTAGCCGTCCCTTCTTGTCATAGAGGCACCATTCAATGACCGTCAGAAAGCGGAGAATCCAGCGATTCAGATGCAGTTTACAGCTCAACACCAAACAGCTCTCTATTGAACTAGGGGAAAACCATTTGTTTGTACCTTGTTCCATTCTTGATTTATCCTGAGTTGAATAGAGCCTGGTTGCACCAAAAAGACCACTTTTTTCTTGAAAGCTGAGAAAAATGCTTTTTTGTGAAAAAGAGCCTCTCAAGAAAAACAGTGATTTATCCGTTTGAACGTTGGCTTCAAAAACATGTAAGACATCTGAACATTTCATTTCACATGTTTCTTCATTGACGCCCCCTCCCACAAAAAAACAAACTAAAATACAACAAGTAGCCTACTTCTCCTCCTGCTGCATCCCCTCGTCTGTGAAGCAGGGAGGGAGACGTCATGCTGTTCTTCAGCCTCTTTGCTGGACGCGGCCGTGGCAGCGACTCACCGCACTGATCTCTGGGTTCGTCATCACATCGGTTTCAGACAGCAACTGGTGAAACTGACTCTGCGATCCGCTTTCACTTCAGCATTTTGGTTCTGATCATCTGGATCAGTTTACCTTTCCGGCCTCCGATCACTTCATGCTGGAGCTAATGCTAATAGCATCTGTGGCTAAGCTTTCCTCCAGCTCCACGTTCCACTTGTTCCAGGCTCTGCCCAGCGTTTTTCTCTAGAAATAGAAACTTTTTTCAACTTTTTTGTCTCCGTACCGATCGCACTCGTCTTCTCCTCCGATCGTCTCGTCTTCTTCGTTCTACACATCCCAGAAGCCCCAAAATTACTCAAAGTGTGCGCGACAGCGACAGAAAACTGCATTTGACGTCTATGGACGTCATTGGCACTCAATGAGTTAAATGCCGCATGAACACTGTGCTCGGGAGGAACCTCTCTTTCCTTTTTTGGGGGGAAGTGGTGCAATGGATCATCACTGATCCGTGATCTGTTCTGATCAATGTCTTCGGTTCGGCACACATGTGATTCGCGGATTGATTTATTAAAAAAAGTTGTGCACATGTTTAACAAACACACTTGTTCCGTGCAGTGTGGTCATGGTGAGCGGAGGAACGGAGGCCAGGTGGCCTACACTGATGTACAACCAGAGAGACGCCAGGTGAAGGCAGAGCCTCCGTTCTCACTGTAACCAGTCACAAGTCAAATCAGAATTACTGGGGGCTTTTTAACTGAAGTAAAAATGTAGCATAACTATGGGACAAATCCTGCTTAGTTCCTCTTTCAGTGTAGTACTGTACATTATACAGATTATTTTTAGTTCATCAACTGTTTGGAAAAAAAAAACTTTTATCATTCTCTCTGTGTTACTGAGCAAGTTGTGGTTGATTGCAGATAAAGGGGGTGAGGGAGAGAAGTCTAATTAATTTGACATATTTGAGCAATTCATTAAAAAAAATGTAATCTTATAGTTACTTTTCCTGGTAACTAATTATTTTTTACCATGTAGCAACTCTATTACTAACTCTAGGCCACTGTAAGTGTATTAGGGTCATGTCAACTAAAAATTAACTTTAAATCAAATAAGTTGTTTTTGTTTCATAAATATGTCTAACTGAATTTGTGCTCATTAAATAATAATACAATGAAGAGCTGAAAGACTTTTAAAATAGTTCAGTAATGTTTCTGTGGCACCAAAGACAGAATAAATAAAAAGAAAAAAATATCGGCCAAATTGTTATTTTAAAAATTGGCATCAGCCCAGAATTTCACAATTGGTGCATCCCTAATTTAGACTGTCCATAACCTCCAGGAAACACTGCTCTGGGCTCCTTTGCTGCCTCTGGAGCCACAAACTGCCCATACAACTTTTTCACAAATGTAATGGTACTCCCCAAGACCCGAACAGACTCTGATGTGTGAACTCTCTCTTTCTCTATCACTTAGCTATGTAACTTAAAGCAGATATCAGTGGAATGTTTTTGTTAATATAAGTCCTAAATAGTCCTATTTTCCGTCAGCAATCACTTACATGGAGTGTTTCAGCCGAGACACGAGTCTCTCCGTCACTCTGCTCTGCTGTAAACCAGGAGAAAATTTTCCTTGTGGGATACAAGTGTTATCCAATGAGGAGAGAGAACGGCATGAAGGGCTGTGTGTGCAGCCAAGGGATGCGCGTGAATGTGGTGACGTAGCACGAGGACCAATAGATGCCTGACGAGGGCGGGGGCTGCTAACTCATGGTGCGTTCAAGGAAACTGGTACTTTGTGTTTTTCCTTCCTGTGAAGTCGTACCGGTTCGATCTGGTACGAGTTCACGGGTCGGAAGTTACGAGTGGCCGTTATAGTGACTTTCACAGGCAACAGGACGGTAAAAACACGAGCTACAGGTTACCTGGAACGCAACAGAGTCGTAGTTGTGACTTGAAGCTGTAACTTACGGTTTCAAAAGCCTGCCTTGAATGCAGCATTAGCCGAAACGGCCGTACCGCTGATATCTGGTTTAACATTAGTTTTCAAGTAGACCTTGAATAAAATCTAAGCATTTGGTTCCATGTATTTCTCCACTGTCTTCACAAGCAAGACAAAGATCAATCAAAGAAGAATCGAAGTCTGATTTGGGTTGGATTCAAACATCCCAGTCAGTGTGGTGAGCTCTACTGTATCAACAATCAGAGCTTCACTTGCAGTGACAAATGTATCTTTCCTATGCTTTGACACTCACCATCTCTGACTTATGTGCAACACGACAACTGGCAAACTAAAGAACATGTGTTATTCCAACTGTCCTGCATATGACTGAATATCTGCACTGCATTATAGATTTTTTGCATTTTTTTCCTGTGAAACACAACCAAGTTTTTCCCTCTGAGTTCTGATAAATTAATCATAAATGAATTTGAAATTTTTCCACATTATGCTCTGAACTCTTTCCTTGGATCAAAACAATGGTGGAAGGCAGATGAAGCCTAATGAGTGCACTCTGACTGGATCAATTAGCAGACATCCCACTGTTAGCGCTCCACTCCATATCATTCAAAGCGCTCACAAAGCCTCCACACCTGTAAGCATTTACAACATACACATCATACTTCACAGACATTCTGTCGAACCTTTTAAAGCCGGTTGAGACTGTGTTGTAGTGACGTAACGTTTAAATGTGACCCTTGATCATGATCAATCAGTTGATTAATTATTACTGTCAGCAGGTCAAAGAGATCAAATCAGTAGCACTTTGTTCCTCGTCAAACTCCAGGAAACGTATCAAAAGACTTGTTAGTTTTCCTCTGCTTTGTTCAATATGAATGGAAATGAGTGAGTGAACTCATTTCCGGCTCTCCCGTCTGCAGGATAAGGGGAACACCTGTTTCTCTAGGATTTTCTGATAGGAGGTCTTGAACCTTCTTTCCTCCCAGGTTCTCTCTTGCTCTGTGCCACTTTGCTTACTGATGTTCTCTCAAGCGGCAGCAGAACAAACTCGTGTGGCTTGAATGAATCAGTGTTAATGTGCTGCAGTCAGAGATGAGGGGAAGTATGACATTGGTATTCTGTGAAGGCGGAGTGAGATTTTATCTCTCTGATCAAAAGGGTTAGAAATGGATCACAGGACCAATTCCATTACAGTTCTGACACTCGTTTGTGGAGACAAGATTTATCTGCTGTTACTCGCTGACACGCCCTAAAACTGCATGTCTACTTTTTCCTTTAAACGCTTTCACATTCACATTCATTCCCTGAACAAGATGTAGGCTACGTGACAGAATAGACAGATAAGAAAAGACACATTTAGACGAAAGCTACCAGAAAAAACTGAATAAGAGGGAAAGCAGTGGATGGACAACAACCTCATAAACAAGACTTAAAAGGCTTGAACACAGAGCTAATGCTCATTAAAGTCCCCCTCCAACCATCCTTTTTTAGTTTTTTAAAGCATTCCCTGTGGTCTTTAAATTATGATTATGAAGTTTTTAGCCAAAATCACAAAACCTGTGTCATTTCCCAGGGCTGTCCTTCTGCACAGCACCAGCAGCTCATTAGCAATGCGCCTCTGGGTGGTGGGTGGAGACTGTGCTGCTCTGCGCCCGCCCACTCTGGTATGTGGCGGACCCATATCAGGCTGCTGGCTGCTTACACCCAGCTCTCTGGCCTTTCCCCTCTGAGCCAGATGCAGAGCGAGGCGGGAGCTTGCAGCACTATGCCCTGCCCGGGGGTCTTGACGCCGTCAACCCTAGTCTGCCTGAAACTGCCAGTTTGTGTCTGCTGTTGGTTCACAGCAATTTGAAGGCAGAAAAACTTTTCTGCTGATATGTGACCCATTCCATCAAAATGAGTCGGATGTCGTAACATTCTATTTTTAGATAATCAGCTGATAACATGGAAAACCCATATCATCCAGGTCAGAGGTCAGTAGGTCAACCTACAGACCACGGATGTTGATAACATGCCACCACGGGCTCAGAGGGGAATAACACTAGCCTATCATAACTAAATATTGGTGAAATGAGCAAAGTGAAGTGTTCCTTTCAGTTCATATCATTCATATCTCCATGGAGACGGTCAGCTCGCTGCTGGCTGCCATGTCCTGTCTCCATGTTTTTACCTTCAGTGGCAGCGTGACGGTAGGAAACCACGGAAACTCAGCGGAGACACCGGAGCTGTCGGCTCAGTGAGGAGGAATGGAGCGTTACACTGATGCTGCATTCAGGTGCAGTCGGACAGACGGCCGTCGGTAACAAACCAGATGTCAGATAATGACAACATATTGTCATGTGTATTGTTTTACCTCGCGCTGACGAACACTTGTTTACATAGAGGCTTGTTTAAGCCGTTACCTGCAGCGGCTGTCGTCCATCTGCTGTCTGCCCAATTTCACCTGAATGCAGCATGAAAAATACGACTGAGTTGGTGATCTACAACCACAACAGATACAATATACCTTTAAATTAAATAGCCAGGGGTGTAGTGTAAGCCATATTATTTTTAACCTAACAAAATGTGTATATATATAATTAAAAATAACTTTTGGTTAAGTTACTGACTACTTGCTTTTAAAAGTAACTAAATTAGATTACTTTTAGTTACTTTCAGCTTTGTTGTGCTGTGCTGTTTCTCCAGATGTTTTTTCAGGTTTGACGTTGTGTTTTTGAAGGTAGACAACACTTTGTCAGCGCAAAGCAGACCTTAATGTTGTCATCCTTAACAGAAATAAAATCAAAATAATGCCTGTATTTCCAGCTGCTAAAGGCGGACTTCTCTCCCTCCTCGCTCGCTCGTTGTCACTTCTCCCTGCACTGACCAATGGGACATATAACGACAGCAACACAAACAGAGCCGTTTTCTCGGTTTAATTCATGAAAACCGCTTGATGAAGGCAGTTGCCGTTCTCAGGGACAGTTTTTCAGCAAGCAGTCTCCGTGTTTTTCTGACCCTGTATTTTACCTAAACAAGGCAGGAACACGTTATTATCTCATAGAGGACTGGTTGTGCAACTCTAGCAACAGTCGGCACTTTGGAGTTTTGGGATGTTGTATTTGATGAGTTTAATGAGGGAAACCAAGAAATTCCAGCGCTGTGAGCCTCCATCAGTGCCCTGAACAGCCTGCAGCTGGTGGACACGGCCCCTTCTGAAAATAGCCAACAACAAATTAAAGAATGCATAGTAGACCTACAGTAGGCCTAAATATAGATCTAACCTAACCCAATTTGCCAAATGCAGAAATAGTAACCCTTGTTTTAGAAATATAATATTACTTAAATTAATACAATTTTAAAACTTTATTTTTTCTCCCTAATAATCGTAATCGGCCCCAAAAAATCCATGTGTCGGGCCCTACTTTCTATGCCTGTCTGGTACTTTCCCCTCACCACAGCATAAGGCTACTTAACACCACTGATAAAGAACACACTAGTCATTACCCCATCAATCAGCATCCCTCTATCCCTGCTCTGAGTCCTTGCGGTTTCTCAGTCTTCTCGGGGTCTGATTTAATCCCTTCCTCACTGTGTGCCCTCCCTGTCTTATTCTCTCCTCACTAAATCTGTGCTGTGTCAGCTTCTTTCTTCCTCCACTCTCGTCTCCACGTTGGTCTGTAAAACACTTCTGTTTTACTTCTCCCTCTCCTCATCTCCACACAAACAGCCCTATTTCATGTTTGTGTCTCTGAAGAAAAGGTAGGAATTCTGCTGGAATGATGGTTAAATCAAACAACTCCTGCTACCAAGACTTGCTCATGCATATTTAATCATTCCTTAAATATCAATCTGATGAAAATCTAATAAGAAAAGGGAAATTAAGCAATGGAAAGGATACTCTGCGCATATTATGAATAATAAGCTGCCCTCAAAAGCCTTCGAAAGACAGAACACTTGCAATAGGAAACAGATATAATACAAACTGCTACCTTGGGCTGTTCATACTGCACCATGCCTTCTCCATTAGATATCAAAAAAAAATTATTGGGATGAAAAATGCCAAGAACAATCATCAATTTACGATTTGAAAGAAAGTGGTTTTAGCCTGCAGCCTCTGTCTCAAAAGAATCAAATTAAGTAAAACTTCTGATATTACATTTCTGAGCCAACTTAATCACCACAGTACAAGGGGGGAAGCGAGTGAGAGAGAAGAGACAACAGCAAGTAATTGTCTGTCTGTCTTTCTGGAGGATTTCTCCAGACAGCCCAGCTTTCCTGGTGATGCAGCAGCACTCTGCATGAGGGACAGCATCTCTTTTCTTCTGGGAGCTCCATCTACAACGACATGCTGCTGTGTACCTGCATGTATTGCTATCTTTGTGAATTCATTTTTAAACCAATGTAGTGATGACATTTCAGCTTTGCAACAACATTTTGGCTAGTTCTCAGGTTAAGCCTGCCACACACATAAAGATAATCGGGCTGATTTTGCCCCGATTTTCCCCCTTCCGACCAAAGACAAAAGTCGGCCGATTATCTTAAGGTCTTAAGATTATCTTATAAGATTCTCTTGTAGTGTGTGGTGTGTTAAGAGTCAACATTCCCCCGACAATCGGCTCGGAAAGCGTTCATCGACACAAAACAGCCCTATTTCATGTTTGTATTTCTAATCGAAAAGACTTTCGTAGGAATTCATCTTGTGAATGAAAGCCGGTTAAATCAAAAACTCCTGCTCACCGGACTCTGCTCACCAAGTTCTGCTCAGTGAGCTCTGCATATCAATCTGATGAAAATCTAATAAGAAAAGGCAAATTACACAATGGAAAGGATGCAGCCCTGGCTTTACATGAGGTTCACACAGACATTCAAAAGCACACGGGAGATTTCCTGATAGGAAACAGATATAAACAAACTGCTACCTTGGGCTGTTCATACTGCACCAGTGGCCATTAGATATCAAAAAAAGGGAAAAAATGTTTAAAACAATCATCAATTTACATTTGAAAGAAAGTGGTTTTGCTCCGTGTCAGGAGCCTCTGACTCAAAGGTGGGATCAAATTAAGGCTGAAACTGTCCTGCTTTCATTTCTGAGCCAACTTAATCACCACATTCAGTGTCCAGTCCAGAGATAGAAAGATTATCTACAGCAAGTAATTGATCTCTTTCTGAGTTTTCTGACAGCCCAAGATTCTGAAAAATCATCATGTGTGTGGTGTGTTGTGTTTGGAATATCCATCACACCACACATGCTCAAAACTGTTCAATGACAGATTTTTTATCTTCATGTGTGGGGTCTCTCACAGATAAAAAATCGGATAAGATTTTGAAAATCTTTATGTGTGTGGCAGGCTTTAGGGATACTTACAACGTTCCAAGGTTAACCACACTCAGACTCTGTTAGACATTTCTATTCCTGTATATTTAAAGGTATATTGTGTAAGAATTCCTCCCATCTAGTGCTGTGGTTGTATATCACAAGCAACTAGGGATGTAACTATTCACTCACGATTCGATTCACGATTTTGTGTTCACGATTTTTTTCTATTTTTCATTTTCAAAAATGAGCTACAGACAAATTATGACCTAATAAAATCTTTTATTCATTAGAGAAAGATAGTCTGAAAAATTCACCTTTCATTTAGATGCACTGCACATCACCATTTATCACCTTTTATCACAAGTAAAACTGGTCTTGTTTGCAAATAGTCGTTCAATTATAAAAAAGCAAATTGTTTATGAACCAATTACATTGGTCGATTGGTCTGAGAAAAAATAAAATAAACATTTGGAGCCTAGGCTTGTCATAATTAAAACTAAATCAATATGACTGAACTGTGTATGAAAGATTGGAGGGCTTTTAATTTGAAGGGCCACATACAGGAAGTTGTGACACCGCCAGCTTTTTTTTCTTGTGTTTTTTCTGATCTTGTAACAGTGTCTGGTTTGGAGACTCCGACCATGGATCTATTATAAGATAATATTATAAAATATTATAAATCCATGACCCAGGACAATTCAGGTATCGATCCCCATATTTTTCAACGAAAAACAACATCTCAAAGCACTCACCGGCTGTCAGTTGGAGCAGCTGGAACTTTCAGTCAGAGGCAGAGCCTCGCACTAGTAAATTTATTCATCTACCATGTTTATTTGTGAAAACAGGCATAAAAAGTGCTTCTAAATTCAAGCCTACTTTATTTAATAAATAAATAACACTTTCAGACTCATAGACTTACACAGTATTTAGGGAGGGACTGTGGTTTAACAAGAGTCATAGAGAGAGAAAAGAGAGTGAATTGGTATGTGTGTGTGGTGGGCGGCGGCGTCGGATGTCAAACAAATGAATCAACCAGTGATAATGTAAGCTACTTCTCACCACAGACTTTGTTCTCACGCATCCATTTTTATTTTATTTTCCTGCGAGTCGTCACGCATTTGAATCGATTTTTGATCGTGTCACGATGCATCGTTACATCCCTACAAGCAACTCAGTCGTATTTTTCATGCTGCATTCACGTGAAATCGGTTAGACGGCAGACAGACGACAGCTGCTGCAGGTAACGGCTTAAACAAGCCTCTATGTAACAAGTGTTCCATCAGCACGAGGTAAAACAATACACGTGACAATATGTTGTCATGGCGATGTGGTATTGTTGACCTGACCCACGTTTTACCGTCTTTCTCTGGACTTCTGTGACTACAATGACATCTGGTTTGTTACAGACGGCCGTCTGTCCGACTGCACCTGAATGCAGCATTCACGTGCAGTCCTCACAGTGTTACCATGGTGACTTTTCCCAGACACCACCTGGACCTGAGCCGACAGCTCCGGTGTCTCCGCTGAGTTTCCGTGGTTTCCTACCGTCACGCTGCCACTGAAGGTAAAAACATGGAGACAGGACATGGCAGCCAGCAGCGAGCTGACCGTCTCCATGGAGATATGAATGATATGAACTGAAAGGAACACTTCACTTTGTTGATGGGGGGGTTACTGATGAATGAAAAACAGACTCAAGAACCAAATAATCGATTTTCGTGAATAGATAACAGGAGAAGTTACACAATGTCCCTTTAAAAAAGAGCAAGGGAGACTGTAGAAGACACAACCTCATGATTATGAGCTATGTGATGCAGAGAATGAAGAGATAATCTGTGTCCTTTGGACAGATATGGACAGAAGCTTGGAGTCAGATCTTAAAAGCCAAGACAAGCTATTGCCAAACTCCCTGTTGTTATGCTGGAAAGACAAAGTGTCAGTCACCATGTGTCACTGTGTGGAAACTAGTGCTGAAGCACAGCTTTACTGTACCTCTACAGCAGGGGTCTCAAACTCAAATACGCCGAGGGCCAGATTTGAAAAAATGGCACAAGCCGAGGGCCACACGGTTGTTTATTGAGAACTTATTGAAATGACCTTTTTGCACATATTCAACCTAAAACTAATAAAGCTTGTAAGTTATTGCATATAAAACAACAATAATCATTAAATAGGCCTACATTTAAAAAAAATGTTGCATTCATTTCTAATGGCTCTATCTGCAGCTTTCCATAGTCATTTCTAATTAGGGATGCACATGATTAACCATTAACCAATATCAACAACTTTGACTGATTAATATCAATTCTTTTTTTTAACTTAACTTATGGGGGCTTGACCTGACCCACGTTTTACAGACTTTCATGTGCCTTCAGTCATATCAGTCATCTGGTTTGTCAGCAGGAAATTAGACATTTCTGACAGTTCTGCACATGGATCTATAATAATATAATACATCCATGGTTCTGCAGCGCAGTCCAGTGACAGACGCCACCTGGACCTGGACGACAAAACATAAAGGGACGTCTGTTCCCGTGTTTCATCACCTGTAACAACGCCTACTGAAAAAAACATGGAGAAAAAGTCCGACTGTGTTCTCCAGCAGTTCCTCAGTGTTGACCTGCAGCTCCACAGAGGAGCTGTCAGAGGAACTCTACTGTTCGGCTGCACTTCACCTGTGTTTCATAACGGCATTACTGAAAAAAACTGACTTTTGAACAAATAATCGATTTTCCGCTCAATTGATAACAGAGGATCAGGTTGCTGGTGCTGATGAACAAGTGGGACCAGGACTGTAGAAGACACAACCTCATGATTATGAGCTATGCACTGGCAGTGAATTGAAGGATTTCTGTGTTTTTGGACAGATATGGAACATAAGCTTGGACCAGAATATTATCATGCGGGACAAGATAATTGGACAAATTAAGTTGTTATGCTGGAAATAAAATGACGTCACCATGTGTCACTGATCTGGCCCTAGTGCTGAAGACAGTTTGAGACCCCTGCTCTACAGAATCAGGTTTTTAACCATGGCAACATGTCATACATTTTTTTCATAGATGTGTGCTAAATGGGCAGCCAATGCCATGACTGTGTATGTCTTTACAGGACTAAAGCAGTGGCACTCTGAAAAAATGCCTTCAGACTAACAAGACTTTTTATCATACATCCTCAGGACCACTCACATCAACTTGTGGTGTACAACCAAACACACCATTAGGCCAAGGCCAAACCAAACCAGGGTGTAGCCTGTGCTTAATCAGCCTGTCTGTATATTTGCAATGTAAGGTTCCACAAGTTTGCAGTCATGGCTGAGGTGTGTTTGGTTTTCAAAATCCAACAGACATGGGTGCACAACGTGAGTAGGTAGAGGTGGTGCTCATTTCAATATTCATACATCTTATACTGTACATCCAAGGCAAGTCCTTGAAGGCATTTTTGCATGGGAACAAAAACTTCTCAGCACTAACTTTGAGGACCAAAGGCACTTTGGGTTTAATTTATGACCAAATTGGATCTTTAAGAGCACTATATCTCTCTACTACTCTACTCTACTACTCTACTCTGCTACTGGCCAATTTGATCAGCCCACATGCCACTGTGACAGGTTAACATTTCTACTGGAGATTATAAAAGTGATAGAGTTGACCTACTGGGGGCCGTAATGCGCCAGTGCTGACACTAGTCTGCTGCTAGTCTGTCGCTAGTCTGCTGCTAGTCTGCTGCTAGTCTGCTGCTAGTCAGTCGTTAGTCTGCTGCTAGTCTGCTGCTAGTCTGCTGCTAGTCAGTCGTTAGTCTGCTGCTAGTCAGTCGTTAGTCTGCTGCTAGTCTGCTGCTAGTCAGTCGTTAGTCTGCTGCCAGTCTGCTGCTAGTCAGTCGTTAGTCTGCTGCCAGTCTGCTGCTAGTCAGTCGTTAGTCTGCTGCCAGTCTGCTGCTAGTCAGTCGTTAGTCTGCTGCCAGTCTGCTGCTAGTCAGTCGTTAGTCTGCTGCCAGTCTGCTGCTAGTCAGTCGTTAGTCTGCTGCCAGTCTGCTGCTAGTCAGTCGTTAGTCTGCTGCCAGTCTGCTGCTAGTCAGTCGTTAGTCTGCTGCCAGTCTGCTGCTAGTCAGTCGTTAGTCTGCTGCTAGTCTGCTGCTAGTCAGTCGCTAGTCTGCTGCTAGTCAGTCGTTAGTCTGCTGCTAGTCTGCTGCTAGTCAGTCGCTAGTCTGCTGCTAGTCTGCTGCTAGTCAGTCGTTAGTCTGCTGCTAGTCTGCTGCTAGTCAGTCGCTAGTCTGCTGCTAGTCAGTCGTTAGTCTGCTGCTAGTCTGCTGCTAGTCAGTCGCTAGTCTGCTGCTAGTCAGTCGTTAGTCTGCTGCTAGTCTGTCGCAGACACCAGTAGAAGAAGCAGCGAGCCAGCTAACCCTGTAAGTGCCACTGGCACTGATGCACCTGTCTTAATATGACACTTAGTGAGCAACGTAAGAGAGATAAGTTACTGCTCTACATTATTTAGATCTCACCCCGCACTGTCCACTTACACTTGTAAGTGCACGTAAAGGTGAAGAAGAAAAAAAGTACCGTATTTTACCGTAACATGTTTCTTATTGAGTCACAGATATAACAAGGGGTTAGCATGCTAGGGTGCTTGGTGTATAGAAGAGCATTTAAATAACGAAACAGTAAAATGACAGCAACAATGAAACACTAAATGATGAGGGATGCACCAAAATGAATTCTTGGCCGAAACCGAGAACCAAAAATGAGGAAACCAAGACCGAAAAACTGAAACACCAAAAGAAATGATTATGTCAATTATTAGAACCATAGCATTCATGGCTACGATGTGTAGCCATAAATGTTAATCACAATTAATCGCATCTTTTTCTTTTTTGCTTGAAGTAACAGCAACATGAATGGAAAGCATAAGAAACATTAGATTCTTATGCTTTCCGTTCATGGTATTTAAAAACCAGCTGTCAGAGTGAGAGCAGCCTCATTTGGTGAGAAGAAGAGCAAGTTCTCTAGTGTAGGAACATGAGGAGAAAGATTTTCTGTAATATTATAAGACGGCGCCCCCATCTCCCCACAAGGCTGAATGAACGGGTGACTGGGGAAAGAAAAAAAACTTGCTAGTTGAAACAGCAGCTCTAACAAGAGCAACAAGAGCAACTACAACTTCCTCCTACAGATGCACGATGGTTGGTGTGACGTGCAGCGCAGCAGGACGACTCCTGTCCATGAGTTTCATGTCTTAGACCGGATCATGTCAATCCAGCTGCAGAAATTTCCGGGGGACGGGAGCGCCGTGGTAACCGTAGTAACTCACACACACACACCTGCCTGTGTGGTCACATCTGGAGAGAACTACCACAGTGTTAATCACATGTAAAAAAAAAAAAAATAGTGAAAATAGTGCCGTTAAAAGCATTTTGCATTAACACGTTAATAACATAATTATAAAGTAAAGCGTCTAAGTAAATAAGTTGAGACGGACCACAGGGTGAAAACAATGAACACTCTTAGAGTCAACAGATGTTTCACTGAGAGCTACGATGATCCTCTGCACTTCATGGCAACTGTACTTGATCTGTGTTAGAAGGATCATTACTTGCAGTGTTTCCCCTACCGTTCTGTTGGCGGGGCGGCCCGCCCCGTCAACACGGCCCCCCGCCCCCCTTGAAAAACGGGACATCTCGGAGCTAATCGCGGTCAGAGCGGACCTGTTGGTCTGATAAAACTGTTGGAGCGCTCCACCTGAATCCTAAGCAGAAACCTAAGCAGCCCAAGCTACCAAACGGCGCTATTCACCCTCTGCCGGCTGATTTTTAAATACCAGCGCTCACGCCGGGTAGCCTACAGTACACGCCGGACGAGGAAGCGCCGCAAACCGAGAAACGCCGAGAACCGCAGCTGTGTTGTTCACATGCACACGGCGTGCAGCTCCACGGCCGGCTCGCGCTCTACAGCGATCGATAAGCCAGGCAGGAAGTCAAACAAATAAACACGAGGTGGTATCGTCGTCTCTTTTAACCCAGCTTGTAGATAATCAATTTATGCTTCAGAGTTTAATCATAAAACCGGTGATAAAAGCGCCGCTGTTTCACTATTTAACTCATTTTCAGCTGCGTCAGCTTTACTGTGAAAGTCCAGTGGATCTGGATCAACAGAGCGTTTGTACGGAGGAGAAATCAGCTGATCGCTGCTGTTTACTTCTCTCAGCGTCTCAGCTAAGAGTTGTCTCCGCCTCCTTGAGCTGAGCGGCAGGAGCTCTTTTATTAAAAAAAGTTTAACGGTGGGGGAAACATTGTGTTTACATGTGCGTCATGTATCTGCTCTTAAAAAGATGCACTCAATATTTAGAGTAGGCTATCAAGAGGAGACTATCAATCTTATTTCAGTTTCATTTCAGCACCAATGGGTTGCTTGTGGTTATCAAGGTGTCACCCCCCCCCCCGGACTCATCCACCCGCCACCCCCCCAAGACAAACCGGCTAGGGGAAACACTGACTTGGATGTGGGAATAAAACATGCTGGCTCTGATCCCGTTTCCCGCATGCTGGCTGCGCCGTTTGCACGCGTCATCACAATTCTGTTTCGCCCATGTTGTTTCGATGATTTAGGTCTTTTGGACGAAAACCGAAAATGCACTTTTGGGTCATTTTCAGCCGAAAATCTTCGGTGGCTGAATTTTCGTTGCATCCCTATGATGGCTGGAAGAATTTAGAATCCACCAGCCACAGCCACAATTCCAAATCCAAGCAAATGAAATCTAATTCAGGGTTCATACACATTTTAACAAACTAATTCCATGACTTTCCCATGACTTCGCAACAAGTTTCCATGACATTACACGACCTCTAAAACATCAATGTCTGCATGAAATGTATGAAAACTATGTAAACAAATAAACAAACCAGTGGAATTTTCAAAAAATAGATCTAATGACAATGGGCTTTATGCACAGCTCCACTACTTCCTGAGCTCAAGCCACCTCCTTTCTTTATTTCCTATCTCACATGATTAAACAAACTGATTAATCCAGGCTACGAGACTCCAACGAGGCTGATCAATGCGCAACACTTTTGGATACGAAATATTTATCAATTTTAAAATCAACCTTATAGACCGTTATTACTAAATGTTATCATTTCAGGAAAAAAAATCCATGACTTTTCCAAAACTTTTGGGGTGAATTTATGTTTCCAAGACTTTTCCAGGCCTAAAAAATTATATTTTCAAATTCCATGACTTTTCCAGGTTTTTTCAAAACGTACGAACCCTGCTAATTGTACTAGTTAGAAACATCACCTGCCAACTCAAATCTGATTGCTTATGAGTATAGCACAAAGACAGGTTTGAGCTGAGAGCTTAGGGATGGAGTTAAGGGTTGCAGTATGTCAACAAGGGTTCTCACTAAATTAGAAAAACAATTGTGCATTCATCTAAAGGCAAAGGAGAAATAGAGAGAGGAAAAACTATCTGTCATTCTGGCAGTTTAATGCCTGGACTGTTGGCAGAGGGCAATTCAAGTTTCATTTAAACAAAAGCACAATTTCCATGAAATTGCATCTCTGTTTGATGTTGCAGTAACATACACAGTATGAAGGCAAAACCACACAAATGAAGTTTTCCGTCTAATAAAAACATAGTCTTAAGTGGGTTTGGGCTTGCAACACACATAACACAGCTTGTTCAGGACCACATTACTTAAACAGTATTACAAAATACTTGCTGCACTTCGACTTTTAGCACTGTTCAGAAACTGAAAAGCTGGAAGTTAATTTAAAATTCATCTGTATAGAATCAAATGACAGAAAGCTTTGCAGCAGTTACATCACCTGTGAGCTCTTCGGCAGGTTGTTACTGGTCGATTTAGACATAAATGATGATTAAATATGTTGTGAATTGTGCATTTTTTGCATTAAAGCAGATATCAGTGGAATGTTTTTGTTAATATAAGTCCTAAATAGTCCTATTTTCCGTCAGCAATCACTTACATGGAGTGTTTCAGCCGTACCACGAGTCTCTCCGTCACTCTGCTCTGCTGTAAACCAGGAGAAAACTTTCCTTGTGGGATACAAGTGTTATCCAATGAGGAGAGAGAACGGCATGAAGGGCTGTGTGTGCAGCCAAGGGATGCGCGTGAATGTGGTGACGTAGCACGAGGACCAATAGATGCCTGACGAGGGCGGGGGCTGCTAACTCATGGTGCGTTCAAGGAAACTCGTACTTTGTGTTTTTCCTTCCTGTGAAGTCATACCAGTTCCATCTGGTACGAGTTCACGGGTCGGAAGTTACGAGTGGTCGTTATAGTGACTTTCACAGACAACAGGACGGTAAAAACACGAGTTACAGGTTACCTGGAACGCTACAAAGTTGTAGTTGTGACTTGAAGCTGTAACTTACGGTTTCAAAAGCCTGCCTTGAACGCAGCATTAGCCGAAACGGCCGTACCGCTGATATCTGCTTTAATGTAATTTCCATCATTGTATTTGTTACCAATATGCTCTATAATTCAGGATGGTAGAGCAGTGACATCATTTAATTCAGAGGTTTTAGTACCCCATGAATCAGCACAAGCCCATTACATCCAAGCAGCTCTGCACCTGCTGTAAATGTGTGACAGGAGAGTCAGTTAGTGACAATACTCCAGTACTCCTTATTAAACAGAGAAATGACTTGCAATGATAAATCTACTTTGGGTGGACAATACAAGGAACACCAGGCAACAGTGTAAGACATACAGTAGTCCTGCAGTTAACAATCTTAATGTATGGGTGAATTCCAATTCCTCAATCTTAACCCTTAAGGCCCTTTCACACCGCGGACGTAACGAATAAACGACACGAAATTGTGAAATATTCGCCCAAAACCTTTCACACCGGCAGCGATACGAATATGCGAAAATGCCGCTGTTGTCTTGTTTCCAACTTTACTCAACACAGCAGCTCACTGTCTGATTAACATCTGATCAATATCTGATCACTGCCTGATCAATATCTGTTCTTTCTTTCCACTTACCCCCCCTCCTCCTCCTCTCCTCCGAGACACAGGTTATTTACATTGTTTACATTAGCGGCCAAGCACGTGTGTGTGTGTGTGTGTGTGTGTGTGTGTGTGTGTGTGTGTGTGTGTGTGTGTGTGTGTGTGTGTGTGTGTGTGTGTGTGTGTGTGGTGCGACCATACTGTACGCCAGAGAGACAGCAGGTGGAGGGCTAATGGACAGAGATGAGAGCAAACACAGTGAAACGCTGTTTTTAAAAAAAACGTCTTTTTTCCGGTGAGATTCATTCATTCCTGTGCATGGATAATAGATCCATGAGACTAGAGGCCGAGACTGTGCCGCCGCCGCCGCCGCCGCGCCACGTTTGTTATGGGAAACAGCTGATGGTGTTCTGACATACCTCCTTTTCACGCTACATGATTGGTTGATGCATTTATTCGCCAGCCGAAAGATCAGAAAAATAGACCTCCCGACGAAAAAAAATTGTCGCATTTTCGCCGTGACATATTTGCGGTTGGTGTGAAAGGACCCGTGATGAAAACCAGGGGTCGAAAAAAAATATTGACGCGCGAATTATTCACACGAAAAATACATCTCCGGTGTGAAAGGGCCTTTAATCTCAAAAATGCGCACACCCGCTAGTGCAAGTGCGGTCCCAATTCTCTGAAAAATTAAGTTAAAGGGATAGTTCACCCAAAAATGAAATTTCACTCATTATTTACTCACCCTCATGTCGACTAAGGGCTGGGAGAGGTTTCAGAGTCCTCTGTTACTTCTCTGAGTTACAGCGGGGCTCCATGCAGCACTGCATGTCCATATGACGGTTGCAAATGGACACCAACTGTCACAAAATAGTTCGTTGAACTATTCTTTTAAGGCAAGCAGTTGTTGAAATATTGCCCATAGCAATTATGCTAATGTATGCTAATTATGTCAGTTATGCAAATTGTCCATTAAGTTAGCATCCGACAGTTTCTGAATGCTGGGGACCCATACTATATATTAGTATACTATAGTTGTATGTCCAACCAGCATCCTCTAAAACTGTAAAGATTTGGCTTGAGATCCATCAAAATCGGCCCACTGGTGGTTAAAATCTGGTCACTTACGGTTTAGACAGCCATTTTGAATTTTGAAAGTGTCAGAAATGGATTCAGCATCATCAATAACCCCTAAAACCACACTAATATTGCCCAGATCAGCCAAGCAATTGTTGAAATAGTGCCTATATAGGCGATTATGCTATTTTATGCTAATTATGCTAATTGCCCAATATTTACAAGTTAGCATCCGGCAGTTTCTGAATACTGGGGACCCATACTATATATTTCTAACATAAAACTTTAGGGTACTCAACATTCCCGGGTACTCATTTTTGTTAAGTAGACTATGTTATAGGATTCTGGCCAATCAGGGCGCGGAAACGTTCAGCTACAGGTCCGGAGCGGTCTGGAGACAAGCTGCTTCGAGGCCAGTGGGCGGGTTTTTGGCCGGCCAATCCAACATGGCGCTGTTCAGGCCGCCATATTTGAGTCACAAAAACGACTCCCCAAAACCAATGGGTGACGTCACGGATGCTACGTCCATTCTTTTTACAGTCTATGGTTTAGGCCCATTTTATGCATTATTTACGTCATTGTTGCATAACATTTATTTTTTAATTTTACGATCTTTTGATACCCGGCCCGTGTGGACTTCCATGTTACTACGTTACACACGCTTTCACCTGCAGGGTTTTTGCCGCTTGGAGCCGGTCAGGAAGGGTTCGGTCAGTCGGTCGGTCAGTCGGCCGTCTCAAGAAACACCGTGTCGTGCCACAGTCGTCTGAGTGTGACGCCCATCGGCCGAGGCAGCTGCATCAGGACCACGGAGAGCAGCGAGACTAAGTTAGCAGTCTGCCTCGGTGTCTGGACCTCTGCCGCGGAGAAGCCGCACTTTGTAGCGGCAGGCGGCTGTGGCTTGACACCGTATTTCTCAAGACATTAGACCGTCGGCTTTGAGCTGCAAAGACCCGAGGGATGAAGCAGAGCGCCTGCTGCTCCAGCCCAGTCTCACCCACACAGGCTAGAGAGTGTTGGCTCGGCTTGCTCCGCCATCCTGGTTTAAATTACATTACTCCTTTTAAAAGTGGAAGGGTTAACAGTGCAATATAGAAATTAAAAAAGGTTTCATTTCTGGGACTACAGAGACAACGTGGGCCCTGATTCAGACGTATCTGCATTTAAGGGGTGTCCCATTTCTAAGTCACAAAATAGCCCTTAACACGTTTTGAGGGCTACTAAAATTTAGGATTGAGCTTGAGGGTTAAGATAGGAATTGGAATTGCCTTATGTGTTACTGACTGAAATCAGTTAACATGCAACACTCTGAAGGCCATCAAATGCTATGGCACATGATCATTTTCACAGTCATCTGATATTGTATTCCCCTCATGCTCTGTATAAAAGCATCTGTAATTGTTAAATTTATCTGCTCACTGAGCTGTTTCCTATGATTTGCGATATGTCTGGTTTTCAATTCAACAAGACTCTTCTTATATATTTATGCAAATACAGAAGAAAAGGTGGCACAGCGTCTACAAAGAAATAGAAAACAAAATGATGGTTCACAAAAGTTGAAAGTTAAGAAAAACCATTTACTGGGCTTGTTTGTTTGTTCCTGCTGTGCCTTGTCGTCTTAAGAATACAATGATAAGCATTCTTTAGGTATCAGCACTGGCTTGGGAAAAAATAGACTGTCCCATCTGCCCCATCTATTTCCTCTGCTTGTCCAGGTCCTCGTGGCGGTAGCAGCAGGACCTTGTGGACAGGCTTCTACTCTAGATATACCACAGGGACCAGGAGGTGTTTCCTAGGCAGAGATATTATGCAATCTCTACCAAGTTGGACATGCCCACAACAAGTCCCCAGGGAGACATCCAGGACAGGAAACATCATGATCCAATGTCCAAACTGCTACTGACTTCATTCTCTGAACACAAGGACTCCACTGTGTATCTGAGTTCCTACTGTTGTCCAAAAGAACCTTCATCTGACAGTTTGTATCCATAATCTAATGTGTTGGTGACTAACCAGATTTCATAAGATCTCTTCTAAACAAATTCACTCATTCTCCAGGTAGTTCATGCATCTAATAAGCATTGGAAATCTGTGGTTTCCCTGATTAAGTATGGAAGAGTTTATGAAATAAATCCATCCAGCTGAGTTCCACATTGGACATTGACTGCGTTTACATGAACTTCAGAGGGGGAGTCTGGCCTCATCCCCACTGTGAGCGTTTGGCCTGAAACCCTCAGAATGACGAGCCAATCAGCATCGCCCCTCAGCGTCGCCGCTTAGATTTCTGTGATTGACACAGCACGTCGGCCAATCAGGGACCGACTGGTGCAAAGCCCCGTCTCTACACTGCGTGACTCTGACTGCTAGCAGCAAAGATACTCAATATAGCAGTAGCAGTAGCAGCCTAAAAACAGCAACAAGGGAAGTTCTTACTACATCCATTACAGCAATTAAACAAGAGCAAGAGTCAGCGCTTGTTGAGTTTCTTGAAGGAAAAGACATTTACGCTGTTCTTCCAACTGGATTCGGCAAAAGTTTGATATAGCAACTAGTGTTGTGCCGATTGGTGATCCAATCGTCTATTGGCGATTGGAAGGACGATCAGCGATCTTTTGTTTTCTTGGCGATTTTACGCAGACATACTCGATTTTACGCACACACACTCGATACTTGATCATAGCGCTCTTTCTCTGTTATTAGCCCTCACATACAGAGAGAGAGAGAGAGAGAGAGAACCGCACATGCACGACAGCAGCGCACGTTAAAATTATTTACTTATTTATTATTATTATAGGTTACTATCTTGTGTGCCTGTCTTTATCTGTATCTGCTGCTGTGACAATGGGAATTTCCCCCTTGGGGGATGAATAAAGTTTTATTCTATTCTATTCTATTCTAAAAGCGAAACATGTGGAACGCTCCGTGGAACACTCCGGTTGCTGATTGGCTGAATCGGTTGTCTGTCAACGCGACTACTCCCGCCCACCCCAAACGCTCACAGTGGGGATGATACTGCTAATGAAAACAATACAAATACAATAGTAATAGTGTAAATTAAATTGCAGCAAATACATTTCAGTGATTGTACTGTAAATACCTTTACAGTAAACTCCTTACAGTGTACTACTACTACATTATTGGACCTCGGCTAATTGTTGACTTTCTCCCTAGAAGAGTGATAAGAGGAAAGCAGACACTTGGCTGAGAAAAGGAACTATGAAGCTGACACAGATGAAAAGCAGTCTTTGGGGTTCGACATGACACTTAGCACAATGCCATTAGTGTACTCACACAAGTATCCAGAAGAGCACACACACAAACACAAAGTTGAGAGCAGTGTGGAGCAGCTGATAATATCATGGGAATACAACAAGAATGTCCCCACAAGGACTACATGTCAGTGCCAGGGCAGTGAATGTGGAGGATTGTGGGTGAAAGAATGTAAACATTAGAAGAAGTGGATCATGTGATTACATTCAACAAGCACAACTGTTTGATCATCCACCAATACACACAACAGCTGTGGCTACAGATTGGTGCAGTACAGCCACAAACAAGGACAAACCCGAATTATTGCTTTATTATTATTATTTTACAGTTTCAAAATGTATAGACGTGTCTCAGACTATGGCCATGTTCACACTGCACTTACAAGTGACATGAACAGTGTTGTGCTAGTTACTCAAAAATAGTAACTAGTTACAGTTACTAGTTACTTCATTAAAAAAGTAACTCCGTTAGTAACTCGGTTACTTAAACCAAAAAGTAATGCGTTACTGAAAAAGTAACTTTTACGTTACTTTAAAAGGTTTTTTTTCTAATGCTCCCATTAAATAAAGGTTATGAATTCCCCTCAAACCCCATGTCAGTTCTGTAGCTACTGATGCTGATGAAAAAACGTGTTTTTATCTGTTAAATGTTATTATCATCATCATGCTGCATTATGTCAGCATGCAGGCTACAGCAGCTTGACCCAACAGAACTGCAAAATTTGAGGATCTTATTTTGACCGAGTTACATTCAATAACCGAAATAAATTCACTCCAGCGGTTGTTTTTTTTTTTTTTTTTTCCGATCGATCAGCTGTGTTTACCAAGAGCGGTCGCTCTGTGTTTACGGCCGTTTCAGACGTCCGTCTGTCGGACTCCAATACCGCGGCTGCTCGGGTGGAGTGGGTGCTGGTGTGTCTCGCTGTGACTGTGGAGTTGTGTCCCGGTTCAGGAGCTGCAGCCTGAAGCGGGACACAACTTCGGTCTGGGATGCTGCGTTAGCTAACGTTACCTTATAGTCAGGGAGCCACAGGCTCAAAAGCTCAAGAAAATGAGTTGAACCTGACATGGTCTGTTATACTTTTTATTTGTGTTTTTTCTGTTAATGTTGACACTAAGGAACAATAATTGAGGGGTCTGCTCTGCCGGAAATATCGCGAAAAAAAATTGTGGCCATTTTACTGTATGCACCCTTTATTTTTCGACAGGAAATTGTAAAAATTGATTTTTTTCTTCAAATCCTCAGTAGCCTGGGTAGGCTCTCAATGAATGCATTTCAGATACACAGAACACACGTGGTAACAACATCCACTGAAAAAATAACCCTTAAAACACATTTTTACATGATTTTATATCAATTTTATGGCAAAAAATTAGGCGTTTTCTCACTTTTTTCCAATATTTTCATCTTAACTTCATTGGCAATCAACTATGGGTCCAGGTTATGACATCAGTCAATATGCCATCATTTTAAGCAAACAGTATACTCATTCCAGTGAAAAAATTATAAAAATCCAACCAAAATCATTGATTCTATGATGATTTTACTACTAGCTGGCGATCAACAGGCTCAGTGCCTCAATAGAATTTTAGGCTAGGCCTACTCACAAAATTCCATAAGACATAGTGGATGTTTAGCATCATCGTACACTCACACACATGAGCTTAGTATTTGAATGAGTTTGAAACAACAAAATTTACATTTAATGTCACAAAAACACTTATATTACTACTAAATAATTAAAGGGATAGTTCACCCAAAATTCAAATTTCACTCATCATCTCCCCCTCCTCATGTGGACTAAGAGCTGTGAGAATTTTCAGAGTCCTCCGTTCCTTCTCTGAGTTACGGGGGTCCACGCAGCAGGATTTGTCCATATAATGGTTGTCAATGGACACCAGGTTTCTTAGTCCAAAAAGACACACCAAAAAACATCCAAATACCTCCATACTGCTCGTCTGTAATGTCCCTCTTGTATTGAAGCCCCGACATGAGAAATTGTTTTGAAAAAAATTAAATAAGTCTATATTTTAAGCTTGTTTTTAACCAAGGGGGGAGTTGTCGGTCTGAGAAGTGAAGCCAGGTGAAACTCACTTCCGCGTGCAATCCCCGCGGATTCCTGTGGGGGCTGGTGTCAGAAGGCAGGATGTCTCCATTGACCCCCATGTTAAAATCGCTGACTTTACATCCTCCAAAAACATGATCAAAGCATGAGACATCCTCGCCGTCATGCCCTGCTCTGCTCTGACCCAGTCCTACGGAGCGTGTTTGATTACGTGTGGGACGCTAGAGGGCGGCCACCAAGCGCTTTGTTTTTCACATGTGCTCTGTCCTTCTTTCAATTCAATGAAACTTTATTGATCGCTGAAATGTTATGGGAAGTGTGTGCCACTGTAAAATCTCATCAAAAGGAACGGAAAGGAACGGAGTAACGCATTTTTTGGTAACGGGAACGGAGTTACTGATTTTAAAAAACAACGCGTTACGTTATTAGTTACTGAAAAAAGTAACGGCGTTACGTAACGGCGGGGTGCCGTGAAAAAAATACCTCTTCTGACATCTCATAGAAAACATTGTTTTTATGCAGAGGGGCCGTGTCCACCGGACGCCCTTTTAGCGCTCTGGGCGTCTACTTTCCATTCAGATCCTATGGAGCTCGGCGCTCACACCGCTCAGCGAAAAAAAAAAGTCACGGCGCTCAGAGTTGTTGAAATATGTTCAACTTTTGCAACAGTGCCGCGCTTGTCAAGCGGCTACGGCGCGTTTTGTAACCTGGTCGGCAGCGTTCTGAGAGAGGGAGACAGAGAGGGAGAGTGAGCGCTCCTCTCTCCAGTGGATCTGTGTCCGCTCTGTTCACACTCCAGTGCATTTAATGTATAAAACACACTGCAGTGCACACGGTGGAAGTTTTCTGATTGTTGGCAACGGAGTCAGAACAGAGCGGAGACGGCGGTGGATGTTCATTTGAGCTCATGTAGACATGTAGACCTTTCTCTCTTCCTCTCACGTTTCAGATTATTGTATGTGTGTGTATGTGCAGATGTAGGCTACAGAGGCACCTATGCACCTGTATTTACAGTTTGTGTTATGCTCTGTTAAATAATACTGTCCCGTCTAAATAAACAAGACATTTATGCAGTGTCATTTTGAATTATATTTTACACAGAGGTGCCGTGAGATTTGATGCACTTTTGAAAGGTGCCTTGACTGAAAAAAGTTTGAGAAAGGCTGCACTAAGCAATGATTAAAGATTTGGTCTGAAGTTATTTTCCTCAAATAATAGCCGGTATTCATTTGTTTGCAGTGTAAACAAATGAATACCGGCTATTATTTGGCCGGCCTTTTCTTGATCGTGTAAACTTAAACTTAAACAAAAAATAAATAAATAAATACAAGTACAATACAAGTCGGGTCACAAAAAAAAAAAAACTCTGTCGCCTGGAAAAAACTGACAACAATATGATCAGAAACTCTTTCAACTGTGTGGACTGTCTGCATGTGAAGACTGACTGGAGTAAAGCTGACCTGAGAGGGACACATTGCACTGTCCGACCTGGGTCTCTGCTCCGTCTCCGGTCCAGGACGGGCTGTGGACACGGAGCAGAGAGTGGGGGTGAAGCGCTGCAGCACAACGCTGACAGAGACCCAGGTGACAGGAGAACAGTAGCCTACGTGAGGAAGATGAAGATGAACTAATGAACGATGAGCTTGGTTGATAATGTGTAAAAATAGACTGAGGGATGTAGAAATAACACTTCAGAAGCTTGAGCTGTTCACACAGCAATCCATAGACAGGCCACATTTAAAGGGATAGTTCAACATTTTGGCAAATTGGCCCATTGCCATAATCGCTATAGTCATAGCAGTAGGTTCGTTACCTTTAATTGTCGAGAACAGTAGAGCCTGAGCTGCTGAGGAAGATGAAGATGATTTAACTCATCAAATGAACATCCCAAAACTCCACAGCTTTTGTAGACAAGTTGATAATGAGATAATAACAAACGATAGAAACGGGATTTAGAAATAACTGCTTGTTGAAAAACTGTCCCTGAACGAAGCTTTTGCATGAATTTACTGTTCAGACAGCAATCCATAGACAGGCCACATTTAAAGACGTGATGTGAACGGCCAAACAAAAAATCAAATTTGAGCAATAAATTGGAATTGTGAATTGTCTTACTTAATTACTTTTCCATGTCATTGTCAGTAGTAATGCTGATATCTATATCGTAGTGCTTGGACAATTACTGAACATCAGTAAATATTATAAATCTACACTAATAGGAATCCTAATAGATTAAGCTGTGATGCAGAATCTATTTACATTTATTATGTACTTACATATGAGTCCAATTCCAATTTTAATTCCAAATGAAGAAATGATGACAGTAAAATACAACTCTATCAGCCCTATATGCAGCTGGCCTATAGGCAGACTTTTGGAAACAGCTGCCAACCCCTGGGAGTCTTTTTAATTACATGAAAATAATGAAAACTTTGTTTCCCCAAACACCAGATCAGATAAAGCATTCTAACAGCAGGCCCTCTCGGAGTTCAAGCCCAACTATTTATCAGTGATATGTGTAAACATCCGAGCAAATGCACTCCAGCTCCCAAGTGGTGAGAACGGTGATAGATAGAGCAGGGTTATGATGACTTCAGAAACAGTGAGAGAGGGATGAAAAAGGGATGAGAAGAGTACAGTTCAACTGAAAACTGGGAGGTGGAATGAGACACATTTTAAAAACATCGTTTGAGTGTTAATTTGATCGAGGTATGAAGCGGCTCATGCACTATTAAAAAGCAGACTCCTGAAGGGATATTGAAACAAATAAACACTCCACAAGCCTCTCCACATCATGCAGATGTGATGTTACTGCAGGCACTACAACGTGAAGTGGCACAGACAATGCACAAACACAGCCTCACAAAGGCCTTAGGTACACAGAGGCCACCAGTGTGGATGTGAATCTACGTCAGCAAGTCCTTGACGCACTACTGATTTGGCTCCTCTCAAATGCACCGAGACAGTGGAGAGAAGCCAAGTGTCAGGGGTCTACACACACACCTGTGTTATACACAAGCACACTGAAACCATGTGCTGATGTAACCAACCCCGCTACACAAAAGGATGCAGTTCTGAATAAAATGAGAATTGTGGTTTTCTTGCTCAAAAATACAGAAGTTTTTGCATAGTTCTTATTTAAAAATATAAAATGCATTATCGTCTACACAGATACTTCAGACTACTGACGTCAGCATCAGCACAGACAACAGCCTGCTTCAAACCAACTGCTCAACTTCAATGATCAAAACAAACCAATGTTGGGTCTCATGTTTTGCCAATAACCATATTAGTCCAGTAATTATAAGCCAAAAAAGGGGTCAATAGGGTGAATAGGGTAAAAATTTTAACCTTTAGATATCTCCATGAAAATGACTGAGTTGATTACTGACATTAAGACAAACAAAAAATGTATTACAAGTTTTTTGAAATTATTTGTTAACATGATCAAATTTGCATATATTTGCATAAATTTGCATAAAACCCACCATTTTGATGGAACATGTATATATGAAGTTGCTGTGGTGGTACCAGCATGAAAATTGGAATGAGTTGACTCCATCGGTCAACCAACAAGAAATCACTTTAAATTTCCTGATGACTGCAATTTTTCAAGGTAGCCACATCCTTAGTAGAGCAGGTATGAGCAAACAGTGCATAATCCAATTACGGCTAATTTGCACACATACAACACCTGAAGGATGTGGCTACCTTGAAAAATTGCAGTCATCTTGAAATTTAAAGTGATTTCTTGTTTGACCAATGATTTTCAGTCTGCTGGTACCAAAAACTTTATCATCTCATCAAAATGGTGGATTTTAAAATGTCTGCAAATGTATGCAAATTTGATCATGTTATCAAAAAACTTGTAATCATTTTTTGTTTGTCTTAATGTAAGTAATCAACTCAGTAATTTTCATGGAGATATCTAAAATTTTTTACCCTATTCACGTGAAAAAAAGTTTTTATATGCATATAAATGGGATATATTTGGGTGTTTTTCAAAACTTTCCCCTAATGGGATTCTTCTGGGCTTTTTTTCCCTCACTCAGGACATGTTGAGGATACAAAATCAGTTGAGTTTGCTTCTGTTGCAATTTGTTTAACCTTTTCTCATAAAATGACTGGACTATATGTGTTTGACGTTATACTGTAAATATATCACATCTGCACACAGAGCAATAGAAAGTGCACATGGTGGTCATAGTTTGGTGATAAGGGCAAGAGGAAGAGTCGGGAGCCGTTCCGCCAGCTTCACACTCAGGAGCTGAGAGCAGCGGTGCACCGAGCAGAGACAAGGCTCTGCCCTTCCTTTCCACCAAGACAAGCACTGCTTGTTTTCAGCCTGCAGTGCTGTTATCCTGCGCTCATCTGTGGAAGGACACAGCCCAAAAAAAAAGTTTGGAATTTGAGTCCCCTGAATTGAATTATTGATGTTTATGGGTAAAGAAAAAAAACTACTGCCTTCAAACTTACTTACATTACTTTTAAAAGTACAATGTGTAGGAATTACTCCCATCCAGCATGGTTGTAAGCCTCTATGTCAGTGTTTCTCAACCTTGGGTCGGGACCCCAAGTAGGGTCGCCTGGAATTCAAATTGGGTCACCTGAAATGTCTAGTAATTGATAGAAAAATAAAAGTAAAAAACGAATTAAATTTTTTTTTAACTAATTATTATTCTTTTTAAATTATGATTAAAAACACCACACTCAATCTTAAACAACTGTATTCTCTACTTTACTTGAATATAAATCAAGTTCAAATAAAATACAATTAAAAATGCATTTAAAAATATCTGAGCTGGTGCATCTTGATTGACGGCCGCGATCATGTGACTGCGTATGATGGCGTGGTCGCCAAAAATTTGTGATATCAAAATGGGTTCACAAGCCAAAAAAGGTTGGAAACCACTGCTCTATGTAAACAAGTGTTCCGTCAGCACGAGGCAAAACAATACACGTAATGTCGTATTGTTTACCTTCCCCACGTTTTACCGGCTTTCTCTGGACTTCTGTGACTAAAATGACATCTGGTTTGTTACCGACAGCCGTCTGCCCGACCTGAATGCAGCATCAGTGTAACACTGAACGTAAAAACATGGCGACACGGGGCAGTGTTTAGCTCAGTGGGTAGAGCACCTGCCCCATGTGTTGAGGCTATAGTCTTCACTGCAGGTTAGAATCCTGCGTCGAGCAGTGTCAAAAATTGAAAAAATAATCCCGCAACACATTGGCCACACATACAAAAGAGAAACAGCAATTGGAGTACGATTAATTGCACAGCAACACAGACATTGGATTTTTTAGGTCACTTTACCACAAACAATTCCTCTGTATTTCTGCACTGCAAAAGCATATTACTTAGCTGATCTTAACCAGTGCTGATACATAACATCTAACATAATATATAAATGACAAACACACATGTAAAAACATTTGAACAATGGCGTGGTTGTTTCATCTACTAATGCATAATACCACTAGCAAACGTTGCTGTGATTTTCCCCGTACTAACCCTTACACATGATCCAATGAAATAAGAAACAGGGAAATGTTTCTGCCCCCCTTTTTTTTCAAAGAACCCTTTCTACCAATAGCACACTCACTTTGAGATGAATACTTGTTTACAAGTTTTGTGAGAGGGGGGAGGATCATGGCACATGGTGGAAGTGGTGATTTCGGGTGTTGAGATAAAGAGATACTTATAGATGCATCTGCACCCACAAGACCGTAGATGCCCACCCACTGTCTCCTGGCAAGCTAAAGTGTGACACGATGAGCAGTTAAGGGGGAGAATACCAGCTTTGTGTGAGAGCATATGCTTGAGGAGATTAAAAACCAGGGCAGAAGTGAAAAGAGAGAAACAGACAGTCTCCCTCCAGCTTGTTCCTGTGGTTCTGCAGTCAGTGACATCCCCAGGAAGAGCAGGAGAGGGAGGGGGGGGTAGTGTGTCAGTTGACTGCGGTGGACAAACAGAGACGGAAGTACAATCAGCTCTTTGAGACAGCACTCACGCAGCAACTAAAGTGAGATTATTTAAGACTAGACATAGGGACTGGGGCCTTTTAATGTGATCATTAAAACAAACACCTTCTTGATTGTAGACGTCTGTAACGGGGCTAAAGTCCCTGGACAGACGTCTGTAACGGGGCTAAAGTCCCTGGGCAGACGTCTGTAACGGGGCTAAAGTCCCTGGACAGACGTCTGTAACGGGGCTAAAGTCCCTGGACAGACGTCTGTAACAGGGCTTAAGTCCCTGGGCAGGCGTCTGTTACGGGGCTAAAGTCCCTGGACAGACGTCTGTAACAGGGCTAAAGTCCCTGGACAGACGTCTGTAGTCCCTGGGCAGACGTCTGTACGGGGCTCCCTGGACAGATATCTGTAGCGGGGCTAAAGTCCCTGGACAGACGTCTGGAACGGGGCTAAAGTCCCTGGGCAGATATCTGTAGCGGGGCTAAAGTCCCTGGACAGACGTCTGGAACGGGGCTAAAGTCCCTGGGCAGACGTCTGTAACAGGGCTAAAGTCCCTGGACAGACGTCTGGAACGGGGCTAAAGTCCCTGGGCAGACGTCTATAACAGGGCTAAAGTCCCTGGGCAGACGTCTGTAACGGGGCTAAAGTCCCTGGACAGACGTCTGGAACGGGGCTAAAGTCCCTGGACAGACGTCTGTAACGGGGCTAAAGTCCCTGGGCAGACGTCTGTAACGGGGCTAAAGTCCCTGGACAGATATCTGTAGCGGGGCTAAAGTCCCTGGACAGACGTCTGGAACGGGGCTAAAGTCCCTGGGCAGATATCTGTAGCGGGGCTAAAGTCCCTGGACAGACGTCTGTAACGGGGCTAAAGTCCCTGGACAGACGTCTGGAACGGGGCTAAAGTCCCTGGACAGACGTCTGGAACGGGGCTAAAGTCCCTGGGCAGACGTCTGTAACGGGGCTTAAGTCCCTGGGCAGACGTCTGGAACGGGGCTAAAGTCCCTGGGCAGACGTCTGTAACGGGACTAAAGTCCCTGGGCAGACGTCTGGAACGGGGCTAAAGTCCCTGGGCAGACGTCTGTAACAGGGCTAAAGTCCCTGGACAGACGTCTGGAACGGGGCTAAAGTCCCTGGGCAGACGTCTGTAACGGGACTAAAGTCCCTGGGCAGACGTCTGGAACGGGGCTAAAGTCCCTGGACAGACGTCTGTAACAGGGCTTAAGTCCCTGGGCAGGCGTCTGTTACGGGGCTAAAGTCCCTGGACAGACGTCTGTAACAGGGCTAAAGTCCCTGGACAGATATCTGTAGCGGGGCTAAAGTCCCTGGACAGACGTCTGGAACGGGGCTAAAGTCCCTGGGCAGACGTCTGTAACAGGGCTAAAGTCCCTGGACAGACGTCTGGAACGGGGCTAAAGTCCCTGGACAGACGTCTGTAACGGGGCTAAAGTCCCTGGACAGACGTCTGTAACGGGGCTAAAGTCCCTGGACAGACGTCTGGAACGGGGCTAAAGTCCCTGGGCAGACGTCTGTAACAGGGCTAAAGTCCCTGGACAGACGTCTGGAACGGGGCTAAAGTCCCTGGACAGACGTCTGGAACGGGGCTAAAGTCCCTGGGCAGACGTCTGTAACAGGGCTAAAGTCCCTGGACAGACGTCTGGAACGGGGCTAAAGTCCCTGGGCAGACGTCTGTAACGGGGCTAAAGTCCCTGGGCAGACGTCTGTAACGGGGCTAAAGTCCCTGGGCAGACGTCTGTAACGGGGCTAAAGTCCCTGGACAGACGTCTGTAACGGGGCTAAAGTCCCTGGACAGACGTCTGTAACGGGGCTAAAGTCCCTGGACAGACGTCTGTAACGGGGCTAAAGTCCCTGGACAGACGTCTGTAACGGGGCTAAAGTCCCTGGGCAGACGTCTGGAACGGGGCTAAAGTCCCTGGACAGACGTCTGGAACGGGGCTAAAGTCCCTGGACAGACGTCTGGAACGGGGCGGAAAAAATAATAGTAACTAATCGAAAAAATAATCGAAAGATTAGTCGACAACCAAAATAACTGTTAGTTGCAGCCCTACTGGAAACCAAAACTCCTGAAGAGGAAGACAAGAGCTGAACCTTCATCAAGGGAATCAAACTCCAAATGCATCCCTAGAGCATGAATGCAACAAGCAGAAGGCTTCTGTTATCTCATGGTTGGTTAAATTGTTTATTTTGCACCCAAGCACATCAAAGGATTCGTGAATAATTGCCTTTCATTCTTTCAATGGATAATTTTCAACTTCGCAGGCATAGTTTGTAGAATCTGAAATTGCTTTAGAATGTGAGAGATGGAGTGCGTCATGAGCACAGATGAATAAGTGCAGGCATCATCCATAGTTGGACTGGCCATCAGGGGCACTGGGAGAGAAATCCATCATTTTCATCCTGTCCATGTCTGTCTGTTTCCCAGCCCCCAGTATGCCTGCCATTTGTAGTGCAGGATGGTTCCACTGTATAAGTCCAGGGATAAAGTTCTTTCCCAGTCCGACTGTGCAGTCTCCCGTGCCACCCTAAAGCCTCACCAAACTCTTTGCCTTACCATATCATTTCTTTTCCCATTTTCTGTGATTCTTTCTCAGTTCACCATGTTTTACAGTACACATTGCCACATCACTGCATTATACACCAATCAGCCCTAACATTCTGACCACCTGCCTAATATTGTGTTGCCAAATACGCAACAAACTGAAGTGCATTATCACTCTCATTATCATTGGCTGTTTGTGTTGTCTGTCAAAATATGGATGAATGAAACCTATCTACTTTCTATCGACCGCGTCTTGTATTTCTATCGAGGAAAAGTTATTTCAGGATATCATTATGTTTTATTGCCCAGCCCAACAGTGACATATTGCCCGTTCATTCATGAGAAATCATCCCGCAACACTCAATCAAACAAGGTGGGGAATGAGAAATCTGTGGCACTACAATAGTTATATTGGGCGCTACAGCACCCAGATATGTACTGAGTTAAATGACTGCTGTGTGGAAAACCACACTGTGGTCCATCATCAAGGTGCAGACGGGAGCTGACAAGAAGATCTAGAAAAGAGAGTGGGACGATGTGGCCGTAGCCACAGTGATACATTTCTCTCATTGAAAAACTATACAAATGGCATTTAGATGATGTTCTGCATAAAAAATGAAGTGAAAAAATGAAAAATCAGTTATAGTAACCAACCGCTTACAGTGATCACATTGACTCTGGACCCATATGATCACTATAAGCGGTTTCTACTGTATCGGGTATCGGCCGATACGCTAAACCCAGGTGTCAGTATCGGGACTGAAAAAGCTGGATCGGTGCATCAGCTTCTATGAATCACTGTTCCTTTTCACTCAAGACACTCAAGGCACAGCACTATAAAGCACCACATCTAACACAAATAGCCTATACCCCACTGGGCTTACAAAAATATGAAAAGCAAGGCTGTATTGATATTCTCTGACCAAGGTTTGCTGTGCAGTTGTATTCAGAATATACCTAGTGGTCACAAAGAGGCTAAAGTACAGGACTATTTTTGTTGTTGTTGTTTTGAAGTTTGAAGTTTTTTTTAAATTGCTGTTGTGTAATCATTAAGTCACTTGTCCTTCCTCTCACCATGACCTTATGGGGGGGTTCTGACTGCTGTCACTCTAAACAACTGGTTCAGATTTATAGGTACTGAAAACTTTGAACGGCAGGATAATACAAACATGACCTGCATGCTCCCACTATTACTGTGGTTGGTATAGGCTAGCTCCTGCATTGTATCCAGCAACAGTCTGCACAAGCTCCTCCTTCGTAACCGCTGGCCTTGCTCTCAATGATCAGACTGAAAAAATAGAAAGTGACACCAGAGCACCCCTGCAAAAACATGAGGTCCTCTGAGTGTGGAAAACGCAAGGTGGCATGCATGCAAAAGGCTTAGGCTACTGCTACTGAAAAAAAAACTGAAGGGCTCAGATGGCTGGGAATATTTTCATTTCATAAAGTAGCACAGCTTCCCCCCTTAGAAAAGAGACATTCTTTATGAATGGCAAGAACTAGTCTATGATTGCAGCCCAGCTATGGTGTGTATGAACACTGAGAAACTAAACAGACCCTGCGCAAAATTCACAAGATGTTTTCTCTCATATTACAGCAAAACTCTCCCTGCAATTGCGATGACTGCGTACTGTTGCTATGGCCCCTCGTAACATAGCAACAAAGTGACATATTCAGTACATTTTCCATAGAACAGCTGTGGGCCCCTGACCATAACCTTGGCAGCAACTCCAAGGGCACAGGAGCCCCTCGTATAGCACTGGTCAGGACTAACATCAGTGGACTCACTAATATGTAACACACAAATGTTAAAGGGATAGTAGGACTCCAAATAGCAAGTACTTTAATTGCAGTAGAAGACTCACTAATCCCGTTGTAACGCCACCCATGCCCTGCCCAGAAAGGGAATGGACCCAAAGCATTTTTTTAAAGAGGTTTTACATGAAAAAAAATACACAGTTCCATTGTTCGCTATAATATAATTTTTTCCAGCTCTTCAAAGTGCAGGAAAAACTGTTTTAAGGACCTAACTTTAACTCACGTATCCTCCACCCAGGGTTAGCGCCCGCCGATCTCCAGTTGGTTAGCTCCAAATAAAACTGTGTTTTTCCTGCACTACTATAAAATATATTATAGCGAACAATGGAACTGTGTATTTTTTTCAGGTAAAACCTCTTTTAGGTCGTGAAAATAGGCCGTTTCTTTGGATCCATTCACAACAATGTATGTTGTAAATCTCTGGGCAGGGCTATGGGCTGGCGTTGCTAACGGGAGGAGTGCAGAGAGTCTTCTACTGCAATTAAAGTACTTAGGGGCTATTTGGAGATCATACAACCCCACTTTAAAAAAAATGATACTATCCCTTTAAGCACACATTTTGTTGTGTGCTGTTCACTACAACACGACAAATGTTTGTCCTACCTTATCTTGTCCCACAGCAGCAGGGCTTGTCTTGTGAGGACTGGTGTGTAGACATTCAGTGCTGTCTTGAAAGAAAAAGACAAGTTAGGAGCCTGGAGTTGTGGATAATCTTTGTGAACAATATCAAGGCATTATATTCTTTCTCAAATCTCTAAGTAAAGCCAGACAAGTCCATTTGAGGAACATGGAGGAATATCAAAGAAACAAACAAAAAAGAAATCAATAACAGGTCTGGGCTTAAGGGTAAAGAAAAATCTCTATAGACTGGAATTTCTACAAAACATGTGCGCAGATGTGTGGGTGAACAGAGATGTTCATGACATGTATGGGCTTATTCATGGCTGTATGAGTATGTGACACATCCTTTTCCAAAGAATACGTGTCAACCCAATGACAAGATAAGAGACAAGAAGAGGGGGGACAATAAAGCCCTCAAAGAATGAAAGTAAAGCATATTGTGCATGATTAGGGATTCAAACCAGACAAGCCATATCAGAAGTAATAGGGAAGACATCAATGCAGTGAGCAAGGACAAATGAGGGGGGGGGGTAAGATGTGGGGAGGGGAGGGGAAACCTCTGACTCAGAGCTCATTTGATTGCAGTGAACAAACTCCTTCTATCCACCATGACGTCGGCTGATACGCACTAGTTTCAACACTACGTGGCTCTCTCTCTGCAAACCAGCACACATGGGTATTACTTTCTCCTGTAATAAAGATAATCCATTTAACCGCCAACTGTTGCTACACACATGGAGGCACTTGCAATGTGGATTAGTTGGTGTACCAACATGATACACGCAGGTTTTCCTTCTCTCCCCTCCATCAGAGCATGAAATGACATGATACCACTGATCCTGTCAGAGTCGAAAAACATTAAGGTGGGCCTCAGCTCTGCTTTCAATTTCTCTCACTTTTTGCCTCAATCCACACATCTCTTCACTGTGTCAAGCATCAAAATAAATATTAATGATTCATTTGGATTACTTAGAATCAAGTAGCACAACATTGTTAAGGGACATTGTGTAACTTCTCCTTTTGTCTATTCACAAAAATCGATGGCTGCCATGTCGTGTCGCCATGTTTTTACCTTCAGTTAGGGATGTTCACGATTACGATTTTCTCACAATTCTTTTTAGATCAAAAATGAGCTACAGACAAATTATGACCTAATAAAATGATCTTGTATTCATAAGACAGTCTGAAAAATTCACCTTTCATACAGATATACTGCACATCACCATTTATCACCACGACAGAGCTTCTAGCAGCAAAGATATTCAGTAGCTGTAGCTGTAGCAGCCTAGAAACAGCAACAAGGGAAGTTCTTACTACATCAGTTACAGTAATTAAACAAGAGCAGGAGTCGGCGCTTGTTGAAAGCCGTCTGCCCAATTTCTTCCAACTGAATGCAGCAAAAGTTTGAAAAATAACTTGTTGATTGGCTGATCTATCGGTTGTCTGTCAAACGCGTTTTGAACAGCCCACCCCAAACGCTCACAGTGGGGATGAGGCCAGACTCCCCCTCAGAAATGAAATGAATTGCATATCTGGGGGAGGCTGGTTTACGAGGCTAATTTATGAATCGTTGTTCAATTTTTTTTTAAAAAGCGAATCGTTTATGAACCAATTTCATTGGTCAATTGGTCTGAGAAAAAACAAAATAAACATTTGGAGCCTAGGCTTGTCATAGTTAAATCAATATGACTGAACCGTGTATGAAAGGTTGGAGGGCTTTTAATTTGAAGGGCCACATACAGGAAGTCGTATCGCTATGTTTTTTCTGATGTAGTAACAGACGTGTCTGGTTTGGAGACGCCAACCATGGATCTATGAGATAATAATATACATTTGTAGGAGGAAGTTGTTGTGGTTGTGCGCTTGATAATTAAAAATACATTATTAATATTCGAATATCATATTTTAATATTCAAATTTCATTTTTATCACTATAATTTGAATAAATATTCACATTTCAAATATTCATTGACAGTCCTAGGGGGGGGACATTACAGGACAACTGGGCTGATTTTTGTCCTGATGTCCCCCTTCCAATCAAAGCCAGCAAAGACCTGATGATCTGATGTTTGGTGTCTGATGTTCCTGTGTTGTGTGTTGTGTTCAGAGTGATTCACACAGGTTTGCAAGGACAACATATTGTCATGATGGTGGTTTTGCCCGTGGGTTGTGGCTGGATTTGTTTAACAAGGGGTTTAAGGTTACCTGCAGTGGCTGTTGTTGTCTGCCTGAATGTCTGGGAAACACTGCTGAAAGATCATGAAAAGAGACTGAGTTGCTGGTGATCTACAAAACAACAACAATGGAGGAATTCCCCTACACAAAACGGATATATCTTTCAAGGGGGGGGGGCTCTAGGGCTGTCACACTGGAGAAATGACCGGTTTGAACAGATATTCGAATAAAAACTGAATTTCTATTTTTTCATATTTTCTCCAAAAATCAATACAAAGGACACGTTGGACTTTCACAACCTGTAAACTCAAGTCTCCAAACCAGTTTGTCTGTAACAACATTGGAAAAACAAACAGCTACACAATGCAAATCAGCAACAACATTATATGCATTTTAAAAAAAAAGACCAGGGACGTTTTACCTGCGGTCTTTATCAAACATGTCAAACAAAAACAGTGACTGAGTGTCAAACAACTTCCTGTATCTGGAGAATATCAGAGCCAGCAGCTTTTATTCCCACATCCAAGTAATGATCCTTATCAAGTACAGTCGCGATGAAGAGCAGAGGATCATCAATGACATGATCCGGTCTGAGACATGAAACTCATGGAACAATGAAATCTTGGTCGGCTGCTCTTTTGTCACACTGACCAGTGCATTTGTAGGAGGAAGTTGTTGTGGGGACAGCCCTGATAATTAAAAATACATTATTAATATTCGAATATCATATTTTAATATTCAAATTTCATTTTTATCACTATAATTTGAATATATATTCAAATTTTAAATATTCATTGACAGTCCTAGGGGGTACACATTACAGGACAACTGGGCTGATTTTTGTCCTGATGTCCCCCTTACAGTCAAAGCCAGCAAAGACCTGATGATCTGATGTTTGGTGTCTGATGTTCCTGTGTTGTGTGTTGTGTTCAGAGTGATTCACACAGGTGTGCAAGGAGACTGTGGCAGATGGTGGTCAACCCGGGGGGTTGTGGCTGGATTGTCGGACAAGGGGGGGAGGGGTGCACGAATAAATGAATGTATGGGAAACACTGCTATAAGATCAGAAGTAGAGACGGGACTTTTTGTCAACAAAACAACCAATGCTCCCCTCGACAAAAAAAATGGAGTGTCGACGTGTCGAGGGGGCGGGGCTTGCTCAAAGTTGAAACTTTCCATGGGAATTACCGGGGTGATTTATGGGAATTAACGGGAATATACAGTAACCTGAAAAAGCAGTGAAATTTACAAAATTGACAACCAAACCAAGTCTCCAAACCAGTTTGTCTGTAACAAATATTGTTGAAAAATATATTGTAGCATCATCTTGGCTAAAACAACCAGATTTAATGCAAGCAACTTGAATATCTCTATTCCATGGACCTGGACCTGCCGTGCTGTGTAACTACCACAACAACAACAACAAAAACAGTGACATTCCTCCATCACATGCACAGATGATTCCTTGAAATGGAGGCCACAGCCTTTCAGCCCAAAGTTCAGTCATAGGATTTTGACTTAATTTTGACAACCAGCAGTTTTTCCAAATGTTAAGTGTTTCTTCCTGCACTAATCGACCAATGAAATCTTGGTCGGCTAAATTTTTGGTTGACCAGTGCTTGCGACAGGGGACAGCCCTAAAATTGATTTGGTCTTTTCAATAACCCAATAGGGCACATCCGCAAAACCAAAACTAAGAAATGCTCCCCCGAATAAAAATAAAAAATTTTAAATAAAACAAATTTTTTTAAATGGGATACAGTTTGTTTCCCTCACTCTACTCATTTCTAGTTAATTCTGACAGGCAAATTGTCCGGGCTCCCTGCAGTCTCAGGGAAAATTTCGCTGTTCAATATTTCCAAAAAGGGTCAAACCAGGGGCAAAATTTCCTGATGGAAAGTTTTCTTCGGAAAGGACCGTTAATTTATTGGAAATTTTCCATCCTTTGCAACCCTAACCACAACAAAAGCACGTGTAGCCCCCTGGCCAACAATTCGACAAAAAGTCAACACATGGGCCTGTAGTGTCAGTGTGTATCCCCAGTTAGTTGAAAGAATTCTGGATGTAACTCCAACAGTTGGTTACTGCAGCAGCTGTTCTATTAAACCCAAGATGGCCATTTAAAAAGAAAACAAAAAGCAATCATGAACTACAGATGGCTGATGAAACAGACTGGCTTGACTCTGCCAATTTATTTATATATGTAAAAGATAAAGATGTTTAACATATTTATGAACTGCAAATATATCAATTATCAAACCAATCTACTGCGGTGACCAAGTCCCATGATCCTGGAGTAAAGAATAGCACACGAGCTGCCTCTTCACTTAGGATTCTTAATGACATCAATGAAGACAAACAAGACACACTAAAGCTTCATGCTGTTCAACATGATACATCCTTCATCCATTTCATGCATTATACATGTTGGCAAACACTGTGCTGTGGATTATGTCAGCACAGTACCTCTCCTGAGCTGAGGCATCACTGCTCACACACTGTTTCTCACACATCAGTCACAGTCTGGATCAGTTTGTCCACACAAATATCAATGTGGTATTACAGGGGAAGTCAATTACTATTGATATTCTAATTAATGGCTGTTGATGACTCCTGTAATTATTTGTCTTTCTGTGAGGCCAATCGTTTGTCAAGACTGATCACAGTGTCAATGTATTTGAAAAAACAATCTCTTTAAAGCAGCAGCACAATCCATCAGAGAGTCAGCTTATCTCAAGGATTTATACTCCAACATCTTCTGCACAGAGGAAGTAAATGTAAACATCTACAGATTTATGAGGACCGGGGGGAATAAAATGATAGTATCGATACATTTCAGGCCGTACGCATGGCAGCCAGAGACCAGCACAACACTTAACTCATGTGAAATATACCTCCTCCACTTTCATTAAGCAGAATCCATAAAATAATTAACTCATTTCTATACCCTCTATAATTAACAATAAAGAATATCATTCATGCATGCCCTTTTAGTTTCACTAGGTGTGATAGTGATAGCAGAAGTAGGGATGCTCTGAACGACTGGTCGTCCATCATTATCGGCCAGTTTGGACCTAAACAGGTTGATCAGCGTGCTCTCAAAGCGCCCATCAGAAAAGCTGACAACACAACACTCCACAACCGTGTGGGAGCAGCTTGGAGATGCATGGATCCACCTCACCTGTCTGAAGCCCTTACACTATGTAGTGGACAGCTGCTTGCTCACTGGCAGGCTAACAAGCAGGGCTGCACAACCTTTCTAGTGAAGTGACCTGGAGGCCCCTTCCCGTGCTGACTGGCGAGATCGAACTGGTACGACTTCACAGGTCGGAAAAACACGAGTTACGGGTTGCCTTGAACGCACCATGAGTTAGCAGCCCCCGCCCTCATCAGGCATCTATTGGTCCTCGTCCCTACGTCACCACATTGCATCCCTTGGCTGCACACACAGCCCTTCATGCCGTTCTCTCTCCTCATTGGATAACACTTGTATCCCACAAGGAAAGTTTTCTCCTGGTTTACAGCAGAGCAGAGTGACGGAGAGACCAAACACTCTATGGAAGTGATGCTGACGGAAAATAGGACTATTTAGGACTTATATTAACATAAACATTCCGCTGACTTATGCAGTGTTTCCCCTACCGTTCTGTAACACGGCCCCCCGCCCCCCTTGAAAAACGGGATCTAGGAGCCAATCGCGGGTGAGAGCGGACCTGTTGGTCTGATAAAACTGTTGGAGCTCCACCTGAAGCTGCCCAAGCTGCCAAGCTACCTCTGCCGTCTGATTTTTAAATACCAGCGCTCACGCCGGGTAGCCTACAGTACACACCGGACGAGGAAGCGCCGCAAACCGAGAAGCGCCGAGAAGCGCAGCTGTGTTGTTCACATCTATGCACCACAGCGTGCAGCTCCGCGGCCGGCTCGCGCCCCACAGCGATCGATAAGCTGGGCAGGAAGTCAAACAAATAAACACGAGAGAAAACTGTGAAGCCAGTTCAGTGGGTTAGCGGGGTATGTTGAGTCTAAAGCCAGGCTCTCCTGTACTACAAGGGTGGCTCTCTTTGAACCCAGCTTGTAGATCATCAACTTATGCTTCAGAGTTTCATAATAAAACCGGCGATAAAAGCGCCGCTGTTTCACTATTTAACTCATTTTCAGCTGCGTCAGCTTTACTGTGATTGTCCAGTGGACCTGGATCAACAGAGTGTTTGTACGGAGGAGAAATCAGCTGATCGCTGCTGTTGACTTCTCTGAGCGTCTCCGCTGAGAGTTGTCTCCGCCTCCTCCCGTTGAGCTGAGCGGCAGGAGCTCATTATATATTAGATTATAGCCTATATTTTATTTTTTATTTAAAAAATTATAAAGATTTTTAACGGTGGGGGAAACACTGTGTTTACATGTGCGTCATGTATCTGCTATTAAAAAGATGCACATTTACCACTGTCCGTTACAAGATTTATTATTGAATATCCTGGGTAATGAATAACTTTTGCAAACACTGTAATTATAATACTAATCATATTATTAAATGAGTACCACATAGTAATGGCCAAAATAACAAACTTTAAATGAACCAAATCAATATTTAGAGTATCAAGAGGAGACTATCAATCTTATTTCAGTTTCATTTCAGCACCAATGGGTTGCTTGTGGTTATCAAGGTGTCACACACTATGTTATCAGTAAAGTATATTTTTTGGATAAAAAAATATACTCCCCCCCGGCCCCCACACTCATCCACCCGCCACCCCCTCAAGACAAAACGGCTAGGGGAAACACTGCTTATGCTTTAATTAAAATAATAGAAAAGGAGAATCCAGAGTCACAGAAGAGGAACATGAAAATGTAGTTTGTAATATTGATTAGCCTATTCATTTGAATTAATTTCAAATATGAGACACATTTACCATCGTGTAGCGTAAGCAGGGCTGTACAGTGCTAGCATTTTACTCGCATATGCGCCTAAAAATAGATTGTGCGATTAGAAAAAAATAAAAAGGGAGCACACGTTCTAATTTTAACTTTCATTCGCATTTTCTAGAATAAATCCACAAAAGTGCATCAAGCTAGAGTAAAACTTTCTGATGATAGCCTACAACTATTTTTTTTTTTTTTTTTTTTGCCTTCCCTGCACAAAACAGAACTCTTGTGATGATGGATCACATCTCAGTTGCACAAGCTGCACTTTTCATCAGTAGGAAACTTGAATAAAGTTTGTATTTACTGTAACTGTGTTTACTTGACTGTTTCTAAACTGGCAGTATCCTGTGTAAACGTGTTCATGGCGCATTGATCACACAGGGAGAGAGAGAACAGAGACACACTGTTACCTGTTGTACAATCCTGGCCTCAGCCTGCACCATCGCTTCCAGACACCGACCCGGTGCCTCAGGGGACTCAAGCTGGTCTTACACCGGATAATTGCGCCGGTTGACAGTAGCCTCCCGTTTTAGCCGGTCATCCACAGCAGATCCTGGAGCTGAGGACCAGCAGCTGCAGCTGAACAAGCTGACATGTGATCACAGTCTTATGGTTCATTTCATTATTATAAACTTCAACCTCAAAGCTGTCTGTCTTCAGACTGTCCTGACCTGTCCCTGGACATCACACAGGGACAACATGGAGCTGCTTGTAATGTTTACATCAGGCTGAGTTCAACAAATCAGTTTGAATTAAGTTGTTAAATTGAGTTAATATCAAGTGTAGTGGCAGGAAAGACCAATTCACCTGTATCAAATACAGTGTTGGTCATAGAACAAGTAAAAAAAATAAAGTTGAAACATTTGTGACCTATGCTTTGTCACATTAGAAGTCAACCTAAAGTCAGAGGGGGGAAAAATGGGTGTTTTTACGGTTCTCAAATGTAAAAATGGGTCACATTAGACCTTCAACATTATTTAAAGGTTAAATAATGTTACTTAAAATCGTTTTCATTAATAAACTGACAAATAGAGCAATGTATAAGGACTGTTTAGTGTTATTTATGAAAATGAATAGTGCTCCTAAATTTTTTTCTGTGCTCCTAAATTTTTTCATTTAGGAGCACTGGTGCTCCCATTGAAAAAGCTAAGCGTACAGCCCTGAGCGTAAGTCTACTATCCTTAGTGATGGCGTTGTGAAAAGATGCGTTCTAATTGTTATTCTGTCAGTGTAGCCAAGACTATTACAGAAGGATCAAGTTCAGACATCTGATGATATGAGAAACCTCTATCCACAACAGTCTGACACTGGAACATCATCCTCTTTCCTCTTACTTGAATACAGCTTTATGTGTCACATCATTTCTACAACATGGCCCTTTAAAGCATGGGGAAATTCTTTTAAGGAAGGAGAAAAAGAAAAAGTGACAATCAGGAAGGCTTCCAGACAACTTTGGGGACTCTGGTCTCCAACGCTAAGCCTCAGTCATCCACAGCAGATCCTCCACCACCAGCACACAAACAAGCAAGACTTTAAAGGGATAGTATCATTTTTTTAAAGTGGGGTTGTATGATCTCCAAATAGCCCCTAAGGTAATACTGCATTTGCGAGGTAATACTCAGAAAATTAGAATATTGTGAAAAAGTTCATTCATTTAAGTAATTCAACTTAAAAGGTGAAATAAATATATTATTTAGACTCATAACATGCATTGCAAGATATTTCAAGCTTTTATTTGTTTCATTTTGTTCTGATGTTTAGACTTAGAAAACCCCAAAATCAGAGTCTCAAAAATTAGAATATCAAAGTTTGAAATAAACAGAACAATGAGTTTTAAATGAAATGTCAGAAGAGGATCATTTTGTTTTTGTAGTTGGTTGGGCCCCCATTTGCCTGAATTACTGCTTCAATGTGACGTGGCATGGATGATATCAGCCTGTGGCACTGCTCAGGTGTTATGGAAGATGAGACCGAGCAATGCAAAAGAGCTGAAGGCCGCTATTGAAGCATCCTGGTCTTCCATAACACCGGCTGATGTCATCCATGCCATTAAGATTGAAGCAGTAATTCAGGCAAATGGGGGCCCAACCAAGTACTGAGTACACAAAATGATTATACTTTTCTGATGGCTGACATTTCATTTATTTAAACTCATTGTTCTGTTTATTTCATGTGATATTCTCATTTTTTGAGACTCTGATTTTGGGGTTTTCATAAGCTGTAAGCCATAATAATCAAAATTCTAACAAATAAAAGCTTGAAATATCTTGTAATGCATGTTATGAGTCTAAATAATATATTCATTTCACCTTTTAAGTTGAATTACTTAAATTAATGAACTTTTTCATGATATTCTAATTTTCTGAGTATTACCTGTACTTTAATTGCAGTAGAAGACTCTCTGCACTCCTCCCGTTAGCAACGCCAGCCCATAGCCCTGCCCAGAGATTTACAACATACATTGTTGTGAATGGACCCAAAGAAACAGCCTAAAAAAAGACAGTTCCATTGTTGGCTATAATATTTTTTTTTCCAGCCCTTCAAAGTGCAGGAAAAACACAGTTTTTATTTGGACCTAACCAACTCGCGTATCCCTCCGCCCAGGAAATGAATTATAAATTAGATTCTTCGCCATTTGTATCCTATTGATGAGATGACTTATGGCCAATACGGCATTGAATACAGTTAATTCTGCCCCTTACTAGACCGCTGAGTGAATTAATACAGACTATGCATGTTGAATCTAAGCAGGTGACAACAGTTTTATTTCGTATTCAAACAAATGTACAGATTCTGAGTCACAGTGACCACTACACACGAAAAAGTGTCAGATACACAACATTCCTTGCACAACAAAAAAAATCCCATCTGAACTTCTAACAAACCTTTACACCATGCCGAAGGTAAAAGCCATCATATAGCTTTCAATAGACATTCTATATACTTATTGTACAGGGCATACGTTGCATTTCCTGCACCTATAAAACTTTAATTATCTGCACTGTCACCAGGGCTCCCCACAGTATAACAGCAGAGTCACAGTGTCCCACTTGTAATAATAAGAACCTCAGATACAAATAAAAAATAAATTATTGCACCCTAGTGAAATATAATATTCAGGTTTGAGGAAAAGTAATTGATGTGCATCATCACACAGCAAGGGCTGCACATTTAAATAGTAAGACACTGGTGGCTGCTAGCTGTTCTCATCCGTGTCTTTGCAGCAGCTCTACCTGTATATTGTATTCTGCTGCAGTGCTCATTTTTGACTACAGCATGGTGTGTTACTGATTAGACTACTAGGCCCTTTTAACTACGGCGCACAGAGAACACTAAAGACTTCAGATAAAGTCTTGAAGCTTGTGTAAAAGCAGAAAGGCACAAGCATTATTTCCTGATGAAACATACTGTATCAAAAAGCAAGCAGATAACACCAAGGTAATCAGTCATCGCCTACAACTGATGTGTCACATCTGTGTCAATCTGGAGTAAACGATAGTGAGACTGAAGGAAAAAGGCCACCGAAAAATTAGAACAGACTGGAACATATGAAGTAAACTGATAATATTCTGTCAACTAGGAATTAGACTCATGCTCCTCCCACTGAAGACTTCCACTTTATGAATCCAGCATTTAAACAGCCTGTTTGACAGAGCCATGAAATTAAGAAAACTCTACTACAAGACTTATTAAAGCAGATATCAGCGGCACGGGTTGTCCACCAGAAATTTCTAGGACCTTCAAGCGAATAAAACTGCGTTCAAGGCAGGCTTTTGAAACCGTAAAACCCCTTACAGCTTCAAGTCAAAACTAATACTTTGTAGCTTCCAGGTAACCTAGGTAACACGTAGCTTGTGTTTTCACCAAGTCCTTTTGTCTGTGAAAGTCACTAACATCCCAAAAAAGACCAAAAAAATTGACAAATCCTCATGAAAATTATTATTTTTCAGCACTTCATGGAACTCTATACCTAACACATATATAGAAACTTTCTTTAGTTCATAAGCAGATCGCTAGCCTTTCTACTAGCTATGGAAAGCTACAGGCTGTCTCAGGAAACAAAACACAAAGTGAAAACGAGTTTCCTCATTAGAATACATTGTATTCCAGGATCTCAAAATGAACAGATAGAGAGCCCCCGACCGTTGGCCACAACAAGGGGGGTTTGAGATAGAAAGGCTAGCTTGGACTCAAATGGAAGCTTATGAATTAAAGAAATTTTCTATATTAGTCCTCCATAAAGTGCTGAAAAATCAATTTTCACATTCAGACGCAATTGTTTTTTCCTTTTTGGCTGCACACACAGCCCCTTCCCTATGTGTCAAGATCTCTCCTCATTGGATAACACTTGTATCCCACAAGGAAAGTTTTCTCCTGGTTTACAGCAGAGCAGAGTGACGGAGAGACTCGTGTTATGGCTGAAACACTCCATGTAAGTGATTGCTGACGGAAAATAGGACTATTTAGGACTTATATTAACAAAAACATTCCACTGATAGCTGCTTTAATATTCTCATTGTGATAATTATCATGATCCAACCTGCATACCAAAATACAACATTCCGTTCCAAATTCAGGGGAAAAATCCCAGCTGGATATTTGCTTTCAATATTGCTGATGTGACAAAATAAGTGAAAGCAAAAACTCATTCAGGTTTTCTATTTTTTAGAGAGTTATTTAGTCTTGTCGAAAAACATAAATTGGATCCATGTCCTGTTGCAGTCTTCAACAGCATTATAACTTAAAGTGCTGCCTAAAAAGAAATGCACTTCTCTTATCACAATGTGCAGGGAAACGTAGAATTATAGTTCAAACATTAACCAGCACTGTCAGCAACAAGCATAGAGATGTGCATGACTTCTCCCTCCACAAGTAGAAATACAACAAAGCAGACGGGTCTTTGTGTAATCCTCTAAATGACAAAGGGTTTTTTTATGTCCACCACACTCATATGTATTCATAGGGCCATGAAACTAGTGTAGCATAGTAGTCATTTACAACAGTGTTAACACCATAAACAACATGACTCCGTTGCAGTCAAACACATATTTTTGTGAGGAATTGGCCATAAAAGTCTTTGTCATGATCCAGATAACTGTCAACAACCCTGCACTTCTTTAAAAGGTATAATATGTAGGAATTCCCCCCATCTAGTGGTGCGGTTGCATATCAGAACGTATTGCATTCACATGAAATCAGGCAGAAATCAGGCAGATGTCAGATGCTGCATGTAACAGGATAAAACAAGCCTCTTTAAATAAATAGTTCACCCCAAAATGAAATTTCTCTCATTATCTACTCACCCTCATGTCGACCAAGGGTTGTGAGAAGTGTCAGAGTCCTCCGTGCCTTCTCTGAGTTACAGGGGGTCTCGATGTAGCAGTGTATATCCATACAACGGTTGAAAATGGACACCAGCGGTCTTCGTCACAAAAAAACACACCAACATACGTCCATGCTGCTCGCATAATGTCTGTCTTGTATTGAAGCTCCAAAATGTGAAATTGTTCCGAAAAAATTAAACAAGTCTATATTTCAAGCTTGTTTTGTAGTGGAAGATTCTCGAAGCTCCTCTTCCCAGTTCGTCCAAATTTGACGAATGAAGAGGAGCTTTGAGAATCTTCCACTACAAAACAAGCTTGAAATATAGACTTGTTTAATTTTTGGGGGGACAGTTTCGCATTTCGGGGTTCCAATAGACGGACATTACATACAAGCAGCATGGAGGTATTTTGATTTATTTTTTTGGTGTGTTTTTTTAGTGACGAAGACAGTTGGTCCATTTTCAACCATTATATGGATATAGGCCTACACTGCTACGCCGAGACCCCCTGTAACTCAGAGAAGCCATGGAGGACTCTGAAACTTCTCCCAGCCCCTAGTCCACAAACATGAGGGTGGGTAAATGAAATTTCATTTTCGGGTGAACTATCCCTTTCAATTCTTGTATTCTCTTTAGATGCATTATAACCTGTCAATTAGGCCTACTGGTCTCTTAAACTGTTTAATCAGTTTTACAGAGAAATTATGATCGCAAATGCAAAAAAATATCAACAGACACAGAGAGGAAGGTAGCCTAATAACAGGTGACGCAGTCAGAGCTGCGACACTTCAGTAACGTTAGCTTGCTGCTAAAGGTAGCTAAAGTTTTAGCCTGTTTGGGCCCCATGCCTGTTCACAAACAAACACAACATCTCACGTGCCAGCTTTGGTGCCAGACAACAAAAACACAATTAGCCTGTGTTTCCACCTGCTCCTGCTCCTCACCTGCTCTCTGCCCACCTTGCTAGCAGCCGCTCGTGCCCCTCGTGCTCTGTAGCTACAATTAATGTTAGAGCACCTGTTCATCCCGAAAAAACCCACAGTCATTTATCATCACTTACCGCGCCTTCTTTTCAACGTTATGAAGACTCTTCCTTCCTCGCGGTAAATCCAGTCTGTCCGTTCAGAGAGTTGCATCCGTTGTTCGAATTCTGTCTCCTAATCCATGGTCCTGATCAGAGAAATTCTAATATTGACCGGCTCTGGTCCTGATGGTCCTGATCCGAGCAAAGGTGGTGAGCGGAAGTTACGTATACGTCATCGAGATGATTTGCGTGCAGAATCAAAATGTGTTGCAACTTTCAATAGGCTAAACTTTAGTTAAGGTGGGATGAGGGGGGGTTGGGGGGGGGGGGGGGGGGGTGGCAGGATCCAAATCTAAATCCTTCATATTTTCAACAGCTTTCTCAATCCCAATATACGTAGCTACAGTAACTACAGTATGGACTAAAAACGTTTAAACGTAGGCTACATGAGTTTATATTTGTCTGATTCAAATTCAAATTTGAAGGGCAATCTTGTCACTGAACGTAGTAGGTTCAAATAAATTTGAAGGTTCATTTACAGGCTTATTTCCAGAGGTTTCAACCACTTGGGCTCGCTAGGCCTATTAATCTTTTCAGCTGTCTGTCAGTAGGTTTTTTTTTTGGTTTTTAAATCAATGTATCCTTGCTCATTAAAAGTCTTCTAATTAGCTTACCATAAAGATATTGTATGTTATCAATAGACTAATGGTTGCTTTCAATAAATCTGCTTATTATATTTATTAATCAATTAACCATATAACAATAATGTTGATCGCTAACTTGACATGTTGTCACTTGTTTACAATGAACAGGAACACAGAAATATTGAATTCCAATCACATAAGAAACTGACCAAACCAAAAGCAAATTGTGCATTAGATACATTAGAATATTTCTATTAGAATATTTCTATTATGTTCTCACCGACCCTTAATTTTAAAGTGTTAATACAGTGGAATTAAATCACCTACATATATTTACATAGTGTGCAAATATGTACACAGACTAGCTTTGAAGAACAGAGGGCAGCTAACCTGACTGTGTTATTATGATTATCTCTCTCAGCTAGCACCTCGACCCCATGGAGGCCAAGTGTCAGCTTGACTGGAACCAGATGTTAAGTTCTTGTGTTTCAGGTCACAGGTCATCAAACCAAGGCAGATAAACTGTATCTTATCTAAAGCAGAGGCTAAAAGGAGAAAGGGTCTGACATAACAATCCACAGACAGTTGACTCATTTCAAGTACGAGTGCAAATGCTTAGCCTATAGCCAAGATATAAACCAACATCAGCTGAAACTTTAGGTGCCAAAATGAAACTCAGTGGATTGTAACTTGAGTAAATGGTTCATCTCAAGATTCCCTCGGAGGATTGATACATCATATTTGCAATGATGTGATGTGTTACTTAGCCAGTTTAAACAGATGGCAAATGAAGAGTTGCACATACTTGATTGTGAACACAGCATCAAGTAGGACTCAGAGCAACTCAACCATTTTTGCCTCATAATGTGAAGATACTACATTCTCCAAGACATCAGTGGAAGGATTTACTCTGTTGCTGGTGCATTCAGGTATTGATCTGACTTTGTGTGGATTTGATATTCATCCAAGATAATTTCACTGATTAATAAACGGGTGGCACAGTGGCTCTGTGGTTAGCACTGTTACCTCTCAGCAAGAAGGCTCTGGTTTGGTTCCCATTTCTGGATGGAGTTTGCATGTTCTCCCTGAGCAAGCCCATAATGCCCGGGGCCCGCCGAAAAAAAAAAAAATACCATGATGCAGAGAGGCCCCACTGCAATGCCCGCAAAAACCAAAAACGGGACATTTCAAAGCTGCAAGCACTGATGACAGGGAGAGCAACGGCCCCCAAACGATAACGTTATTTTGTGTGACTGATCTGCCCTGAGTGAGTTTCGACGATGCTAACCACTTCGCCAAAACTCAATGGGGATTTTACCGGGGGTTAGCACGTGTTTTATGGGTGAGTGAGTTTAACTTCAGTACCGTACAGAGGCTACGCTGCCTCATTGTGTAACGGGGTGTTCCCACCAAACGCGATAACGCGTGTTCGCGCGTCGAGTTTACATGTAAAGTCAATGCAGAGACGCGATTAGACGCGTCATCGCTCCGGGCGATGCGATGGACGCAATGGCGCGGCGCGATGGACGCGTTGGCCGCGAAAAATCGCGATGAACGCTTCATCGCTCGAGTTGAAATAATTGAACTTTTGAGGCGAATTCGCGTGCAGACGCCCCACGACAGCCAATCACCGTTGAGATCCTCACCGACGGGCTCCGTACGGAAGTGCTTGTGTTTCCCTGGCAGTTTAGTCAGAGCGAGTCTATTGACAATAAAAGTTATCTGGTTTAGTTTTTATTCAGATCTCCATTAGCTGCAGCAAAGCCACAGCTCTTCAGTGTTGTTTTTCCGGTGCTGTTACAAACGTTTCTGGTTTGTATGTTCGGACGTGAAGGCACATTATCACTGCTGTTTTCAACCAGCGGGGGCTGTGAGCCGGCCACGCCGTCCCCAAGCACTCACAAGCGGTCAGTCACACAGCAGTGTCACGGAGCTGTCTCCTCCGCTGCAGTCAAAGACCTGCACCGCTGTTCCTGTCCCATCTCCAGGGTCAGGAACAGTGAAGCAACTGTGGTTATTCCAGCCATGGTCGACGAGAGAATGAAATAGTGGGAGAAATGTTGTTGTTTGGCCGGGCTCCTCGCGCGACGCGATGCCGCGATGAGGCGTTTTTTACATTTTGGACCAGCGTCAAAACTGGAGCGTCTAGCGCGACGCGATTTCATTTGACGCGCGTTTAATTCGCGTCCATCGCGTTTGGTGGGAACACGGCGTAACTCTACTAAGTGTGAGCGGCACGTAGGTTCACGTTGCTTCTGTGAATTGTAAACACAGACGTGTGACGTGCAGCAGTTTAGCGGCTAATTCAACAGCAGTGATGCATAACTGTACTGGAGAGGCTCAACAACTTCATGAGCTTCATTTGAGGAATAAACAGCAGCTTTTACCTGACGGGAGGCCGACGCCTGAGCTACGGTAGCTAACAGTTAGTAGACAGGTGTGGCCCGCCACGTCATTTTTTGTGGCCCACGAGTGCTTAATTATGTCCAATTATCTTTGGCCCGCATGATAATATCTAATTATGGCCCGCCGGTACCCTGGTGAAAAAAAAGTGTACTTTATTGTATTTCAAGTATATTCGCATTTTGAATAGTATATTGAAAATGTACTTACACAAAGTGTACTTTTTTTAAATATATAAAAAGTACACTAACATCACACTTTCACGCTAACACTTTTAACACACTTGAAAATAATTACATTATATTACACTTTATAGAAATATATTAAACTAAAACATACTTAAAGTGAAATTTATGTGTAATTTCTAAAGTGTACTTATTTGAAATTTGTTTTCACACATACTTTTGATATATTTTAAAATGTATGCTAAAATTGTCTTTGTAAAATACAATGATAACATATTTTGAAAGTATACATTTTAATATCAACACTATAATATTAAGTTTGAGTGTAGTTACATTTGAGTTTAATTATAAAGTGAAGTTATTTACGCTTGTACCCTACTTCAGGACATGCTTTTGGAAAGTGGTAATAGATTTGCACCGAAAACCCGTTTATTGAATTTTGTGCTGTGTTTGGCTAAAATAAAAATAAAAAAGGTGGGCTACAACCTTACACGCATGAAATCACATGAAACAATACACTTAATTAACACTTCACAGATCATCCATGAGAGCATTGTAGAGTTGGATTGTGTGTTTGTTTGTGTGTTTATTTTGAAAGAGATTGGCTGTATTCTAATATTAAGATATATATTTATAATATATATATAATCGTAGACCGGCTCTGCTGATGAGCTGTCAGCCAATCAGATGGGCTGGAGATGAGCTGTCAGCCAATCAGGAAGAAGCTCCCGCCCCTTGACCTGCTCGGGACAAGGTTCACTTCCTCCGAAGCCGGAACGGTTGTCAGGAGAGCGAGCGAGCAGCCCCACATCAAGCACGACGCTTAGCTTGTGAAGAGGAGACAGTAAAAGTGGATAAAAAAGTGATTAAAAACTACGGGATAACTCCCATGACGCCCTGGACCTGTGAGAGTGAAGCTAGAGGGACCCGACGTCTTCCCTCAGAAGAAAGCACATCGGTGAGAAATCGTTTTTTCCAGAGTAGAGTAGAGAGTAGAGAATACTTTATTCATCCCAAGGAGGGAAATTCAAATTAGTCCAGTAGCAATACGACAATGACACACAGAAAAAATAAATAAATAAATAAGAAAGAAAGATGGAGCAGGGCCTCTGGATGGAGCAGGAACCGCCAGGTGGAGTCGGACTGCTGGATGGAGCAGGAACCGCCAGGTGGAGTCGGACTGCTGGATGGAGCAGGAACCGCCAGGTGGAGTCGGACTGCTGGATGGAACAGGAACCGCCAGGCGGAGTTGGACTGCTGGATGGAGCAGGAACCGCCAGGTGGAGTCGGACCGCTGGATGGAACAGGAACCGCCAGGTGGAGTTGGACTGCTGGATGGAGCAGGAACCGCCAGGTGGAGTCGGACCGCTGGATGGAGCAGGAACCGCCAGGTGGAGCAGGGCCCACGGGATGGAGCAGGAACCGTCAGGTGGAGAAAGGTCACCGGATGCAGCAGGACCGCTGGATGAAGCAGGAGCAATGGTGAAGGGGCAGCTGGGTGGATCAGGATCATTGGTGGAGGGGCCAAATCATTTTGCTGATCTGCCCCACGACTATATTCCTCCATCTTGCAGCAAGGAGAGAGGAGCCGTCCACCACCGCTGCTTTCCTAGTCAGTCAAGGTGCCATGAAGTGGATGATCCAGGCCTCCTCCTTCTTCAGTGCTCTAGTGCCTCAGGATGTTTAGTCTGTATCCTAGCAACAACTTCATGGAGAACTTCAGATGGAACTTAAGCAGTTGCCGTTGGGTGGGATGTACGCAAGTGTTGTTATGATTTGAAAAAATAAAAGAAATGTCTACTTTCTGGGTCTTCACCAATATCTCCAGCTCTTCATCACTCTTGTTGGACAGAGAGTTGATATTTCCAATGATGACTGACCTCAGGAAGGACCGATAGGACATCTCCACCTCCAAGCCTTTAACTTTGCACCAGCAGCAGCAGCAGCAGCACGACAACCACCACAAAAGCACCTCTTCATCTCTTCTGGGACAGGATGGTGTCCTCCAGATCTGTCCATTTTCAATGAAAAAAGCTCATCTTTGAAAAATCTCTTCTCTCCATAGAAGCATCCATCAGTAGATGACAAAAACACGACAAAAATAAAGCAAAATGTTGAGTAAAAACTCAAAAACTCAGAGCTACCAGACTTTGCTGCTCCCAGTTGAAGCGCATGTTCCGGAAGGGGGATAAATGCTAACCGCTAGTGCTAATCAATGCTAATACCAGAGACATTGCCCACTCGTGTGAATCACTAGCGTGAAAGCCTATGGTTAAAGCTAGCACTAGCTTCATTTTGAAGGTGCAACATGAGACGCTTTTAGAATTTGTTGCACATAATTGAAATGTAAAATGTGATGATTTAGTACAGTATCTGCGTTTTTAGCACCCTGAGTCACTATTTTATGCTAAGACTTGGCAGAAGGTGCACACTGTAAGTCTTCTTACTGGTATTATATTTGCATGCTTATTACTATGTGAAGACGTAATTTTGATATTATTGATGTGGAGAAGTTATTTTAATAACTTAATCTCTGATATTTTGAGGATGTTGCTATGTTATTACTGGGTGTGGTGTCATATTACAATGTTTATTCAGTTAGAAATATTCTCTGTTAATATAGAATGAAATGAGTGGATTTAACATGATTCATATATTGTAGTTCATGATTGAGAGTTGAGAGAATTAAGAGAATGTTCTGACTTTACTCATCATAGGTCAGGTTTTCCTGTTGGATCCTTTGAACCTTGGACCTACCTGGATGTTGGAGCCTGGATCGGGACGTTTGATGGCGAACCACAGCCTGGTGGACAACTAGAGATATGGTGCCCGCAAAGAATCAAGAACCTGGATCCTTTCATCACTTCATTACACACACACGCATACTACACATAACCAACACATTCAACCATGCGGAAGGATAGATCCTCTTCACTTCCTCGGTGGACTGAACAGTTCATACTGGGAGTGACTGAAAGTGACTGAAAAAAGAGGTGACTTGAACTTTCAAACATAGCTGCAATTTTTTTTTTAGTGTTCCTACTTACCTGGGTAAGAATTGTGTTACACTGTGTATGTACACGTGTTCTTCTTTAAAGGACAATTCCAGGCAAATTCAGCTTTGGGGTGTATGTTACTATCATTTTAGGTCTAAAAGAAGGAATGTGAAGATTTTCAGTTTAATGTCTCCTGTTTTGCGGTAGCTGTGTCTGTCCCTGGATGGCTACTTAAACATGCACTGAGAAATTTGTTTACCTAAACAAGCTGACATGCTTGAATTCACCTGGAATTGTCCTCTAAGATTTATTTGTAATGTTTAGATCTGCTGCCTGAAATAAACCTATTTCTATTTTCTATTTCCTATGTACGAAAGTTGACATTTGAAAATGTGTTATTAAAGTTTTCCTTTGAAAATGTTTAAAAGCCATATGTAAATGTTTATACATTTAGAGACAGTACAAGTTTCTGTATTATTTGTAATGTATTATAATTTGGATATGATTTAAATACATTAAAGTATGTTTTTCACCTGGAAGTAGTCCCACAAGTCCTTCAGCCTTTAGTACACTTGTAACACATTTGCAAGAAGGTAGAAAGTAGTATACCAAAAGTATAATTAAGCATATATTTTAATACACTAACAATTAATTTTTAATGTACTTAAAATACAAACAAAGTACACTTTAATTTAATTTTAATTTAGCTAATTAGGCATGTATTAGTACGTAAAAGTCATGTACTTGAAGTGCACTAAGTATACTTTAAGTTGTTCCACTTTAGCACACAAAAGTACACTAAATACACTTTAAATTGTAGAAAAGCTCAACTTAATTACAATTTAAATATACCTAACACAAAATTAGTTGTTCCAATTTAGCACTCTTCAAGTTAACTAATCTTAAACACACTTGAAATATATTGATGATTAGTGCGGCTTGAAGTACACAAAAGTATGCTAAATTTTAGTATGCTTAGTACATTAATTTTTCACCAGGGTATGTTGCACGTACCACTAAAACTACAAATCCCACAATACACTTTTTCTTCTTGCCGTTATGAAACACAGCGCGAGTGCAGCTGAACAGCAGAGTTCCTCTGACAGCTCCTCTGTGGAGCTGCAGGTCAACACTGAGGAAGGCTTCAGAACGTTCCATTATTATCTCATAGTGTGGTGAATGTGCAGGTCACAACTTGTCCACAAAAGCGTTTTGGAGTTTTGGGATTTTGTATTTGATGAGTTTGATGAGGGAAACCAAGAAATTCCATTAGCCTCCACAGCATAGCCCTGAGCAGCCTGCTGCTCCGCTCCGCTGTTCTAAAAACAGCTTACGCCGACAAATAAAGGTAACGAACCTACTGCTATGACTATAGTGATTACTTGTATGGCAATGGGCCAATTTGCCAAAATGTTGAACTATCCCTTTAAGTTTCAAAGGTGGAAGCCTCACTGGATGCAAACATACACATGTGATGTGACACTACACAGAGAAACATAGGGGTACAGAAGGGGGACATTTCTGTACTTAAAGGTACAGTTCTGTCCTACTGTAGCCTATAGGGCCAATTATTGTACTCTAGAGTACCTATGTGTACCTTTTGGGGGTACATAAATGTTCCAGAATGGTACAAAATTGTCTCTAAAAAAGGTACGCCTGGAGTGACAAGGGTTTGTACCTTTTTGGGTACATTTCCGTACTTCTCTTTTTCTCTGTGTAGATGGCAGTCCACCCTGAGGCTGGTTACATTTTCTAGTTGAGTTTTTCCTCTTGACTGCCTCCAGGTGCTTGCTCATTGTGGATATTGTTAGGTTTCTCTCTATAATTTTGTAAGCTCACTATCTCATGAAGTGCCCTCAGATAATACGTGATTTAGTTCTACACAAATTAGATGGACTTCAATTGAACTGAAATAGTGACAACACATGATGGAAAAAAAAATGCATTTTTAACAGCCACTTCAAGGCAATAGCATGATATCACCATGTGGAATGTGTTTGCAATCAGTTGCATGTTTTCACCTCTAACAGATGCATAGCAACATAAGCAAACTGTCACTGTCCTTTTAGCTCTGTTTTGATCTCTGGCCCCTTAGCTGCAGCTCACCCTCTAGTAGCCAGTCTATCTGCTAACTGGTGGGTCAGCAACTAGTATACAATGTGTTCAGAGCTCCATTCAAAACAATAGGCTGAGAGAGGCAACGAGATCGAAAGACCTGAGATAAACTGCAGTGTCAGGTCTAGGGGTTCTCAACTAGTCTCACTCTGGGACCCACATTTTCCCATGGTCATTAAGTCGCAACCCACTTTTATAGAATGCAAACCAAAATATATTTCTTTAAGCCTTTAAAAACTAATTTTGCTCTTTATTGAGCAAAGTGCATTTCAGAGCACATGAATGAAACTGAGGAGGACCATGACAACTGCATGTACGTGAATAAAAATAAATCAAATTGCACAAAATGGAGACCAACAAAACGATACATTTGACTTCTAATGCATCTCTGCATTCAGAGCATGTTCACAAAAGTGAATAAATATCAAATTGCACAAATTAAGACCCACAAAACAAAACAAGATTCACTGCATTCAGGCCACATTCATAAGAAACTGAGGAGGACCATTACAACTGCATATGTTCATGTGACCATGGCCGTAGCCAGCTATGAGGTGGAAAAAAAAATTGAAAAAGCCACAGGGCCTAAATAGCATGATAAAAATATCGGTCAGTTTTTATTTTGAAACGACATGCGGGAAGTTGATGCAGAATACTTGAATTGAGATGACAATTCCCCCCACCCCCGGACCTCACCAATTTCAAAACTCTGGCTACGGCCCTGCATGTGACGCATGCCTATACTGTAAGTTATTTTACAAAATAAAAGACATCAGATGTGCATTAAATATTATTTACTTTTTTGACCAGCTGTCCGCGACCCATCCAGAACGGGTCCGCAGCCCACTTTTGGGTTCTTCAGTTCTACACTGACGAAAATCATTTGATCCATTGTACTGATAAAAGCCAGGTCTATAAAAATGGTTGAATAAAGACTTACTGAAAAGTTCATGTTAATAATCCAAATAAAGAAATTATTGCTGACATCTTAGATGAAACATGAACAATGTTTACCTGAAAACATACTGTATTTGAATTGTGCATTGTATTACAAGATGCAATTCAAATGTGGATTGTGTCACGTATGACAGTGCCACTCAGTCAATGGTAGCCGACATTCCTCTTGATGGCAGTCATCTGTATGTAACCATTTGGCTTTCTCATCTCTGAAGGCAAAGGGGAGTGGTTAAAAGCTGCAGGGTTGCAGCTCAGACCTGTTGGAACTGATGATCTACATTCACATCTTATGAGGCCTGGACCAATGCGCTTATGGATGATGATGCATTTCTATAACGTAGCTATTTTCCATACCAAATGCTGTGTCCCTCAATTATCTCTGTATTGCAGACACATCACTGAATGAATCTGACTCAATGGATATGTTTTGAATCTTAAATTGCTCTCTATTGCTTATGGGTTTCATTTGCATGGTATACATGATATCAATGCCATATTTGGAGCACCCTGGGTAAGGTAGAATATTGAGATATTTACGCACCCACCCACGTATGACTCATACGATGGCGCGCATTTATATACAAGCATTACAGGCCTTTCAAGATATATCAGGATATATGATTGTGATAACTGCCTTTCATCAAATATACTTGACACAAACATGCTGTCATTTTAAGACTTGTGTGTGTGTGTGCAATTACCTTGATAGCTATTTCCCAGCCTCAAGAGTTTGTTCCTGCAGTGCACCAGTGTGATTCTACTGTATCTCTGCAGGTCCTTTATGTGCAGGAGTTGTCTCCGTCTCTGTCAGGAATCCGGTGGAGGAGTCTTCATTTGGTTTCTGTTCAGCAAAGCTGGGCTGATTTCAGACTCAGTATGCATCAGTAGCTTCAATGGTCTGGTGGTCTGTTCTGCTGCTACTGTTTGGGAACCTGGACAGTTACTTTAGTGGCTGCAAAAGTACTTAACATTCTTAATGGCACTGTGTTCTGTGTGCATCCATGCATGAGTGTGAGAAATGCACACTCAGAGGTGTGTAGAGATTCTAATGCTCACCCTGGCATAAGCACCAATAGATGCCATTGTGTGTTTACCTCATGTCATGTCATGAGGTGCACTCATCACCGCAACAGAGATTTATTTATTCTTTTAAGATGGGGGGAGGATAAGGGATTGGGGTTTATGTTTTGGTTTATTCTCAAAGCTTTTAACTTTGTATATATAATGTATCTTTTTCTCATATTTTAAGTTGTTGTATTGTATTATTCTGCTATAATATTCTTTACCTTTGTACACTGGAGCGCTATGACGAAAGAATTTCCCGCAAGGGATTAATAAAGTATATTCTATTGTATTCTATTCTATATTTCATTATTGCTCACTCCAGCACTCAGTGGCTACGATTTATAAGATTTATAACCAATCTAGAGAATTTCTCTGTCAGTCAACAACACCCATCACAATCAAATGACCCTCTACTCTCCTGACTCCCCTCCCCAATAACAGCCATTGAACCCCCCCCCTCCCAGGTCTCCACATATTACACTGGAATAAGAGTAATGTTTGTGAGCGGATCAAAAACTTTGAAAGACACAAATGTGCACATATTTTTTTTTTGCAATGATTCTTTGTCTGAGACAGTGGATACAAATGCTGCGTTCCAGGCAGGCTTTTGAAATCGTGCAGCAAGCAGTGTTTTTTTGTTTTTTTTGGCAATGATTCTTCTGTTATTAAACTCTGGAATATGTTGGGAGGGTTAGGGTTAGTTAAGAAGTGTAAATAAATAATAAAAGTAAATTATTTAATTTGACTTGGATATCTTGTTGGATGTACTTCTTTTTGAAACTTATGTTAACACAAATATATCACTTACTTCTGCTTTAAACTCTGGAATAGTAGCCCAAAATGATTTATGGAGCTGACTGAATTGAGCTGTTTCACTAAAACGTAATCAAAACAGGCTGCTTGGGATTCATCAGTAGTATAATTAATAACTATGAATGGCTGGTATCCTCCCCCTTTTCCCATAGAGGAAACAGCCACTATCTGCTCTGTCATTCATACCCTGGAAGAGAAGGGAATATCTTTCATTTTTCTTCATGTGATATGATGGTGAGAGGTACGAGCTGTATCGCAAAATACACATCTCTGGAAGCATGATTCACCCCAGATGACCCGAATCTCATCTGAAGCTGATAACAAGCTGCCTTTTATGTCTCATCTCTTTCTGCAGTGTGTTCCATGGGAATAAAACACATCGATGTTTTGCAAAATGGCTTTGACATTTGACATTCATCATTAACCAAATGACTGGCATGAGAACAGTGTGCATGTGCACTCCAGCATCCAGTGTGTTACCCCTGTCTGGACTGTGGTTGACTGAGAGTTATCCTCTTGGCACTGGGAGGCTTACAGGAAATATTTATCTTAAGCATTATCGGACGACTTGTCTCAGATGTTTGGAGGCAATAATAGATGGCAATGGCTTCCTTTCTTCCTCATTCTTAGTTGGACTTGCGTTTATTCCTAAATTCTGCAGCGCGATAAATATTCATGTTATAGAATATACTGTAACACACTACTATAAATATTACCTCATCCACCCCACATGTCACTGCTTCTTTTTTCAGGCACTGTAAAGTAATTGAAAATGTAATAACATTCTGTGCTGTGAGCATAATGGTGCCCACACAAAAATAGATGAATATACAGCATGTGCTGGTTGAGTCAAATGAGTGGAGAGGATAACATCTGAGACCTTTGAATCTCATCCAAAAGGCAGCAAAGCAGAACCTATGTTGTGTTAACACAGTCTTGGGTCCTGACTATCTTTGTATGCTGTGGTGGCCTCATTCTGGGTTTTCAAAGTGGACCAAAAACACATTCATCTGAAAGAACAAAAAACAAAACCCAACTATGTGTGAAAAGCTTTGAAACCAGAAGAGAGATTCCTGATACAAAGACGCAAACAAGTATTCAATGTTGAGCCTGATAAGAAATAAATGCCTCTTTCTCTTTGCTATGGTGGATGCTCTCCTCCTGTTAGTCACATGAAGCCCTTCATCCACACTAACCACTGAAATCAGTCACTGTTCCAGCTTCAAAGTGGCAAAGCAGAGGGGAAAAGGAGTGGGATGGAGCCAGAGAACTAAGGTCAGCAACCTCATTTATCAAATGGTGTTACAGTTATATGTACTGATACTTATGTAATGATGCAAAAAGAAACCCACAATCAGGAAATTACTATATTTAAAAAGGCTGCATTGTGTTTGAATTTAGTTTTTTTTCCCTTCTTATTTTTTAAATTTTGAGGTGAAAGGGCAAATCATACACGAACACATCACAGAAATTAATGATCATATTTTGACAGTTTTTGATTTGCTTTCGCACAGATAATTAGAAAATTCATATTAATCATTTTCTCATATTAAGCTTTACCAAGGTATCGTTCATCTTTGCTTTAAAGGGATAGTTCAATATTTTGGCAAATTGGCCCATTGCCATAATTCCTATAGTCACAGCAGTAGGTTTGTTGCCTTTATTTGTCGGTGTAAGCTATTTTTAGAACGGCGGAGCAGAGCCGTGAGCTGCGCAGAGCTACGCTATGGAGGCTCATGGGATTTCTTGGTTTCTTTCATCAAACTCATCAAATACACAATCCAACAACTCCACAACGCTTTGGTGGACAAGTTGTGAGCTGCACATTCACCACACTATGAGATAATAACACAACGTTACGAAACGGAGCTGTTTTCGGGGTAAATACAGAGTCTGCTTGCTGAAAAACTGTCCCTGAATCAGCGGTTTTGCTTGCAATTTCCCTCCAAAACAACTCTGTGTGGTAACGTTGTGTTATTATCTCATAGCGTGGTGAATGTGCAGGTCACAACTTGTCCACGACAGCGTTTTGGAGTTGTTGGATTGTGTATTTGATGAGTTTGATGAGGGAAACCAAGAAATTCCCTTAGCCGCCCTGAGCAGCTCACGGCTCTGCTCCGCTCTTCTAAAAACAGCTTGCACCAACAATTATGGGTAACGAACCTACTGCTATGACTATAGCGGTTATAGCAATGGGCCAATTTGCCAAAATGTTGAACTATCCCTTTAAGACTGGAAACAGGTGGAAACTGCTCTGAAACGGGTGAAACTACTCACTCAAGTATTGACAAAATCCACCAACCTGTACATCTAACACCACATTGATTTTATAGCGCACTACCTCACCAAAGTGAGAAAAATCCAACACACAATCCCTGTTTTCTGTACGGATTACAATACATGTGTGCAGGCCAGGGGGCACCCCATAGAAGCTACAGTCCTCACTGCTGTCGGCCCCGTTTCGAATCCCGCATCGGGCAAACCTTCACTGCATGTCATTCCCCTTCTGTCTGCATCCCCATTTCCTGTCTCTCTCAATTGTCCTAACCATTAAAGGCACAAAAAGCACAAAAGTATACTTAAAAAAAAGAAGAATACATGCAGCCTTACAGCATGACATCATCATACTGTTGTCCTCCCTGAGCCTACATTGGCACACACACACGCACATCATGCTGTATAGGCCAGTAAAGACCTGAACTGACAGCTGTGCTAACCATAATTTTTCCATAATAGATGTGTTAGAACTTTTTCTACTATTATAATAAAAAGATCAGTGCAGATGATTATACAGTTAATATCCAAGTTTGATTCCAAAATTACCATATAAATTAACATTTAACCAATAAAAACACACCATTTGGTCATTTAATGAACATGATTTTAATGATTATATGCCAACACAGCACAATTTTCCATGCCACAAATGTGAGTTTGAGTCACAGTGATGGGCTGAACAACAGCATCAGGGAGGGCAGAGACAGAAGCAGCAGTGTGTGCTGTGGTCTTGATGGATTCTCAGCTCCCTGAAAAAGGGCTGAACTCACCCCGCTTTGTTCCTGACATCACATTACCGCTGCATCGGCACTGCATCAAAGACAGCATTTGATATTTCCATGGAAATTCACATGCTTTAAAAACCTTATGACACCCAAAATCCAGGCGGCTCTCGAACAGTAACATCACACACAGCCAACGTTAGGCTAAAATTTGGAACATAATCTATTTATTCATTATGTCCATGACATATCACCTCAGAGCATGCTGGGAAATCCTACCAACTTTTGTTTCATTTCTGAGTATTTACAGGGTTATTTTATATGAGACATCATATATCTGTTCTACACAAGGTTAGTACAGTCAAGTTGAAAGTGACAAATTCTATTAAAAAAAGAAAAGAAGATGCAAAAATGGCAGTGTTGACTATTATATATAAACAGTGGTATATCTGTTTGAAGCACAGTGCAAAAGTGATCAACAGAGGAGTCTTTTTAAATAAAATACAGTTGGAGTCACGTGATGGCGGTGAGCTGAGCAGACGTGTGTGCTAGAGCTCCGTGCCACTTGGTGACAATTTTCTCATTATCCTGACAACAACCGGCATTTTTTTATGAACACAACAGGCTATGTCCTTGGAAAACTTTTGGCCACAGTCTTTCGACAATATGGGAAGAACCAGAGAAAACAAAGAAAAAGATGTCCCGACCGAGCCTGACGGCGACAGATGGCGACCAGGCCCTTGCTAAAGCTCTGAGCGTAATGACCAGTAACATTATTAAAGTTATTGATGATAAACTTAGCCCTCTGGTCGAGACCATCTATAAGAATACCATGGAGATCCAGGCCGCTAGCAAGCGGCTAGATGAAGCGGAGGCTAGGCTATTAGCAGTTGAAATCTCCGCCGGAGCTGGAAAAGCAGGTCAGCGCCCTCACCGAGAGTCTGAACACGGCCGAGAACTATAGCCGGCGCCTAAACAATCGAGTCGTCGGCCTGCCTGAGGATACGGAGACGCGGTGGAATTTTTCGAATCATGGCTACCTCGCGTCCTAACCACGAAAGCAGGCCGCATGAAGCTTTTTTTTTTTTTTTTATTCACAGAAAAGGCCGCATGAAGCTGGAGAGAGCCCACCGCACCCTCGCACCGAAGCCGGACCCGAACCTGTAGGGCGGTGCTGCTACGATTCCACACGTTCAGAGACAAACAGAGGGCCATGGACGCGGCGCGCCGGGTGAGCCAGGACGGTGGCTTAAGCCTGGTTTATACTTTCTGGCAACCTGGAGCCACCTCGGCAGAGCGCTCTTTATACAGCCGATTCACCGTTGCAACATTCGCAGCAAAGACAGGGGGCGGATAGAGAAAAATGCAATAGGAAGTAGCAGAAGCAGCTAAAAACAGAGAAGAAGAAGTAAGCAGGATTTCTCCTGTAGCTAAGCTACACATTTACCTTTATTAAAAAGCTGTTGATTGTGATAGTCAACTACATGATTTGAAAATCAACCGTCCTTGCAACATCAGTGTAGTAGACGTTATATAACGTTATCGATCGATCCATGTATTGATTTTTCGTAACAGATGCACATGGAGGAGAGGAGGGACCGGATTTACATATTTCCTTGAGTTCTGGGCCATTTCATGGTCTGAATAACTTTAATGACGAGTTGTACAAATGCTAGATCTTCAGCCAGTCTTCCGGAAATTCATCCATTTTGAACCGAGCGACACTGCGGCGCACAAAATCCTGGAGGTGCGCGTTTGTCTGCTCTGGGACTTTGTGGCACGCGCCCCTCGCGCCCTTGCGACTGCGTCAAGTATAAACTAGGCTTTAATCTACAATGGAGCCATGGTCTCTTTTTACAGCGATTTTTCCTCAACGGTGATAAAGAAACGCAAGGCGTACGATGCGGTGAAACAGCGGCTGCGAGAGCGAGGGATGCCATATGCTATGCTGTTCCCGGCCACTCTCCAGGTGACACATGGGAGCTCCAAAAAGAGGTTCTCCGCGCTTTCATTGAATCCTTGCCCGGATGATGACGCTGCGGCGCACGGAGCTTCGTTTGTCTGCTCACTCCCACAAGGGGGGACTCTTTTGAGTTTTTCAGCCGCTGTTCATCAGCTGTCACTTCTGCTGGTAGTTTGAACACCTTGAACATTATGAACATTTTTATAAAGACCTTCAGTTTGTTTTTCTTTGTTGTTCATTTGTTGTGTTTGTTTAGTGTACTTCATATGTTCAGCTCAGGACATGACATGTCAATAAGTTTCCACCTTTTTTGCATTCACTCCCACAAGGAAAGAGGGCAGGGACAAGACTCCCATGTAAGAGTCACGCGCGCTAACCAGTCGACCAAAGGGACATCTCCTTGGCCAAGTAGCCAGGACACATGATCAACTGGAGGCATAGTGACAGGACCACCACTGTCACATATGTATTTGATAATAGTATCTTACGGCTATGTCTAATTCATATAATATCAAGATTTGTTCTTGGAACATCCGTGGCCTTCAAAAACCTGCCAAGAGAATGGCGGTATTATCATTTTTGAAAAAGGAAGATGTATCTATCGCCTTCTTCCAGGAGACTCACCTGGAGGATAAAGGATAACCTAAGACCCAAGAGGATATAAGGCTAAATTGCAAAGAAGTTGGGTTGGGCAGGTCTTTGCTACTTTATTCTTCTTTCAGTAGGGTTGTAGCCATGTTGATTAGTAAAAATATGGCATTTAGGTCTCTTGACTGTGTTAAAGACAGCTAGGTCCGGTATATAATTGTTAAAGGAAAAGAGGTAACATTTATGAATCTATATTGCCACCCAGCCTATTCCCCTGGGGAATCTTTTGTGGGAGGAGATTGTAATTGTCACTTTAATCCCTCTCTTGACAAACTTCCATCTGCATTCAGGTTGAGGTCAGGTGCTACAGTCTGCATTATGTCCATGAGTGTCCTCACAAAGACAGAAGTACACGTGACAGCATATGTGGCTGTACAGCATGTGTGTGTGTGCGGACATTCTCAAGTGTGTCTCTATTTGTGCAATTGAGTGTTAGTCCTCTGTTTCTCTGTTCTTGTGTTTCCCTGTGTGTGTGTGTGGCTTGTGCATGTTTGTGACTACCATGTATGAGGGTACTTAGGTGTGGGTCTTTGTCAAAATAAACTTTGTGACCTTTCCACGACGGCCCTGCTAAATAAAGACACTGCCGTCTTTCTGCCCTCTTCATATTTGGCAACATTGCTCGGAAGTCTCCCACAACTGCACAAGTCATCTCTCTCATTGTTTGTTGACCCACTAAAACACATCAGCAGCAGATTTTATGGCTGTTTCGGAGCCTGTGCATGTGATTTTCAATCAGATGATTCAGTTCTGATTTGGATTCTCATCAGAGGTCTGGCAAGACTTCGATTTTTCTAAGAAATGTAGCACTAATAGAGTTGTTACAGCAAAGCCTGATGCTTCCCATGATAATAATGTGACAATTTTGCCTCTCGTTTCTTTTCTTTACCAACACCAGGAGGCACAATAATAGCGTCAGGGTTTATATCCATGAAAAACATCTGAGTAATTGTGTCCACAGGGAAAGAAGAAATGAGCCTCATTCCTAATTCAATGATGAAGCCATACAAGAATACTCCTCTGAAAAGCATTGCTCTCCAGCTGGAAAAAATGTCTGATGTTTATTTTGATGTATCTTTGTGCATTACTTAGTGGACCTGCTCAGTTTGTATGAGTGTTGCTGAGTTTGGTCTTTTTGAACTCCAGATAAAAATATAATTCTGTATTTTCCATATTTATAATGACTCTCATGTAGTCAGAGCTTTATCTAACCCTGAGCGTCCCTCAACACTGTGTTAGTTAGTGTATTCTGTGTCATGTAGCCTATACCTGCTGTGTGTGATCAAATCAATACAAGTTCATTTATCCCTGCAGGGGGAATTGTTGAACCCATATTCATCCAAACTTTTTAAAGTTGTACAAACCTTATATCGAAAGAGACATTCTTTTATTTGGAAAGACAATTGACTCCAGTGAATTTGCTGCTTCAGCCTTGGTCCACCTTCTGCTACTCTATCCTGACTAGGCCTAGGCTTATTGCCTGCTGCAAAACATTACATTATTACCATCATTTTATTTGTCTCTTTTTGTAAAGAACCTTGAGATAACTTTGTTGTGAATTGGTGCTATACACTCTGAGAAATAAGGGTTTCAAAGTGTTCTTCTACAAAGGCTGAGATTCTACCTGGAACCATTTACTTCTGAAAAACCCCTTCCTGAAGAAAGGGTTTTTCAAGGGTTCTTTGTAGCACTAAGGGTTCCAGTAAGAACCATTTTGATCCAGAGAACCCTTAAAAACCCTTTCCCCAAAGAAATGGTTTTTCAAGGGTTCTTGGTAACACTAAAGGTTCCAGTAAAAGGGTTCTTGGTGGAACTGCCTGTGTGGGTTCTAGATGAAACCGTAAGAAGCAGGATATTTTCTGGATGAAACCCCCAGTAAGGCTTCTGGGTGAAACCAATCCGCCATAAAAGGGATTTTTGTAGAACCTCTCATTGGGGGTTCTAGGTGTAACCTTTCACAGATGGTTCTAGATATAACCCTTTATGTTGGGTTCTAGATATAACCCTTTATGTTGGGTTCTAGGTAGAACCCTCCAAAAGGGTTCCAGGTAGAATCTTTAATGGTTCTACCTGGAGCCAAAAAGCGTTCTCCAATTAGGACAAGCTGAAGAACCTTATATGGTTCTACATAGCACTTTTCTTTATAAGAGTGTATAAATCAAATTGACTTGACTTTTTTCATACTTTTGTGTTGTATTTTTTCTTGAGCCGAGTAAAAGCAGTTGTTGTCATGGTAACCTCTAATCAGCTAAATTGGGTCAAATCAACAATAAAACCCTAAATGCTATCCCTACCACTCTACTTAACAAGTTTTCCTAATTTTAAAAAATGCTCCCTTTCTCAGCCTGACACACACTGAAGTCACAGACTCCTACAGTGATGCTAATCAAAATTGCATGTAAATAAAAAGAAAGAAAGGAAAGGTTTTTATCCCAGATTTCACAAAGCAATGCATTTGAATGTCTTTACCTTCAACGGGGTAAGAGCCTGCCTCTGTCTCTCCTCTTCACCCTGCCTACAGCCAAATTACAGAGTAAGAAATTTATCTGGCATTATAACGTAGAGGAGATTGGAAATGGAAAACACTCAGTGCTGGAACGCCTTCCAAACACATACATATTCATACAGTGGAATGCTACATCCATCATGAATTTCAAAATGAAAGTTGTGTGTCTCTCTGTGTTCCTACATTGGTGTTTATGTGTTTGCATGTCTTGTGTGTATGTTTCTCCTTGTATAGAAGCTTGTGTGCATTTTTTCTCCTCAAGGCTACGATCTTGCGTGAATAAGACACTAATGAGCATGTTGTGTGTCGCGTTAGTTGGACTCTCTCCATATTCCCTCCAGACCAGCACCCATCAGGCCTGCTTTTCATTTCAGATGAGTCTAGGAGAGTCAGGAGCAAGGCTAATCAGCACACTACACTGTAAAAATGAACCTACACTGGGTTAAGATATGTTAAAGGACAATTCCAGGCAAATTCACCTTGGAGGTGTATGTTCCTAACATTTTAGGTCTAAAAGTAGGAATCTGAAGATTTTCAGTTTAATGTCTCCTGTTTTGCGGTAGTTGTGTCTGTCCCTGCATCGCCATGGCAGCAATGAATGGGAGCGGATGCAAGTTCTGCTGCTTAGACTGTTTCCATCCCTCAAAGCCACAGACAGCGTCAGATGGAGACTCAAACATGCATCGAGAAGTTTATTTACTTCAACAAACCGATATGTTTGTAAAACTAGATCTAATTCAAAGTCTCTCAGAGTCTCGCGTGAGACCCAAGTTGATGCTCGGTGTGTTCAGGTGCAGTCGGAGCTACCGTTTGTGTCATAGACACAGGAATATCAACTCCTGACTTGTTTCAAGTGTATATTTTTTTTCAACAGCCAGCGTCAGGTGGCGACTCAAACATGCGCCGAGAAGTTTTTTGTACTTGAAGCAAGTCAAGAGTTGATATTCCTGGGGCGGTGTTTAGCTCAGTTGGTAGAGCACCCGCCCCATGTGCAGAGGCTATAGTCCTCGCTGCAGGCGGCCCCAGTTCGAGTGCCGCATCGGACGGCCCTATACTGCGTGTCATTCCCCCCATCTCTGCCAAAAAAACCCAAAAGAAAAAAGTCGATATTCCTGTGTTTATGCCACAAACGGTAGCTCCAACTGCACATGAACACACCGAGCGTCAACTTGGGTCTCGCACAAACATGTCGGCTTGCTTGAAGTAAATAAACTTCTGGGTGCATGCATGTTTGATTCGCCACCTGACGCTGTCTGTGGCTTTGAGGGATGGAAACAGTCTAAGCAGCAGAACTTGCATCCGCTCCCATTCATCGCTGCCGTGGCGATGCGGGGACAGACACAACTACCACAAAACAGGAGACATTAAACTGAAAATCTTCAGATTCCTTCTTTTAGACCTAAAATGTTAAGAAAATACAGCCCAGAGTTGAATTTGCCCGGAATTGTCCTTTAACTGTTCACCTCCCCGTGTTGTGCATGAATATGCAAATGAAGCCATGAGGATGTAAGGGTGATGTAAAACGTGTATTGTCTTTCTGTGTGTGTGTGTCTGTGAAGGAAAAGCAGGGCAGAGGCTTGACTGTGTGCCGAGAAATCCCCAAACTGCCCATCAGCATAAATCAATTACAATTCACCATGGGCTTGCTGACCTCAAATATAACAAGCTGTCACAACAAGAGTGTGTGTGTGTGTGTGTGTGTGTGTGTGTGTGTGTGTGTATGCAGCTGCATCTCTGTGTGCACTGAGCATGTTTCCTGACTTGAATACAGTATGTGACACTTGCTGCAGACTGACACATTCAGTATGTGTGAGTGCATATGTGATATTTGCCAACATGCTCTAATTCCACCCAGACTTCTCCTCTGTTTGTTGGCAGCAGTCAACATAATGCTGCTTCTGCTGTGGCTGACGGCCTACTTCTCATGTCCCACTGTGTTAGGAGACGTCTCAATGACATCTTGAACTACCATCAGCCCCGTAATATTATGGACTATTTCCTGAAGTTGTGCTGCTATTTAGGGCTATTTCATAATGGCCTGAAATTGCTTTGGATTGCACCTTTTTGCAGATTTACAACATATTTGCGAGAAAAACATCATTCTGTTCAAACTCTCATATTTGTAAAAGAACTTATTGGTAATTCTCTTCCCAGAAATCATCTTTTTATCCCCCGCCCCCTCCTCATCCTTGATGCTACATGAAGAAAAAACATAAAATAAATGAAGCAGAGAGCCACTTGTGCTTTTTCAAGAAGCTTTATTTCCAAACTGGAGAGAGATGATAACAGATGGGGGATAAATAGATAAAGATACTGACATTCACACCATGCAGTTTGGTCCAAACATAGTGGAGGGAAGAGACAACACGGGCGGTCTCGGGGGGAAAAGGGATGGTGATCCAGAGTCAGATTACTGCATCTGTCACCTTTCAAATAATTCATACTTTTTAAAGTAAACAAAGCAGCATTCCCATCACATAAAGCCATGGGGTGTGTGTGTGGGGGGGTATAAGTGTGTATGTGTTTGTTTGTCTGACCAGCATCGCAGCTCATACATATTGGAAACAGCAACAACTCGTGAGTCGTGACTATTGTGTTGCTACAGCTGTTTCTGTTTCTGAAGAGAAAATCTCCTTCTGAGGTGAGGACAGAGCTCAAGCCTTGTGTTTAATGGGCTATTGGCTCTGTGTGGTATGGATTGTGGACCATAATGTCCTGCTCAAAGCCTGCAAGTCATCCGACTGAAACTGGCTATGGGTGCTATTGACACGCTCATGGTCGATTACTTTTTCAGAAAGAAAGAAAAGAAGAAAGTTTGTAGCACTGATAAAGAGAGGTTTTCCTGCTGCAGTATGCCTGATAAATTGTACATACATGAATGTGCTTTTAATTCTGATTTAACATTTCACTTTAGTCTAACTAGATAAAACAGTGAAGACAAATGTTGCATTGTAGGTTCTGCATTATGCACATAATAAAGTTCACATTCCTTCAGTTCAACACAAGCTCAGGTGGAGATCGCTCTCACAAAGCAGAGCTCGATGGCGTTAATAGCTTTTGCTCTTATTCGACAAAGTATTTAAAAATCTGTACAGTGTTTCCACTCTTTGATCGCTGGACTTTCAGAATAAAAGCATGGTAACCAAACAATAAATAGGTAACAGACAGAAACACAAACTTGTTGGAAATAAATAATACAGTGTTTTCAATCGTTTCCTCCCATTAACACAAACCAAATACAAAGTAATACTTGATCAAAGCAGACCAGAGCCAGGCGGCCATCCTGTAGGGCCGTTCGCTCCCTTGAGGGTGATTGCTGAAAAGCAATGTACTTAACATCACTGATAAACACTGTCTTCCAGCTCATGCTGTTCTCGGCGTAGTGACACACTACTGATCTTTACATCAAGTGAAACGTTCACATGACAGCCAGCAACGTGACGCCTGTGCCAGTGAGTCTGCTCTCTGTTCTTATCAATATTGCAGTAGATCTGTAGAACATGGCGGCCGGAGGAGGCGGCATCGACACTTTCTACAGAAAAACAAGACAACAACATCAAAGTCAACACGCACACATGCACGTCATACACACGCACTCACACAGGTCAGCAGAATAAGACAATTAGTAAACTGAAGTGTTGCTGCTGACAGCCCTTGTCCCATTGAGTCAATAAACCTGTGTGCTGTAACTGATACTTTTTCTTTTTCTGTTTTTTTTTTTCATTTCTTGTCTTTTTTTTCTATTTTTTTTTTCGTCAAGAAAACTGAAAAAAAATAAGAAGCGTTCGGCTGGTTGCCTCAGTGCAGGCAACGATGTGCCAGAGACATTGGTAAAGAGTGACTCAGCTAAATAGTGTTCAGAATAACCCACATAGGCATAATTAGGGTTAACATTAACACATCCAGAACTGGAAAAACAATCTTGTATGTTTCTTGAATACAAAAACGATGAGGCAGTTCATTTGAAGAAATGCTCAGGATGGGGAAGCCTGAGTCAAGTTAAAAAGCAGGGATCAGCGAGCTAAGAGGATGAGGGGGGGAGCTGTCTCTTTTTTTTTTTTTTTTTTTACACTTGTGATTTTCAAAAGTCCAACTACACTTTCAGCTTATTTCTAAGTCTTATTGTCGGTTAAGGCAGAGAGTCACAAACAACCTGAGTGTCCACTGTGACCCCTGCTGAGCCAAGAGCAAGGTGTCTGCATGTCTCCCATCAAGGCTTCCCGAATAAAAGTCCACAAGTTCAGTTTGAAAGGGGGCCCTTGTCTGTGCAGTTAGAGTTGATAGAACCAGAAACCTCTACTTGTTGTTGCGCTTTTAGATTATGTTGAGGAACACATGTTTGCCCTGCAGCTGGGCAAATTAAGACTGCAGACGTAAGAAATCACCACTATCCTTGTGTGCTCCTTGTGCTCTGTATTGATAAATAAAGGGCCCTAGGCTCCTCGGAATCTAAGGTCACTTTTCCTTCTTATCAGCTGTTTGATTTCCCCCTGAAGTCTTCCATAACTACAAAAGCAATATCATTTATATATTAAATGGCATGTATTCTAAATCCAGGTGTTAATTCTCTTTCATTTTCCTGTGTCCTTCAAACTTTGTCCGTTTGGTAGAATAGGTAGATATTTCTACTGTGATGTTGCACCACTCTCTCCCTCAGTACTATTCATTATTCAGTGTGATCGGGAGAGAAGCTCTTCATTCAAAATCTTATCAGCAGTAGCCAAGTGGTACGCAGTTCAGTGCAGTCGAGCTCTGCCTCTGTTCCATATCCTGTATTCACCCGTACTGTAAAAAAACGACGTGTGTAGCAGCTGCGAGCTGGGATTTCATGGTCCAAGATGGCTGTTTGCGCACACTGTGGCTGTAAAAGAGTGGCTCTCAGTTCTGTATTTGATGTATTCTTAAAACAGCCCTTTCAATGTTCCAAAAAAATGGAAATAATTGTTTATTTTGTATGCCTCACAAATAGCTAATTCTTTTGTGTCTGTGTCCTTTTCGGCAGATTCTACGTTAAAAAAAAGTACCCTTGGTGGCGCCACACAATATCTTTTTGAAGGCCTTTCTGAAGTCTTTGTTGAAGATGGTGTATATGACCGGGTTGAGAGAAGAGTTGCAGTAACCGATCCAGAAGAAAAAGGTAAAGAGCGGATCGGGTATGGCGCAGGTCTCTGGGCACACGGCCTGTAGAGAGTAGGAGAAGAAGAAGGGGAACCAGCAGACTACGAACACGCCGATGACCACGGCCAGGACGAAGGTGAAGCGCTTCTCTCTGTTGACCATGGCTTTACGCCGGGCCGCCCCGGGGTTGTTGTCTGTTTTCGACTTCCTCCCGGGAACCAGCCGAGCCCCCTTTGAAGTGGCCAGCATGTCCCGGTAGCGCTTGACCGAGGCCGGGGAGTGGACCCCCCCGCCCGCCGGTGACCCTGGCATGCTGGCGCTGCCTCGACCCCCTCCCTGGCTGTGCTCCATATCGCTCTCTGTGCTTGAACTGTCACCATTGTTATTGTCAGCTTTCTTCCCTCCCTGCCGCTTGCCCTTCTTCCCCTTCCCTTTAATGCTGGCGGGGGCAGGGGCGGGCTGCGGCACAGAGGACGGGCTCGAGGGGCAATGGGAAGAGGTATCAAGGGAGACTGAAGTGGGGGTCACGGCTGGAGAGGTGGATGGAGGTTGCAGGAGATTATTGGCTGTGGGATTCTGGGGGGTTTGAGAATCTCCTAGGGATGGGGAAGGGGTGATGGCAAGGGTGGGGGGTCTGGCGTTGGATGTTTTGTTGGATGAAGGCGGTGTGCTCTCTTCCTCGTCCTTTCCATTGGCCTGTACATGTCGTGTAGACTGACTAGGCGTGGCACAGCCGACCCCGTCCTTCCTGGGCTCTCCTGGGGGGCAGCGTGTTCTCTGTTTGGCTATCTGGTAGATTCTTACGTAGACCAGGATCATGATGAGGCATGGGGCGAAGAAGGAGCCGATGGTGGAGTAAAGGATGTACCAGCGTTCATCATTCAGCCGGCACTGTGGTCCCCTGTCGGTTCCCTGCTCCGATGCTTCACTCTTGTTCAGTGAGAGCAGGGGGGGGAAGGAGATGATGGCAGAGATGAGCCAAACCACCACAATGGCAGCTTTGATGCGCTTGGGAGTCCGCTGGCGGCCGTAGGTGACCCTGGATATGGACAGGTAGCGGTCCAGCGAGATGGCGCACAGGTGCACAATGGAGGAGGTGCAGAAGAGCACATCCAGCGCCAAGTAGATCTCACACCACAGAGACTTAAAGTACCAGTAACCGAGGAGTTCATTAGCCAGAGAGAACGGGATGATGAGAGTGGCCACCAGGATGTCCGCGGCGGCCAGCGACACGAGGAACAGATTCTGCGGACCTCTCAGTGAGCGGCTGGTCAGGACGGCGATGATGACCATGATGTTCCCCACGATGGTGAAGAGCACCATTAACGTGATGGTGGTGGCGAAGACCGCCGTGGCTTCAGGGGAGTAGGGGGCGAGTTTCAGGACGCTCTGGTTGCAGGGGACGGAGGCTCCGGAGCCGCTCACGCTGCTGTTCCAGCCGCTCAGCTCCATGGAGCAGCCGCTGTCCACAGCCGAGGCCATGCTGGGATGGATGTGCGTTCCACGAGTCTTCACACACAGACACATACAAAGCAGAACAGATGTATGGTTGTTTAGTCACATGAAAGTTTTCTTTTCTTTTCTTTTTTTACCTGTCACAAGACAGCCACGTGTTGTTCGTCCACAATAAAATGTATTTAAATTCAAAGCAACACACGTGATAATTATGGGTTATATTTACCTCACTTGTTTTCGTTTAGTCTGTGTTTTTCCAAACGTTAGCTCCCCTGTATCCTCCACGGAAGCTCTTCCAAGTCCATTTTAAGCGCACAAACAGTCCTGGGCTGTGCGTCAAGACACGGATCAGTGCCCTTTCAATTAAAAGCCTTGGCACTTTGTAGAACAGGCTGATTTTCCCCGCAAAACAGAATGTAATTAATGATCTGAACCCGGACAGCTAGAACTTCTTTAACACACCGTGAGTGGTCCGTTTTCTCCCACAGTGGATTGATTACTTGTATTGAATATGGGAAGATTTAATTCATAGTCACAATTTTTCCGGCTCACTCAAAAAATAAACACAGGAGAACACACAAAGAAAAAATAAGAGCGACACTTCTCGCAAAATCTCCGTGCGCCCTCGTTTGGAGACGCGCGTATACCTGAACGTCTCATGCGAGCGGACTGATCACATAATGACATACAATAAAGTTAAACAAATAAAAGTATTAACTGTGCTTCACTAATTCAAAAGATACCGGTGTTCCCCTGCAGAGTACAGTCAGTGCTGAATCTCACGTTTCCACCCAGCCGAACAGAGGAAAGCTCAAAGTTAACCAGCAGCTCCAGCCCTGCGCGCGGAAGCCGGATCAGAGGTGAAAAGACCTGGTTTCTTCTAGAATAGTGGAACGATCCCCACGGCAGCTTCACACCGCGCGTCTCGGGAGACGTTTCCCGGCGCCGTGGCGCTTCTGGCTCCTCAGAAGTTCACCAGGATGCCAAGATTCAGCCGCTCCGCTGGCGCACATCTCAGGCGTTCCTGCAGCGGCGAAGCAGCATCTTCACTCGTGAACAGGACCTTCCGACGAAATCTAATAAGTGGGGGTACCTCCCATCTCTCTCCTCCGCTTCTTTTTAGAGCCAGTGATGTCACTGTGGAGCTGTGGGCGTCACGGGATCCTTACTTTCTCCATCTATCTACTCCTGTTCCTCCTCTCCCTCCCTCCATCCCTCCCTCCCTCACATTAAACATATACCACATACATCAGGGATGCTGGCTGCTGACTGCCCCGGTCAGTTATCTCTGCCCCGGTAACCAGCTACTAAGTTCATAATCATCATCATCATCATCATCATCATCATCATCATCATCATCATCATCATCATCATCATCATCATCATCATCATCATCACGATTCCTTTCAACATCAGACGTGACATCTCTGTATGATCAGCTGCAGCGGCTGAGATGGACTGACTCACCTGAACCCGGCCTCAGACCTGTAGTAGCCTATTGTAGTGTATTTGTATGAGTTAGGCGGTGCTGCAGTGTTGAAGGGCTCATCTTCTGCTGTGGAATAAAGTAGCTAGGCTATATCTACGGTCTGGTCGTTTTTAAGGTAAAGAAATAATAAAATAATATTAATAAAAAAAACTTGAGGAAGTTCTTCAGTTTTTCTTTAGTGTCTCACTTCATTCAGCCATTAGACTGCATGTGGTCCATCTACTTCAATCACAATTTTATGAATTTACATATTCTGCATATGAAAATGTTGTATTCTCAACACAGTCACATCTCTAAATTCACCGCGTTACCTTCCTCCTCTTTCCTCTCTTCTTGCCAGCTGCACGGCCCCACTGCGCCTATGTACACTCTTAGAAATAAGGGTTCCAAAAGTGTTCTTCTACAAGGGTTGAGGTTCTACCTGGAACCATTTACTTCTGAAAAACCCTTCGAGGGTTCTAACACTAAGGGTTCCACTAAGAACCATTTTGATCCAGAGAACCCTTAAAAACCCTTTCCTGAAGAAATGGTTTTTCAAGGGTTGTAAGGGTTCCAGTAAAAGGTTTCTTGGTGGAACTCCCTGTGTGGGTTCTAGATGAAACCGTAAGAAGTGGGATATTTTCTGGATGAAACCCCCAGTAAGGCTTCTGGGTGAAACCAATACGCCATAAAAGGAATTTTTGTAGAACCTCTTAGTGGAGGTTTGAGGTAGGCTATAACCCTTTAAGTTGGGTTCTAGGTAGAACCCTACAAAACCCCCCAAGGGAGCCAAAAATGGTTCTCCTATGAGGACAGGCCGAATAACCTTATATGGTTCTACATAGCACTTTTATTTCTAAGAGCGTATTTCCATATACATCATCACTTGACACAGCCCCCCCTCCCCACCCTCACCCCCCACCCCACCGCAGGCATCACCGGCAGCTTCCCTCACACACTTCGGTGCCTACCTGGGGGGGTCAAGTGGCCCGATTGTTCAATTACTGCGGTGGAACCCACGTCACGCGGCTGCTTTTACTGAGCCGCAAATTAAACAAGAGTCAAAGTTTAGCTCGTGTTTGAAAAGTAGTGGGTGGCTCGGTGCTCACAACCACAACAACAAACAAACACACGCACACAGAGGCATTCACCAGCCTACACCTGCCACACACACATGCACACACACTCTGCTGCTGTAATGAGAGTGAGGCCAACACAGCCACACATGAGATTTCAATCGGGAGCCCCTGTGCTCTCTGAGTGTGTGACCAGTCAATAATGCTCGTACATTTTCCTCTACACATTCTAAATAAAGAGAAGCGAGAATAAAGCTTTTAGCGCAAGAGTGCACTCCAATCAACTGTGTCTGTTTCCGTGGGTGAACTGTGCTCAGCAACACGCTGGAAATGCATTCTGGGCGAGAGGGGTGTGTCACAGCAGCAGCACACTGCACTGCACTGCTTCTCAAGGGCTTGTTGTATAAGAGTGTGTGGTATACAAACGCACACACACACACACACACACACACACACACACACACACACTGATCACGCATCAGTAGCCGTCTCGCTTGACATCCAGGGTGGGGAGGTTTTGTACCTGCTCCGTGCAGATCTCCCTTTTCTCACTGTGAGAAAACTTTTATGCGCTTTGGATAAAGTTTTAATTTTCTTCAAAGCCAACCCCTGAAGTCCCCTGGTGTGGTCAGATTTAACATAACCATTCAGCCTTTAAAGGCTGTTTTCCAAGGGAGCAGCAGATTAGCTGCAGCCAGGTCAGCGGTGGGTTTGTGGCGGGAGGCTGTGCATTCTGGTTGGAGTTCAGATCAGTTACAGCACAGCACCTGCCCTGTGGACGCTTTCAAATTAGACACCCCCCTTTTGAGTTCCTGGCTTCCTGTTTTCTGTGTGCTTGTGTACTTCCTGCTACCTTTGTGAGGACCAGTTGTATCTCTAGGTTTTTAAAAGTGAGGACAGTCTGGGAGAGTGAGGATACTCTGCTGGTTCTCTCACCCCCAGAGAGCGAGGAGTTGGGTTTTGATTTACAGTTTGAATTAGAGTAGTGGTTGGGGTTTTGCATGCATCTGCGATGTTTAAAGCAGATATCAGTGGAATGTTTTTGTTAATATAAGTCCTAAATAGTCCTATTTTCCGTCAGCAATCACTTACATGGAGTGTTTCAGCCGAAACGCGAGTCTCTCCGTCACTCTGCTCTGCTGTAAACGGAGGAGAAAACTTTCCTTGTGGGATACAAGTGTTATCCAATGAGGAGAGAGAACGGCATGAAGGGCTGTGTGTGCAGCCAAGGGATGCGCGTGAATGTGGTGACGTAGCACGAGGACCAATAGGGCAGGATAGATGCCTGGAAGGTCGGTGGTTCGGGGCTGCTAACTCATGGTGTGCCATCGGATGTCAAGGAAACTCTAAAGCCTTGTGTTTTTTCTTCCTGTGAAGTCATACCAGTTCAATCTGATGCCTGACGAGTTCACGGGTTTTTCTTCCTGGAAGTTACCAGATCAATCTGTTATAGTGAACTTTCACAGGCAACAGGACGGTAAGAACACGAGCTACGGGTTACCTGGAAAGCTACAAAGTCGTAGTTGTGACTTGAAGCTGTAACTTACGGTTTCAAAAGCCTGCCTTGAACGCAGCATTAGCGAAAACGGCCGAACCGCTGATATCTGCTTTAAGGTTAGAATAGGGGATCGGAGAATCACCGCTTTCACTTTGTGACCCCTTGAGACAAAATAATCTGTCCTCTGACCTCTTGCATTTAACTGTGAGCTCCAAGCTGACCAAATGAATAGTGTTCTCTTCACCTCAGACATAATGTGGCAACGTTTCACATCCCTAAAGATCTAAGAGTATGCAGCATTTTCACAATGAAATCACAAATATCAGAAGTGCTACAAACAGGCCGTTACTAGGAATTCTGGCCCCCCTGAAAGAATACTAAAGTGGGCCCCTGACTTTTCCACTTTTTTTCTTAGACTATGTATTATCATTTTTTATTCAGCCTACTTTGTTTTGATGCTAATGCAGCATTACTATGAGTATTAGTCAGGGTCTAAGCAGAATAAATCAGTCATACAAAGATTAGACTACTGGGTTTTTTAGGGCCCTACTGGGCGCTGGGCCCCTAGAATTATCATCACCTTTCTCCCCTACACGGCCCTGGCTACATATCAGAAGTATGCTGTTCCAACACCATCATTTCTCAGTGGTATGACATTAGCAGTGTGTGCAACCGGCAAACACTTACAGGGAGCACTGGATGGTCAAACTGTCATTTTCAGGCTGAATTTGTAATGATGATAACTGCTGTAGGCCGGAGCATGTGTTCTATCCTCACATTAGCTCTCCACCTAATGATAGTGCTCATATTGTCTATTGGCAGTTTTTTTTCTGAGAGTTTTTTTTCTGACTGTTTGAGTGACACAGTCTTCAGCTGTGAAAAGCAAATATCTAACACAAGTGAGATGCCTGTGTACATTCCTAATCCCTCATCCCCTTCTTCTTCTCTCTTTAAATACAGTACAGGCACACATGCACACAGTATAGCAATGTCATCACCACAGCATACATTATGATTGAGTCTGACATGAGATTTATGGGAATTTGGAGCGTTAATAACAGTTCATTAAGGAGCCTGACTTAGAAGAGATGAGATGAGAGAGGTGTTCAAATGGGTGTGTGTGTGTGGGGGGGCATTTAGCCTCAGTAACCTGCAGTATTGACAGAATGTGTATGTGTGTGTGTGTGTGACTTGAAGCTGTAACTTACGGTTTCAAAAGCCTGCCTTGAACATTAGACATGCTTTAATTAAGGAGCCTGACTTAGAAGAGATGAGATGAGAGAGGTGTTCAAATGGGTGTGTGTGTGTGTGTGTGGGGGGGGCATTTAGCCTCAGCAACCTGCAGTGACTCTGTGTTAGTTTGGTGATAAAGAGGCTGCAGCAGTTAATACACAGTCTGCTGGTGTCATCTGCTGGATACTTGTGCATCATCTTAAATTCAAGCAATAACAAAATATTACCACTAGAGGGCACTGAGTGACTGCGAGCTCCTCTCCACCACTGTCACACTGTTGGTGGTAAGTAACACAGGGACATTCTGATTTTTGAAGTGGTGGAAGAAATTGCCTCCTGTAAGATATATTTTACAAAATTAAATATAAATGAGAAATGCAAAATATAATTTTGATTGACCAACCTGTGGGACAAATGTAAAATGTCAAAACCACAAGAATTCAGAGTAATTTAGGCCAGTGGTTCCCAACCGTTTCTGGATCATGACCCTATTTTGACATCACAAATTTCCTAGCGACCCCGTCAAGATGCGCCAGCTCAGATATTTTTATGTGCTGCATTTTATTTGAGCTCGATTTAAATTTCAGAAAGTGAAAATATAGAATACAGTTGTTTATGATTGTGTGTGGTGTTTTTTTTGTGTGTGTTTTTTTAAGTGTATTCTTCGGCTTTTTACCTTTATTTGATAGTACACAGTATAGACAGACAGGAAAGGGGGAGGCAGAGAGAGGGAGAATGACATGCAGGAGAGGGCTTTTTATCATTTTTAAAACAAATTTTTTTTATCAATTAGACATTTCAGGCGACCCAATTTGAATTCCAGGTGACACCAAGGTTGAAAAACACTGATTTAGGCTGTTGAATCAGAACTTGTTCAGTGTAAGATGCAAAAGTGGTTGAGCAGCACTTGCTGTGGTCGGTGGTTGAGATGGAATCGATCAGGGCCAGAGTTCAGGGGGATGTGCAAGGACTGTTGCATTTTCTCCATTTCTTCTTCTTCTGAAAATGGATTTCTCTTTAGACAGCCTGAACATACTCAAAAACTCATGAAACTTTGCACACACCTTGGCCTTGGTGAAAAATTACATATTGTATAGGAGTCTCGCAAATGCACAGGGCAAAATGAGACACTGTATTTAGTTGACCTCATCTTAAAGCCAATGAGATTCAAATTTTGGTAATACTTTATTTGACGCTTATCTCTATAACACATTATAACCATACTTATAATGAGTTATAATGCAGTTATAACACAGTATAACTATAGTTATAAATGATCATAATGCTTTATAACAATAATCATAACACACTATAAAGCATTCTATCACGATTTATAAGGTCAGCTATTATAATAGGTTATAATTGTTAGTAACTGGCTGACAATTTATTTATTTAGCGAATGCAAAGTCTTTCAGTCCTGATTTGCTGTGTGGAGGGTGACCAGTCCTCCTGTCAGTCGTTGGAGAGGGCAGGCTTCAATGATGTGTTCCTGCACACAGTGGGCTAGGACTACTGCCCCATCTGTGAAGGCTGGCCAAGCATGGGCCATGTCCGGTCCTGAACCTGTTGAGGGTTGACCACTGTCTCCTTGGGAGGTCGGTGCCGGGACCTGTTGAGTAGGGTCTAACACTATATTAGGGACCTCCTTTGACGCCCACTCCTTTTCCAGGCTAATTGGGTGGTGAAGTCAGCTGGTGGAGTGTTCCTCCAGATAGAACACTGGAAGAACTGGCTGACAATGCCCACATCGATAACGCATTATTAATATAGTTATAATGTGTTATAATTGTCTTATAAACATGTATAACTATCATTATAAACACTCATAAGACTTTACAATAAGCATAACACATTATAGAGCATTATAACTCGTTGTTATAGTACTCGACCTATAAGCCATTATAAAATGCTCTATGATGTGTTATTCTTATTGTTATAAAGTCTTATAAGTGTTTATAATGATAGTTATACACATAAATAAGCCAATTATAACACATTATAACTATATTTATAATGCATTATCGATGTGGGCATTGTCAGTCAGTTACTAATGTATTATAATACCTGACCTTATAAGTCATCATAGAATGCTTTATAGTGTGTTATGATTGTTGTTACAGTATAAAGCATTATGATCATTTATGAGTGTTTATAACTATAGTTACAGTGTTATAACTGCATTATAACTCATTATAAGTATGGTTATAATGTGGTATAGAGAAGGCATTAAGTAAAGTGTTACCCAAATTGGTTCAGAGGACGACATGCGGTGCCACCATGCCATAGATGTGAATCGCTCTCACTCCACCATATGTCATGCTAAAAGCTTCATCCTCTCTAATAAGAGTCCTGCCCTGTACGCAACAATATGAAATGTTCACTCTTCATCACATCATCATCATAAGAACTTTACAAAGTGTGAGTGAGCTGCTGCATCCCTGCTTCCTGTATGTATAGGATCAACTACCTGCCATCTTTGAGAACGACATCTTGTGACATCACTGCTCACTTGACATCACACTCAGTATTTGACCCAGTGGTTACCGGGATTTTTCCGGTTCCATAATGACTCTTGCACACACACATGGAAGCAGTAAAATGTAAAATTATATAAACGACTCTAAATGTTTATTTACAAACCTAAAAAAAAAGTTATTTCTGAAGTGTCTCTGAATTGACGTGTGGTCTGGGTCTAAATCAGAAAGCTAAAAACTCCTCTGGTCATTCCTCTGTCCTACAGAAACCTGTGGCCAACAGAAGGAAGACAAGTACAACAGTTACTCTTGTATACACATTGCGTAATGGATACTTTCAAATGAGAGGAAGTGGATGGTTGGTCACAACAGGAGCGTGGGCGGCCTCATTAGAATCAGGGGATGAGGTAGTAGTGACATTATTAGTTTCAGTTCGTTGTCATCTCATCTGCATTAGTCGATTTTACTCTAGGCTGTCTGGAAAGGCCACTTTTACCCATGATGCCATGTGGTAGCCTACTGTGTAACATGACCTGAGGGAAGCTGTGGTTGACATGCCTGAATGCAGCTCAGTGGGTCTCCGAGGGGCCTGTTAGAGTTGAGCTGAAAACGATCAAAATGAGGAACTAGAGGTTAGGTCACCTGACCTACAGCACTATATCATGACTGTAAATCAATCAGTGAAGTGGACTTTCCAGACTTCCTCCTTATGGCTTTCTCTCCTGTGCATATAGCCTATATAAATTTTTGCCAGATGCTTTTCTCACAAGTTGAGTTAGAGGAAGTGAAATTGAAATGGAAATGAACTTATTTTTAGGGCCTGAGCACACCAGAGGGAGCAGGGACACTTTCTTCTAGGGCCCTATCATCTAAAGACGCTCTGTTTGTTTTGGGGGTGTTGCGTTTACTGGGGCAGAGATGAGGAGAGGTGGTCAGAGGCCAGCCAAGTCAAAACCATGAAGTCAGTCTGTCAATAAGTAATGGAAGGTCTGCTCAGAGGAGCAGTGAGTGGACTGTTCCTGCTGAGACACTGCCGTGGTTGGAGATGAGGCGTTGCTGGGAGCAACAGGTGGAAACGGCGAGGATGATGAGGGGCGACAGAGGGGGAGACAAAAGCAGATTTATGGACTTTATAAGGTTTTAGGGCAGTTTGTTTATTTCTGGGGGCTTTTATGCCTCTATTTCCATAGGAAAATAAGCTAGAAATGGACAAGAAAAGGGAAGAGAGAGGGGGAATGATACACAGCAAAGGGCCACTAGGTGGAATCGAACCTGAGGCCACTGCAGCAAGAACTATAGCTTCTGTATTAGTCTAGTCATTTTAAGCCAAAAAAGGGGTCAACGTTGAACAAATTGCAACAGAAGCAAACTCAACTGATTTTGTCTCCTCAACATGTCCTGAGTGAGAGAAAAAAGCCCAGAAGAATCCCATTAGGGGAAAGTTTAGAAAAAGACCCAAATATAGTCCATTCATACGCCTAGTCATTATTTTTCTCATGTGAATAGGGTAAAATTTTTAACCTTTAGATATCTCCATTACATTAAGACAAACAGAAAATGTATTACAAGTTTGTTTGTTTTTAATCGAATACATTTGCATAAATTTGCATAAATTCCACCGTTTTGACGGAACATCGGCTACATAAAGCTGCTGTGGTACCAATGTAACCACTATAGCGACAGCCAAAAACATTGCCATTTCTAATTATTCTGACTGGATCTGAAAAAACAACAAGCAAGAAAATGATTATGTACATTCAGTGAGCAATTATTATGAAAATAAAATATATATTTCTCGCTAGAATGTAATCAAAGGGCATTTTTATGCAGAAACTACCACAAAATATTGATTTTTCCACTAAAAATTTTAGAAATATTTGCTTTGTTTTTTTATGTACAGTAGAGTCACATGACTTGAACGCAAAACAATACGGAAAAAAAATAGTTAGAAAAAAAAACAGTCATACAATTTAAAGGGACAGTATGGGACTTTATTGGCTTTTTATTGACAAAAATCAAATATCGCTTTCATAAATACGTATTTCAATGAAGTGGAATCGCGCCCGCATACAAACGAGCGCTTTCTCGTACCTTAGAATTGAGATGTTACAAGTCGTTACAAACATACAGGGGGGGGTTCACCGAACCTTCTCTGCCATGTTGAATCGCCATGTTTTACGTTCAGTGGCAGCGTGGCTGTAGTTAACCACAAACTCGGGCCGCCGGACCTTCTCGGCTCGGGGAGAAAGTTTTCCAGACGGCGCCTGTTAAAACTGTCACCACCGTGTAGGCTAGTGTGAGGAAGGACGAGGCGCTGGTGTTGCCTTCAGGTGCAGTCAGACACCTGAATGACGCTGTGAGTGACGCCGTCGGCAAACCAATTGGATGTTATTTTACTCGACGAGAGAAAGCCGGTAAAACGTGGGCCAGTTAAACAATACGACATCACCATGACAACATATTGTCACGCCGGTATTGTTTTGCCTCGTGCTGGCGGACCGTTTGTTTACATAGAGGCTTGTTTATCCTGTTACATGCAGCGTGTGTTGTTTTTCTGACTTCTGCCCGAGTTTACGTAAACGCAACAGCAAGAATACGTGCCGACATGCAACCGCACCGCTAGATGGGGGTAAATCTCACATACTGGGGCTTTAATAGCAGTTATTGTAAACCCTCTATCTTTTTTTCACTTTGGACCAACGTAGCCAAGGTTTTACATGAGACTGAGTTGGCATAGTATGCAGAATTGAATCATCAATATTTAGGATTTTTGGATTCATTAACAGTTAATGTTTGTGGCTGGGGGCCCTCCAAGTTACCTCATGCCTGGGGCCCCAAGAGTGTCTAGAAACGCCCCTGAGTGTGGAGCTGTGTACTTGGCCGTTGTATAGTGGAGAAAGGTGATGATAATTCTAGGGGTCCAGCACCCAGTCAGGCCTACAAAAAACCCCAGTAGTCTAATCTTTGTATGACTGATTTATTCTGCATAAGACCCTGACTAATACTCATAGTAATACTGCATTAGCATCAAAACAAAGAAGGCTAAATAAAAAATGATAATAAATACTATGTAGTCTAAAAAAAGAGTGGAAAAGTCAGGGACCCACTTTAGTATTCTTTCAGGGGCCCCAGAATTCCTAGCTCCAGATCAGTGCTAGCTGATCTGAGATGACTTCTGGAGAGCCAGTGTTAAGTGACTGTATCCTTCTTATGTAATAATATGAACAGGGAGTGAAGTGTTTGTAGAATCAGAACAGCATGTTAGAGAGTAAAGAAACTCAGTGTGTTCTCCAGCATGATTTTTATTTCAGTGGAAAATCAGCAGGACTCAGCTGAACCTATCAGGTGTAAAGTGCAGTAAGAGACAGCAGTAATGCCAACACTCTCAGAACAAACTCTGAAACAATAAATAAAAATAAAAATTCTATTTACATGATAAAAATACAATGTCTTTCAATTTGAATGATTTCTGTGTATCTTGAGATAATAAAAAAATGTTTAGACTTATGACACCAGTGTTCTGGTTAGTGCATTTACTTGCGATTCATTGCTGTAGATATTAACACAGTGCTGTCTCATAGGATAACAAGATGCATCACAGTGAGGGAATGACTTCCAGTATGAAAATATAGGACAGCCCTTGTAAACAATCAGGCACATTAGTGGAACAATGTAACACACAGACAGGCGGGCACAAACCCTGCCCCCGCCTCCAGTTCTAAACATCGTGGGGAATTATTCCATCGTTGCTCCGACTTGCTGGCTCAGAATCACAATTGTTCATAATGTGGTTATTCCAGTGGGGTTTTTATTGCTGACGCTATTTGTCCAGGGGCCAGATCCAGCAGCCATGTGATACCAGCAACACATGGAGCTTTTCTCTGAGTGCACAGTATTTTCCTGTTGTGTACTAGATGTAATAGCACAAACAGTATATTTGTACATATGTTCTAACTCCTGATAACGCTCCGAGTCCAGCCCAGTAGCTACAGGAGGTAGGAGATTTAAAAGTCCTCTCATTACTTGTGGTGTCCTTCATCCTTGGCAGAGGACGTCAGTCTCGAACTGCAGCAGCTGTCCCATGAAGGCCAGGTTGGGGGAGATGACGTGACGGCGCTGCTTCACAAAGTTGAAAGCCTCGTCCAGCCGGACCCGCTGCGTGTGCATGAGGTAGGCCAGGCAGATGGTAGCGGAGCGGGAGATACCTGCCTGGCAGTGCACCAGCACCCGGCCACCACTCTGCTTCACCGAGTCTGTAGGCGGGACGGAAAAGACGAGACGGAAAGAGGAAGAGACACATCAGCTTACTGTGACATCAGAATCATTCACGAGTGGAAATACAGAGCTTTACACAGTGTGACGGAGGCTACAGTCGAGAAAATACACTGTGTGACAATGGAAATTGTCACAACTTTCCTGAGTCAAAACAAACTAAAGAAATGTTCAAACATTTCTCCTCTGCAGCTTACGCAGCATAATGCAAGTGTTTTGTAACCTGCTTAAGTCTAAAATGGATTATGGTGTACAAGCTACTTAAAATGTTTTGGATGTTTCATCCAAGATGTAAAAAAAATACTAACTTGACTGGAGTTTGAACTGATGGAAGCATACAGTGATCATAAAATCTTTTAAAATGAGGTTTGAACGGAGGGAGGAAACTCACCGATGAAGCCGATGGCTGTAGAGAAGCAGGCTCTGATGTCAGCAGCCAGACTGTCCTCCACCGTGAGCCGCAGGTACTCAAACTCCCCCTCGTAGAAGTTGGGGCAGGTGGAGGAGACGTTGAGCACGGCCGTGATGCCCGCTGCTGCCAGGGTCTCTCTGCGGGAGGAGTGGATGGCGCTGCCTAGGAACAGGAAGGGCAGCAGCTCCACAGGACCATCCTGAAGGAGAACAGAGCCAGAGGCCACGTTAAAACCAACAAGCTTTCTTTGTGTCATTGTTATTGGATGACGATCAGTGTTGGGCACGTTATCTTAAAAATTTAATTAGTTACAGTTACAATTTAATTTCCCCCCAAAAATAACTAAGTTAGTAATTGAATATTGCCAGAAAAAGTAACTATTGTTTTAATGTGAATCCAGAGCCTTAATGTTGTTGCTTCTATCTTGTAATGTATTTTAACAGTTTGCTGTGTGATTTCTGTGTCTTGTAATTGTTGTAACTTTTCTATGCTGCTGTCTTGGCCAAGCTTCCTTTGAAAAAGAGGCCATTATGTCTCAACGGGACCGACCTGGTTAAATAAAATAAATTGTGTTACTTTTTAATAAAATACTCAAATATGTCAAATTACTTGGACTCATCCGCCTAACCATATAATCTCCTGTCTATCTGGAACTAGTTGTTGGTTATTGGTTATTTATTCAATTTAATTTAATTTAATTATAGCCTATAATTATTTATAATAATTATTCCCATCACTAATGACGATATTATGCTATTTATTGAATTCCATACCTGATCGTATGCTGGTGTCCTCCGACCTGTCACCATGGGCTCAGGTTCTGTAGAGAGGTGGCTGCTGGCGGAGTTGTAACAGAGCTCTGGGTAGGCCTCGGAAAAGCCCTCAAATCCGCCTAAATGGAAACCACAGTTTTATTATCCTCTGCTCTCGCCAAGTCTTACAATTGTGAACATGAAAATTCTCTCTATATTTGTCCGTGTGTGTTCTCACCTTGTAGAAAGCAGACCTGCGCCTGGACCTCGTTGTGCAGGGCGGTCAGCAGCATCTGGGCCACGCTGTCCGTCTTGAGTCCGGCCACGGAGCGGCTCCTGTCGTCCACCACCACCACCGGAGAGAAGTCTCCACGCCGCAGCCGGGCCAGGAGCGCCTTGTCCGGGATCAGCCACTCCAGAGCCACCACCGAGCCCTTGGACCTCCGGCGCAGCATGGAGTTCCAGTTGACGTTTCGGGACTCGCAGATGTGAGTGAGAGAAAAGTCGAGGAACGGTCTGCAGTCCAGCAGCACACACCCGGCAGAGGTGTACTGGTCCCGGGGGGTCCGGAGGATGTGGATCAGCTCATTGCTACTAATTTCCAAAGGCTCATTAATTGAAGTCATGGCGGAAAAAAAAAAAATCTAAATAATTTAGACGCAATAATAAAAAAGACTATTTCTTTGTGTAAAACTAAAACTCGGCCTAACAGTGTAAAGTTGACGAAATGTGTCGGGAAGCGCCTTTAGAAGCTGAGAGCACTTCTCTGTCAGCTCGCTCACAACCAGCTTCAGATGTTCAGTTTCACTTGTTCATTGATAACAGCTGTGTGAGGGGGCGGGGGCACCGCGGCCCCGCCTTGATTTCCAAAGCAGGAACAACGTCACACGCGGAACAACCAAATATGGCACGGCCGCCACTCCTCATATGGACACTGACGTCAAACCTTGATTTTCCTACCGCGCACGTGGTCATTTGGGGTTATCCCGTGTTTTTGTGTTGAATGACGTTATGCTGAAGTTGAACACCCCCCCCTCCCCCCTCGCCTCCCTCCGCCTGAGCCGACAGCCCTCAGAGGAAAAGGGTGAAGTCCGATTTCTGTTATTTGGGTTAGATTAAATCTGAGCCTCTCTGGGCCTCAGCACATTAAAGTAACTGTTGGCCTAAATGGGTTCTGGTGTTATCACTGACCTCGGGGGACAAGTCAAATGTTGCACTAAATGTTGCATAAAATGTCACAGCAGATTTGATTCTTTTTTCTGCTCTACTGGGAAATCTACATCATCTGAGTCTTCCTCCTCTGTGATATTACAGCCTGCTGACAAATGAATCAATTCCCGACAGAAAACAGTAGCAGAATGCTGTTGTCTCTGATAACGCCATCACACATCCATAATAAGTAACTTCTGTATTGCACTTTGAACACACTCAGACTTCAAGAATACGGCTCCTATGTTTTTGTTACTGTCAGCGAATCCCATGAAAATACCAGTCATTTTTGTTGTGTTCATAATTCTAAAATGACAGATTTATAAAGTACTCTGAGAGCTACAGTTAAAGGGATAGTTCACCCAAAAGGTGAGGTCAACCAGATCGTGGAATTTTAATGTTTTTAATTTGATGAAAAGTGGATTTGTAGATTTCCTGAAGGGGGTTTTATTAAAGGGATAGTTCACCCAGAATTCAAATTTCACTCATTATCTCCTCACCCTCATGTCGACTAAGAACTGTGAGAATTTTCAGAGTCGTCCGTTCCTTCTCTGAGTTACGGGGGGGTCCACGCAGCAGTATTTGTCCATATAATGGTTGTGAATGGATAACACTTTTCTTTGTCCAAAAAGACACACCAAAAACATCCCAATACCTCCATACTGCTCGTCTGTAACGTCCCTCTTGTATTGAAGCCCCCACATGAGAAATTGTTCCACCACAGGAAGAGCAGTGAACTGAGACACTGGGAGCTTCCGCCACAAACAAGCTGAAAATATAGACTTATTTCATTTTTTTCAGAACAATTTCTCATGTAGGGGCTTCAATACAAGAAGGACATTACAGACGAGCAGTATGGAGGTATTTGGATGTTTTTTGGTGTGTCTTTTTGGCAGAGAAATACTGCTGCGTGGACCCCCCCGTAACTCAGAGAAGAAACGGAGGACTCTGAAAATTCTCACAGCTCTTAGTCGACATGAGGGTGAATAGATAATGAGTGAAATTTGAATTTTGGGTGAACTATTCCTTTAATCAGGATGTGATGTTGTCTCTTTCCTCATGAGTTATTTTAGTTTCACTTCTAAGAAAAGCTGGGGGCTTACATGTCAATTTAAATTTGAGAAGGACACCTTGCCTTGTTACAAACATGTATTCATTCTGTGCAGTGTGGGATGATGGGATGGCTTCTGAAGGTGTAATCTGACATCTGTGTCTTCATTTCCTCATAACCCACATCCAGACTCTGCCTTCCTTCCCACAGACGTCTCCCACTCAAACCTCTGACTCCACTTTCTTCATCTTCCCATTTCCGCTGGTCCCACAGCGTTCTGTCCCACTGGCGCCCTGCTGAGGCTGCAGTTTCAGTCCACAGCAACACACACATTAATGTGAGCAGTTCATTGTGGCTGTCAGCAGAATTGCTGAGCATGCATTAAACTGACACTGTAGGCCCAGACACATACATAAAGTCACGGTGAAGCAACGAGGCCGGTTGGATTAGAAGGCAGTGACGTGAGCTCGCGTCTGTGTGGGGGTGTCTTAAATTACGCTCTCTTCTCTCGCCCCCATCTCAGCAGCCTGACAGGAAACAGCAGCGCACACACATCCTGTCACCATCCATGAAGGCCTCAGCCCCCACACGCTCACCCCCTCACCTCACCTCACCTCATCTCACTACAACCTTTCATACACTTGTCATAGCTCACCATCCCACCTGACTTCTTATGATCCAAAACGTTTGTCAGAATTCTAAAAGCCCTGAGCCTTGATCAACGAGTTCAGAGGAAAGGTAGTTACTAATTCCCGGATGTGGTGTCTCATCCATAACAAATCACTTTCGTTTTGATTCAGTTTCATGTGAAGTATGTGCTGCAACCTGTTGTGCAAAGTACCTGGATCCTCTGGTTTTGATTTGCTGCTGCTACATACACAACACTGACCTGACTATCAGAAATGAAATTCCTAGGCGTACTAATAGATAACAAACTAAGTTGGAAACCACACATGAATTATATTAAAGCCAAAGTATCCACATCAATTGCAACACTAAATAAAGCCAAAGACCTAAAACCTACTGTGTGGATTCGGAAGTGTGGAGGAACACGTATAAAACCAAAATAGAGCAAATCTTTTTGCTCCAAAAAAGAGCAATAAGAATTGTTAAAGGGATAGTTCACCCAAAATTCAAATTTCACTCATTATCTCCTCACCCTCATGTCGACTAAGAGCTGTGAGAATTTTCAGAGTCCTCCGTTCCTTCTCTGAGTTACGGGGGGGTCCACGCAGCAGTATAATGGTTGTGAATGGATACCACTTTTCTTGGTCCAAAAAGACACACTAAAAAACATCCAAATACCTCCATACTGCTGGTCTGTAATGTCCCTTTTGGATTGAAGTACTGTATTGTATTGAAATAAGAAATTGTTCCGAAAAAAATTAAATAAGTACATATTTTAAAGCAGATATCAGCGATCCGGCAGTTTCGGCTAATGCTGCGTTCAAGGCAGGCTTTTGAAACAGTAAGTTACAGCTTCAAGTCACAACTACGACTTTGTAGCGTTCCAGGTAACCTGTAACTCGTGTTTTTACCGTCCTGTTGACTGTGAAAGTCACTATAACGGCCTCTCGTAACTTCCGACCCGTGAACTCGTACCAGATCGAACTGGTACGACTTCACAGGAAGGAAAAACACAAAGTAGCCTACGAGTTTCCTTGAACGCACCATGAGTTAGCAGCCCCCGCCCTCGTCAGGCATCTATTGGTCCTCGTCCCTACGTCACCACATTCACGCGCATCCCTTGGCTGCACACACAGCCCTTCATGCCGTTCTCTCTCCTCATTGGATAACACTTGTATCCCACAAGGAAAGTTTTCTCCTGGTTTACAGCAGAGCAGAGTGACGGAGAGACTCGTGTTTCAGCTGAAACACTCCATGTAAGTGATTGCTGACGGAAAATAGGACTATTTAGGACTTATATTAACAAAAACATTCCACTGATATCTGCTTTAAGATTGTTTGTAGCAGAAGCTCCCAGCGTCTCAGTTCACTGCTCTTCCTGTGACCGGCGGAACAATTTCTCATGTGGGGGCTTCAATACAAGAGGGACATTACAGACGAGCAGTATGGAGGTATTTGGATGTTTTTTGGTGTGTCTTTTTGGACCAATCAGGTGGTATCCATTGACAACCATTATATGGACAAATACTGCTGCGTGCCCCCTCCCCCTCCTCCCGTAACTCAGAGAAGGAACGGAGGACTCTGAAAATTCTCACAGCTCTTAGTCAATAGTCAACACACAATTTGAATTTTGGGTGAACTATCCCTTTAATAAAACTCCCTTCAGGGAATCTACAAATCCACTTTTCATCAAATTAAAAACATTAAAATTCCACGATCTGGTTGACCTCAAAACTCTTCAAATCATGTATAAAGTAATAAAACAACAAGTATCCAAGGGTTGTTTCCATTGAGGGAAAGTAAGCACAACTTGAGAGGAATCTATTGAAACAACCACCGGTAAGGACAAACATGAAGCGTCGCTGTGTCACAACAAAAGGAGTTCATCTGTGGAACAACTGCAGCCATGAGCTGAAAACCTGGAGCAACTTCAATTAAAGAGATTAGAAACAAAATACTGAGTTCCTATGAGATGGACTAGTGTTTTTGTTCTTTGTTCCTTATTTTATGGACTGTACTAATTATCTGGAATATATATTTTACTACTGTATGCCTGTTTCTCATAACTTTTTTTTTCATTAGTATTAGGCTATATGGATAGCAGAGGGGGGTAGGACCAGCAAAGTTTTGAACTTCTTCTTACCCCTTTTGAACATGACAGGCATCTTCTTTAGAGATGATGATTATTATTATACATTTATTCATTGTTTTTATTTTTGTTATTTCATTTGTTCTGTTTTTACTCATGACATGTTCAATAAAGAAATGAATCAGAATCAGACTTGAAATCAGACTCAAAGTGCTCTCCCTCCTGTTGATGACAACAATGACCTCACCCATTCACAGGAAATCAGTCTTAGTTTCGACATCAACACGGGGCTAGGTTCTTGTAGCACACACACACACACACACACCAGGAGAGCCAAAAAAGGCAACGGTGTGCAAAAATATGCTGAGGCAGACTCGTAGACTTGACGAGGAAACCGTGACAGAACTTGTATAAACAGAGGCAGCTATTTTTGAAACAGGAGCTGCTTATGTCATCAAGAACGCACAGAGCGGACCGACAGACAGACAGACGGAAGCAAATGATGTCAAAGTCTGGTGTCAGAATGATAAGAATACCACCAAGTATTTCAATCACTTCCCCTTGCTCTGTCTCTCTGAATGAATGTATGAGTAAATACACATTAAGAGAAACCCAGATGAAAACATCTACTGCTGGATTTTACCCCTTCACATCAACCCCCTCCTCCCACTGGGGGATTATCCAGGATTAATTGGATGTCTGGGGCTATTAATCTCTGAAAAACACTGTAATCCGGGAGATTTACCTCATCCCTGATTCCTCTCATATACGTCCATGTGACAAGGCCATGTCTCCATTCAGAGGGAACGTGTCCCTGCTGGGGTCAGGTCAATGCTGCTGCATAATGTTACAGAAAACAGAGTGGTTTCTGGGGGATTTGCACACTGAGTTTGCTGTATTTTCAAAAACAACATGTTTATAGAAACCCCCGCCTCATTTGGCTCTGTGTTGTCATCGCCATGGAGAACAACTACTCCACTGTGCAGTATCTCAGCTCCTGTACTGCTCTCCGCCGGCTCAGCATCATTCTACAAAAACAACAACAACAAAATAATTAAAGGACAATTCCGGGCTAATTCAACTCAGGCTGTATTTTCCTAACATTTTAGGTCTGGAAGAAGGACTGAAGATTTTCAGTTTAATGTCTCCTGTTTTGCGGTAGTTGTGTCTGTCCCCGCATCGCCACGGCAGCAATGAATGGGAGCGGATGCAAGTTCTGCTGCTTAGACTGTTTACATCCCTCAAAGCCACAGACAGCGTCAGATGGCGACTCAAACATGCACCAGAAGTTTATTTACTTCAACAAGCCGACATGTTTGTAAAACTAGATCTAATTCAAAGTCTCCCAGAGTCTCGCGTGAGACCCAAGTTGACGCTCGGTGTGTTCAGGTGCAGTCGGAGCTACCGTCATAAACACAGGAATATCAACTCTTGACTCAAGTAAAAAAAAACTTATCAGCGCATGTTTGAGTCGCCACCTGACGCTGTCTGTTGAAAGATGTACACTTGAAGCAAGTCAAGAGTTGATATTCCTGTGTTTATGACACAAACGGGAGCTCCGACTGCACCTGAATGCACCGAGCGGCAACTTGGGTCTCACGCGAGACTCTGAGAGACTTTGAATTAGATCTATAGTTTTACAAATATGTTGAAGTAAATAAACTTCTGGTGCATGTTTGAGTCTCCATCTGACGCTGTCTGTGGCTTTGAGGGATGTAAACAGTCGAAGCAGCAGAACTTGCATCCGCTCCCATTCATTGCTGCCGTGGCGATGCGGGGACAGACACAACTACCGCAAAACAGGAGACATTAAACTGAAAATCTTCAGATTCTTTCTTTTAGACCTAAAATGATAGTAACATACAGCCCCGAATTTGCCTGGAATTGCCCTTTAATTATTATGTTAGTCATAGGTTAGCACATACAATATCACAGCTAATTGTTTGTACAACATGTGTAAGTCCCTGTTGATTTCTGAAGTTTCTGACAAAACTTCCCAGAAGAAGTGATGCTACCTCTAAAGATACAACTTCTCTAAAATAATAATGATCAGATTTTTTTTAACTCATTATAGTTCCACAGGACAAAGTGTACAAAGCTGAGCTACAAACTACATGACAGTTTTAGACGTTTGGTATCACCTCTTTTACCTCCACCCTTCCTGCTAACCTCTCATTCTCTCTTTCTACCCCCTCCACCCGCCCACTTACTGACACTCACCCTAGGATGACTGTGAGGCCCACGCTCGCCATCAGACCAAGAGCAGTAACCATGGCAATGACTGGCACCAGCATGTCCTGGCGAGGTTGGAAAGGTGAGTACTTGTCTCCAGGAGGCAGAGAGGGCAGAGTGACGAGGGCTTGGCCCGGTGGGTCAGGCAGAGGAGAAACTGTGAGGGAACAACACACACAGATCTGTTTACAACATGAAAACATGTCGGCACAACTTCCATTGTGGTTATTTAGGTACTACTATGCTGCTGTATGCAGCTCTTGATGGTACACTCTTAGAAATAAGGGTTCCAAAAGTGTTCTTCTACAAGGGCTGAGGTTCTACCTGGAACCATTTGCTTCTGAAAAACCCTTTCCTGAAGAAAGGGTTTTTCGAAGGTTCTTGGTAACACTAAGGGTTCCAGTAAGAACCATTTTGATCCAGAGAACCCTTAAAAACCCTTTCCCCAAATAAATAGTTTTTCAAGGGTTCTTGGTAACACTAGAACCCTTAAAAACCCTTTCCCCAAAGAAAGGGTATTTCGAGAGTTCTTGGTAACAGCAGACAGCTCCCAAAACGACAAATATTATCAGCCGCTTTGGCCGCTTTGGCGTCAAACTTCGATTGCGCTGGTAATTGGGGAGCCGAAATTCAAAAGAAAGGGAAAAAAAGGCAGCCGACGGAATCTCTATTCTGACAGGTTGCCGCCGGTTGCCGCTTAACCACGTCATAGCTAATTACCATAAAGTTGACCAGGGCTCAACTTCTCGTCTGGTGACGCTTTGGACGCTTTGGAAGCGCGGCAACACCTGTTGATGCTTTGGACGCTCAGTGTCGCTGAACTCTCATTGAAAATGAATTGACTTCTGGCGTTTTTGACGCTTTGGAAGCTTTTGGTGTGAACGTACAGTAAGGCTTCTGGGTGAAACCAATACGCCATAAAAGGGATTTCGGTAGAACCTCTCATTGTAATTGGGGGTTCTAAGTGTAACCTTTCACAGATGGTTCTAGATATAACCCTTTATGTGTTGGGTTCTAGATATAACCCTTTATGTTGGGTCCTCGGTATAAACCCTTTAAAAGAGCCAAAAAGGGTTTTCCTATGAGGACAAGCCGAATAACCTTATATAGCACTTTTATTTCTAAGAGTGTAGAGCCTTTTGTAAGGTACTTTTAATTTTAATATATAGCATGTTTCCATAAGAGTAAACCCAATGTGCTTTTCTTAGAACACATAGAACAATTGTGTATAGTATATAACATGTTTAGAAGATACAATTTTAGAAAGCCAATAGAGACACATAAGAAAGAGGGCAAACACCACCCCAAACATACTGAAACTTCCCAAGTTTATCACTTATATTAAGACAAATATTTTTTGTATTACAAGTTTTGTCAAATTTTATGTTTAAATTGCGTAAATAGCCACGCCCACTTGGCCTGCTTCCTGAAATAGTGTTACGACTTCTAGTAATTACTAAAGAACAGGTCTGACCATAAAGTCTGCTACCAATAGGGCGTCAAGTTGAAACACGACTGAAAGATTACAAACCACAGACACTCACATCAACAGTAAGTGATTAGAACCCTTACGATGAATCTACAGTGAGTGAAGTGAAAACTAAAACAAACGAGCACTTTCACTAGATTATATAGACTGGGACATTTGTCTAAAGGTGTTTCAGTGTGTGTATGTGTTCTGTCTCTGAGCTCTGACTTCACCGTTGAGCAGGAAAGTGACTTGGTAGAGGAGTGTTCCATCGTGGCGGCGCAGAGAGCAGCGATATGTTCCTTGCTCATCCACACGCAGCTGATTTAACACCACTGACGAGTCGTGCGTCACCACCAAGGCTTTGAACTCACTTTCATCCAGCGGCATCTACAAATTAGGAAGTGATACTTAGTTAGTGGGTGAAAAAGCTGGCAGACGGTCAACCTACACATCACCATGACGCTAAATAAAGAACATACTGTGATAGATGGGTATCAGGAAGTGGGCACAGACTTTAATTTTCTTCCTCCTCTAGGTTGTGCTTCTCATTGTTGTGTCTTTGTCATCTGATCTTCCACAACAACACTCATTCAGTCATCCTAAATGTATAATTACTGCCCCCGACCATTCCTCTCCTCTGGACCCAACCAGTGGATCCAGCAGCCCACCCCAGTCTGCTTCTGTTAGAGCATTCCTCCTGCTACGAGGGAGTTTTTCCTCAGTGCTTGCTCATTGTGGGAACCGTTGGGTTTCTCTCTGTATTTATTCTTAGGCCTTGACCTAACCCTGTTAGTGTCATACAAATAAAACTGATTTGACAACCGTGTAGAAGCTGGTTTTAAAGGGGTGATTATGTTACATCATTCTCCAAACATCTTAAAGCATGGTTACTAGAAAACCAGATCTGTATACTTTTCTGTCTAGCTGCTGTAAATGTTGTTTGTTGTATGTATGGCACACTTCATTATGGGCATTTCTGCAATACAATTCAGCACTCTATCCCGGGCATCCTGCAATATAGTGGTAGCCTACATAGTGTAGCACCATTTACAGTCACTTTTCCCATGTACAAATGGGATTTTAATGTGTAGATAATTAATTAAAGGGATAGTTCACCCAAAATTCAAATTTCACTCATTTATCGAATTATATTAAAGCCAAAGTATCCACATCTAATTGCAACACTAAATAAAGCCAAAGACCTAAAACCTACTGTGTGGATTCGGAAGTGTGGAGGAACACATATAAAACCAATATAGAGCCAATCTTTTTGCTCCAAAAAAGAGCAATAAGAATTGTTAAAGGGATAGTTCACCCAAAATTCAAATTTCACTCATTATCTACTCACCCTCATGTCGACTAAGAGCTGTGAGAATTTTCAGAGTCCTCCGTTCCTTCTCTGAGTTACAGGGGGGTCCACGCAGCAGTATTTGTCCATATAATGGTTGTGAATGGACACCACTTTTCTTCATCCAAAAGGACACACCAAAAAACATCCAAATACCTCCATACTGCTGGTCTGTAATGTCCCTCTTGTATTGAAGCCCCCACATGAGAAATTGTTCCGAATAAAAATGAAATAAGTCTATATTTTAAGCTTGTTTGTAGCGGAAGCTCCGAGTGTCTCAGTTCACTGCTCTTCCTGTGTCAATGCAAATCACGCGAGATTTGCACTGACCAGCGGAACAATTTCTCATGTCGGGGCTTCTCACAGCTTAGTCGACGTGAGGGTGAGTAGATAATGAGTGAAATTTGAATTTTGGGTGAACTATCTCACGTGTCATCCCAAGCCAATGTTACTGTGTTGTTACGGAAAGTTCTGTAATTTATTGTCCTTCCTCCCTTTAAAGTTAAAATTAGCTGTACAGCTACAATCTCTTTTCATATTTACATTTTTCTTTTAAAATGTTCATTAATATGTTTTGTCCCATTTCTAAATAAATAAACTTGTAAATTTGAGAAAGAAACATGAGAAGTGGAGAGACCTTTTTACTTCCTGTTTGTCCAGGGGCCCAGGAGTAGTGGTATTCTGGTTTTCCCAGCAGAAGTCGATGCCATGGAAGAAAACAGTCCAACACTGCCTGGCCTCCCTCCTCAGCCTGCAGCGGGTACTCTGGAGAGAAGGGGTACGTGTGTGTTTGTGTATGTGTGTGGAGGGGGGGGGTTCATTCATTTGCATCTGCAGTGCTTGAATAATCTTTTTTCATTAGCCTTGCACATGGACAGGCAGCAGCAGTGCCTCCTCGCTTAAGAACACATTTACACACCCATGACAGCACGTGTCCATGTACATTGAGGAGACTGGTGCACAAAGGTGCACCCCCCCTCACCCACCCACCAACATGAACACACACAACACACAAACCAACAGAAAAATATACCACCGCAGTGCTGCTGGCCAGAGGGTGAGTGACAGATGTAGGCCTTGTAACGGCAAGAGAGGCAATCCATTACTCTTCGATTCAGAAGCCCTGAGAACCACACACACACACACACACACACATGTATACACACGTGTCCTGTAAAGACACAATCTATGTATAGAACAGCATGTGTCTGTATGAGGATTTACAGCGCTGGAGGTGGCAGGACAGAACTGCACAGAAGAAACTTACCACACTTGTTGGGGCACAATCCTATGGGAGAGACAAATGACTGATCTGAGATTGATTTGTACTTCTTCTTATACTTTGCAGACCACTCACTGTTATTCATGCCAGTTACCATGAGGGATGAAGGCATCTAAGTGTTTCTCCAATATCCTCCTGCCTTTGTCCATGATCTGGATGGCTTCAAATGTTACAGAGCCTTTAAAAAGAGCAGAGAACCTGGAGCATATTGAGTTTGCCTTGGATAATGTAAAAAAGAAAGAGCGTAATGTGTCACATGTCATACTGTGCATCTGGTGATTGGTGCGTTTTCAAAGGTTTCCCACTGCTGTGTCTGCTTTTGGAACAGATAGGTAGAATGAACGACGTATGTCTGTGACTCTCACCAGTGCGGGGGGTTTTCAGAAATCCATCAAATTCACTCTGGTACTCAGTTCTGGCTCTGTACAGAGTGGTGGGATCTGAGCAATGAGAAACAGTTAGTCATCTTTTACACTTCTTACGCATCTCACTCAGTATTAGAGAACAAAGTGACTTCAACCAGATCATGAACAACCTTAGAGGTTAAAGGGATAGTTGCATTTTTTTTAAAGTGTGGTTGTATGATCTACAAATAGCCCCTAAGTACTTTAATTGCAGTAGAAGACTCTCTGCACTCCTCCCGTTAGCAACGCCAGCCCATAGCCCTGCCCAGAGATTTACAACATGAACCTGACAAAAATACACAGTTCCATTGTTCGCTATAATATGATTTTTTCCAGCCCTTAAAAGTGCAGGAAAAGCATAGTTTTTATTTGGACCTAACCAACTCACGTATCCCTCCGCACAGGGTTAGCAACCGCCAATCAGCAGTTGGTTAGCTCCAAATAAAAACTGTGTTTTTCCTGCACTTTGAAGGGCTGGAAAGAATTATATTATAGCGAACAATGGAACTGTCCCACATATTTGCAAGAAGACTGTGTGGTGGTGGGGGGGTTCTACCATTGCAATGAGTCTGGAAACATTATTTTAAGGCCGATAAACTCCTGAATCAAAAAAAAGAAAAAAACACATGCACATCCATGCCAAGGACTTTGGGCAGGTGCTGAGCTGAAAGCGTACAAGATCATGTCTATAGCACTTCTAACATTTTTTCTTGTCAAATGCTAGTTTTTGTATACGTATCGATACCTGCTTCCTGTATTCTGACGATCACATGACTACAACATTAAGATGGCGTCCTTGTGGTGTCTGTATGTCTGACGAAGAGCGGCTGTCGCTCGAAACGTTACATTCCTGTGAATAAATGGACTGCATTTTGGAGCCCTGTGGTGTGCAAGCTGTTCTATTTTCTTTTCTTTTTGAAGGCCGATAAACTCTGCAATGTTACTTTAAGTTCAAGTCATGTCATATTGTGTTACCACGTCCTGTCCTCACCAATGACGCCCTTTCGCTGCCGGCTGGTCTCTCTGTAGGTCTCATAAGCATGGTCACAAATCTTTTTCATTTCGATCTGGTCAGCCACAGATGGGGCAGACAGCACCAAGTCTTCATGCAGGAGCCTGACCCTGCGATCACACTGCAGACAGGGCTGAGCTGCAGGCACACAGCAGAGCAGACTGGCCAGCAGCAGCAGCAGCATATCCCTCTGCAGCCTCAATCTCCTGCAGATGAGCATGAGTCACGTTGGCTCTTGTCACTGCAGGCCCTGAAACACAGTGGCCAAATATGATTTCTGCTACACACACACACACACCACTATTACTGTTCCTGCAACCATTATCACCACTCCTACTAATGTTACATTTACCATAATACTGTTCTTGAATCCCAGTGTTAGGCTACTCCCATTTCTCTATAGGCTACAGTTTCCATGGCCAGATAACACATGGTTTATAAGAAACACTCACCATGCTCATGGCTGAAATGAACAATTATTGTGGTTATTGATGACCAGTCTTTTATTCTTCTGATTTGTCATTAAATTGAATTGAATGAAAAGAAGTCAGTGGCACACGCCTTCACAGTTTCCCAAAGTCCAATCACACTTATCAGTAAAAGTTTTAAAAAAACAAACAACTATGACAGATAAAAAAAATCTTATCTCAATTCAAAATCTGAAGGTAGTGAATATTTGATGATTCTTCCATTGCATGCATATCCACTTAATTGCTGTTTAAGTAGTAGTAGTTGTAGACACATTGTTGCTTCTTCAACCACTATAGTGTCTAAATCTAAACAGTAGCTTACTGTTGACAGTAGGCTACTGTTAGAGCCTACAAGCCAACTGCTGTTCAGTGGAACAACGACAACAACATGTCTGCAGTGCTAAAGAACATGGGAAACAGTGGAGTGCTCGCTTTAGCAAAGGCGCACACGTTCATGGTGTCATGTAGCCTGTCGCTGCCACCCAGTGGTCCAGACACTGTCATAACCACTATTACATTGTTATCTGCTCTGGATGATCTCACCCCTGGAGTTTGCTCAGGACAAGTTGTGCAATGTTGCTCCGTGCCAGGTGTGCAGGCAACACTGTTACTCTGATCAGACTCTGCCGAAAAACAAACGGTAAGAAAACGACCTCTGGAGAAATAACAATAACGATAATAACAGTTACAAACCAGTTATTAACATATTCCTGGCGTTTAAAAGTGAGGAAAAACCACATCTTACGTTTGAGTTGTTTCCATGGAAAACGGTAACTAAGGTGAATGTGTACACGGTAATTTAAAAAACCTTTGTTAACATGTTATGTAAAAGTAGGCTATATTCACATTTCATCTGCAGGCAGTAAAAGTTGTTGTTGCTGATAATGTTGATTCAAGAAGACTATCTTGTATTTACAATACATTTCCCAATAACCAAGCGAGGGGTGTAGCCTTACTGTATGACTGACAGATTCACGGACCAATCCACGTGGAGGTCGTCCGTTAAGGGGCGTGGCCGTGAAACTTCAAACGGCCGCAGCTGCGCAGTAGACACTGCGCTCCCAGCTGTAGCTCCACATTGACCCCAGCAGAGCAGACAGATGCGGAGGTGAGATAACTCTGTTTTTTTTACCACCGCAGCGCTGAAAAGGGCGATTTGAAGGTGCGTGGGTGAAGTGTCTGATTCGCGTGTGCGGTAAAGAAACGGAGAATGTCGCTTCGAACTGAGAACGAGCGTTTAACACAGTTCGTGACAACTGGTCTAGCCGGTTCGAAGCCTACTAATGTCCCGACACAGCGTCAACAGCCTTGTCGACGAGTGCCACTGTGGTATCGATCCGGAATTGGGAATGTTTGGATACTGTAGCTATGTAACTACGTCACCGTGACTCCGGTGTAGCCTGTAGGAGATTGTCTGTAGACTGTTTGTGTCTGCTGTTACCATGACATCAATGTCACATGTCAGTCAGCCTTTCATAGTTTTATATATTTGGTACAACTCACGTGAACATACAACAGCAGTGAGGGGGAGGGGGAGGGGGAGGGGAGGCGCCAGCTGCAGGGACCAGGCTGACCACACGGCCGAAAGAAGCCAACACAGCGGACTGGTCTGTGGTCAGTGGTCACACCGTCCTGGAGGCAGAAGGTCCTAATGCAAAGACTGCCACATTACTTCTCATTGACAAGCATGAATTCAGCTGTATGGCTTAAAGAGCCACAGCATGGATATGTCTGTGTAACCATTAGGCTAAGTGCTGACAGAGGGGTCAGCCCTATGTTCCCCACTTTGTATGTGACCGAGGAACATATAGCCTTTTTTTTTTCTTTTTTAAAGAAATATGTTCCCACTTTCCCTCTAAAGGGCCCAGGGAACATGCAAGTTTTGGTCCCATACCTGGAAGTGGAGTTTTCTTTATTTTTGAGTGAGAAGTTGAGTTGTGACAGATAAGTGTTCAGTTGGAATGTTTTTTTGTTAATATAAGTCCTAAATAGTCCTATTTTCCGTCAGCAATCACTTCCATGGAGTGTTTCAGCCGTAACACGAGTCTCTCCGTCACTCTGCTCTGCTGTAACCCGAGGAGAAAATTTTTCTTGTGGGATACAAGTGTTATCCAATGAGGAGAGAGAACGGCATGAAGGGCTGTGTGTGCAGCCAAGGGGTGCGCGTGAATGTGGTGACGCAGCACGAGGACCAATAGATGCCTGACGAGGGCGGGGGCTGCTAACTCATGGTGCGTTCAAGGAAACTCGTACTTTGTGTTTTTCCTTCCTGTGAAGTCATACCAGTTCGATCTGGGTCGGAAGTTACGAGTGGCCGTTATAGTGACTTTCACAGACAACAGGACGGTAAAAACACGAGCTACGGGTTACCTGGAACGCTACAAAGTCGTAGTTGTGACTTGAAGCTGTAACTTACGTTTTCAAAAGCCTGCCTTGAACGCAGCATTAGCCGAAACGGCCGTGCCGCTGATATCTGCTTTAAGAAAAATGTTCCCGCTTTCCCTCTAAAGGGCCCAGGGAACATGCAAGTTTTGGTTCCATATCTGGAAGTGGAGTAGTGACTTCGCACATTTTAGCCTATTTTTGAGTGAGAAGTTGAGTTGTGACTCTGAGTGAGAAGTGGAAGTGTTCCATTGGTTGGTTCAGGCAATGAAGAAAGAAGTTGGTTAAGTGAAGTAAAAAGACCAGCTTAGAGGCTAGAGACAGGCCAGATAAGTAGAGTGTTGGAATAAAGCAGCAGAGTGTTAGTTTGTCTATGTGCCACTAAATGCATGGCTGACAAGTAAAGTGGGTCACATGAACACAAGTGCACAGAGGATACGGCATCTTATTAAGAAGGAGATGTGAGTAAGCTCAGCTGAAGATATGCAGCAGCAGCACTGGTTTCACACATTAACCCTGTTTTTTTGCAGGCTTTGCATTGCAAGGGTTCCTGTCTTTGCTGCTGCAACGCCACTAACCTCCATCTGAACAAAATGAGCATGTGGAGCCGGAGCGTAATGATACGTGTGGGGAGGATAAACAGTGTTCTGTTGTGGATGATTGGCCCGTGCTGCATCTGAAAACTGTAGGGTTACGTTCAGAGCTGCAATTGATTGATATGTTTAATTACGTCCTGGTTGCTCTCGCCTGAGGGATAGCTGTGATTGAACAATGCTGACGTTGTCTGGGATATCTGATGGTTGCCTGTATTTACAGTATGGATACATTATCTCGGACTACCTGCTATTTAGCAGATTACAGCTGATGTGATATTACAGGTTGTGTGTGTGTGGATGACATTTGTGAAGTGAATCTTGACCTCTGCTTTCATCTGTGTTGCAGATTTGGAAAACTCCACCCTCATTCAGAAATGGAGACAGTGCTAAAAATCACCAGGTAGACTGAAGCCCCCCCCCGCCTCCACCTCCACCTCCACTGCTGTAAGTGAGAAAGTCACTTCTAGATCTTTTCACCGAGGCTGGCAGCCGGTTCACTGCAGCTGTCCACTCCCGCCTCTCCTCCTCTGAGCACACCCCCCCACCTCCAGTCTTCAGTATGTATCAGATCATCCCAGTGGCTCCTGGGGAGCAGCAGATGGCCGGGGGCCCCGGAGCCTCTCCGCTGAAGAAGAAACTGGGCAGTGAAAGCCGCCCCTTGGTGATGGCGGGGATGCTGGGCTGTGTGCTGGTGCTGGCCGCCGTGGTGGCCTGGTGCTACTACTCGGCCTCTCTCCGTAAAGCAGAGCTGCTGAAGACCGAGCTGTTGGACCTGGACAAGGACGGTTTCCTCATTCGTAACCAGGCGGGGGCCGTTATCTTCACCATGACCTTCAGGTGAGCTCACTGTCCTCTCATATCAGTCCATCAAATTGACTTTACTTCGTTTGTTTATTTGGATGGGACAGTGCACATTAATGAACATATAAAAACATGTAAATGTGCCGGATTGTAGCAGCAATGCTAATTTCCATCCAGAGTCCCAAAACATAAAAACAGTACAGTGACAAAAAAAACATAGTAACATAAACAACATAATAATGTAGACAACAAGGACATAACAAAAGGACTATAACGAAATAAAACATTGACATTTTGACAACACATCGGTATGGGGACCATAAGAGTTAATTAAAGGGACAGTATCATTTTTTTAAAGTGGGGTTGTATGATCTACAAATAGCCCCCAAGTACTTTAATTGCAGTAGAAGACTCTCTGCACGGGATACAAGCGTTATCCAATGAGGAGAGAGAACGGCATGAAGGGCTGTGTGTGCAGCCAAGGGATGCGCGTGAATGTGGTGACGTAGGAACGAGGACCAATAGATGCCTGACGAGGGCGGGGGCTGCTAACTCATGGTGCGTTCAAGACAACCCGTAACTTGTGTTTTTCCTTCCTGTGAAGTCGTACCAGTTCGATCTGGTACGAGTTCACGGGTCGGAAGTTACGAGAGGCCGTTATAGTGACTTTCACAGACAACAGGACGGTAAAAACACGAGTTACAGGTTACCTGGAAAGTCGTAAGTCACGACTTGAAGCCATAATTTACGGTTTCAAAAGTCTGCCTGGAACGCTTTAATATTCAACTATATCCATTTGTCATTGACCAACAAAGTATATGCAATTAAATAAAGGCCACACAAACAAATAAAAAAAAAACAATAAAACTATAATTCTGAACAAATATACACCTCCAAACAATAATTTAAATAAAACATTTTAGAATAGCCTGTGAATATAGACAACACCATGAGACCAAATAGATAATTTCTCAAGTTTTGCACCATTAAAATAACATTGTGGAGTTTTTTGGCCTTAAAATAATGTTTCCAGACTCATTGCAATGGTAGAAACATGGTTAATAGGATGAATGGTGCACTATGTAACTTCTCTGCACGGGTACGAAACACTGCCCCCCCCCCCCTCTGTGTCGAGGGAGAGACAATGTGGGTAAAAGCAAAACTTAGGGTTTCCCTCCAGTCGTCGTTGCTGCCGCCGCCCCTTCTCCTTGCAAACATGCTGATGAATCAACGGCATTTTCGCAAGAATGATGGTGGAAGCTGTTGTTGAATTTTCCAACAGACACATTTCATATAACAATACAACCCAGACTTTTTTCATTACAATACTTGGTTCAAACTTTTAAGAATAGTCTTTTTTGCAGCTGATGAGGCAACAAGAATGACTGTTGTGGATGGATAATAAAGCCAGACGAGTCAGACACATGATTACACCCTTAGGGAAGACCGATTTGGTCACATCCTCTCATCAACAGAAATAGACAGTGCAGTCCCAGGATGTACAGAGAAATACAGTCATTGAATGGAGCTTGAAGTATTTTCATGCCTCTTCATTAAAGAGACATTTCGCTTATACAGGAGTATGATTTGCTGCTAATAATAGTCGCCTGGCTCATGCTCATGCTGTGCTGAACCAGTTCCTTTGTGTTTTCTTTTCCGTCCATCCAGGTCTGGCACCCTGGACCTAGACTCGTGCACAAAGGAGGGAAGAATTCTGAGCTGCACTCGGTCAAATTCTGGCAAGATCAACTTCTTCATCCAGACGGTCCGACCCAAGGACACAGTGATGTGTTACCGTGTTCGCTGGGAGGAGCTGCAGAGTGAGCAGGCGGTGGAGCACGCCATGGCCTACAACGAGTCCCACTGGTACGGAGGGGCAGAGATGGCAACTCAGTACTGGCCCGTAAGAATCCAGGGGGAAGAGGAACCACGGCCTTTCATCACCAGCGACGTCTACTCCAATAGGAATGCCTTTGGGGGAATCCTGGAACGCTATTGGCTGTCATCTAATGCAACCGCAATCAAGATAAATGACTCTGTACCGTTTCATTTGGGCTGGTCGGAGAAGGACAGGACACTGAGGTTCCAGGCCCGGTATCAGAACTCCCCCTTCAGACCACCAGAAGAACAGCAGGCCTTACCTGAACTCAGCTACAGAGTGTGTGTGGGCTCAGATGTGACATCTATTCATAAATACATGGTGAGTGTACTGTTGGCATGCTGTGTCTCACCATCCTCTTCACATATACAAAACCTTCAGTATTCATTTATCTGCAGTGTAGCCAAGTTTATTTATTTATTTTAAAGGAGTCATAACCTGTTTTTTTACGTATCCAGCCCCCCTTGGATCGCTTTGGATCAATTCGTAAAACTTATTAGAAAAGAAAAAAAAAAATTTAATCAAACACGAGCTTGTTCTGACCCTTTTTCCTACCGCGACTTTATCACGCGAGATTATGTGCGAGGTTTTGACTGGTCCGGATGTGCACTGTATGAGGCGCGCGTTGATTCGCCGCAGGAAGGACAGAGCCGGGCGGGGGGCTTGCCTGCATGCAGACTCCAAAACATAAACAGCCCCCTGGTACCGCTTCGGCGATTTCAGGTAGCGGACGGGGCGGGGTTGGGTGGTGAAAGAGGCAAGTAGCCTCCACGGTGAGGTCACCGTAGGAGCAGAATCAAAATCTCCTGCTTTAGGAAGGCACACCATTGTGTGCTATTCCTGTTCGGAAAAAGAGCCGTAGCGAAAAAACGGCGCCACTTTCAAACTCCAGCTTTTCAGGCAAGTTTCAACTGAGGTCAAACACCAATATGCATGTTTTAACAAGAGAAAATGCGATTTCCGGGTGATGACTCCTTTAAGTATATTTTTGGGCTTTTTGCCTTTATCTGATAGCACACAGTATAGATAGATAGATAGATAGATAGGTAGATAGATAGATAGATAGATAGATAGATAGATAGATAGATAGATAGATAGATAGATAGATAGATAGATAGATAGATAGATAGATAGATAGATAGATAGATAGGTAGGTAGGTAGGTATGTAGGTATGTAGATAGATAGATAGATAGGTAGATAGGTAGGTAGATAGGTAGATAGATAGATAGATAGATAGATAGATAGATAGATAGGTAGGTAGGTAGGTAGGTAGATAGATAGATAGATAGATAGATAGATAGATAGATAGATAGATAGATAGATAGATAGATAGATAGATAGATAGATAGATAGATAGATAGATAGGTAGGTAGGTAGGTAGGTATGTAGGTATGTAGATAGATAGATAGATAGATAGATAGATAGATAGATAGATAGATAGATAGATAGATAGATAGGTAGGTAGGTAGGTATGTAGGTATGTAGATAGATAGATAGATAGATAGATAGATAGATAGATAGATAGATAGATAGGAAAGGGGGAGGCAGAGAGAGGGGGAATGATATGCAGGAAAGGAACACCCATGCCGGACCCGAACTGGGGCCACCTGCGGTGAGGACTGCAGCCTCCACATGGGGCGGCCGCTCCACCGCCCCGCCAAGTTTATTTTTAAAGGTGTATAGAAAAGAAAATTGAATTTGAGCGCACTGTAGGTCCTAACATTAGTGTCATCAGACAATAGAGCCCAAACATTGTGCAAAATCCTAGTTTCCAGTAAATCTGGGATGAAAGTGTGGTAGTTTTTTTCCCCATTAGATAATGCAGCAGCACAAATTATACGTCAGCCTGCTCACGATTCATCAGCCACTGATATTGGATCTGTCATCCATCATCTGACACACACACACCGAGCTTGGTCTCACCCCAAGCATCGAATGTCCTGCCCACTCGATAACGACCGATTAAATTTGTTTTCCTTACTCGGGTAAACTCGTGCGGCACCTTGTGAAAACTCGGCGCGACAAACAGGACAAACGGCCATTTCTGTACACCTTTAAGAATAACTTCATTAATCCTCAAAGTAAAATTAGTTTGTCTGGCAGCTCATCTACCATTTGCAAGCCTGATGGCTATGGGTAAATGCTGTGAAATGAGTAAATTACCTGGATGACATTGGGCATTGAACATTCCCTCGCTGACCATTTTTGGGAAACTGCGGTGGGAACAGATGCGTTGACTCTTGGATGCATGTATTGACAGCACCTGGAATGGATCTGTTGCTTCTCCTCCAGGAAATCTGTGCTGCACTTAACTGTAAACTCCAATACAACGTAACAATATTAAGAGCAGAACTGGAGAGAGACGACAGGAATGACCTTGGAGCCGAGCTGCAGTGTTGGCTGGTGTTAATGCTGATGTGATATGACATCATGATGTCTTAACTGCTGTGAAGAAGGAAAATGAACCAGAAAGAATTCTGACTGTTGAAGTCATTTATCAAAACCACCACACAGCTCCTGGCCCTAGCAGGAGATGGACCTCCCTGAGTTTTACATTCTGCTGGATTTTCCACTGTTTGTCAAACACATTTGAAGACACACTGTCTGTCCCCCCAAAAAGTCACACACTCTAATATTTCCTTAGACTGCCTTTAGCTTGGATTATGGCACGTATTCATGGTGGCATAGTTTCCATAAGCTGTCACAACATTTATTTCCGTCCAGAGTTGCAGTATTTTTTTCAAAGATTCTCAGTGGGGTTCAGGTCTGGACTCTGTGGTCTCATTGGACCTTCCTTGAAGAAGATGGTTCCTCACTCTCCTTCTAGTTTTAATAATACGTTGGACAGTTCTTAGCCCACTTTTAGCAATCTACTTAGATGTTTAATTAGATTGATGCCATTAATTTGACCCTTCTGAAACAGATTAACGTCTTTTCCATGATTGATTGATTCTTTTAATGACCACACAGCCATGCTGCTGGAATTTGCTTCCATTACAGCTCATTGGTACAGGTTCCAAACTTATAGACATACATACAGTCACAATGCATATAGGGCCATGCTTGTTCCTCAGCGTACAGAGATAAAGATATTCATTGCGGTGGGAATGATGTTTCTAAAGCGGGTTGTTTTGGAGGCAGTTGTCCTGTAGTGTCTCCCAGAGGACAGCAGCTGGATGGCATAGTGCAGAGTAGGGCTGTCAATCTTCCCCTCAAATCATATTCGAATTTCTAATGCTTCTTATGTTGAATATTCGAATAATATTCGAATATTTTAATGTTTTTTTTGTTTTTTTAATTATATCATTATATACTGGATGCTCATCTTATTATTATGCACTGTCATTTCTTCCACTGAAAGTGTAAATAAGAAAAAACAAGTTTTAAAATCAATACAAAACTTATATAAATAGGTAATACATAATGCCAGAAATATTCAAGAATGATGTTTAATGAAGAAGCTGATGTTAAATCATTCAAATACACACACTCTGAACTATTTTAAGTCTCAAAAAGACAACTCTTCATGAAAAGACAAGCAGGCTTTTTTCTTGTGTTCCGCTTGGTTTTCCATGGATAAAGTAAATAAACTTCATATCAAAATGAAAACATGCTGCTGCTTCTGAGCAGTTTGAATCTGTGATGGAGATGAGCCCACATTAGAGGGTGAATTTCATTTAATTTTGACACATCCGGGGCTTGGAACAGTGAGTTTGGAGCTGACGAAAGGAGAGAAAAAAGAGAGTCTTTCACACTGGCCAGACCCGTGAAATGTTGATTAGAATCGGCATTTGGTGGCACCCGGTGGAAATGATACAACGACTGCTGCGAAGGAACTATAAAGAACTCAGCTGTGATTTAAACTAGGACCTACATCGATTCGAGTAGGCTAGAGCCAGGCTGTAACTGTGTAGTGGAGAATCGCAACACACGCGCGTCCCCTCAGATGCGGCTGCGGTCACTGGCGTGTGTGTGTGGGAAAGAGAGACCCGGAGAAATAAAAGCTCTGACTTGCTTGACGTTGTTTGGTATCACTCGTTGATTTGCACATGTAGGTTAAAATATCTAGACCCGGTCTGAGACGCACGTCCTTTCCAAAACTTCAAGCTCTCATTGTTTACAAACATAGAAATGATCTAAAAATTTGCCGAAAAAATTGAAACAAAAAAAAGAAACGTTAGTTTCCGTTTAACTCAAGATCTCCTTTTTTTTAAAAATTTGAATTGTATTCGAATAGCGAAGTTCGTTTTGACAGCCCTAGTGCAGAGTGAGTGGGATCGGAGACAATTTTTCAAGCTCTGTCCGTTTGTGTTGAAGTGATTTAAGTGATGGAGGGGGGAGCCAGTGATTCTGGATGCTCTGTTAATGATGCACTGTCATTTCTTCCTTGAAAGTGTATGAAGACTGCTGAAGCAGACTGTAATGGATGAGGTGAGGATGCTTTCGATGATGGCTGTGTAAAAGCGGAGCAGGAGATGAAACCTGACTCTGAACTTTTTGAGCTGTTGACGATGGAAGAGTCTTTGCTGGGCTTTTTTGTAGATGTGTTCGGTGTTGGTTTTCCATTTTAGGTTATTGGTGATGTGGGTTCTGAGCAGTTTGAATGTCTCAGTGATGGAGATGGGTTCACATGAGCAGGGGCGTCTCTAGGATTTTGACACATCCGGGGCTTGGCCCAGAAGAGTCCAACAGATGCGCGCGCCGAAATCTTTAGACGTAGAGACATTCTCCATCACTGGTGAAAAAGGTGAAAACGATGCAATCCACAGATCATCAAATGAATGACCCATCTTGAATTTAGTTTACACCTATGTACTGACATTAGCTAGCTACGTAACAACACATTGTTTTTCCATTTAACACATTAGCAGCTACAGTAAAAGAGGCAGGCTGTGCAGGATCCCTGTCTGCTAACTAGCTGCTATCATGCATGAAAAAGAAAATAAACAAGATAGTTTGATGTTATAGCACATTAACTTTAGCAACTTTCCCCTCTAGAAGAAGCCCAAGCATAATTATTTTTAGGTACACAATTCTCACACACTACAATTGCATTTACAGACAGATGCTAATAATAACAGATCGTTTTTTTTCTCATGTAATATCAACTAGCTGCTAGCTAGCTAACGTTAGCTACTAGCTCTAGTAGTTCCAGCTGCAATACTCTTTTCAAAATTATACATTAATTTCTATTCCCATTACCTCTTTGATTGCTGACCACCTTTTGGGAAAACATGGAAATCTTTTTTTTCAGCTGCTACTAGCTACCCAAAGACTGCAGCTTGCTGTTGTCAAGCCTGCCTGCTGTCAGGTATTTGTTTTGCGTCGCTGTTTTGGGTGAATGACGTCATGTGCGACCTGGAGATGTTAACCACTTGTGTGCCAAAGCCAAAGTAGTGGCTTTTTAAAAAATATTGTTACTCAAAGCTGTCCAAAAACACTGTTTTATCAAAGCATAAGAAAACCGTAGTTTGAGAATGTGATCAGAAAATTATTTGTTGTCTTTAATGTTTTAGCCTAGGGACGCCACTGCACCTGAGCACAGGGGTTTTGGGGATAGCTGATGTCTTAGGTCGATGATGAGTTGTTTTGTTTTTGATGTGTTGTGAATGACATCACTACTTGTTGATCTGTGCACTTTTTGTTTCTTGTTGTTGATGAATCCAAATGGTAGAATCCAAAGTAGTGATTTGTGAGCTGGTGAGGGTCTTCTGACATGATTGTTTAAGAAATGAGACTGCATCAGTTAGGGTTAAATAAGTTGTTTCCAGCTGAAACATACTGTAGGCTAATCATCGATGTAGTAATTATCCAATGGGAGGCTTAAATCCAGGTGGTGGCTTCTTTTCTGACAGGCGTGTATAATTATGAACTCTGTTAAACTGCCACTGACTTTTTGTCTGAATTTAAAGATGAATCTAATTTAAGAACCATGGACTTTCACAGTAATCTCTGTGCAGTGGTATTTAAAGGAATAGTTCAACATTTTGGAAACTACTTACTTGCTTTGACATTGAGATTTCAGTCAGCAGAATGCTCAATATGGCACTACAGGCTGGCTCTGTCCAAAGGGAACAAAAACAAACTAACAGCACTCTAAAGCTCATAAGTCAACCTGTTCTTGTTTGTGCTGGACTATTGTCAGCAGAGAATGCTGCTGTCTTCAGTCATTATGCTAAGGTTAGAGGGTAGAGGAATGTACAGTATGTCTTTAATACATACAGTATGAGCCTAATAGAAGAGAGAGACATACCTTTTGAACAATGAACTGTGTGTGCTCTGTATGCATTTTTGCACAGGTACGTCGGTACTTCCCAAAGCCAATCAAGGTCCCGTCCACTGAAGTGTTCAAACATCCAGTGTGGTCAACGTGGGCTCTCCACAAGTCATCTGTAACTCAGGAGAAGCTGTTGCGCTACGCCGCTGACATCACAGAACATGGCTTCTCCTGCTCCCACCTGGAGCTGGACGACCGCTACACCGCCGACTACGGAGAGTTTGACTTTGACCCACAGAAGTTCCCCAACGCCAGCGGGATGTTCGACAAACTCAGAGAGGACGGGTTCCAGGTGTCACTCTGGACACATCCCTTCATTAACTACGACTCCATTAACTTTGGCGTGGCCGTGGAAAAGGGCCTGTTTGTCCGGGAGCCCAGCGGCAAGCTGCCGGCTCTGGTCCGCTGGTGGAATGGTATCGGAGGAATCTTGGATTTCAGCAACCCAGACGCCAGAGAGTGGTACTCCTCCAACCTGCGCAGCCTCAAAACCCGCTACGATGTGACCTCATTCAAATTTGACGCAGGAGAAACAAGCTACCTCCCCCAGCAGTTCAGCACCCTGGTCCCGCTGTCCGACCCCTCCACCTTCACCCGCCGCTACACGGAGATGGCCGTCCCCTTCAGCGAGCGCGCCGAGCTGAGGGTGGGCTACCAGAGTCAGAACATTTCCTGCTTCTTCAGGATCATCGACAGAGACTCGGTGTGGGGTTACGAGCTCGGCCTCAAGTCCATCATCCCAACTGTTCTGACCATTAGCATTCTGGGCTACCAGTTTGTCTTACCTGACATGATCGGAGGAAACGCATACCCTAACCGCACCACAGGTATGAGTCTCCATTTATGGCTCCAGAGAGTCTTAGATCTGGTCCTGTTCTACCCTCTGATGCCTGCTCTGTCTTTCAGGTGACAGTGGTCTGCCGGACAGAGAGCTGTACATCCGATGGCTGGAGCTGTCAGCTTTTATGCCCGCCATGCAGTTCTCTATTCCACCCTGGGCCTATGACAGCGAGGTGAGCAGCACATTACAGGATCCGTCTTCCAGTTGGAAAAAATGTTTTTACATGATGTTTTCTGTTATTCCTGTGGTTCAATCCAAGTACATGTGTTCTTTAAAAAAAAGCTTCTTCCTTTTATTTAAAGGGATAGTTCACCCAAACTTAAAATTTCACTCATTATCTACTCACCCTCATGTCCTCCGTGCTTTCTCTGAGTTACGGGGGGTCCACGCAGCAGTATTTGTCCATATAATGGTTGTGAATGGACACCACTTTTCTTCGTCCAAAAAGACACAAAATACCTCCATACTGCTCGTCTGTAATGTCCCTCTTGTATTGAAGCCCCGACATGGGAAATTGTTCCGAAAATAATTGAATAAGTCTATATTTTAAGCTTGTTTGTAGCAGAAGCTCCCAGTGTCTCAGTTCACTGCTCTTCCTGTGTCAGTGCACTGACCGGTGAAACAATTTCTCAAGTGACGTCATTGACACGTTTTTCCGATCTGTTGCCTGTGAAAGTCACTATAACGGCCTCTCGTAACTTCCGACCCGTGAACTCGTACCAGATCGAACTGGTACGACTTCACAGGTCAGAAAAACACGAGTTATGGGTTGCCTTGAACGCACCATGAGTTAGCAGCCCCCGCCCTCGTCAGGCATCTATTGGTCCTCGTCCCTACGTCACCACATTCACGCGATGCATCCCTTGGCTGCACACACAGCCCTTCATGCCGTTCTCTCTCCTCATTGGTTAACACTTGTATCCCACAAGGAAAGTTTTCTCCTGGTTTACAGCAGAGCAGAGTGACGGAGAGACTCGTGTTTCGTACCTACCTACCTACCTACCTACCTACCTACCTACCTACCTACCTACCTACCTACCTACCTACCTACCTACCTACCTACCTTCCTACCTACCTACCTACCTACCTACCTTCCTACCTACCTACCTACCTACCTTCCTACCTACCTACCTACCTACCTACCTACCTACCTACCTACCTTCCTACCTACCTACCTACCTTCCTACCTACCTACCTACCTACCTACCTACCTACCTACCTACCTACCTACCTACCTACCTACCTACCTACCCACCTACCTACCTACCTACCTACCTACCTACCTACCTACCTACCTACCTACCTACCTACCTACCTACCTACCTACCTACCTACCTTCCTACCTACCTACCTACCTACCTACCTAACACTGTGTCTTTGTGGATTCCTGTGCAGGTGATCCAAATAGCACAGAAGTTCACAGAGCTTCATGAGACCCTGGTGGCTCCCAGGGTTCTTGAACTGGCGGGTGAGGTTCTCGATACAGGAGACCCGATCATCAGGCCCCTTTGGTGGATCGCCACTGACGACGAGGCGGCCTACAAGATCGACTCCCAGTTCCTGATAGGGGACGATCTGATGGTGGCCCCGGTGCTGGAGCCAGGGAAGCAGGAGAGGGACATCTACCTCCCGGCAGGACGCTGGAGAAGCTACAAGGGGGAACATTTTGATAAAGGCCCCATTTACCTGACTGACTACCCCGTTGACCTGGATGAGGTAGCTTTCTTTACATGGGTTCACTGAAAACTTCTTAGACACACGCAGTATGCACATATACATTCTTGTGAGCACACATGCCAAGAAATAGAGGCAAATGTTTGTTTTTCAAAGGGAAATGACCACTAGGGATCTGTTGCTCCAGCAGAATGTGACTTTTGGTAAAGATTAAGCTCACGTTTACTCTGTCCAGCCCTTTATCTGGACTACGCCTGCAAATTTGAACCGTCCACCCAAAGAATTAGATTGTTCCATCCTAAATCTGATCCTCATCCTCATGTGCCTTCCACAGCCAATAGTAATACCGATCTCAGATTGTATCACCACCACAGTCTTCCACCTAATGGACGTATAGATTTACATTTTTCTTCAAAGCCTGAGTCCTCTAGCTAGATTGGTTTTGGTTTTAGTGAGAGTTGGATTTATTTAGCTTCTGTGTGACAGGGTTGGCCACTCAACTGACCATTAATACTCTTGAGTTGGACAGATGCACCTGAGTTTAGAGGACGTGTCCGACCTTATGTGACTACTGCTACTGCGGAATTGTGATTTTACATTTTTAAATGAACTACCTGTGAAAGCAAACATGCATTAATGAGTAAAACTAAGCTAGTCTTGTATTTATTTAGTTTGATTGACACTACTCATTTAGCTTTCTTTTGATTGATGGATGTTGTCTGAGTGTATATATAGTGTATATATAGTAAATGAATGTGACTGGGTTTAAGCTACTCACCTGTACTAAAAGACAACGTGATCAACAGGCTGACTGTGAATTCTATGTCAACTTTTCCCTGACCTGTAGTGCCATTATGTCAATGCAGTGCCAAAACGTCTGGTGTGTTTTATTTTCATTTCAATTCACAGCTCAGGGTAGATTTAAAAAGAAAAAACACTTGTTAGATTAATTTAATTGATCCACAGCAAGACGTAGATTTATTAGAACTGCTGCTGGTTTGCCTTGTTAAATAAGAGACGCCATATTTTCCTGTGCTGTCAATGTCTGCCTTGTGACTTTAATTTGCCTTATCAGCTGAGCTAGAGTATGCCAGCCTTAGCACAGAGGATTGTTATGGGAGTAGAGCATCTTTGGTGTTATTAGAATGCTATTATGGTAATCCTTGTGTTGCTTTGCTGCACGCTTGATTCCACCGAGAGATGGAGCCAAAGTTAGAGATGTTACAAAGCTTACACAGTGCAATTAGAGCAAATTTAGAATACATATGTCAGTGTGGCAGGCATATGGAGACAAAATGACAATGCCACCATATTTTCACAATGCTTTTATATTTCATAGTTTGTAAAGAGATCACAAAATGCACAATGTAAAAGCTGACATGTGCTTTAAAGGGAATTTTAGGAGGTATTTGCCAAAGCACTTTACAAATGTATTGCTTTTCCTTATGCATAGACTAAACAGTATGGTTGATATTTTGTGAAGAGCTTCCAAAGGCATCAGAGGAATGTGTATCCTAAACATCACCAAAACTGAAGTCAGATATTTTTTTATGACAATAACAATATGCTCAATCTCACACTGGGTTACATCTAGAGAACATCTCAGAACCGTCTATCTGCGACTTAAAGGTTGGGGTGGAGATTTTATTCTGGATCATGTTTTACTAATCTGCTAGAAATCCTCTGAACACCCAATAGCAACTGAGTAAATAAAGGCTTTTTCGCAAAAATGAAAAAAATCACTTGCCTGGGGAACGAACAAGCCTCAAAAAACACCATCCAATTACGTACAATGTCATGTTGTTGTCAATTGGATTGTGATGTGTCAAATATGCTGCCGTCTCTCTCCCTACTCTTGTGTACACAATCAGAGATGGAAAAGATGGCCATCATTGTAGCTCTGGCAATGCGCATTGGCTGTCTTCACCTACGTCCCTGGAAAGGTGAAGGCGTGGCTTCAGAGAGCAGTCTGAGGGAAGGGGCTGGGACTGGTGTATTTTCAAAATGTAGCCTGATAGAACCCATTTTCCAAGATCTCCAGCTCTACCTTTAATTTGCCTATGAAGACTGAATGTAAGAAAAGTGCTGTCTCTTTAGAAGCAAAGGATGTTTTGGCAGGCCCACGCATCAGAACAAATAAAGAATAAAGATTGAGTCAGATTCCTGTATGCTACAGAGCAAACCAAATCTTCATGTAATGCATCTGAATTTGTTACGGTGCTGGTCCTTTCTGAACTTTGCACAGCAGCATGCTGCAGTGAGAGTTTTAATTTAAAGGAGTCATCAACCGGAAATCGACATTTCTCTTGTTAAAACATGCATATTGGTGTTTGACCTCAGTTGAAACTTGCCTGAAAAGCTGGAGTTTGAAAGTGGCGCCGTTTTTTCGCTTCGGCTCTTTTTCCGAACAGGAATAGCACACAAGGGTGTGCCTTCCTAAAGCAGGAGATTTTGATTCTGCTCCTACGGTGACCTCACCGTGGAGGCTACTTGCCTCTTTCACCACCCAACCCCGCCCCGTCCGCTACCTGAAATCGCCGAAGCGGTACCAGGGGGCTGTTTATGTTTTGGAGTCTGCATGCAGGCAAGCCCCCCCCCCCCCCCCCGGCTCTGTCCTTCCTGCGGCGAATTAACACACGCCTCATTACATATTATACAATGCACATCCGGACCAGTCAAAACCTCGCGCGTAATCTCGCGTGATAAAGTCGCGGTAGGAAAAAGGGTCAGAACAAGCTCAATGTTTGATTGAATTTTTTTTTTTTTTTTCTAATAAGTTTTACGAATTGATCCAAAGCGATCCAAGGGGGGCTGGATACGTAAAAAACCAGGTGATGACTCCTTTAAAACATTTAAATGACTCAACATCCAAAATCTTCTTGTCTGCTTGGATTCTCCTCAGGATCAACCACGTCCTCCTGATTTTTTCATGATTATCATGTTTTATGTCCTGTTATCACTCCTGGCTTCTTCATGACTAAGCTGTTTGGTTTTGGTTTTTTGTTGTTGTTGTGCTGTAATTGGTGTGTGAAAGGCAAAACTGAAGCGATTAAACAATTCAGTCATTGATCAGATTCTGTGTTTGTTGTAGTCATTCACTGCTTTTACATATTGATGATGCAAAAACTCTGTGACACACCACACTGCTGTGCACTTTAGCTGAGAATGTTAACACTGCAAAAACTCAAAATCTTTCCAAGAGTCTTATTTCTTGTCAAAATGTCTCATTTCTAGTCAAAACTAATCCCATCACCTAAAAATGAACGTGTGTTTAGATCATTTTCACTTGTTTCAAACAAATTTTCACTCAAGTAGAAAAATCTGCCAATGGAGCAAGTTTTTTGTGCTTGTAATAAGAAAGAAAAACTTGCTCCATTGTCAGATTTTTCTACTTATTTCAAGTGAAAATTTGTTTGAAACAAGTGAAAATGATCTGAAAACAAGTTCAGTTTTAGGTGATGAGATTAATTTTGACTAGAAATGAGGCATTTTGACAAGAAATAAGACAAATATTCTTGGAAAGATTTTGAGTTTTTGCAGTGAACATTCTCAGCTAAAGTGCACAGCTGTGTGGTGTGTCACAGCTGTGTGGTGTGTCACAGCTGTGTGGTGTGTCACAGTGTCAAGTTGAAAGCTATGGGGGGACAGGTACACATTGTCCATGATGTAATGAAGTGCATCAGCTTTAGATACAAGGGCTTCAGGTGTGGAGGTAACTTACCTTTCACACTGAGGGACAGGGCAGGTGGGTGTAATCCATGGAGGTGACCTGCCTGCTGTCAACAGTCCAGGCTGCTATGGTGATAGACAGTTCACTTCTATGTTTCATGGCACGCAGGTGTTACTAAATACCAGTCAATAATACCAATACCAATCAATAAAGACTTGAGTCATAAAGTGTGTTCAACACTTCTCCTGGTCAACATGAGGTGGCACTGTTGTAATACATAGTTATTTTGCTTGTCGTGTGCCAAGGAAGGCATGCATGTGTGTGCAGCAGCAGCAGCCTTCATCCATGCCAATGGTCTCAAGCTGTCGCTGATAAACAGCTGCCAACTCTGGGCCAAGAAAAGGGGCTGTGCACCGCCAAAATGGACTGAGCAACTTCATGGTAACAAACATGCATGTAAACTGTGCAGGATTTAAACTGTATCATTGGGTAACACTTTATTTTAAGGGGTCATTGTTCCTATGTATCTACCTAATTAATTACAGTGTAATTACCTATGTAACTGCATGTAATAACATGTACTTGCATTGTAAATACACAGTGTATTGTAAACACACTATGTATTGCATTGTAAATACATAGTGTGTTGTAAATACACTATGTATTTACAATGCAGGATTACATAGGTAATTACACTGTAATTAATTAGGTAGGTACACAGGAACAATGACCCCTTAAAATAAAGTGTTACCTATCATTGATACCGGGATATAATAATAATAATAATAATACATTCTATTTAGAGGCACCTTTCATGGCAGTCAAGGTCACCGCAAAGAAACAATTTTAAAAAACGTTTGAGGGAGTAGGCCTGTTTACAAAGGTGGGTTTGCACAATACTTTATGAGAAACAGTGAATTCAAACATCAGCTATGCTTTCTAGAGAACTCCAATAATCCCTCTGTAATGTTCCATCTTTGGTCAGAATTGAATATGTATGCCCAGGGCCGTAGGGGAGAAAGGTGATGATAATTCTAGGGGCCCAGCGCCCAGTAGGGCCCACAAAAAACCCAGTAGTCTAATCTTTGTATGACTGAATTGTTCTGCTTAGACCCTGAATAATACTCATAATGCTGCATTAGCATCAGAACAAAGTAGGGTAAATAAAAAATGATAATACATATGTAGTTGGAAAAAAAAGTGGAAAAGTCTGGGGCCCACATTAGTATTCTTTCAGGGGGCTCAGAATTCCTAGTAACGGCCCTGCGTATGACTACTTAGTACAGGAGACGTGAGTGGACTCCAAACACAGTTAATGAAATAGAAAAGGTATAAATATAGAACATATCCTTGATGAACAAACATTTGTCAGAAAAACACAAACACTGTCCATAATAGCCATGATAATCTTTATTATCTGTCCAGCTGTGCAGCATGTGTTCAGCTTCATCCCTCACATGTTGGTGCAAAGCTAACAATCACAACATCCGTCACCCGGCCCCACACACTCCCACACACTCAGTCTGCAAAAATAGCTCATAATAATAAAGCAGTGATTTCCAATGATCCACACAAAGACTTTCCCGCTCCTTGCCCACCACCACCAAGTCCCCTCACTGTGAGCTGGCTCTTGTATTAATAGGCCCTGGTGTATTAAGTAATGATGGCGATGACGTTTTGCCGAGCATCAAACCGGACTCTCCACCCTATCAGCAGTGAGCACCTTACTGCCCCACCCAACACATACTCCATGTCCAAGTGGCATATCTCTGCTGCCTGGCAGGCAGCTAGGAAAAATATAAGAAAAGAAGAAAATGGCTTCATTAAAAAAAAGACATCCTCCACCTACCACTGCTTTACACAAATTACACATCTCTCATTTTACAACTTTAAAAAAATAAAACAAAAAAAACATATACTCATTCTGCTATAAAAGATCCTGACATTTTCAAACTGATACATTTACCACCTTTTTATTCCCTCTTGAAAAAATGTCTCCAGTCTGATTCTGTAATGCCTGCTGGCTGACAGCAGAGATAGTGCAGCAGAGGGTGGGGGCAGTAAGATGTTCAGTGATGATAAAACAGAGCGCGAACAGTCAGTTAAGACGCTGCATTGACATATATGCACTGATGCACTTCACTTCAATTTTTATGCATCATCTTCCATCAAACCATCAAACACAAGGCTAATGGTGCTGATGAAGATAAAGGCAGTGGGAGCGATGGTGGGAAGGAGACTGGTTGACTGGGCTCATCTCTGTGGCCCAACTGTGGGAATGTTGCATCCCATAGCCAAGCAGATGCACTCATGGTCACAGAGGAGGAACATAGGGGGTTACATGCTCACACTTTACTTGAAGGTGGATTATGACATTGACATAATGTTTATGACTGTGACTCTTATGATCAGACCTTCAAGTAAAGTGGGTAACACTTTACAATAAGGGTCCCTTAATTAACATTAGTTAGTACATTATTAAGCATTAATGAACTGTTTACAGATATCATTATTAGGTATTATTTCGGATTAGGAAATACATTAATTAATGTAGTTAATTTACTACTCAAAGTTAGTTAATACATTATTAAGTAATAATAAAAGTTGAATAATGCAGTTAGTTATCATTATGTATGCATTACTCAGCATTAATTAACATTACTTCATAAATTCATGCTTAATAATGTACTAAGTAACGTTAATTAAGGGACCTTTATTGTAAAGTGTTACCGGTTACCTTTGCTCACTGTTTCCTGATAAACTGCTCTTCATTATAAAATAGACACACACTTCTATATTCCTTAATGAAACCAAAGATCAGTAATTTTGTGAATTAAGAGGAAGCCATGTATTTGACTCCTTGGTTTTGATGAAATTTAGGGCTTTTAACCATACACATATTTTCAGATTTTCTTTTTTTTTTTAAAGTCAAATTAAACATGGAGACATTGGGATTCTTCTTTTGTAGCGCAGGGAACATCGTTGCTGTGATACAGAGGCAAAAGCTGTATAAATGACAGAATGTAATTAATATTAAAACCCTGGAATATTATGTTGTTATTTTGTCACAGAAGTTCACAGTTTCTCTGTGAGTCTGCAAGGAAGCATTTCACATTGGTGAGTGTTAAAATAACAAAACACATCAAACGAAAAACGAATGTCTGTTAGTCTGTGTTAGTAAACTTATAGCCATAGATAATAATGGCTTCATAACAAAGCACTATTTTGCTGCACTTGATAGTCAATCATACTGTAGTTTAATTTAGTTAACTGTAAGTGTAATCTGTCATTGGTGTTGAATCATACAAATAGGGTTAAAAAAAAAAACAGGAAGAGGGTGAAATATTCTCAGCTGTGGCTGCTGCAGAGCCTCAGAGAAAGAGTGTGGTGATGGCTGAGGACAGCAGCAGGAGGACGGCGCTGGAACCAGAGACTACGGCGCTGTTACAGAGATCCTCTTCACAGCAGTTCATGTATTTTAAACAGTTTAATCCTCTCCGACAGCCCTTTGTGATGACACCTGTAGAACACAAAGTAAGAAGAAGCTCAGAAATTCACCACAGCAATAAACTAGCTCTGATTGGCTGACTGATCAGCTGTTAAGAGTCTAGTATAGTATAGTATCAATTATTGTGGAGGACAACATACCCGTCTTATTGAAGGAGAAACAGTTGTCCAAGAGCTCTGGACAACTTATAGTCCGGGTGCAGTATATTGTAGGGTCTTTAGCAGTTACACATGAGTAACATTTTAATCCACATGCTATACAGAAACACAAAATACAAACACACGCTTTAGGATACACTATGTCACCTTTGACAGCACCAATGAAAATATTCCACCAAGACAACATGTTCAACTCTAATAGAAAGTCAAACAGCTTTTAGATGACACTGTGGAACTGTCATCAGTTTAAAATATAGCACCAAAAATGTCAGCGTGCAGCCGAGGCCCTAGAAACAGCAGCTGGACTCACCTGTGGACAGAATGATAAACAGGATCAGAGCTCCATACAGCCGCATCATGACCAGAGAGACAGCACACTTCATCAAGTGAGAGGGGATGGTTTAGGAAGGTGTGAATGCTCTCACACCGTTCCTTTTATAGTCCACCCTCACTGAGCAGGACCGTGCTCACATGACCTCACATGACCTCCTGCTGAGGAAACCTCCAACCAGCTCCATGCACATATCAAAGAGGGACTAAGACAAGAACTCACATTGAAATCAGATCATATTTTCCAGCAAATAATCTCCTTTTTGTTTTTGCAATCACATAATAAAATTAATTAAAGTCACACATGACATCACACATGGCATTACATTTCATTTGCATACATTCATTATTATTATTGTTATTATTATCATCATTATTATCTGTTAAGGCCACTATACACCAGCTGTATACTTCGAAAAGGCTACACTTTGGCGCCATCTTGTGGCCGTTTGTTGGTCACAACAACTATGATTTGTTATCTTTTTCTAATTTGATAAAATTCTCTTTTTTGAAAGTTGTTTTTCAGTGTGTCAGTGGACTGGCCCCACAAGCAATGTCACAGATCTTTACTAAATCAGACACTGTGGGACAATGACAAGGAGCATGAGCAGGCAGAACTGTAAAATCAAAGATGCAGGACAACATTCGGTCAGTCAACCCTTTTAGTGCTGGGTACACACCTATGGAATTCTTTACCATCAGAGATCAAACTGAAATAAAGATGTTTAGTGCTAGAGCTACACATTGGCTTAAGCAGCAGCAGAAATGTGAACATTAACTTCTCTCAAGTCATTGTCAATACAGCATTTTACTAATGCTTAATGTATTTAATTTGTGCAATTTCTTAATCTAAAGTTTGTAGCTGTTTTTATTTATTCATGATACCTGTCCACTGTATTATTCACTGTATTGTATTATTGCACTTATTGCATTCAGTATCTTTTATCTTCAGCCTGACCAGGGACAAAGACTGCAAATTAGCTGAAGCTAGACGTCTTGTATGCATCGCATTTCTCATTCTTTGTAGCAATGTTGTATGTATCGTCCCTGTTAAATAAACATTAAAATAAAGATATATATGAGAATTGAACTGTGAGAATTTTCAGAGTCCTCCGTTCCTTCTCTGAGTTACGGGGGGTCCACGTAGCAGTATTTGTCCATATAATGATTGTGAATGGACACCACTTTTCTTGGTCCAAAAAGACACACCAAAAAACATCCAAATACCTCCATACTGCTCGTCTGTAATGTCCCTCTTGTATTGAAGCCCTGACATGAGAAATAAGTCTATATTTGAAGCTTGTTTGTAGCGGAAGCTCCCAGTGTCTCAGTTCACTGCTCTTCCTGGCCGGTCAGTGCAAATCACGCGAGATTTGCACCGGTGGTGTCCATTCACAACCATTATGGACAAATACTGCTGCGTGGACCCCCCCTCCTCCCGTAACTCAGAGAAGGAACGGAGCTCACAGCTCTTAGTCGACGTGAGGGTGAGTAGATAATGAGTGAAATTTGAATTTTGGGTGAACTATCCCTTTAAGCAGAAGGCCTGTGATTCAGTTTCTGGCTTCACATTCAACTTGGTTAAATATGCTGCACTCTGATGCAATGTTAGAAATGAGGTAACTGTGTGAAGTGCTCTACATGGTGAAGAAGTGCACTACATTCCCATTTGAATGAGTCATTTCTTCATTTTTAGTGAGTTCTTCCATGTTTCAAATCTTTTTATGAAAGCATGTCATTTGTATGTAACTGCTCAGAAGCCAAGGAAGTGTAAGTGAAGTGATTACACAGTGCTCTGTTATTCCAGGCTATTCCCTCATGAAGTGAGGTGTTGGTCAGTTGGAACCAGTGGCTGTCTGCACAGACAAGGCCTCCATTATGCTTCCAGGACTGTGCTCCATGGGTATTTTTTTCCATCAGGCATCAGTTATAAAGTTGCTTTTCATGCCAATGACACAAGAGGTCCATGTCTGTATGAGTGATTGAACAGCAGAGTCATTTTATGAGGTAGAGACACGAGATATTTTATTAGTTTGACCTAATTTTATTAAGACGGATGAAAGTAACTGAGTTTGATGTAAAGTGCGTTTATCATGCTTCACACCGTCTAGCTTACATTCTTAGAAGCATGATTGTTTGCTTAGGTAGTGTGCTCAAGCACGTATTTGCATTTAGGTCAGAGTGGGACAGAAATAAACTGCAGCCTGAGACCGAGAAAAACGGCCATCAGGCACGTCATGTCAGAGTTGATCCACTTGTGCTTCATACTGTAGGAGAGAAAGACATGAGCCAGTCACACGTTCACAGTTGTTCTTGGTCTGGTTTGCAAGTCATGCTTTATCTCATATAAACAGTTGTATCCTCTGACAACATTCAACCTACTATTTGTTGTTTATTCCACCGGAAGTAAGAAAGGTTGTCACCTAGAGCTTCTACAGGTCCATCAAGGTATAGGCTGTCTCTGCAGGGTCCAGATCTGCCTCATTTATCCTTAACATCATTATAAGTCAGGGGCGTAGCACCAAATTCTGGGCCCTGTACACTCCTAATGTCAGTGGGCCCCTATCCATGAGTTGTTTTTGAGGTAAATTTATACAAAGCTGCCAAAGTGCGTTTCCGTCAGGGTCAGTTTTTTGGCAAGCAATCTCTTGTTGGCACTATACTGGCTTTGCATTTACCTTGAAAACAACTCGTAACGTTCTGTTATTATCTCATATCATATCTCCGCCGATCTAAAAATATCTTGCACCGACAATTAAAGGTTTAGTTTAGTGTGTTATTTTGGTCTTATAAAAACAAATATAATAGACAAATATAAAGGTATAAATACAAAACAAAACAAATCAGAACAAAAACACAACAAGCAACACAACTCACTTTGACCGAAAAGGTGTAGGCTGAAGCATCAGCTTCCCTTAAATAACATTTTCCTTTCACTCATTTAAAAACACTTTTTTTTTACAGAAGGTACCAAATCTACTCCTAAAACTATAGTAATTATGGGGGTGGTGTTTAGCTCAGTTGGTAGAGCACCCGCCCCATGTGTAGAGGCTATAGTCCTCAGTGCAGGCGGCCCCGGTTTGAGTCCCGCGTCCCCCCCATCTGCCTCCCATTTCCTGTCACACTCTGAACTGTCCTATCTAATAAAAGCATGAAAAAGCCAAAAAATTATACTTAAAAAAACTAAAAACTACAGGGATTATGGCATTGGGCCAATTTGCCAAAATGTTGAAATATCCCTTTAATAGCTGCTTCCCCTAATTCGGCCTTCTTTGTTTTTCTTTCCACTCTTTGTTTTTCTTTTTCCAATTTATGTTTTTTGGGTGGCAGGATAAAAGCTAGCCTCATTCAATCTGGGCTCACTGACGTTAGGGGGCCCCCAGAATGTCCAGTATGCTGTGGGAGGACTTGGGGGGCCAGATTCATATGTACAAAAAAAAACAACAACAAAAAAAAAACATCACACAAAAAAATAATAACCACTCCCATGTTATTTGTAATATCATTATTTTTCAAAGCAGCAGTAGTATGGCAGTGATTGTTTTTGGTACTTGGAAACAGGGCCGTTGCAAGGAATTCTGGGCCACCTGAAAGAATACTACAGTAAGGTGGGCCCCTGGTTTTTCCTTTTTTTTTTCTTTCTAGACTACAGTCTCATTTCTTATTCAGCCTGGGGTTCTTTGTGGGCCCTACTGGGCGCTAGGCCCCTGGAATTATCATCACCTTTCTCCCCTACACGGCCCTGCTTGTAAGTACGGTGGCTGGGCAGTGCAAGTGTGAAACAAACAATTTTTTTCATTTCATTCAACCAAGGAAAAAACCAATGATCTTTTTATGAAAGAAATGTGACTTTTATGAGCACTGACACAAATGTAGAGGAACGCTTACCAGTCCCAACACAAACTTACAAACAACAGAATCTTCAGAGTAAGGGGAATGTAATAATGACATTAAGATGAACATTAAAACTCCCTCGCCCTAAGAAGGGGGCAACAATTGTTTATTTATAAGGCACTGATAAAAAAACTAAAAAAAAAACTTCCACTGTACCTATCTAGCCTACTGAGCTTCAGATCTTTTAGCTATCCCACTCGTACACAAGACCCACTGGCTCTTAATATTCCAGAGGTGGGAAAAGGCATTGTTTATTTCGCCCCTTTTAAAGGAGTCATAACCTGTTTTTTTACGTATCCAGCCCCCCTTGGATCGCTTTTGATCAATTCGTAAAACTTATTAGAAAAAAAATATAATAATTTTAATCAAACATTGAGCTTGTTCTGACCCTTTTTCCTACCGCGACTTTATCACGCGAGATTACGCGCGAGGTTTTGACTGGTCCGGATGTGCACTGTATGAGGCACGCGTTGATTCGCCGCAGGAAGGTCAGAGCAGGGGGGGGGGGCTTGCCTGCATGCAGACTCCAAAACATAAACAGCCCCCTGGTACCGCTTCGGCGATTTCAGGTAGCGGACGGGGCGGGGTTGGATGGTGAAAGAGGCAAGTAGCCTCCACGGTGAGGTCACCGTAGGAGCAGAATCAAAATCTCCTGCTTTAGGAAGGCACACCCTTGTGTGCTATTCCTGTTCGGAAAAAGAGCCGAAGCGAAAAAACGGCGCCGCTTTCAAACTCCAGCTTTTCAGGCAAGTTTCAACTGAGGTCAAACACCAATATGCATGTTTTAACAAGAGAAATTGCGATTTCCGGGTGATGACTCCTTTAAACAGAATAATCTACTGTCTCAGCTTCACTGATTTCCTTGAATCATTTTAAATACATTCTTGTTGATCTCATGATTTGATGATGTTGAATGTACATATTATGGATATGTATTGTAATGTGTATGATTTGTATTGTGCTGTAATCAGGGCGCCACTGAAAGTGAGAGCGTGCTCTCAATTGCCCCCCCTGAATAAATAAAGGTGATGAATGAATGAATGAAAAATACAGTGTATAAACCGAAGAATCAGTAGTACCGTTATGTAAATACGGATGAGTCTTTCCAGGCAAATGAAAGGAGTGATCCGGGAACATGTCTGTCCTCTCTCCTTCCCACTCTGCCTCTCTGAGTGACCTCTGTGTCCTGCACACAGACCAGCTCTGAGCAGTCTGGATACCAAAGATCTGTGCTCCTTCATGCGTGTCCTTGATACACTTCTCATTTTCTGGACAGATGATTTCAGTAGATCAGAGGCCAGTGCTAGGAAGCCAGTTTAACATACTCAGGATAACTCAGTTATCTGGGTTGACTGAGCCTAACATTGTCTATCAAATTGTTCAGTTACCGGGTTTCCCTTTCTGGCTCTGAGCTGCTTCATGTGAGAGAGGCACAGTTGTTCATTAAAAACAACATCGACGCATATGGAGGAGAAGAGCATGACTTATAAATACATTTCTGAGTTTTTCTAATAAGATGGATATACTGTATTCATCAGCGTGAGGATCACGCATCATAATCTCGGAGTTGAATACTCTGATGTTTTTTAAACGGAATGTGATATTTGATATCTTCTTACCGAGATCAGCCTCCTCCACCCAAAGTCTTACTGGAAGTGAGTGATCAGCTCCCAGACTTGGAGGATGACACAGCAGCTCTTTTCAGGATGAGGTCTTAATGAGTCTGGGCAAAAGACAAATAAACAGCTCAGCTTGGACTGTGTCCAAAATACCAGAGCACAGAGAAAGAATGATGCTTATTGTTCATTGTGTACCTGCAGATAGACAGGCACGAAGGAGGGAGCAGAGGGTTGGTATTCAGATTTCACCTGTCTTCTATAAATCCTCTGCAGTGCAGAGCAGCCATGAATTGAGTTTATTGTGAGGAGCAGGCGAGGAGCAGTGGAGAGGAAAAAACCACCAGTGAGCGGCCGCTCGAAGATTCTGACTGTGGAAAAATGAGCAGTGATTCTCCGCTTCATGGCACTGAGCTGGGACAAGTGTGGACAGTGACACAGTTCATCACAGAGAAGAAGTAGGAACATTAGAAAATGTGTCCATCATCAGAGAGGTGACAAACACTCTGGAGCCTCGGTTCGGATGAAGAGCTCTTTTTAAACCAAGAGATACGTCAGTTAAATAGTATTTCAAAGGGAAATACTATTACCCCCCCTTTGAAATACTATGACCTGGACAAATGAGAATATGCACAGGCTTAAATAGTATTGACAATGTGATTCCTAGAAAAAAAATCCTAAAAAAAAGCATAGCAAGAACATAAAACATCAAAATAAAGCAATACCTTAAATAAAGTTGTTAAACAAAGCTTTGAGCTACAAAAAAACAACAATTGAATCTAGACAGCTTCAAAATATTCTTGAACTTAGCAGAAATAAAGAACAAAGTGTGATTTTGAACGCGGGTGGGAAATTTGAGCCAGGGTGAAGGTTGGTCTTTACCCTAAAATGGTTATAGAAGTAATTACTTTCTTTCTACCATTTTTTCCCCTTTTTCTTCACCTTTATTATTTTTTGGTTGCTGTTGTTGTTAATGTTATTTGTTACTGTGTTTGTGGTTGATGTTGCAGCTTTTTTTGTATTACTTTTCTCCTTCTTTCTGGTTTGGTCTTACAGGGATAGTTCACCCAAAATTCAAATTTCACTCATTATTATTATTATGTCGACTAAGAGCTGTGAGAATTTTCAGAGTCCTCCGTTCCTTCTCTGACTTACGGGGGGGCAGCACAGCAGTATTTGTCCAAATGGTTGTCAATGGACTCCAGGTTTCTTTGTCCAAAAAGACACACCAAAAAACATCCAAATACCTCCATACTGCTCGTCTGTAATGTCCCTCTTGTATTGAAGCCCTGACACGAGAAATAAGTCTATATTTGAAGCTTGTTTGTAGCAGAAGCTCCCAGTGTCTCAGTTCACTGCTCTTCCTGAGTCAGTGCAAATCTCATGTGATTTGTACTGACATTTCTCACGTGGGGGCTTCAATACAAGAGGGACATTACAGACGAGCAGTATGGAGGTATTTAGATGTTTTTTGGTGTGTCTTTTTGGACAAAGAAAGCTGGTGTCCATAGACAACCATTATATGGACAAATACTGCTGCGTGGACCCCCCGTAACTCAGAGAAGGAACGGAGGACTCTGAAAATTCTCACAGCTCTTAGTCGACATGAGGGTGAGGAGATAATGAGTGAAATTTGAATTTTGGGTGAACTATCCCTTTAAGGACTCTCACAGGAAATTACAACAGCAGCAAACATGGATGAGTCACCAAGGATGAGAACTCTGAGGTATTGTGGAACCAGGAGAGACAGGATCTCTGTGTGAGTTGTGTGGTTTGTACCGACATGACAATCTTAGCTGGTCCACTACCTCTGATCAGGATCCTCATTTCTAAGACTGAGAACAACTAAATAGTCTCCATGCTGAAGGCTGTGTACACATTTCCATCATAATAGAATCAGCTGAGAAGCGGGACATTTAAGACCTCTCCCATATTGTCCTTTACAAGATTACCGTGAAAGGTAACAGCTGATTAAGTATTTACAGCCAGTCAAGCAGACAGAAACATGAGCTGATTCTATAGAGCACCTGCTGTAGCTGCTCCTCCTCCTCCTCCTCCTCCTCCTCTTCCTCCTCCTGCTGCTTTGTGTTGTAAAATGACCAGATCTCATTTCAGCCTGTCCAAGTGCTGGCTTGTAGATCAGGATTTACATACTGTAGGCCTATAGTAACATGACAGTGGGGAAATATTGAGCAGGTCTCTAAAAGCAGTGGCGTCTGCTCCAACAGTAAATGGCTTCATCAGTGGCATAATGTTGGTGTTAATGATCTAGAGTCAGCTGAAGGAGGAGGTTGAACTGTAAGACGTGACTGTTGTTTTGTCAACACTCACTGATATCAATCTGTGTTGTGCTACCACACAGGACTGTATCATTTTAAAGGGATAGTTCACGCAAAATTCAAATTTAACTCATACTCACCCTCATGTCCACTAAAAGCTGTGAGAGTGGATACCACTTTTCTTTGTCCACATTTTAAAGGGATAGTTCAACATTTTGGCAAATTGGCCCATTGCCATAATCCCTATAGTCATAGCAGTGGGTTCGTTACCTTTATTTGTCGGTGCAAGCTATTTTTAGAACGGCGGAGCAGAGCAGCAGGCTGCTCAGAGCTACACTGTGGAGGCTAAAGGAATTTCTTGGTTTCCCTCATCAAACTCATCAAATACAAAATCCCAAAACTCCAAAACGCTTTCGTGGACAAGTTGTGACCTGCACATTCACCACGCTATGAGATAATAATGGAACGTTACAAAACGGAGCCATTTTCCAGGTAAATACAGAGAGAAAACTGTCCCTGAACGCAACGCGCATCAGCGGTTTTGCATGAATTTACCTCTAAAACAGCTTTGTCTTGTAACGTTCCGTTATTATCTCATAGCGTGGTGGTTGTGCAGCTCACAACGTGTCCACGACAGCGTTTTTGAGTTGTTGGGTTGTGTATTTGATAAGTTTGATGAGGGAAACCAAGAAATTCTCTTAGCCTCCATAGCACAGACCTGAAAATACTAAGAATAGCTTACACCAACAATTAAAGGTAATGAACCTATGCTATGACTATAGGGATTATGGCAATGGGCCAATTTGCCAAAATGTTTAACTATCCCTTTAAGCTTGTTTGTAGCAGAAGCTCCCAGTGTCTCAGTTCACTGCTCTTCCTGTGTCAGTGCAAATCTCACGTGATTTGGATGTTTTTTGGTGTGTCTTTTTGGACCAAGAAAAGTGGTATCCATTCACAACCATTATATGGACAAATCCTGCTGCGTGGACCCCCCGTAACTCAGAGAAGGAACGGAGGACTCTGAAAATTCTCACAGCCCTTAGTCGACATGAGGGTGAGTAGATAATGAGTGAAATTTGAATTTTGGGTGAACTATCCCTTTAAGACACAGAGAGACTGGAAGAGTCACAGAAAGGCAGAGAAGTGAACGTCCTTCGGTCACATGACAACTTATTGACATTTTTTGTTGTGGTGGTGTGTGGCTGTTTTGTTTCAATACATTCTTCCATACTTCGACTTAATGCCCTACTTTCATCATATAATATCACTGTACCATCAACTTCAGTCAAAGATCCCTAACTTTCCTATCCCACACAGCGGGAAGATCTTCCTCTTTCTCTTCCTGTATCCTGTAACCCCCCCTCCTCCCCCGCGACTAAACACTTACCACATGCCACTAACTTGTTTGACTAATGAGCTAATTTGTCCAACCAAAGGGACACTCAACAGTGAATCCACCCAGTTAGACTCTCACGGTAAAATGTCCAACTTTAGAAACATGTTGACAGGCTGGTTCTGTAGAAGCAGCTTGGCCTCTGCTGCCAACTTCCTCCTTGATGACATAATTCAATACCTTCACAATCCTGTCAAATACTGCTATAAATACATGAGTGTTCAGACATGTGACTTACTCAGGACATGCAACCTCTAACAAGTATACTTTTTTATTGGTTTCATTTAGAAATAAATAAATCATCACAGATGAAACATTTTACTCTGAACTCTTTTCAAACCAACTGCTTTCTTCAATCAACAAGAAAAACAGATTTTTTTTTTACAGACACAGCAGTAACATGGCTTTTTGGTATTTCTACTCTGTCAGTATGGACACTGATCACATGAGATATGAAGCTGCATTTCTTGGCTGGAAAGCACTTCCTTTATGTAAAAGGCACTTTTCACCTGTTTGTGTTGCTGGAATGGTCACTGGAAGCAGGGCCGGCCCTAGGATTTTGGTGGCCCTAAACAAGATTTTTGTTTGTGGCCCACTCTAAGCGCAAGCACCAAATCACTGGTTAAAACTGAATACAGACATGTTTATGCCCTCTGAGGTTTGAGGCCATTTTCTCGACTTTTACATATTTTCTTAAATTTATCTTTTTAAGATAATGCCATGTAACAATAAAGTGTTTAATGTACGCTGTAAGCACACTGAGGCCAATTTGTGCAAAAACTGTATAATATTAGATTTATACACTAGCCACATGTTGGAAATTTTAGGTCTGCTTTCTGAAAACAAATCCCTTGTGAAAACACACCTTCAGTCATGAAAATGAAGTGTTATGGTGCTTGAAATAGGATATGAATAAAGCATTAGGCTATATAGGCTAAGTGTAGAAAACAAGTCTAAAATGAAAATTTTGTTGTCATTCTACCATTCTATTTTCACCAAATTGTGGTGGCCTGGGAAAACCCTTCACATGGTGGGATTTTTGACATTTTAATTTTTTAGCACTGTATTTCCATAAACTAGAAGTTTTCAGCCTTTCATAACTGTTTGAATACTGTAACTGAGATAGCTCTCTCAGTTATGGGCATTTTAATCTATTATGACCAAAAAACTTCAAAGTGAGAAAATGACTAGAACATTGCTGTTTTAACCCTAAAGACCAGTGTTTTACAAAACATTAAACAACTTCTGAACCGTTTATGATAGAGCCAAGCTGTAAACTGTATCTGAATTGTGTGATTTCCTGGTTTCCAAGGGTCCCTTCCGTTTGGTTTTCTTAAAATATTTATTCACCACGATGTAGTAGAGAATTATACCTTTCTGACCATGTGGCCCCCACCTAACGGCTGTGGCCCTAAACAACCGCATAGAGTGTTTATGCCAGGGGCCGGCCCTGAGCAACAGCCTGAGAGTGTTCTGGGATGGATGAAGAAAAGTGATTGTAACTGAGTTGATGAACTTTTACATTTTGTCCAATAACATGAAATACTGAAACCGCTCTCTCATGTTTGCACAAACTGACGTTTTTCCATTAGCTTCTCCTCTAAACACTTGATCAGGACAGGATCCACTTTGGGGTCAAATTTGTTAGCAAACCAGTGTCCATAATTAAGGAGCCAGCGCAGTTCTGCAGCTCCATAGATGCAAACACTCCGCATGTGTGTACCTGTACATGCTGGATAAAGGTGTCCTTCTAAGTAGTTCCACTTGACCAGTCGTGTCTTGCTCCTCAGATCTGTAATATCAGCCTCAGACCTGGGAATGTGTCCTGGAACGCCGGGAACTCTGACGAGTGTGGCCCAGAAGTGTTCATCTGGTGAGTATGTGTCAGCAGACCACGTCAGGAAGTGCTTTGCCATCTCGCTGCTGCTGACGTAATTCACAAAGTCCCTTGACAGGACGAAATATGCACTTCCAATGAACATCTCAATACCGTGAGGAGGAACGTCTTTGGCCACCGTGGTTTTGACCGGAATGCGACGGTATTCATAAGGAACATTCTTCAGCTCGTGATGAAAGCTGAATCGCTGCTTCTTCAGTTCACTGGGTCGACTGGACTCCAGCATGTTACTGCCGTTCAGCTGCTTCAGCTCCATCACAAGTTCATAGTTTGCCTTGAGGGGAAAGTCCTGGCCACACAGGTTGATGGCATACTTCCACTTGACCTCTGACCTGAGCAAGTCGGAGAGGCAGTTGAGGTCGGCATTAAGCCTGCTGATGTGGGCGTATTCTACAGACTCCAGTTTTGAGGCAATAAACACATTAGGAGTACAGTGAGCCAGGTTTTTCATGGCCTTTATGAAGACTGGAGAGGCCTTCTGGTCGTAGTGGATGCAGTAGATGTTATGTGGTGAGTAGATGGCGTGAAGAATGCGCTCCACCATGGGTGCATTCTTATGTACCACCAGAGAGTAAGCCAATGGGAAGTTCTGCTCTGCTTCTGACACTGGAACCTCATTGTAGGCCCTTGTTTTAATAAATGTTTGACAGTCTGAAGTCAGACTTACAGTGCTATCATCGTCCGCATCTAGAATGACCTTCTGTTTGATCTCCAGCGCTTTGCCGATCTCCACGGGGTCCAGCTCGTAAATGGCAGTGCAGTTGACATCATACCTATGGTTGTGGTTTCTGGATATGCTGACGGTGATACCATAGGGCTCAATGTAGATGCCTTCCCTCACTGTCACTTTAATGTAGACCAGTTTGAGCAGGCAGACGACCAGCAGAGACAGGGAAAACAGGAAGCACCTGTGTCTCAATCTATGGAAGTGGTGAGCACATCTTATTCTCATTCTGGGAACAAAGGGATAAATACATGGAGATGAACATTTATAATACACACACACACACACACACACACACACACACACATAGACTGTGCTGGGAAGTATTTGCCCCATTCCTAAATTCTCTCTTTCTTTCTTTTTTTTTTGCACATTTGTCACTCTAAAATGTTTAAAGGGATAGTTCACCCAAAATTCAAATTTCATTATCTGCTCACCCTCATGTCGACTAAGAGCTGTGAGAATTTTCAGAGTCCTCCGTTCCTTCTCTGAGCTACGGGGGGGTCCACGGGGGGTAATGAGTGAAATTTGAATTTTGGGTGAACTATCCCTTTAAATGATAATTTCATTGATTAAGGGGACAAAAAAGCTATCCAAACCTACCTGGCCCTATGTGAAAAACTAATTCAGTAGTGGTGGACGACTCCTCTCTCTTCACCACAGAGAGATACAGAAGATCCTTTGTACCTACAGCCATCAGGCTTTCGGATTCTTCTGCAAATGGTAGAAGAGCTGACAGACAAATGCATTTCTCTTTGTGCATCTATAAAGCTATTCGTCTTATTTAAGTGTGACAAATATGCAAAAAACCTCAGTTGTGTTAACAGTTTTAAGGTGAGTGGAACTTTTCATCTAAAAACAACAAAAACACTTATCTTTTCCTTAAAAAACACTCATAAAGCAGCTGTTTTTCTGTTCAGAAGGCAGGTAAATTAAAATGCTGAGTCATAGAGAAGTTGTTTCTACTTTTATTACCTTGCTTGTTGAAGTTGTATCTGAGTGGCTCCATGTAAGTCTCCCAGTTTCTCAAGAACCTCCAAGTAATGGACACTTTGTTCACTCAGTGTGGCATGACAGGAAAAAAAAAAAAAAAAAAACTTAGAAAAAAAAAAGTTTGGAAGACGGACACCGACCTGAGTGAACAGATCGAGACAACCTTCTGTCTGTCTGTCCTCAGGTCCGACTCTCCATTAATCCCACAGCGACCCCGAAAAGCTTCTTCTCCAACAGGAACCACATGCTGAGGCCGAGTCCTGCACCTCTCACATCACACTTCACAGCTCCCGCTTTGTCTCCGACTGGAAACCGACACGACTAAAGACAGAGCACCTCCACTGATCCGAGGTCAGAGTCCAGTCTGCTGAGTCCGGAGCTTCATCGCCGGAGAGGCTGAGAGGAGGAGGAGTGGCCGCTGGGAGCAGAGGTCCGCCCAACGGCAACACGGCCACGGATGAGCTGGATCTACGGAAAGAACTCCATGTCTAGTCTGAGTCACACAGCACATGTACAACTACACATGGAATATTAAGGAGAGACACTACAGGTGGATAGGGTAACACATTTTAAATAACATATTTCACCATGAAACTTCCCAAGTTCATCACTGACATTTTTTTGTATAGTTTTGTCAAATGTTATGTTTAAATTAGGGCCGGGACTCGATTAAAAAAATTAATCTAATTAATCAGAGGCTTTGTAATTAATTAATCGCAATTAATCGCATTTTAATTGCATATAAATATTTGACCTGAGAACAGTGAGAAACATTTTTTTTCACATGGATTTTAGTGTACCATTTTATAATGATTGAAAACATAAGCTTAAGCAACAGTGGTTGCAGTGCTGAGGCACCAGGTCGGTTTGAGCTGCGTTCAGTCTGCGTTAAAACTCGGGCAGGCAGCTCAGGGTCGGCAGCTTTTTGACTTGTTACTCACTGGTGTGTTAGCGATGGTACAGCCTGAGGCCAGTATACAACAGGTACTGTAAGTTATAATAACATAATAACAGTTCTATTCTCCAAATAACCAAATATAATTAAATGTGTATAAAAATGAAAAATTATATACAATAAAACAGTGAAAACATTTTTTTTCCCATGGATTAGTCTAAATATTTAAATGATTGAAATATCTGATGAAATACGCAACAGTGGTTGCATACATTTCCAGAACTGAGATCTGAAAAATGGATAAAGTCCCTTTCAAAATTCTTGTTTTATTTTTTTGACATATTAGAGTCTGGTGTTTTTACAGAGGGG